>OW569414.2:18127500-18752500 GCA_937662695.2 Halyzia sedecimguttata | reverse complement strand
TAGAAAAATCATATTTCCGAAAGTATTTGCTTGTTGGAGTTGAAAATGATATCGATGGATTTTAATGATGAAACTGCATCTTAAATAAAAATTACAGACATTTGGCCAAATTGATAAGCACTCAGTTCCGAGGAACTAGAGCGCCAAAAAGTCCCGCCTTCTCTCGTTCCGAAACCGAAAACCCGACAGCGTAGACACACCGGCTATCGGGCTCCTCGTACGATCTTGCCGATCTCCGGTATTAGAATAAAACGTCAGTACTTACCTGGGATATATATTATTAATTTTCACTTTTCGACATAAAATCGCCACATGGGGGTTTATTTGACGGTTTTTTAACCTTGTCTCTCGATTTTGACGTTTCTCGAACCAACTATTAGCAAGGAATTATAAATGTCATATCTCAGGAAAATAAGTTGACATTATGACAATTCATACATAGAATAATTATATAATTCTGTGAAAACGTAAAAATACGATTTTTTATTGAAATTTTGAAAAATCATATCTCCTAAAGTATTAGCTTGTTAGTGTTAAAAATAATATCATTGGATTCTTATGATAAAACTGCTTATTGAAAAATATTCTATTTGTAATTTGTTCTGTAAAAATTTTTTTTTTTTTTGTTACCGTCTCCATCTGTCCGATTTCGCCCAATAACGAACTTAGCCGAGATATTTATCTGCCAAACCTACTCTGAAAATTTCAACTGTCAAGCTTATTCCGTTCGAGAGTTATCGTGCCTACGGCTGGCCGGACAGAATGAATTTCGACCACGGATTCTTGATCAGTGAGCCGAACCGAATCGTTTAGGACCATTTTCATCGAAATATTCGAAAATTACAGACATTTGGGCAAATTGATAAGCACTCAGTTCCGAGGAACTAGAGCGCCAAAAATGTTAAACTATTTTGGGAAATATGCACTTTGCTTGCAATTCCGAGACCAGATACCGGATTGAACCTTACTTTGGCATTTAGGTGACCAATAATGACCTCCCGGAGCTGACGGCATTTCATGGAAAACAGACCCTTAGGAGCTTTAAAAAATGGGTTCAAGCCCTGTGGACAGGAGCTTTCTGGCGCTCTAGTTCAAACAGACAAATTATATCTCCGAAAGTATTGGTTTCTCAGAGTTGGGAATTATATCAATGTATTCATATAATAGAACTGCATCCTAAAGGAAATTCAATTCAAATAATAGTTTATTTATCAAGATTAAATGAGCAATCATGAGAATGAGAAAAGCACCATGGAAGAAATCAAATTAAATCTGGCCAATTTTGCCCAATAACGAACTTAACCGAGTTATTCACACCCTAGACTACCTACCTCATTCCGTTCGAGAGTTATATCTATGTCTATGGATGAAAAGCAGTCTCACTACTCTCAGATCTCTTACTTCATGTTCAGTTCCGAAATGTAAGAATTTTCTGAGAAAAACTAATATCGGAGCAAACAACTGAGATTTAACTCACTTCGCTCACAATTCTTCGATTGATTAGTCTCAGGAACATCATTTGACATTATGACAATTCATATTCATACATAGAATAATATTATTCTGTGACAACGTTGAAATACGATTTATTATTGAAATTTTGAAAAATCATATCTCCGAAAGTATTAGCTTGTTAGAGTTTAAGATGATATGATTGGATTCTCATGATAAAACTTTTAATTAAAAAAAATTTAATTTGGAATTTGTTTCGTGAAAAAAAAATTTTTTTTTTGTTACTCCGAAACCATTTGTCCGATTTTGCCCAATAACGAACTTAGCCGAGATATTCATCCCCCAAACCTACTCTGAAAATTTCAACTCTCTAGCTCATTCCGTTCGAGAGTTATCGTGCTTACGGCCGGCCGGACAGAATGAATTTCGACCACGGATTCTTGATCAGTGAGTCGAACCAAATCGTTTAAGACCATTTTCATCGAAATATTCGAAAATTACAGACATTTGGGCAAATTGATAAGCACTCAGTTCCGAGGAACTAGAGCGCCAAAAACAAATCGAATTACCTACTGGTCAAATTTGGAATGCTTTGTTTAGTACGAGACTTCTAATCGCATACAAGTGAAGGCATAGGTTGATGATATGATTCACGATGCATTTTCGTTCATTTGCGATGGAACAAGTAAGTGTAACTACAGATGATATTGAAAGAGTGGATGAACGGTGTGTGGGATTCTATTTAACTTTTAACGTTTTAATGTGAAATCATTAATTGCCTGATATTATCCTTTGCGAGTTCTGCATACGTACAGGATGGTTTTGCAGAAATTTTACATTTTCGTCTTTTCTTACTCAGACTGATTAGTGTAAGTTTGGTGGCGATTAAATAAGTGGATGAACGAATTGCAGAATTTTTTTTTTCAAAATTGGTCTGGAAGGTGTGAGACTGGGGTCCTACTGAAAAGCCATATTAACACCTCATGTAAATTATGCTTGTGTGAAATCCAGTTTCAAGGAAATAGCGTAGTTTCCGAGATGGAGTTTCCATAGCGTAACCCATGGGTCGATTTTGAAATTCACGCTGCCCCTTTTAGGCATTGTTCAATATGCGCATGAGCAGACGAAACGTGATTTAACTGATATCGTTTTCGTCTGAGAGAAGTGGAGTTTTGAGGTTGAGAATGCTATTCTTCCTTAAAATCCTGTTACGAGGGTTCACGCATACGTGGATTGAAGCTGTGATATCTCCTGAGCCACTGGTGCTGGAGAATCGGAGTTTACTCTGAGGTGTGTGATTTTGATACTTTCAGCAACGCATGAACTGCGCATGTGCAGAGGAGAACTGGCTGTTCTGTATGGGATATATTGGAAATGGTTTGAGTTGATATAGTGAGATTTCAAAGGCAAATTTAGGGCAGTTCAGTGCACATGTAAGTCAGTGTTGAGGAAAAAGTGTTCTTCCCCAGTTGACGTATCCGTACAGTGGCCCTAGGGCCGATTTTTAAATTCACGCGTTCCCATTCGGATATTCTTCGCATTCTGAACATGAACAGACGTTTTGCTCCTGTTTTTTTTTGTCGAATTAGCATTTTGGATAGCACACTTGGTGACGAGTAAACTATGCATTTGCATAAACTAGAAGGTTATTTATGGTGTTGTTTGTGCTAGGGTCTGAGTTAATTCCTCGAAGGGAGGGACTGAACCTGATTCAAAATGAAGGACTTTTGTACCTTCCTTTTTGGCGCTCTAGTTCCTCGGAACTGAGTGCTTATCAATTTGCCCAAATGTCTGCAATTTTTTAATATTTCGATGAAAATGGTCTTAAACGATTTGGTTCGACTCACTGATCAAGAATCCGTGGTCGAAATTCATTATGTCTGGTCGGTCCGTCTGGCCGGCCGTAGGCACGATAACTCTCGAACGGAATAAGTTAGAGAGTTGAAATTTTCAGAGTAGGTTTGGGGGATAAATATCTCGGCTAATTTCGTTATTGGGCGAAATCGGACAGATGGTTTCGGAGTAACAATAAAAAAAATTTTTTTTACAGAACAAATTCCAAATTAATTTTTTTTTAATGAGCAGTTTTATCATAAGAATCCATTTATATCATTTTTAACTCTAACAAGTTAATACTTTCGGAGATATGATTTTTCAAAATTTCAATGTAAATCGATCACAGATTGATATAATTATTCTATGTATATTCTATGTATGAATTGTCATAAAGTCAACTTGACAGAAGGGAATATTGTAACTTCAAGAATATTGGGGTTGAAATACTCGTATTTCAGCGATGCAACGGGGACCTCACCCGAAAATGTTTGATAATATTACGTAAATATTGAAAGCATAATTCTGTAGTTCGAGAGAGGAGAAAATTTGGTGAACGTAGATCAGGAAATTTTTGATCGATTACAAGGTAATTTATTATTACTTATCTTCTTTTATACATGTCTTATGGAATACCTACTATTTGTAGGTACTTTAAACCTGTTTTGGGCAATTGTCATACGAAACTTGTTTTTTTGGCGCTCTAGTTCCTCGGAACAGAGTGCTTATCAATTTGCCCAAGTGTCTGTAATTTTGGAATTTTTGGCTGAAAATGGTCTCAAATGATTTGGTTCGACTCACTGATCAAGAATCCGAGTGCGAAATCGATTCTGTCCGGCCGGCCGACCGGCCGTAGGCACGATAACTCTCGAACGAAAGGAGTAAGCGGATGGAAAATTGCAAGGTGGTTTTGGAGCATAAATATCTCGGACAAGTTCGTTAATGGGCGAAAACCATCAAGGGGTTTCGGAGTTATGGCCGATTTTAGTAAAAATATTTTTTATGAAAATTTCCGAAACCGATCACTCGATCTATCTGAAATTTAGCACCAAATTGTAGAATTACGACCTTTATACGCATGTGAAGTTTTGTATTGACCAGATTACCGCAAAGTGTAAAAAAAAAAAATTTGAAAATGTGGTGCAGTTTTCATTCTCATGATTGCTCATTTAATCTTGATAAATAAACTATTATTTGAATTGAATTTCCTTTATGATGCAGTTCTATCATATGAATACATTGATATAATTCCCAACTCTGAGTAACCAATACCAGATATAATTTGTCTGTTTGAACTAGAGCGCCAGAAAGCTCCTGTCCACAGGGCTTGAACCCATTTTTTTGGAACGAATTTATAAAGAAAGATATTATTTCAAACGATATGTACCAATTAATATTCGGATTCGATAGGCGTAAGGAACAGATTTGTCAGAAAAATATAAAAAGCACTGATGGGATTTTTGATGGAATGAAGTACAAATCAAATCTTTCTCGAATAAATGACTAGTTGGATTTATGTTCTTCTTCCTCAAATTGAAAAGTATTGAAAATCCTCATGTCTTCATCTCCAATGCAATTTAGCAACAGTGCTACTTGAAATATTCATTATCATCTCGATTTTTCAAGCTTTCTAACTGACACGCGACATGACCAATGCATTAGACAATATGTGACAAATGATTTCCATTTTCTTAACGGAAACCATTGGTCTTACGTAAAAAGATCAGAATATAAAATTTACCAATAAATGAATAAGAATTTTAAAAATAATTCTTATTTGAAGAAAAAGCACTGGCGAGCATAATATTTCTCCGTAAATATCTAGTCCACATTCTGTACGGAGGTCACAGGATGAAAAATTAAAAATCTTAAATATGGCCATTTTCTTGACGTATACCAAATTTCATAGAAATACGTATGAAGTTAATAAAGTTATGTTGAAAATACATGGTGGTGCTCTTGTTCCTCGGACAGAGTGCTTATCAATTTGCCCAAATGTCTGCAATTTTTTAATTTTTGGCTGGAAATGGTCGATTTGATTCGACTCACTGATAAAGAATCCATGGTCAAATCGATCCTGTCGGGCCGGCCGTAACCACGATAACACCCGAACGGAATGAGGTAGATAGTTGAAATTTTCAGAGTAGGTTTGGGAGATAAATATCTCGTTAAAGTTCATTATTTGGCAAAATCAGCCAGGGTGGCTTCAGAGTAAAAAAAATATTTTTTTCCATTACAAAATTTGAATTTAATTTTTTTAAGATGCAGATTCATCATAAGAATCCAGTGACAATATTTTCAACTCTAACAAACTAATACTTTCGGAGATTTGATTTTTCAGAATTTTAATAATAATTCTCAATTCTATATGATTTCTTAGAGTAATCTAATTACAATTTGCTGATGTATGTAAATTCAACATTAGGTGAGTCATAGAGCTAAGTTTTGGAATTGATTACGAAACTTCTTGGAAATTCACGCACAGAAGCCAAATCAATGAAATAATACAGCACGCAGTGTTCCCAAGAGGTCACCCGTCCAAGCACTAACCGCGCCCGATGCTGCTTGGCTTCAGTGTTCGGACGGTATCTAGCATATTCAGTATGGTATAGCCTTAAACAATATTTCTCCCTCTAACTCTGCAATAATATTTATGATGCAGTTCTATCATAAGAATACACTGATATCATTCCCAACTCTGAGAAACCAATCCTTTCGGAGATATGATTTGTCAAAGTTTGAACGAGAGCGCCAAAGCTCCTGTCCACAGGGCTTCAACCAATTTTTTTCTTGAAACTTTAATACCCTGAAAATCAATAGTTAAGAGGTTTAGGATTTAAGTTGCTGAGAACTTTTCTTCTTGAAATTACCTAAGGATTCAGTACCCTTAGGAGCAGCATCTTATTCTGAAAATAAGATGAACCTTTATACAGGGTGGGCCACGGTCGATGCTACCCTGGACTTTCGCTTTGGTTCCTTGTCTAGGAACCCCTGCTCAATCGATATAGAATATGTTATGTACTGCGGTGTTTCCGCTTATATCAAAAATTACCAACAACTTTGATATTTCAAATGGAGCACCCTATACATTATTGCTTTTTTCGATCCACCGTAGCCTCCCGATTAATGCAGTGTCAACTTCCTCATCCCTATCACTAGCGGTTTTCGAGTAATTAATTGATTTACTTCTTTATTTGTTCAAAACATACCTTCAATTCAACATTCATTACTTCGTTAGTTGGATTCCTAGAAAACCGACATTTCGGGTATGGATTTACCATTTTTCCAGATTTGGCTCAGGTAAAAAGATACAAGCGTTTAAATATTTCACAATGTGCTAATACACTCCCGCATATAAATAATCTATGACATTGTTGGCGGACGAGAATGAGGCATGGTAACGTGGTTTACAGCTTGATTCGGGATTTCAACGCTCAGGGACGGATCCATAAAAGTAGTGAAATTTCTGGAGTTTTCCATTTTAAAACATTCAAAGAAGAATATCTCAAAAACGGTGCGTTTAAGGAGAAATGATGAAGAATAATATAATGTTTTAAAACGATGGAATATTCTTGAAATGACTCAAGAAAAACTTTATATGCTTTCTTTATGCTAATTTCGTTTAGTTTTGTGAATCCACGAGTCCATAACTAGAAAACCAGTAGAAGTAGAAAATAACTAATATTTGGAAAATATGTATCATAGTTATAGGAAACTTTACGCGAACATTCATTTTATTCGAAAGAAGGATGTCAAAGCTACAAAATAAAAACTGATTCTTTTTCAAAATTTCAACAGCCTGTATCTTCTTACCTGAGCTGAATTTGGAAAAATGTTAAATGAAAAAAGTGTTTCATTTGATGAGAGGAATCTCTGGTTAAAATTAATGCAGTGGTCAAAGACTCACCCTGTATAATATGCATGAAAAGAGAATTAAATTTCGTTTCAAACGATATAACATGTTCCTGTACCTAAATTGTAAGGTTTTCGAATTAAAAACCAAGTATTCCAGCCAATGGGAATATTGAGCTACATTTTGTATTAGCTATCCATAAAACGTCATGGAACATGTAATTTAATGATAATTCAACAATTGGCATCGATTGTAATGTATTGATGATTTTATTGAAAGGAAAATGGCAATGGAAATTGAATGGGAGACAATAATTATGCAAATGAAGTTTTGTTGAATTTGTTTATTCTTCACGGTCAATGCGATAAAATTGTTGCAATATCATGCAGAATGTTCTGGTTGGGCCTCTTTCAATACATCTTCATGAAATACCTCAATATGAAACGCATTTTTGCGCGTATGTTCGGGGGAACATCGCGTTATCATTTTGCCCAAATGTCTGCAACTTTCAAATTTTTTGACAGAAATGGTCTCAAACGATTTAGTTCGACTCCCCAATGAAGAATTCGAGGTCAAATTTGATTCTGTCCGGCCAGCCGTCCGGTCGTCCGGCCGTTGCCACGATAACTTGAGAACGAGAAGAGCTAGCGACTTGAAAATTTCAGGGTAGGTGGCGCATCCCAATACGACGGACGAGTTCGTTAATGGGCATAATCGGCCCAGTGGTTTCCGAGTAATAATTTTGTTTTCAACCAATATGAATCCGATCGAATTGAAACTTGATGAGTAGTTGTAGAATATGAACGTAAGCACGTTTGCGGAATTTTGTGCGAATCGTATGGCTAGAAAATTATTGAAAAATTATTAAAAAATATTTTTGTTGTCAAGATAACTTGAGAACGGAAAGAGATAGCGGCTTGAAATTTTCAGGTTAGGATGTGCATCAGAACGCGACATTTCAGTTTGTTTATGAGCATCATGGGCCAAAGGATTTTAGAGTTATAGTCATCTGAAATTTGGTTGTTTTTTGTTCCTCATTAACTCGAAAAATACTGAACCGCTTGAATTCAAACATGGTTATTAGTTGTAGAATGCCAAAACGAAAATTCTTGCAAAATGTTGTGAGGATAGCATTTGTATAAAATTTTTAAAAAATCATTGAAAATTGAAAAAAAAAATTCTATATATCAGTAACTATTCGTTTGAAATTGCTGAAATTTTGCGAGAGTCTTTACAACCTAACTCTACTGCCAAGTTTCAAGTTTTAACACGATCGGTTAAATATTGTTGGAGATTCGAGCAGCCTTGTGTGAGTTCAGTAGATGCGTAACCGTTGCCTTGATAACTTTCGAACGAAAGTAGATAGGGACTTGCTTTTCGGGCATAATCGGTCTAACGGTTTCTGGGTTATACCCACCTTGAATATTATTTCCTTGATAACTCAGAAAACAAAAATTCGATCTAATTGAAGCTTGGTAACTAGTAGTAGAAAATCAACATAAAGACGTGTTTCAAATTTTGTAATAACCGTACCCCTAGAAAGTTTGAAAGAAATGACGGAAAAAAAATTTTAAGAACCGTACCCCTAGAAAATTTAAACAAGATCACGAAAATAAGAATCGGTTCAAGCACTGACGTGGAGCCAGAAGCTTTTGCGCGTATGTTCTATTGTCCATTCTTCTGTATTGGACACCCTTAATCGAATTTACCATGGTAGATTATATTGTCCATTCTCCTGTATTGGACACTTAATTCGACTTTACCATGGTAAATTCGAAATAAGAGTGTCCAATACAAGAGAATGGACAATATAATTTACCATGGTAAATTCGATTAAGGTTGTCCAATACAGAAGAATGGACAATAGAACATACGCGCAAAAGCTTCTGACTTCACGTCAGTGCTTGAACCAATTTTTTATCGTTTCAGTAATTCTCGGAAAGGCTTCGGACTTTGAGCTACTCTGTATGATTAGACATGTATTTCATTAAACGTATATGATACACGTATATGATATTGGAAATCCCTACCTGAAGTTTCAGCTCTCTAGGATTCCGTACCTAGAGTAATGAATGTGCAATTGAAACTATATTTTGCATACAAAAAAGTTAATCAATTATGAGGATGAGGATGGTGATACAGAAATAATCAAGAGGCTACAGCGAATCGAAAAAAGCAATAATATCTAATAACTATCTATGAATTATTATATGCTCTGGGTTCTAACATGTCATCTTATTTTCCTATGCAAGATAAATGCAAAATTTATTTCTGGTTCGTTATTCTTGATAAAATATACCTTCTGTTCTAGAAAAAAAATATGATTGAATGTAAAATGACCAATGAAATAACCTCAGCTAACGTAGAATTATGAGGATGATATGGTTTCATACTTTTAAGGTGATAAGACAATGCCTGTGGATAATCCATATGATGATGGAAATATATTCTTTGGTAAGATACATAATCAAATTGGGTTCACAATATCTCCAGTAAAAACAAAACGGTAATATTGTAATAAGTTTTAATTGATATAATATAATTTTCAGAGTAGATTTGAGAAATTAATATCTCAGATAAGTTCTTTAGTGGGGAGAATCGGGCTGTTTGAATTTAATTCCTTTCATGATGCAGTATATATCGTAAGAATCCATTTATATCATTCTCAGAGGCCAATAATTTCGGAGATATGATTTGTCAAAGTTTGAACAAGAGCCCCAAAGCTCCTGTGCACTGGGCTTGAACCAATTTTTCTTCCCCGAATTGTTTACGCTCTAGATCAGATTCGGCTTGAATTTTTGCTGTTTTTTTTACCTCCCTTGTTTCGTTTGTTTTGATTTATTAAATATGGCACCTTTTCAGAAGTTTTATCATGGAGAGCTCGTTCAAATTCACAGCTAGATCGTTCACCCATCCAGGTACTGAACTCGCTTGTTAGTTTGGTTTCCAGCAACAAAAATATATCTTCACAATACTATAGTTTGAAGTTTAAATCTAGAACTTGGCCGTAGAATAAGGTTTTGAAGGTTCTTGCAGAACAATAGATATTTGTTCTGTGATATCATTCAACATCGCCGATTCTGTTCTCACTAAAGATAAAGGATATATTTAAATTCACTATAGTTTAGACGCCACCCACCTAATTTCTATACAAAACTGCTGCGAATGAATAGCCAAAACTAGGAAATGCTTCGTAATGAGATTATATTAAAAAGAAGGTATGGAAATTGTTAAGTTCCAAATAGAAGTTTGACAATTTTGCTCTCTCTCTCTCTCTCTCTCTCTCTTTTTCTCTTTCTCTCTTTCTCTCTCTCTCTCTCTCTCTCTCTCTCTCTCTCTCTCTCTCTCTCTCTCTCTCTCTCTCTCTCTCTCTCTCTCTCTCTCTCTCTCTCTTCCTCTATCTCTCTGCCTCTATCTCTCTTTCTCTCTCTCTCTCTCTCTTTCTTTCTCTCTCTCTCTCTTTCTCTCTCTCTCTCTCTCTTTCTCTCTCTCTCTTTCTCTCTCTCTTTCTCTCTCTCTTTCTCTCTCTCTTTCTCTCTCTCTTTCTCTCTCTCTTTCTCTCTCTCTATTTCTTTTTTTAACTTTAACTGTAACTAACTCTCTAATTAAATGACTGGTAATGATCAAAATTTAACGTTGAAGATGTGCTTGAATGATCTCAACAGAAATTGCCTCTCAATTCGAATGATCTTTCCTTCCCGCAGACAACTCTTGAAGAAGATTATTTATGACGAACTTAAAATCAACATTGACATTAATTAGGTTCACTTCAATTATTGCTCTTTCTGGATATTGGTGAGCAATAATACTAATAGCAAAAGCAATGAAGTCTAATGCAAACATTACTGGAGTAATTCGAGAACAATATCGCATCATCTACTCAAGCAACAGCTACAACTCATTAGTATGTTCTCATGAATTACCCTCCTCATATAACATCGTTCTAATTTGAAGTAGCCCATTAGCAATGTCCATATTAATTGTAGATTTATTCCGGGTCGCTATTATCGGCCCACGTGGCAGGAGGATGCATTCACAGATGAATGATTGGAAGGAAATTGAGTACGGTGATAAAGCCCTGATTGGACTGTGAAATTGGAAAATGAAAACGTTCGTCGGAATTAGAGTCTACTCATGAAATTGACGATTTGTTTCCACTTTTCGAATGAGGAGATCGACTGATGAACACTTTTACGTAAAAAGCGATTCCATTTGCATCATGTAGGTCAGGTAAATATACCACCCGATGTGAAGAGCTGAAGATTTCCTTATGCAATATCAAAAAAAGTATATTATCTCTTCTCTAAGCATTTTATACGATTGTCAGATGGTCAATTGTCCACAATGTCCCGACATTAATAATGAGCTCCAGAGTCATTACAAAATGATGAATGTCCAAACAAACAGCATCGACAAACAGATGCTTGCTGCATTACGGTTCTCATCTCCTTCTAGACCTATGTTAGCCCACCTTTGTTGTTGTTCTTCGTGGTGGGCACATAAGTGAAGTAGCTGCTCTCACTGCAGCTACGACGTCTTCTAGCAAACAGTGCTCCTTTAGGTGATCGTCGATTATAATACTCATCACGGCTAGATATTCAGCTGGGAGTCTCGATTTCAGCCTAATGGTCTTCATGTTAGGATTCCTTACTGCAGCCGCAAATGCTTCCCTTCTATTTACGGCTAGCTCTGGAACATCTCACCTGTACCGTTCGTGGCCCGTTGCAGTATGCAGCATTTTCGTCTCGGAGTGGGGCAGCTCTCACCTGCTCCATGTCCGGTGCTGTGACTTCAACCACAGCCCTCTACAGAGATAGCCTGGAACACAGCATGACAACGCCGCAATTTATCGTCTCTTATAGGCATACTTCTTCAATGCGGTAGCGCTGGATATCATTTATTCTCAATTTAAAACTCTAGTGAATTCATTGAATAGTTTTTAATGCTTGGAATCCCTGGATGAATAAACAATATGAGACCCTACCGTTTCATTCTGCACAATATTATTGAGATCGAGTTGAAATAGAAACCTAGGTAATTGTTATTCAATTCATTGTTCAGCAAGAACCACGAGAAGGGGTAGGGTTAACTATTGGCAAAAAAATTATAAACTTGAATGAAATTCTCAAAATAAAAATATATTCCCAAACATAACTACATTATATAAGACTAATAAGGTAGGCTAATGAAAATTCTGATAATCTTCATAGAGTTTGTCTTGTTTTGGTTCTTACTATAATAGTGAGTTTCCGCTATCTACAAAGGTTTCTGTTTATTTTCCATTCGGTGGACAATAACATTGTAATCCGTATTTTCGACAAAATTTTTAAAAAGTAAATTTGCGAAAACAGAACAAAGTGAAATTAGAATGATTTACGAATGTAAACCACAACTACAAGTCCCTGTGAATTCAGAATATCAATTCAATACTACAAAGAGTAAATTCACGTAAATTTTTTTTTTTGATCTGAACTGTGTAGAAATATTGATAAAAAAATTGATAAATTCCCAATCTAAATCCCCAGTAATTATATTTGTGTAGCGGGAAAGCAGATTAGTAAGTTGAGACCATCTGCTCGGGGTAAGATCGAAAGGAATAATCCATTTCAAATCACTGCAGGAAATCTGAACATTCTTAATGAATAATTTAAGATGAATAAGGTCCTTATTGATTTCAACTGAAGCATCTACATACGCAGACTTTTGAAAATTGGATACATATATAAAAATAGATAGATTCTTTGAGCTTCTTGATCTTCCATCCAGATGTATCAATTTTTGTTGAAAAATCATTAGAAAGGTCATCAAAATGTTTTATAAAATCGGAAGAAATGAATGTTCTATTTCCCTCATATTTCTAGTCCATCTTGTTGTCTATAGTCTCAACTGAAATGTGCTCATCTCCAAGTAGAAATTATCCAAAGGAAATTTCACAATGTACACACTGCATTTTAATCACAGAAAACTTAAATATCAAATATCCGACCATATTTATCACTGCATTGCATTAATTCACATTTGACACCGTTGTACACAAAAATACCACGAAATACCCGCGAAAAACAATAATGGTTAACTCCAGAATCAGAAGTAATCATCCATTTACAATAAAAAACGTTCGACTGAATCGCCTGGCGTACGACTCAGAGTGGTGTTGCCATTTTATCATCTTCCAGGCTAGTAGATATAGTGGGCTGTGCTTCAACATATCGCATTCCAGGCATTGGAGGTTGGAAGTTTGTGGCATCTCTCACTTGCCTCTCATACTGTTCTTCTCCCCTTTGATTCGTCAAGTGTTGTTGTTGGTTTGAACCATCTCTCACCTGCTCTTCAGCTCGTTCTTCTATCCCGTTTGGCTCTTGAAACTGCTGTAAGATTCCTCTCTTCTTGAGATGGCTAACCTGGTCTCGTAGGTTTGGCGGTAGTAGATACGTTTGATGATATTTCTAAATATATTTTATTGGAAATCAACCTACGAATTTTCTACTGACCAGCGTATAGTTCCGTAATGAGGACAGCGTAAAATTTTGAAATAACTAAATTAGGTCCAAATTATTCAAAATTTTTTCCGTTATCAAATAACTCATCTCCTTCTCCATTTTTGCGCGTACGTTCTGGGGAACATCGCATTATCATTTTGCCCAAATGTCTGTAATTTTCGAATATTTTGCCGAAAATGGTCGGCCGTTGGGATGATAACTTGAAAACGGCTAGAGGTATCGGCTTGAAATTTTCAGGTTGAGTGGCGAGTCCCAACACGATGGACAAGTTCGTTAATGGGCAATATTGGCGCAACAGTTTCCGTGTGATAATTTTGTTTTCAACCAATTCAGATCCGATCTAATTGAAACTTGTAGGGTAGTTGTAGAATATAGACATAAAAATCTATGGGCAATTTTGTGAAAATCGTATTCCAGGAAAAAAAAATTATAAAATAATATTTTTCATCTCACGATAACTTGAGAATGGAAAGAAATAGTGACTTGCAATTTTCAGGGTCGATTGAGAGTCCGAATGCAACATTCGAGAATTTTAGTCGGCATAATCGGATACTTCAGGAGTTATACCTATCTGAAATTCTGTTTTTACTTCCTCATTATCTCGAAAAATATGGTAGAATGTCTAGGCGCAAATACGTGGAGATCATATCACAAGAAAATTTTGAAAAAAGCATTGAAAATAATTCTATATCTCAGAAACCATCAGTCTAATATCGCGTTAATTAAGCGGAAGGCTTCTAATCCTAACTATACAGCCAAGTTCCAAGTTTCAACACGATCGGATCTATATTAATGGAGATCTAAGCAGGATTGAGTGAGTTCAGTTGATGGATGGGTGACAGTTTCCACGATAACTTTAGAATAGAAAGAGAAGCGACTTTCAATTTTTAGGGTAGGTTGCGCATACGAATGGGACAGTTATGTTAATTGTTGGGTATACTCGGCCAAAAGGTTTCAGAGTTTTACCCATCTGTAATATTATTTTCTCGATAACTCAAAAAATTTATATCCGATAGAATTGAAACGCGGTGAGTATTTGTAGAATACCTACGCAAAGAATTTTGTGAAGTTTTGTGAGGATCGTATTGATAGAACACACACAAAAATATTAGTTATCTCACGATTACTTGAGAAAGCAAAGGTATAGGACTTGCAATTTTTAGACTAGGTTGTGCATCCCAATGCAAAATTTGAGTTCGTTGACGGCATAAGCGGTAAACGGTTTAGGAGTTATATCAATCTGAAATTTGTTATTTCCTCAATAACTCAAAAAATACGATGCCGATTCAATTCGGTTAAGAGTGTCCAATGGAGGTGAAACGACAATAGAACGTGCAAGCAAAAGTTGCTGACTTCACGTGAGTGCTTGAACCAACTTTTAAGTTTTGGTTCTGCTAACTTTACCGTTGATACCAAATCCGAAATTTCAAGGAAATCGAAGATGAATTATCTATGGTATATGTAGTGTATTTACGCATTCCCACTCACGCATCAGCTGAATGGTGGGGATAGCAGTGATTATGCTAATTTGGGTACAATAAATCAGTTAGAAAATGAACGACTTGATGTATAGTATTTCCTCCAATTTCCCTAGTAAGATTGATATAGTTAAGAACATTACATTTGGCGACGAGAAAAATCATTTACTTTATTTTAAAAAGATATTTTATGTTTACGAACAGTGCAAGTTGAGTAAAAAGGAAAGTGAAAAAGTTCATCGATATTGAAAAACTTCATCATGGAAAACGTGAATACGTGCTCATCGACAGGGAACGTAATCGGTCAACTGCGGGAATTTCAGCTAAATAGATCAGACTGGAATATTTACAAAGCCCGATTGCAGAATTATTTTAGTGCAAACGATTTGACCGATGAAATCAAGAAGAGATCGATCTTACTAAATATGCTGGATGAAGAAGCGTATAAACTGGTATTTAACATGTGTAGCCCACAATTGCCAGAAAATAAATCATTCAGTGAACTGATTGTGAGTATGGACAAATATTTCACATCGCAGAAATCAGTTTTAGCAGAGAGATTTAAATTTTATAACGGAGTGAAAAACGCTGGGGAATCAATCAAGGAATGGTCTGCACGAGTGCGAAGTTTGGCAGTGCCGTGCGAGTTTGGGGAGGCATTGGATGTGATACTTCGTGACAAATTTGTGTGTGGATTTGAAAAGGGGCCTATCCTGGACAGATTACTGGAGGAAAAAGCATCCATATCTTTCGAAGAAGCCATTAGGATTGCAGACAGTAAGATGGCCGCTCAACAGAATTATCGAATGCCTATCCTGAAGAAAGAGGAAAATATGGTTAATTACGTGCGCAGTCGGACAGGAACCGGAAAGGATGACGTCGGTGGACGAGGTAAAGCGCAGATGCAGAATACGAGTCACAGAACAAATCAACAGAGGTGGGACCGACCGCACAGTTGTCTGTGCTGTGGAAAAAGTGGACATATGAAAGATAAGTGCCATTATAAGTTGTATAATTGCAGAATTTGCAAGAAACAGGGTCATTTGGCAAAAATTTGTTCAAAAAAGGTTAATGTTAAACAAAATTTTCTTGTTGATAAATTTGATAATGAAACGGAACTGGGAAATCTAACGAGTTTTGATGATCTTTGTCTTTACTCAGTTTCGAATAATAATAACAATAATAGTGGTAATGAGGCTTTTTGGGTTGAAATCTTGGTAGAAAATGTACCAATTAAATTTCAAATTGATTCCGGGGCTAGCATATCAGCGATTTCGGATAAGACTTATAGAGATAAATTCAGTAAATTTGTGTTAAAGTCTTGTGGTAAATACTTGTATTTCTACAATGGGTCTAGAATAAAGCCAATGGGCATTTTAGAAGTCAAGGTCATATATAAAGATTTGCCTCAAATTCTAGAATTATATGTTTTGGAAAAAGGTGGACCCCCAATATTAGGAAGAGATTTCCTAAATATGTACAATATTAATTTTGGCAATATAAACTACGTAAATTATAACCATTTAAGTTTAGAAAATATTTTGTCTGACTTTAAGGAAGTTTTTTCGAAGAATTTGGGAAAATTTACGATGGGAGTTGCTTCTTTAAGATTGAAACAGGAAAATATAACGCCTAAGTTCATTAAAGCTAGACCGGTACCATTTGCTATTCTTAAAAGTGTTGAAGAAGAAATTGAAAGACTTTGTGTTCTAGGTATACTGACACCAGTAGAGTACAGCAGTTGGGCGACACCGGTGGTACCTGTCTTCAAAAAAAATGGTTCAATAAGACTTTGTGGAGATTACAGGATCACAGTCAACCCTCACATCGAAGTAGACCAGTATCCGATTCCTAGGATAGAAGAATTGTTCTGTAAGTTGCAGGGAGGTGAATACTTTACCAAGCTTGATCTATCTGATGCTTATCAGCAGATATGTCTTGATGAAAAATCACAAGAATTACTGACGATTTCAACGCACAAAGGTTTATTCAGATATAATAGATTGTGTTTCGGTATATCATCTGCACCCGCAAAGTTCCAAAAGATAATGGAATCAGTATTGGGTGGTATTGAGGGTGTTGTTATTTTTTTGGATGACATTTTGATCACCGGTAAAGACGAGGCGGAACATTTGCAAAGGTTGAGGCAGGTATTGAAAAAATTAAAAGATTCAGGTCTCAAGCTTTCTTTGGAAAAATGTAAATTCTTTCAGAAGAAGGTTAATTATCTTGGTTACATTATAGATAAGGAAGGGTTGCACACGGATAAAAGTAAAATTTTAGCTATAGAGCAGGCTCCTAGGCCTACAGATGTAACTAGTTTGAAGTCATTTTTAGGAACAGTCAACTATTATGCGAAATTCATTAGAAATATTGCAACAATATTAAATCCGCTGTATCGATTGTTGCAGAAAGACGTAAAATGGAAATGGGACGATATTTGTGAAGGGGCTTTTGTAAAAATTAAATCGTTATTAGCATCATCCGAAGTTTTGGTTCACTTTGATCCGAATTTAGAACTAAAATTAACTGTAGATGCTTCATCTTATGGGGTAGGCGCAATTCTAAGTCATGTCACGGATTCGGGAATTGAAAGACCTGTAGCATACGCTTCGCGAACCTTATCAAAGTGCGAGCAAAAGTATTCACAAATCGAAAAGGAAGCACTTGCGATAATTTTTGGGGTAACGAGATTCAATCAGTATCTGTTTGCAAAGAAGTTTACGCTTGTGACTGACCATATGCCATTAGTAACAATATTTGGCCATAAACGGCAAATACCTCAGTTTTCGGCTAATAGGCTGCGGAGATGGGCAGTCATTCTATCTAATTACAATTATGAAGTGCAGTACGTTCAATCAAGTAAGAACGTAGCTGATGTACTGTCTAGATTACCATTAGAAAATGCGGGTATAAATGATAAAGTAGAAGATGCAGAAATAAATTATTCTTTGTTTTTTTTTGAAAGTCGAAACATTAATGTGAATTTTGATTTAATAAAGCTTGAAACCCAAAATGATATGATCTTACAGAAAGTGATAAATTATGTAAATATAGGTTGGCCCAAATTTTGTAAGGACGTGATGGTTAAACCATATTTTACGAAAAGATTTGAATATAACATAGCACAGGATTGTCTTTTTTGGAATCATCGAATTGTAGTGCCATTTAAACTAAGACTTGATGTTTTGGAACAGTTGCACGAGTCCCATCAGGGGGTTGTAAAAATGAAAGCACTGGCGAGGGCATATTTTTGGTGGCCAGGCCTAGATAAAGACATTGAGCAAGTAGCCGGTAGATGTCCATGTTGTTGTAAATTTGGAAACAATCCTCCAAGGGTTGAATTGAGTAATTGGAAATGGCCAAAAGGACCATGGATGAGAATACATATAGATTATTTAGGGCCTCTAAATGGAAAATTTTTTTTAGTTATCACAGATGCCTATAGTAAATGGTTGGAAGTTTACACAACAACAAGTACTTCTTCCCAGGTAACGATAAGAGCTATGCGAAATTCATTCGCGAGATTTGGTCTTCCTCACGTAATAGTATCAGATAACGATTTGGGGTTCGTCTCCGAAGAATTCAAAAAATGTCTGAGTCAAAACGGAATCCAACAGATAACATCCCCTCCATATCACCCCAGTTCTAACGGTGCAGCCGAAAATAGTGTGAAAACAATTAAATTAGCTTTAAAGAAAAAACTGTATGAAAACACCACTGCAGATACAGAAACTATTCTTTGTAGATTCTTACTAGATTATCGAAATACACCTCATAGTACCACCGGAGTCACCACTGCTAAATTGATGTTTGGCAGAAGTTTAAGGAATAAATTTGATCTTTTATTGGCTAATGATAAGATATCTGTAACTAAAAATAAGGATTTAGATAGGAGGGTAGAAATTGAGCAAGCTAAACAGAAATTAAGGTACGGAGGAAAAAAATGTATTAGTTTTAGTGTAGGAGAGGAAGTATGTGTAAAAGATTATAGAAATAAAAATCAAGTGTGCTGGATTAAGGGAAAAATTAATAAGAAAATAGGCAAATGTACTTTTCTGGTAGAGATTTCACGATTGAATAAAATTTGGAAACGCCATACAAATCAAATAAAAAAAAGACTTCCGGATATAGCCTATCCCATGAATACTTGTGATCCTGAAATGTCGAACCAGAGAAATGATAAGGGACAGGTGATTCCAGTAGAGCCACAAATAGTTAAGACTAATAACGAGCCAATAAAAATTGTAAATATTGAAAATAGTAACAGGAATAGAATTTTAAGAAAGGTAATTAAACCACCAGATAGATTAGTTTATACTAAATGAAGTAAAAAAATCATTTATCTGTGTATTGAGAAATTTATTATGTATATATGTAATTAAAGAGGGAGAAATATGTAGTGTATTTACGCATTCCCACTCACGCATCAGCTGAATGGTGGGGATAGCAGTGATTATGCTAATTTGGGTACAATAAATCAGTTAGAAAATGAACGACTTGATGTATAGTATTTCCTCCAATTTCCCTAGTAAGATTGATATAGTTAAGAACATTACAAAATACCTACAGGGTGAGTCTTTGACCACTGCATTAATTTCAACCAAAGATTCCTCTCATCAAATGAAACACTTTTTTCATTTACCATTTTTGCAGATTCGGCTCAGGTAAAAAGTTACAAGCGTTTAAAGATTTCACAATGTGCTAATACACCCCCGCATATAAATTATCTATGACATTGTTGGCGGACGAGAATAAGGCATGGTAACGTAGTTTACAGCTTGATTCGGGATTCCAACGCTCAGGGACGGATCCATAAAAGTAGTGAAATTTCTGGAGATTTCCATTTTAAAACATTCAATGAAGAATATTTCGAAAACGGTGCGTTTAAGGAGAAATGATGAGGAATAATATAATGTTCTAAAACGATGGAATATTCTTGAGATGACTCAAGAAAAACTTTATATGCTTTCTTTATGCTAATTTCGTTTAGTTTTATGAATCCACGAGTCCATAACTAGAAAACCAGTAGATGTAGAAAATAACTGATATTTGAAAAATATGTATCATAGTTATAGGAAACTTTACGCCAACATTCATTTTATTCGAAAAAAGGATGTTAAAGCTACAAAATGAAAACTGATTTTTTTCAAAATTTCAACAGCATGTATCTTTTTACATGAGCAGAATTTGGAAAAATGTTAAATGAAAAAGGTGTTTCATTTGATGAGAGGAATCTTTGGTTAAAATTAATTCAATGGTCAAAGACTCACCCTGTATATTCATCCTTACATATTATAAAACAAAGTCACTTCCCGCTGTCTGTTTGTTCCTATGTATGCTTAGATCTTTAAAACTAAGTGATGGGTTTTGATGCAGTTTTTTAGTAGATAGAGTGATTCAATATGAAGGTTTACATGTATAATACATGCATAATATATCAGAGAAACACTGATAATTTTAGACGTTTCTAATGTGATGTCGTAAATAAACACATTTTTTTGCGCTTACATTGCAAACGCAAACGCTGGCTGAACCCTACGAGATAGATCAAAATAATGTGGTATAGTGCGGTACACCTTACAAAGGTCTACAAAAAAGTCCGGGATGGTATATGTCTATCTCTTAAGGATCACCCACAATAACCATTTCTTATCCTTTACATTCTACGAGAAATAATGGCTTGACTACGAGGCTATTTTAAGCAATACAGCATTGATCCTTATCCAATTGAGTACCTCGAATGCATTGTGCATTGAATATTGCTCAATATGGCCCTTTACAGCATGTAATTTAAATGAATATTTTCGAAGATATCGCAGATTTAAAATGCAGGGACATAGCGGTTGCGGTGGTACCGACCGTGAGTCCGGCACAGCCAGGATAGGGATAGAAACCGAATACAGAGAGTCAGAGAATCATCTGTAGAGCGTGAGGCTCGCCTCAGCCAGGATATATGTATTGATTCCCCAAATTCCTCTGATACCATCGGATTTACAGATCCAATTTAAACGCCTATAATTTCCGGTAAAGATATATTTTGCTTTGACCATTAATAAATCGCAGGGTCCAACTTTCAATGCTATAGACTTATATTTGAGGGTTGAGTGTTTTTCACATGGCCAATTATAAGTCGCTCTTTCAAGAGTAACCTCTAAAGAAAACATGTTTGTATTGTATAACGACAAAAATGCTGTGAACGTTGTATATAAAGAAATTCTGTAGTATATTTAGTATCAGCATTTCAACCGTGCGAAGCCGAAGCGGGCAGCTAGTAATCATATAAATGGTTGCAATAACAAGGTCATAGCTTTATGGAAGCCGATGATAATGTGTTCAATAGCATACAGATCATTTTAAAATGATTAATTGTCTCACTAATCTCCACTAACACAAAATACGGATAATAATGATCCTACTTTCAATCGTATAATATAATACGATACCTCTTCTAAACTTCCTCTTGACAAGATTCAAATAACGGCTGATATAACTGACAAGTACAAATGCTCTACAAGTTAAAGGGGACTTGCAGGCGTTGTATTTGCCCGGGAACAAATGGGCCAGATCTATACTGCCACTGAACTCAATGAATAATGCCTTTGTATAAATTCCTAACTTTCCCGATTAAGAAATCATCGAAACGCCTCGCCTTTCAAATTCGTCGTCTTTGACATAATTATTCATTTCCAACGAGTCGGGAAATTTGAATTATTGAAATATTCAATGATGTTTTTCTCGTTCTATGCGACGAGGAAATGATCCAGATTTTCCATGAAAATGAAATGAAATGAATCACAATACAAGCGATAGTCCAACTAGAGCTTCTGTGGGCGATTTGTTTCTTCTACTTGGAATGGGTCTGATATGTTTATGTATATATATCTTTTTTTTTGTACTTTACTTTTGTATATGTATATTATTATGGTGGAATAAACTTATTTATTTATTATTAATAATTATTATTAGTTATTTGAAGAACTATATTTGTTACACGCTTTTGCCAGCCCTTTATCATTTGACCTTGAACAATTACATTAGACTAGCTGATTAAAAAAATTTAGTCAAATTCGATTATGCACATTCGTCTCTCCGTAAACACGATAACTTTCGAAAGAAGAAACTTAGAATCTTGACACACGGCGAAATATTCGTCGATTAAACATCAACAAATATTAAATCGTGATGCAGGCTAGTGACGTCATAGCTCAACGTCCCCTCGAAGAAGAAAGTATAATTCAGGGTAGATACGTACCGCTTTCATGGTTGTTACCGATCATCAGTGTAACTTAAGCTGAGTATGGACTACACCGTGTAGCAATTTTTCCGAAATAGAAATCGATATTTGAATCGATTTGAATTGACAGTTGAAGAAACGATTCACAAACAAGCCAAGGTCCTAAATATCGATTTCTCGAAAATCGATTTGTTTTAGTTTCACTTGAAATATAATTTCCCTTCAGTATTAATTTTAACGGAAAAATTGGCTCAAGCACTGACGTGAAGTCAGGAGCTTTTGCGCGCATGTTCCAATTTCTATTCACCTATATTGGACACTCTTAATCGAATTTAGCATCTATACATACCTTTTTCTCTGTTTTTATGAATACATTTCATAACATGTTAATGACAAACTTCAGTAACGAGAAAATCGTCTATGATCACAGAATTTTTTAATCGGGACATATGTATTTTATTGGAATTGAAGTCCAAAAAAACTTACTTCTCCAGTAACTCCAGGATATGATATGCTCGAAATCCGCGAAAATTAGTGGGTCGGCATTCTACAAGTAATCATCGACTTTAAATTGGATCAGATTTATATGTTTTGGATTATAGAGGATTAAAAAAACAAAATTTCAGATAAGTATAACTCCAAATCCAATTGGCCGATTATGCCAATTAATGAACTGAAATGTCGCATGCGGCTGGTCTGGACAACGTGTATGGAGATGTGATCAAGCTGCTGGAAGAGGATCGGACCATGTTGCTCACGAAGATTTTTTAAATGGTCTACGCAAGGGGAGAATTACCTGCAGATTGGTGGAAGGCATTTTTCATATCGTTGCGAAAGAAAAAGAATGCCAAAACATTCCCCGATTTCCGTACAATAAGACTGATTTGGGCTTCAACTGCTTATTAAGAGATGTTTCTACATTAATACGTAATGTTTACGCATGCTTCGTTGATTTGGAAAATGGCTTTGATAAAGTGCAGCATACTAAGATACTAGAAATAGCACTGAAGTAGATGTCAGCAACGTTCGAGTGATAGCATGGATATAGGTACTGGCGACAGCTAGCATCAGTGTTGATTGAGAATGACGAAACCAAAGAAATCAAAATCAAGCGGGAGTGAGACAAGGGTGTGTACTTCCTTCAACCCTCTTCACTCTCTATTCTGAGAAAATAATGGCTTAGGCACTACATGATGCTGTCGAAGGCATATCCATTAATAGAAGGTTAATAAATAATATTAGATACGCAGATGACAAAGTACTTATCACCACTACTGCAGACGAATTTCAAGTACTATTAGACAGGGTCAACCAGGCTGGCGATAATGTTGGTATATGGATCAGTGAAGAGAATACCACAATCATGGTGATCTCCACGAGGGACCTTGTGCCAGTAGGCCTCAGCCTTAATGGAGAAGATGTAGAGCAAGTTGAGCACTTTAAATAGTTGGGATGTCTAATGAACGATCAATGGGCCATGGAGCAAGAGATACGCTGCCGCATTGATCTATCCCAAGGTGTCTTCACAAAGATGAAAAGAGTCCTCATAAGCAGAACTCTCCCTCTGGAGTTGCGACTGAGGATGGATAAGTGTTATGTTTTCGCTATCATACTATACGGAATTGAAGGATGGACTCTTACCCAAATACTTGAGGAGAAAATCACCGCTTTCGAAATGTGGATCTACCGACGAATTCCAAAGATATCCTGGAGGGACCACGTCACAAATGAAGAAGTCCTCACGAGAATGAGCACCGAAAGAACTCTAATGTATTTCTTCAAGAAAATAAACTATTGCAACTCATCATCCAGTGTCTCATAGAGGTTAGAAGAGCTCCCGGTAGGAGAAGAACGTCATGGATGTCTAACCTGCGAGGATGTTTCGGAAGGAGCACCAGAGGACTGTTCCGTGCTGCCATCAACAAAATTCAAATTGCCATAATGATCGCCAATTTTCAGAGATGAAGCAGCACTGTGAGGAGATGATGAAATTTTGCTTTCGGATGCGTAACCTACACTAAAAATTTCAAGTCGCTATCTCTTTCCGTTCTCAAGTTATCGAGAGATACATAATATTTTTTCGTGATTTCTTTAAAATGTTCTAGGGCTACGGTCCTCACAAAATTTCACACACATCTTTATGTCGATATTCTACAACTAATTACTAAGCTTCAATTCGTTCGTGACAAAACTTTTTGAGTATCGAGAAAATAATAATCCAGATGGATATAACACCGAAACCGTTGGGCTGATTATGCCCAGCAACGAACTTAACTCGACCATTCGGATGCGCAACCTGAAACTTGCAAGTCCCTATCTCTTTTCATTCGAAAGTTATCGAGGCAACGGTCACCCATCCAGCTACTGAACTGACGCAAGGCAGCTCGGATCTCCAACAGATTGTTCAAACTTGGAACTTGGCAATAACGTTAGGTTTTGAAGGCTCTCGTAAAATTTATCATATCAGACGAATACTTTCTGATATATAAAATTTTTTTCCATGATTTTCAATTATGTTTTTGAAACTTTCTAGTCATACGATTCTAACGAAATTTTTCGAGTATTTTCGCGTCAGCAATCTACAACTAATAACCTTTCTTGAATTGGATCGGGTCCGTATTTTTTGGGTTAATGAGGATGCGTACTTTTCGAGTTATGAGCGAAATACTGAAAAAATGTTTGTAACTTTCGAGATTTTTGCAGAAAATGGTCTCAAACGATTTGGTTCAACTTACTAATGAAGAATTCGAGGTCCAATTTGATTCTGTCTGGGCGTTGCCAAGATATCTTAAGGACGGAAAAATATAGTGACTTGAAATTTTCAGGGAGGGTAGCTCGTCTAAATACAACGGGCAAGTTCGTTAATGGACATAATAGGCCCAACGGATTCTGAATAATAATATTGTCATCAGCCAATAAAGATCCGATCGAATTGAAATTTGGTAGCAAGTTGTAGAACAATGACACAGAGATGTTCATGAAATTTTGTGAGGATGGTATCACTTGAACTATTATTAAAAAACATTATTTATGTCACGATAACCTGATAACGGAAACAGATAGTACTTGCAAATTTTAGGATAGGTTGTGCATCTGAATGCGACATTTGAGTTTATTAATAAGCAAAATTGTCAAAACGATTTATGGGTGATTCCGTTCTAACTGTGATATTCAATGTCCTGTATTGTTTGTTCTCATAGGTCATTAATTAATAATCAATTTATGAAATTTTTGTGCTTATTGGAAAATTATGAACATATTTCAACATTATTTTCATATAATATAACTTGCCACTCACAGAAAACTTACAATATATCACTTAAATGTCAGTACCATGTCCATTTCTAGAATTTATTTATAAATTGTTAGTTTTTTTTTCGTAATAAATGATTTAAACTAATAACCTCATAAATTCTAATGCTTATGATCAAACTGAACAAAATTGACACATTTTTTATTTAATGTATTAAGTAAAGCTTTAAACACAAAAGTTATTGAACCGGAATTCAATGTTAACTCAATACATTAAACAAAAAATGTGTCAATTTTGTTCAGTTTGATCATAAAAATTAGAATTTATGAGGTAATTAGTTTAAATCATTTATTACGTCAAAAAAAACTAACAATTTATAAATAAATTCTAGAAATGGACATGACACGGTACTGACATTTAATAAATAAATTCTAGAAATGGACATGGTACTGACATTTGAGTGATAAATTGTAAGTTTTCTGTAAGTGGCAAGTTATATTATATGAAAATAATGTTGAAATATGTTCATAATTTTCCATAAGCACAAAAATTTCATAAATTGATTATTAATTAATGACCTATGAGAACAAACAATACAGGACATTGAATATCACAGTTAGAACGGAATCACCCATAAATCGTTTTGACAATTTTGCTTATTAATAAACTCAAATGTCGCATTCAGATGCACAACCTATCCTAAAATTTGCAAGTACTATCTGTTTCCGTTATCAGGTTATCGTGGCATAAATATGGTTTTTTAATAATAGTTTGAAAATTTTCAAGTGATACCATCCTCACAAAATTTCATGAACATCTCTGTGTCATTGTTCTACAACTTGCTACCAAATTTCAATTCGATCGGATCTTTATTGGCTGATGACAAAATTATTATTCAGAATCCGTTGGGCCTATTATGTCAATTAACGAACTTGCCCGTTGTATTTAGACGAGCTACCCTCCCTGGAAATTTCAAGTCACTATATTTTTCCGTCCTTAAGATATCTTGGCAACACAATCAAATTGGACCTCGAATTCTTCATTATTAAGTTGAACCAAATCGTTTGAGACCATTTTCAGCAAAAATCTCGAAAGTTACAAACATTTTTTCAGTATTTCGCTCATAACTCGAAAAGTACGCATCCTACAGAATTTTTTTTAAGCGAATTAAATTGTGAATCACATTCGTTTTGAAATGTGTTTACTTCAGTGCTGAGATATGAATTTTAAACCGAAAGAGTTCGTAGCGCTAATTTTCCTACACTGGAAACTTCGTCTGTACTCAAAACGCCTCACTTTCATGCATTTTTTCTTCAAGAAAATCAAATTTAGTCATCATTTATAACAATTCAAACTTCAGAAATCTTTATATCTATCTTTGATTACGAGGTAACCATCAATCTTCAATGACTTACCATACGATCCCAGAAAATAGGACGGGGAAGAGTTGCTCATTATATCATCGTATATATTTTAAAAAGCAATAAAAAAGAAGGTTTTTTCTGGGTTTTCTCTCCCAAACTCTGAAAAATATCTACAAAATGAAAATTAATTATTTTGTGATTTGCTTCTGCTGAATAATCAAGCTGTGCGCCGATGTGTCAAATGCTTTCGCGTAATCTAACCATGATGTATGTAGGTCTCACTTGTAGTATTTCGCATCTTGATAAATGCTCTTGCCTATAAGTAGGTTGTCCTTGCACCCCATACCCATATATCTCCTTCTTCTGTATATAATAATAATAATTATTGTTATAATAATAATTATTATTATAATAATTCTGAAGATCTGAGGAAGTAGTCTGATTTATACTTTGAAACGTTACGACATTTAGTTTTTTCATCGTTGATGTTCTTTCGTTATTGTCTGTTAGGCAACATTTTTCGATTAATTAGCAGAAGAAATCCACAAAATAATGATTTAATGGATATTTTTCAGAGTTTGGGAGAGAAAAGAAAGAAACCATTTAAATAACGATCTTCATGTACCTAGATTACATCATACTGTTACTTCTTTGGAAAAACTGGTATTTTGGCATAAGAATAAATGAACATCATCACAGCTACAAAAACAACAAAATTAATTCAAATCAAAACATAAGTTTAACCCAGATTTCAAAATCCTATACAATTTGAATAAAGGTGCGCAACTCAATTATTGGGAAATGGTGGAAATAATTAGAGAAAACCATACGGGTAATTTATTTAATGAACAATTAGATCTAAATTTTTATCCGATACTCAATCTATTCAAATAGAGAATCAATTATATAAAATGAAATAGTTAGGAATGAATTATTGTAAATGGGTACAAAGAACTAAAAGTGTAAGATTATGTAATTAGTCCCACGTAAGCAACGTAGGCTACGCATTATGATATCTGGAGCCTTGAAATTAGGTACATGCCTTGAAACATGCATCGCCACGCTATCTCACGTGTCCCACACAACGTAGGATCTACCAATCCAGATCGACGTGGGAAGGTGGAGGGGATAAACGTCATTCCACGCGTAAGACTAGTGTGTTTCTATAGAAATATTCATTCTATAGACCTTACATTCACAACAAGTCTGTTTGAATTAAGAAAAATTGGAGATGAACATTTCATTGATTTGGTTGGACGATAGGAAGTCAGTGATAATATTAAATGCACTGAATATCGTGATGCAAAATCACACAGTGCAGCATTCGAAGATATAGCAAAACAGCATGGCAATCCTGGAACGTACCTACCTGCTACTATATTTTCCTTTAACATATTTGTACTGTATGTATTGGGTAGGTGTTGTAAGTATTTATATGTATCCATTCTGTAGGTTCGTTTAATACTGAAGAAATGAATATCTGGGGGTACGTCTTTCTTTATTTATACCGAGTATCCAATATCTTCTCTTCTTAATTCTTCTTTTTGGTCTTGTGGCATGGACATATTGAAGTAAAAATAAATAAGAAATACTCGTATAATATATCGTCCTCAAATTTACTCTTTGAATCAGAAAAAATTGTACACCATAATGCACCTGAGAAATTACCACAACGTCTGATGTCGATATGCGGGTCAAAAGACGGACATATGTTCATGTAAAAATAACAACCTTAATATATTGCGATTATAAGTGCGATTAGCTCAGTGGTAGAGTAATTGACTTGGGACCGGAAGCCCCAAGTTCAATTCCGAGGCTAGGAAAGAAATTTTCTAGTCACGGTAATCGCCACCATTCGCTGTTGGGTCAAAAATTAACAGTGCTGTGCCTAAGGTGGCGTAAGGACACAGTAACAAAGCCTACACAGAACACAACTGGTTCTCCTAACTCAGGGCAAGCTCTTAGAGCTTATGAGGGGTCTCCTTGTGGAAGACCCAGGAGGATCAGTATAATATTAATAATAATAATAATAATAATATTGTCCTCAAAACTCACACCCATAATAAAATGGGTTCAAGCCCTGTGGACAGGAGCTTTCTGGCGCTCTAGTTCAAACAGACAAATTATATCTCCGAAAGTATTGGTTTCTCAGAGTTGGGAACTATATCAATGTATTTATATGATAGAACTGTTTCATAAAGGAAATTAAATTCAAATAATAGTTTATTTATTATTATTATTATTATTATTATTATACCGATCCTCATGGGTCTTCCACAAGGAGACCCCTCAAATCAAGATTAAATGAGTAATCATGAGAATGAGAACTGCACCATGGAAGAAATCAAATTAAATCTGGCAAATTTTGCCCAATAACGAACTCAACCGAGATATTTTTCTCCCTAACCTACTCTGAAAATTTCAACTACCTACCTCATTCCGTTCGAGAGTTATATCTATGTCTATGGATGAAAAGCAGTCTCACTACTCTCAGATCTCTTACTTCATGTTCCGTTCAGAAATGTAGGACTTTTCTGAGAAAAACTAATTTCGGAGCAAACAACTGAGATTTTTCTCACTTCGCTCACAATTCTTCGATTGATTAGATGATGTCATGTCTCAGGAAAATAAGTTGACATTATGACAATTCATACATAGAATAATTATATAATTCTGTGACAACGTTGAAATACGATTTATTATTGAAATTTTGAAAAATCATATCTCCGAAAGTATTAGCTTGTTAGAGTTGAAAATGATAGCATTGAATTCTTATGGTAAAACTGCTTATTGAAAAAAATTGATTTGGAATTTGCTTTGTAAAAAAATTTTTTTTGGTACTCCGAAACCATCTGTCTGATTTTGCCCAATAACGAACTTAGCCGAGGTATTTATCTCCCGAACCCACTCTGAAAATTTCAACTGTCTAGCTCATTCCGTTCGAGAGTTATCGTGCCTACGGCCAGCCGGCCGGCCGGACCGGCCGGACAGAATGAACTTCGACCACGGATTCTTGATCAATGAGTCGAACCAAATCGTTTAAGACCATTCTCATCGAAACATTCGAAAATTACAGACATTTGGGCAAATTGATAAGCACTCAGTTCCGAGGAATTGGAGCGCCAAAAACATAGTACCCACACTGACAAATGACAACGTCTGATGTCAGTATGCGTTGCATACGTGTGACAAGTGTGTACACAAGCTCTTCCACGTTGCGTCGCATACGTTGCGTACGTGGGATCAGTCTGTTTCTACCTTTATTATTACGTGACAAGCGCAATAAAAATCAATATTCACATTTCACTGTCTCAGTTCACAAGAAAGGAACTCTACTCTGACCTGATGTGTTCCTACGTCCCATCAGGCACCGTGGAAGTACGCCAGACATGAAGCGGTGTTCACATTGTCCTGAAATATAACACATGAAACAACAACTTCGTGTGCCTTGCACCTTGCACCCGACAGTTTGTTCTAAGCCTCCAACCATGCATGTACAGTGGATGAAATCGAAATGTGAACGATTCTTTTCCTATTGGCTCTATCCATATATTGTCCGTTTAAGATATATCGACATCGAAGTAGGCCTTGAGCGTTTAGTTGGTGCTTTATTTCTAGTTACTAAAAGTTACTGTTCTGTAACCAAAGAAAATAAATATTAGCATAACCTTGAATATTTCCAGTGCTATCTCCTATTTGTAATTAATCGAAGACCCTTATAAATACACTCTTGATGTATCTTTGAAAATTCAAATCGCGAATGTATTTTAGCCTGCGTTTTTGAAAGGATAATTTTTCAAGTTCAAATGCAGTAGACTGATGAAACAAACATAAATATGAGGTTGATTTGATACCCAGAAACCATATCAAGGAATTGGAAAAATCATTATTTATAATAGAGAAGAACAAAAATTGGATAGTTTTTTAATGCAAGATGAAGAACCTTATGACATAATAATCATGTGCATCTCAATATATCTTAGAACTTAGTTTCCTTATCCAAAGCCATTGGAGAATCAATCAAGGAGTAAAAGCCCATAAGAAACTCACTTTTCATTTATTGAATCCATATTCGTTATTGAATAATTTCATTAATATAATGCTAATAAATATTACGATACTATTATTAGTTCGTCAGTATGAATTATTGAGAGGTGGGTTGAATGATGGAGCATTATTTTGGAAGAAGAGTTAATTTATCAGTAGTTAAGCATACTTATTATTCGTCTTAATTCAACTTGGAAATTAATAGCTTGTAAACTATTATAATCTTTATGCAATGATAATAGTTAAAGTGTTTATTTTTCCACAAAAAATTCAGAACCAAAACTTTAATACGTACATTTTTTTAAGTAAGCTGTGCGATTTATGGATTTCAATTGCAACTAGGAACAGAAAAGATTATTTGCCATTTTCCTATGAATTGTCGTTTTAGTACTATAATTTATATTGAAAAACTTAATGATTTAAAATTCTATTTCAAACTTTGATTTGCTTAGTTCGTAGAGCTCACGAAGGAAAGAACTAATCAAAGAAAACCTTCCGGGAAGTGCTCTCTCAAATTTTCAAAAACTTAAATTTAATTTAATGTCTCTTTAAATGTAAAGTCGTATATCACAGGAGTTCTTCCACAACTGCTGCTAGGTTTTGATGATGTGCCTTCCTAATTTTTCCTAAGAATTATCTGAACAGTACTTGAAGAAAACTGAAATATTATTGCCAATGTAATATCAGAATACACTCTAAGTGGTTGAATAACAGTTTACCTGGAACACTAGAGCAATGCTGGTTGTAATATCTTCAGATTCCCTGAAGAATTCACAGTAACATCTATATACTGCTTCGAGTACCCTTTCTGTTAGGCGAGAGGTATCGTAGTCAATTCAAGACCTTTTTAATAGCACAAGGAGGCGGAAATACTCAAACTCGGTACGATTAATTATAAACACACATGTAAAAACTATTCCAAATTGTTCGATTTTCATTATATCGAAATTATAAGAAATGACAGTTCATCACATTCACATGGTTAATTTCAATGCGAACAACCTAAATTATGTGACTTGAAATATAACTAGACCGGCCGTTGCCAATTGAATTTCGATTTTCCATAGGCACCCCTGATGTCAATATATCTTAAACGGACTATACATCCATGTATATTTATGACTATATTGCGCTGTCGTTGACAACCAAAACGTCAGAATTTAGTCAGGCAACACATCCTAAAAGGAAGGCCCATCAACCCTTCGTCACTTTTTACATTATGGCGGCGAAGGTGGATGAAAGTTCAGTTGTCAGCTGTTTTGTTTGTCAATAGTGAATGCTTCAATCACCGTTGAAAATTTGATTTCAAGTGGAAATTCGTACTATCCTTATGTCCAAATTACCGAGTTTATTTAAATAAAAATGAATAAACCTCTATCTATCTAATCACGTGAGCTATCACTAGAAACAACGAAAGATTTTCAAAGATCATTCAATACAATCGATTTAGCTGTAAATTTATAGATACATTCAGTTGCCCGGCATAAAATATAACAAATATACGCGATGTATAATCAAGTGATACTTTATTGAAGTCAACAGGTTGGACGATTTATCTCCAGAATCCACACAAAGAGAAGGGAGATTTACTGGAAAGCTTATTATACAGTATATTTACTCATTTATTCATATACATGATAATGCGTTTGTCCACGGCTACTATCATAATATTATACAGTTTGAATAATCTTTCTGACGCAAACTAACAGTAATTAATCACGTCTATAAATTATAGTCGTGGATATATACCATAATTCGCAGAAAGCATAGATCACCAAATTTGATGGTTTTTTCATTCAATTTAACAGACTGAAAAATAATTCTAATTTCAAGGAATGGTACTGCAGTTTTCATATGAAATTTTAAGCCTTCTCGGAAATACGTGAAGATCGAATGTGATGAAAGAAATGTTGTGTACTCCACCAGAAATCAGAGATGCTGCAAAAATGACTGCATTGGATCTATTGCCGGATAAATCCCGAAATCACTACTTATTAGTGTTCAACAATTTCATGGACTGTAGAGCATCTAGCACCAACATTATGGTCATATTATTATTTGCTCAATAGTAAGCTTAACATAAATGAAGGAATCGATATCGAAAAATATTTAAAACTGCGTGCAGTGGGAAAGCCCTGTGGACATGAGCTTTTTGGCGATCTTGTTCAAACCTTGACAAATCATATCTCCGATAGTATTGGGTTGGGAATGATATCAATGGATTCAACATTGAAGTTGACTCTTGATTTTACAGAATATATAAGATGTTAAATTTCACAAATAATGAATTTGCAGTCATACATTTATGATCTTGCTGGTGGTGGTCATTTTCAACAACTAATTCAGTTATATCCTCGTTTTTTTGGGAATTCTGTTCATTTTTGTGTATCTCGTATTGCTTCTTAAATTTAATAATTTTGCAATATTAGATAGTGGTAGGTAGGCCACTCTGTTACATAAATGAATAGTTAAGCTTTTATTCATTTTTCATGTCAGAAAGACCCAATCGTAGGTTCAGAACTCAAGACATAAATTTTACTCTCATGCAATGGAGTACCTTTATTTTCTTTAAATTCATTCGGACGCCTATGTTAAGAATATAGAATAATTTTGAAGTGGAAAAACTTTTAATGCGTACCCATAACCTACCAAAACGCGAAAAAAATGTGTACGCTGTGTCTTAAACGATTTTGGAAGTAATCAAAGAATTTCGTAACTTTGTTATATAAAATTGAATTGTATTTTTTTTCCCAGAAAGTATCGCAGGTGAGAAACTCAGGATAACATTCTTACGGTAAATTATGTATCGAATACGAAAATAATTTCAAATTAGGAAAAAATCGTTGGCGTACCAATTTTTTCACGGAATTTATTCGGTCTGAAGTCTGCACGGACACCACTGGGGAAAATTAAACATCATTTTGTGACGAAAAAATGTGTTTCAATGCGTACTCATAACTTACCAAAACGCGTTAAAAAAAAGAGTAAAGTGTCGGAAATAAATTCGAAAAACCAATTTTTTTTTTGATTTCAACACCCTGTATCTTAGATAAAATGAGTCAATGACCCATAGTCCATAGGAACTTTAAACCTCAAAATCATGAGAGGATTAATATCCCGAATTTACGGCACCTTATTCTGAAACACCCTGTATACATACTATTCTATAAAGTGTGTAATTAACCTATTCTTTAACACATAACAAATCATCAAATTTTTAATTATAGTACCTAATTAACTTTATATTCATAACCTCATCTCAATAATGACCTTTTCGCTGACTGATTGATCATGCATATGAGTAATTGACAGATAATATTTAAAATGAAAGATTTTATAGCTGTCTCACTGTGTATAGTACCTACTTGAATCTGTAGATTGTGTGAAACAAATTCATAATTGAGTAGACTGTAGATCATTGTGTAAGCTATAAAATATGATTAAGTGTTCCTCAATGCTGCTGTATATACATAGTAGAACTAGAACGTTTTCATACAGCAGAATATAAATGAAACCATTTGAAAAATATTTCCCACTTTTCCTCGTGATGAACCTTCCTCCTGAGGGCAATAATTATTTGAGTTAAGGTGCCATTAGGTAACTTAAATTAACTTCCTAACTAATATGGGGATAGGTAAAGTTTGCAAATATTAATATGCAGAGAATGTCTTGTTGCTTGAGATATTCGATTTTTAGCGGCTCACGAAATTACGGATTGGTGGCTTGATTGCGTTCAATTCACTGTGGTCGATGTACATACCGTTTTTGCGCTTATGTTCTGGGGAACATCGCGTTATCATTTTGCCCAAATGTCTGTAACTTTCGAATTTTTTGACGAAAATGGTCTCAAACGATTTAGTTCGACTCCCCAATGAAGAATTCGAGGTCAAATTTGATTCTGTCCGGCCGGCCGTCCGGCCGTTGTTATGATAACTTGAGAACGAAAAGAGCTAGCGACTTGTAATTTTCAGGTTAGGTGGCGCATCCCAATACGACGGACAAATTCGTTAATGGGCATAATCGGCGCAGTCGTTTCCGAGTAATAATTTTGTTTTCAACCAATATAAATCCGATCGAATTGAAACTTGGTGAGTAGTTGTAGAATATGAACCTAAGCACGTTTGTGACATTTTGTGCGAATCGTGTGGCTAGAAAATTATTAAAAAATTATTAAAAAATATTTTTGTTGTCACGATAACTTGAGAACGGAAAGAGTTAGCGGCTTGAAGTTTTCAGGTTGGGTGTGCATCAGAACGCGACATTTCAGTTTGCTTTTATGAGCATAATCGGCGAAACGGTTTTAGAGTTATAGCCATCCGAAATTTGTTCGTTTTTTGTTCCTCATTAACTCGAAAAATACTGAACCGATTGAATTCAAACATGGTTATTAGTTGTAGAAGGCCAACGCGAAAATACTTGAAAAATTTCGTGAGGATAGCATTTGTATAAATTTTTTAAAAAATCATTGAAAATTTAAAAAAAATTCTATATATCAGTAACTATTCGTTTGAAATTGCTGAAATTTTGCAAGAGCCTTTATAACCTAAATCTACCTACGAATTGAAGCTTGGTAACTAGTAGTAGAAAATCAACATAGAGACATGTTTCAAATTTTGTGAGAACCGTACCCCTCGAAAATTTGAAGAAAATGACGAAAATAAAAATTTTAAGAACCGTACCCCTAGAAAATTTCAAAAAAATCAAGAAAAAAAAATTGGTTCAAGCACTGACGTGACGTCAGAAGCTTTTGCGCGTATGTTCTATTGTCCATTCTTCTGTATTGGACACCCTTTATCAAATTTACCATGGTAAATTATGTTGTCCAATACAGGAGAATGGACAACATAATTTACCATGGTAAATTAGATCAAGGATATCCAATACAGAAGAATGGACAATAGAATATACGCGCAAAAGCTTCTGAGTTCACGTCAGTGCTTAAACCAATTTTTTCTATGTATTTGTTGTTGTTTTTGGATATATTCACATTGCAGAAAGGATTACTATTTCTGCTTTTAACCCTTGGCGTCGCTAGAAATTTTAATGCTCCGTGCGTGGCGGAGTCTCTGGGACTCCGGAGTTTTTGAAAGAATTTTTTCTGTTCTAAATGGCGAATTGGTTCCTCTTACGCTGAAAAAATAATTGAGACATACAACGGAAAATGATTTAATACATAAATGAACATATCATCTTATAAACAACCCAGTAAATAAGATGAACAAAAAAAAATCAAAAAGACCTTTAGTGGAATTAACATTGGTATTTTTCTCTTGATTCATTAGACAAGAGAGAAATGGAACTTTTCCTTCATGTAAAATGTTTTACGTAGATTCTGTAGTATAGAAAAACTGGGAGTTTGAGGTCTTATTCATAAAGAGCAAAATACTGACAATGGTCCGAATCTCATTAAGAAAAAAATAGGAAATTACCACGCATTTAGCGTTTCAATGCACTGAATACATTTTTTTTGCTACATTGCAGACTAATCGATGTTTTGCATTTCACACATACATATCCAATTTTTCTCTTCAATCTTGGATCACATTCAGAAAAATATTTTCTCTGATTCCTGAGCAAACTATCTCCAACTTCTGCTGTTGCCTGGGTGCAATATTCAAAATTTTGAATAGTCCTAATTGCAATTCTCTTGATAAATTGGTTTTCTGGGATCTCCCAATGGGGTCTAATCGTTCAAGTCGTTTTGTGTCGGAACAAGACACAAGACATAATAATAATAATAATAATAATAATAATAATAATAATAATAATTAGTTTATCTTGAAAAATAAACAGAATACATCATAGAGGTGAAATTAGATAACAACCTGTTTGTGACTAAAATTAAAAAATAGTGATAATTCTTGATAATGTTCCATGAGGATGAACGTTGAAAGAACACACAAAAAAAACATAAATATCAATATTCTCTACAAAAAGATAAAGTTAAAGCATGATATCCAAGGGAAGGTTATTTTTTTCTGTCATCATCGGGTATAGAAATTCAAGACTCACCCTGTATATATGATAATTGTAAACTGGTTTGGCTGTTTAGAGTTTTGACAGATATCAGTCATGTCATTTATAATATTTGATACTGAATGATTTTTTTGGTAAATGTAAAAACAATAAAACAAGCGTCAAAAAAAACAGGTCCACTTTTTTCTGTGATTTTTCTGTATTTCCCAAATATCTTCTACAATATATATCCGATAAAGCTCAAATCTAGAACTTTCTGAAATTCGATTTTCAGAATAACTTTCAAACAAGTGTCTGACGAAGGATTCTGATATAGACTCCGAAACGTTACGAAATGGTGTTTTATCGTTTATGTTGTTCAGTTATTGTTTGTTAGGCAACATTGTTCGATATATTGCTTCTGGCAAAGATCTTGTATTTCTAACGCAGAAGCAATACACAAAATAATAAATTTTGTATTTTATTGATATTTTTCATAGTTTGGGACAGAAAACCCAGAAAGGAACCATTTAATAATGAATATACCTCCAAAAGTATCCATTAATCTTATATGTATATAAAATTCTCGTGTCACAATGTTCGTTCCCGTACTCCTCCGAAACGGCTTGACAGATTCTCATGAAATTTTGTGAGCATATTAAGTATGTCTGAGAATCTGCCAACATCTATTATTCATGCCCCTAAGTGATAAGGGTTGTTCACCCTTAAATTTTTTTTTTAATTTTTGGACGAAATTTTTGTTTTTATTTTTTTATAATGTGGTATTACAAAATAAATACAACCCTAAATTTTCACCCTTCTATCACCAACCCCAATTTTTTAATAGTCATTTTAGTAATTCATCATTTTTCATCCCGCTCGATAACTGATCAATTATCACTTGGTTATCCCAGAGAAAGAGCCAATCAAAACGAAGTCGCCGTATTTTTTGTGAATGTGTTTCACTCTATTTATATTAAAATTTCCCTGAGCTTATGGCAAAGCTATTATTTTTGTTAAAAAAAATGTTTATTTTTTGTATCAAGGCAGTTTATTCCTGCTATACTTAGTGCTAGATTTTTTAAAATTTCCGCGTCTTTCTGGATCAACACTCATTTGCCAGAATATACCGGTGTCACGTCCCAGTAAACAGCACGGAGTAGGGATAAGAACGAAGCCGGTCTCCTGTCTTTCTCACCTTTTCTCACTTTTCTTAACCAGATACGTTTGAGTGGGTAGTTCGTATTCGCAGTTGAACCCAATAGGTGGCGCCGCAATCGGGTTCTAGGTATTTTTTAGAATTACGTGTTTGAGTGGGTCCCTGGATAACTTGGAAATTCAATTGTCCCGGTAGGAGGCGCTGTAATCGGGTTCTAAGTATTTTTTTTAAGATTTTTCGCATTTGGAAATAAAATTGCAACCGCAATAACCGATTTGGCGCAGGCGAAGTTGCGTGGGTCAGCTAGTGATACTCTAAAAATCAGAAAATTACAGACATTAGGGCAAATTGATAGGCATTACAGGTGGATAAGCCTGAAACTCATTCAATTTCGAATTACGATCACGATGTTCATTGAATTTGTCTCTTACATTCCAAATCCTATTCAGCGTACGTACAATATGTATTTCGGATATTATTCGAAACGATATTTCTACCAATATTATATTACTTTCCTTCCTGTCGTGATCGGAGTCTTCATCAGTTTTAATTCGCAGATCCCTATATTTTCCCCCTGGAATAACATGAGCTATGTAAACTGTATATTCAATTCGTTGGAGTATGGAATAGGTACTTTGATAAATATTTTCTTAGTCGACATTTCATGAATCAACTAAAGATAATTTTACGAAATGAAAAAGAGCTCAATAACTCATAATATCATACACAGAGCAAAATTGAAGAAGGACTCTGAATATTCCATTCATACATAGCAAAATATGAAGTATTAGTCAATTACGCAAATTAATACCCAATACCCAAACGATATTAATTAGTGATTTCAATGCCATACATCTATCTCAATAACTTTTAGCGGCTTATTTCAATGGCACCTTTCAATTAGGTATTTATTGAGGTGTTCTATGAATAATCACAAACTATACCTACTCCATGCGTGTTCTTTGAATTCCACTATACAAGGTGAGTCTTTAAGTTGTACATTAATTTTAACCATAGATTCCTCTCATCAAATGAAAAACCTTTTTCATTTTCGATTTTTCCAAATTCGGCAAAACTATACAGGCTGTTGAAATTTGTAAAAATAATCAGTTTTCCGTTTGTAGCTTTGACACTCAGAATGAAATGAATTTTAGTGTGATGTTTTCTACAACTATGACACATAATCTTCAATTAACAATTTCCTCCTACGTCTACTGGTTTCCTCATTATAGACTCGCGAATTCATAAAACTATGAGAAATTAGCATAATGAATACAGATGAAGGTTTTCACGAGTCATTTTAAGAATATATATATATTCTTTTGAACTTGAGCATTACAATTTGTTTTGTATCTAACAATAAAGCATGTGTATGAAAGAAGTGTTAGCAGAGGTTAGTGTAACGGGGTACCATATTATTTGATATAATATGATACTAGAGCTTAGGGAAAAAACCTCAGCAAAAAAACCCTATCTCCCCGTTAGTGTTGTGATTTATGAAAATTGATTTTGTTAACAAAATATGCTGAAATATTAAATATTGAAGGGCATCTTTTTCTTCATTATCGCTTCTTCCTTCAACAAGCAGAGAAGATTCTCCAAGGTCCGAAACCCAATCTGGAAATGGAAAAAACAAAGGGAGAAAACGAACAAATTAAAATGGAATATTCTATATTTCATTAAATAGATTTGAAACTCGCTACCCATTCTAAAAAAGAACCAGAAACATTATGAATAGCCCTAAAACCATCTTTGAATCTATATATGCGACAATTATTAACTAAATGATCTATGGTTTCCTCTGCTTCCCCGCATTCACAACTAGGACTCTCAACTGAGTTCCACCTGAAAAGCATGCTGTTACAACGACCATGACCGGTTCTTAGACGATTCAGAATAGACCATATTCTCCTTGGAAGATCAAACCCCGGAACTCTATCTGAAGGATCAGAAATTAAATCTTTGTTGAATAAATTGCAATAAATCATTTTAGAAAATTAAATCATTCATTATCAATTCTCCTGAAACGTAATTACGTTTTTTGAGATATTCTTCATTGAATGTCATAAACATTCCAGAAATTGCGTTTATCTGTCCGGCCCTGGAACATAATAATAGATGACCTGTGCTCGAATAAAGACAAAGACTGAGTATTGATCTGAAAGTTGACACTTATAGAAAGAGGTATAGCCTCGGTTATAGCAATCTCTTTATCCCACATAATGTTTATGCATTTCAATTCAATCTCGTTTGTTGCCAAATTAGTTGGTTATATTGCCATATTATACGGGATAAGTTAATAAGGTATAACTTAAGAATATCTAGTTTTCAATTTCTTGATGAATGATTAGTTTGAAATTCCTCCTTGTTTGAGACTTCAAATTCACACAATTTAAACAACTTGAAACAGGTTATTTATTATAATAATAACCATAGAAAAAGGCAATCGTGCAATCCATGTATTGATGGAGGTTAAAATAATTTTTATTTTTTATAAAGTGGTAAAATAGTTTATAAGGTCATTTATATGATGCGAATTAAAATATTTAATGAATGTCAGAATAGGAGATGAAGATATTGTGGATATTCGATGAAAATCAAGTTGAAGTCAATGTTCTAATATCCAGAGAGAGTTTTTTTTCAAAAAAGCAGCATAAAGATTATTTAAAATCATTTCTTTAGACTTGAGTTAGTAAATAAGATTCCTAAGACAATTCCGTTGAATTTTGAGCATCAGCTGATAAAGCTTTCATATAATTGTAGTCAATATAATGTGTAAAAATGGGTTCAAGCCCTGTGGACAGGAGCTTTCTGGCGCTCTAGTTCAAACAGACAAATTATATCTCCGAAAGTATTGGTTTCTCAGAGTTGGGAATTATATCAATGTATTCACATAATAGAACTGCATCCTAAAGGAAATTCAATTCAAATAATAGTTTATTTATCAAGATTAAATGAGCAATCATGAGAATGAGAAAAGCACCATGGAAGAAATCAAATTAAATCTGGCCAATTTTGCCCAATAACGAACTTAACCGAGATATTCATCTCCCTAAACTACTCTGAAAATTTCAACTACCTACCTCATTCCGTTCGAGAGTTATATCTATGTCTATGGATGAAAAGCAGTCTCACTACTCTCAGATCTCTTACTTCATGTTCAGTTCCGAAATGTAAGAATTTTCTGAGAAAAACTAATTTGGGAGCAAACAACTGAGATTTTTCTCACTTCGCTCACAATTCTTCGACTGATTAGATTTGTCTCAGGAACATCATTTGACATTATGACAATTCATATTCATACATAGAATAATATCATTCTGTGACAACGTTGAAATACGATTATTTATTGAAATTTTGAAAAATCATATCTCCGAAAGTATTAGCTTGTTAGAGTTGAAAATGATATGAATGGATTCTTATGATAAAACTGCTTATTAAAAAAAAATTGATTTGGAATTTGTTTCGTAAAAAAAATTTTTTTTTTTTGTTACTCCGAAACCATCTGTCCGATTTTGCCCAATAACGAACTTAGCCGAGATATTCATCCCCCAAACCTACTTTGAAAATTTCAACTTTCTAGCTCATTCCGTTCGAGAGTTATCGTGCCTACGGACGGACCGGCCGGACCGGCCGGCCGGCCGGACGGCCGGACAGAATGAATTCCGACCACGGATTCTTGATCAGTGAGTCGAACCAAATCGTTTGAGACCATTTTCATCGAAATATTCCAAAATTACAGACATTTGGGCAAATTGATAAGCACTCAGTTCCGAGGAACTAGAGCGCCAAAAATGGTTAATGAAAAATGTGTTTCATTTGATGAGAGAAATCCATGAATAATGTACAACTTAAAGACTCACCCTTTGTATACTGATATATTGGGAGACATATATCAAATATCTTATAGAGGATTTTCCATAAATATTTAGAAAATGTATTGATGGAAAGAGAGCTAACCAAATTGATAAATGATGAGCAAATTTTAGGCAAGAGTTCTCTGTTATTGGATCATAGTTAGTGTGTATTTTGCCAATTGCTCCCATAAAAATTTCGAATCGATACCGATTTATATTTTTTTGAGCTTACTTGAAAGAAAAACGTTTTTTTATAGTTTAGAGGACATATGAACCACAAATCTACAATTTTCAGAAAATTTTTTGGTACTTCGAATCACTAACTTCTAATTTCGGTCGAATTTCAAGATCAAATTCACAAAAAAAAATCTATTTATTTTATAGATAAAAAGGGAGAAAACACGGAAACGAACCATTTAATTATTAATTCATCTATACTTATATTCCAAACTTCCCAATAGCCTTTAAAACAGTTGGGAAATTTTGCAATGCCAAAAATTTATTTTCTGATCGAAATAAACAAAACTTCACTATTTTTCCGCTGAAATTCATACTAAATTTGATTCATTCTCGAGATCAGAAACATTTTCCAACCAACACGAATTTCGGCTATACTCGTGAGAACTAGGTCGACTAAAAAAATTGGTTCAAGCCCTGTGGACAGGAGCTATTGGGCGCATGTTCATCTTCCTTGTGGCCCGTACTGACCAGTAAAGAAAAAAAGCAGTATCATGTTTAATAATATTGATTATTATATAATAATCGATGAAAATACTGAGAGAGACCCAGGAAATTTGACACATTTTGTCTTATATCTCCAGAAATTGAAATCGTATAGAGCCAAAATTTTGCACAATGTTGCAAAATACTACAATTGACGTTAGTGCAAGTTTTTGTTGCAATCTGATGAATAGTTCACGAAAAAAAAATTTTTTTTTCGAAAAAATTAAAAGAAATATTTTTTTAAAAATTACCGACACTTCGATCGTAACAGAATTTCGCCAAAAGTTGCGCGTTTATATCCTCGAACTGACTACCAAGTTTCGATTCAACATCTTCTTTAGTTCCTGAAATATCAGGGAAATAACCTCAAAATTTTAAATGTCTATAACTCCTAAACCGTCTGGCCGATTTTGCCCGTTAACGAACTTAACCGTCGCATTTTGATCAGAAGCCTACCCTGAAAGTTTGAAGTCGATAGGACCTTCGGTGCTCCTGTTATCGTGCCTACGGCCGGAAGTACGGCCGGCCGGCCGGCCGGCCGGCCGTACGGCACCCAAAAATCTGACACCGGATTCGTGATCAGGGAGTCCGAATTAGTCTATTAGCCAATTTTCAGCTCGAAATTCGAAAATTACAGACATTTGGACGAAATGATAGGACGATGTTCCCCTAGAACATGCGCCCAAAAAGTAAATTCGATATACTTATTTATGCGATTTTTTCCATTTCCTGCCGCGTTAGAAGGTTCACATTATCATAATCGATCTTCCTCAATATATCCGTCCTTTTCTATAACCTGTTTTTTGTCCATCATCGATATATCTGTGGAAGGGCACTAATTTCCAAGCTGCGGAAACTGTAAAATGTAATAGATACAACCCCACAAGAGATGGCAGCATTCTCATGCATCACATGGTGAAGCAACCAGTGACCTGTTGCTTTCCAATGTTGCTAGGAAACGATCAGGACAGGATTCATTCATGAGGTATTTCTCGCTCACTTTGAATCAATAATATGCTACTCATGTAATAGGTACATGTTTCCAGCTACGGTAAGAGGGCGCTGTTTGTATCTCGGAAGAGCATCGATTTTCAATTCAGTTGTCCGAAAATTCTGAATCAATACTTCCATATGTTGCCTTCGAATGTTGGGGAAGTAAAAAAAAAGGTGTATAATATTTCACCAATTTTTTCGTGAAATCCTCTCCATATTCATTATTCTAGATATTATTCATCATTATATTACACCCATGTATTCGAGTTTTCATCAGATTATGTAAAATATAGCAGTTTGTGTTGAATTGGGTTCGACGTAATTTCGCATACAAAACAACTGTTGTTATAGAAAAAACGTATAAATAATCACAGGTTCTCTGTGAAGAGACCATGTGAATCACTAAATGACCATCTATGCATCCTTACATCAAAAAGATAGATGAACAGTAGATTTTTAAAATAGAGGAAAAAATTCATTTCATTTTGAATAAGTACCGTAGCCGGGGGTTACTTTGAACAAGTTTTGCATTAATTCCATTGCAGCGCAAACATTTCTGCAGATATTTGAAAATGTTTTCAACCAATCGATGGCTTATTATCTCAGCTTCAATTTCCCGTTTGTACGACTCCATTATCTTCAATAGAAGTTGGTGGGGGCATATGTTTATATGTTCAGAAATAACCCCTTAAGAAGGGGCTACTTTGAACAAGAGAGCGTCTACCATAGAAAACGCCAGTTTTGGGCGCCCTGTTCATAAAAACCCCTTGAATATGCAAGTATGAGTTTTTAAAAGAATAATATCGCCTGATAATAAGGTTTTCCTTCACGGTTTAGCTCGTGAACTCCTGGCAATGTTTATTTTTTCATCGCAATGCTCCTAAGATTGTAAATAAATTTTTTTTCGCTGAGTTTACTCAAGAATGCACAAATAAACACAAAAATTATAACTTTATTGAAAATATTTACATCTCTCAAGGAGCATGGGAAGCGGTAGATAACAACTGCCACTATGTGCGCGCACAGAAGTTTTTCCTCTTCAGCTGAAAATACGGTTGGACGTCCTGGCGATTTCGCTACAATTGAGAGGTTAGCAGCTGCTGCATTTGCCTTCGCCGCCTTCTTGTACATGCAAATCGTTCCAGAGGGAAGGTTCAATCTAAAACAAGAAAATATTCGTAACTAGGAACAACAATGGATTTGACTGTGCTCTAGTAGGCACCTACGTAAACAGAAAAAAAAACTACTCAGAAGAAGCAGCCCCGATAGTTGATTTTCCAGCTAAACACTTTTCTACTGCCTTGGCAAGGATTTCTGTTGAATAATTTCTGTAGATCCGAGCTCCCAACTTGCGAATATAAGTTCGCGGCTTGTTGGCTTGCCCCTGATGAACAAAAAGTAGACGAAGCGCGATGTTCAAAGTAACCCCTCAACGTTCCTGTTTTTTACTCGATTAGCCATATAAAATCAACGAAATGAGTTAGAGATATGAAACAAAATAGAAAATGTTGCCAATAGATTGATAAGAAATATATAACTTACCTAAAACGGTATTTCACAACAGGATCACTGCGGCAGAGGAGGTTTGAGGATTGTTCTCAGAACAGCTGATTTCACAATTCCGATAAAAAGGCGCGCAGCGGCTCAGGTTAGCCAACCTGACAACGATTCGCGATCGTAGCGCCGTCTACATGTAATCATTGAATGTTGAGTACCAACTAGAGGTCGCTAGCTTGTGAACTAAGCCCGCTATGAGGATTTTTGATTTTACAACGTATCTGTTCAAAGTAACCCCTTGTGTTCAAAGTAACCCCCGGTTACGGTATGTCAAAGCTATCAAATAATAACGCCATGTTCCCCAGAACATACGCGCAATTTTTTTTTTGTGTGCTATTTCTTCAGCCTGTAATATTTTACCGGTGCCAAATCTGGGAAAATGGTGAAAGAAAATAGTGCTAAATGATGAGAAAACTGATGTGAAGTCAGAAGCTTTTGCGCGTATGTTCTCTTGTCCATTCTCCTGTATTGGACAGTATTAATCGAATTTACCATGGTGAATTCTATTGTCTGTTCTCCTGAATTGGACACTTTTGATGAAATTTACCATGCATCTGACTACTGACACGTCAGTGCTTGAACCAATTTTTGGCGCTCTAGTTCCTCGGAACTGAGTGCTTATCAATTTGCCCAAATGTCTGTAATTTTCGAAGTTTTCGATGAAAATGGCCTTAAACGATTTGGTTCGACTCACTGATCAAGAATCCGTGGTCGAAAATCATTCTATCCGGCCGGTCCGCCTGGTCCGGCCGTCCGGCCGTAGGCACGATAACTCTCGAACGGAATGAGCTAGACAGTTGAAATTTTCAGAGTAGGTTTGGGAGATAAATATCTCGGATAAGTTCGTTATTGGGCAAAATCGGACAGATGGTTTCGGAGTAACAAAAAAAAATTTTTATTTACAAATCAAATTCAAAAATAAATTTTTTTCAATAAGCAGTTTTACCATAAGAATCCAATGATATCATTTTAAACTCTAACAAGCTAATACTTTCGGAGATATGATTTTTCAAAATTTCAATAATAAATCGTATTTCAACGTTGTCACACAATGATATAATCATTCTATGTATGAATTGTCATAATGTCAGTTTATTTTCCTGAGACATGTCATTATCTAATCAATCGAAGAATTGTGAGCGAAGTGAGAAAAATCTCAGTTGTTTGCTCCGAAATTAGTTTTTCTCAGAAAAGTCTTACATTTCGGAACGGAACATGAAGTAAGAGATCTGAGAGTAGTGAGACTGCTTTTCATCCATAGACATAGATATAACTCTCGAACGGAATGAGCAAGGTAGTTGAAATTTTCAGAGTAGGTTAGGGAGATGAATATTTCGGTTAAGTTCGTTATAGGGCAAAATTGGCCAGATTTAATTTGATTCCTTCGATGGTGCAGTTCTCCTTCTCATGATTGCTCATTTAATCTTGATAAATAAACTATCATTTGAATTGAACTTTCTTTATGATGCAGTTCTATCTTATGAATACATTGATATAATTCCCAACTCTGAGAAACCAATACTTTCGGTGATATAATTTGTCTGTTTGAACTAGAGCGCCAGAAAGCTCCTGTCCACAGGGCTTGAACCCATTTTTTTCTTCAAATTTCAATCATTTACTTCTTGCTATACTGTCTATGTTTTACCAAAAGAAAATTTAAATTTAAACAGCTCCTTCTGGGTGTTGCAGTTTCTTTGTCGGTAACTATACTATTCCTGCATATCCAATAAACCTTCAACATACCTAGTGATCATCTCGTATGATGCGCGTCGCACCGTCGAATTAATTATTTCATTAGCAATGCGCGAATCTCAAATAGAAGTCAGTTTCGGAATATCGATATGTGAATAATTAGTTAAGCGGTGCTACTCTCGGTATCCAGTTCATCTGTCAAGTGTTGATTAAAATTAATTTATTGAATCCCTCAAGGCATTATGCATGCATAGAAAGTTAGACATTTAACAATTGAATAAAACTATAACGAGAAAATAAATTGTACTACATGGGAATATTCGTAAAAACAATATCAAAACGAATGTAACACGGAATACAAATTATACAGGTTTTTCACTTGATAACAGCTTTAAATTATTCTCTCTCACTGTAAAAGCACATTTGAGAAAGTAATTTCTTGATCTCTTTCTTGAATTTTACAAACACTAATATTTTTAATCTATTCGGCAAAGTATTAAATAATCATTAAAGGCTACTGTGGGAGGTATATTCATCACTAAATGGTTTCCTTCTGGGTTTTCGCTCCCAAACTCTGAAAAATATCTATTAAATAAAAATTTATTACTTTGTGAACTGCTTCTGCGTAAGAAACACAAGATATTTGTCAGAAGCAATAAATCGGATAATGTTGCCTAACAAACAATAACGAAACAATATCAACGATGAAACAACTATTTCGTAACGTTTCAGATTCTAAATCAGACTTCTTCGTCAGTCTCTAACGAAAATCGTCAGAATTATTTTTTGAATTAATCAACAAAAAGAACCTAATATGGATATCCGTCTATAATTAGTTATATCCTCTCAACTGTTTTTTTCTGCATACTGGGATTACCTTATCCGTCTTTAGAATGTAAGGGAACCTCCCAGAAGTGACGAACACATTGATTAGATGTGCCAAATGTTCCAATATTTGGGGGGCTATGGGTTTTAAAGTGTTCACTGAAAACATATCTTTTCTATGATTCTTTTCATTCTTCAGATTGTTAATGACACTCATAACTTCATCTGGTACTTCACTTCACTGGTAGAAAGAAAAAAATATGAGTAGAAATTGTGTCGTGCGCGAGGAGGACCTCTTGTCACCATAATGTTTATTATTGCTGGAAACAGCGATGCTCGAAATGTACTTCCCGAAAGTTATATAATTTAGACCTGAGTTACACGTTTAGCAGAAGAAACTTATAAATTTATTCTGAGAGCAATCATCCCAAACACTATATCCCTCTCAAACGAGTCAATGGAACGAAATATGTACTTTATTACGACTATAACGAAAATAATCTGAAACCCGCGCATTCGCCATTTTGTAACATGGTATATTCTATGGGGTGATGCTCAATTGGATCAAAATTACCGATAATTTTTCAAGACAGCGTGTTGCCTAGAAAGAACTCATGCTGTTATTCTAAGGCAACATGCTGTTGTTCAAAATTATCAGGACATTTGGATGCACTAGTGTAATAAATTGGAATATTTCCCGAATAAATTAGTACTGTCGACATGACGTCACTATAATCGAAGAAAAAAAGAAATATTGTGAGTTCCTTGCCATGGTTTGCTTGACTCTTTCGATATAATTTCTAACCAATAAAAAAAAGTAACCCAAACATGAAAATCAATCATCAATCAGTAAGAGAATTTTCATAAATTTTAAATGTATTTATACGGGAAATATTATATATACTACCTCAATGAAAAATTATATACGATTTACACTTATTTATTCAATATTGTGACGCGTTTCGTCGACACAGCGACTTCATCAGACTACATCATACTAAATTCTTAACAAGTTATTATCTCCCTATACCTAGATGACATGGACACAGAATCATTTAAAACTAATTACATGAGAAACTTATTTAAAACAAATTACATAATAGACTTATTTAAAACCAATTACATGAGATTTCACTGCTGGTTTCTTTGTACACATTAACAATAATTCATTCCTAATGCTTTTATTTATAAATTGATTCTCTATTTGAATAGATTGAGTAACGGTGAAAAATTTAGATCTAATTGTTCATTAACTAAATTACCCGTATGTTTTTCCCTATTTATTTCGACCATTTCCCAGTAATTAAGTTGCGCACCTTTATTCAAATTGTGTAGAATTTTGAAATCCGGGTTAAAATTATGTCCTTCTGCTAATAAATGATTCGAATAATTTGAATTAATTTTGTTGTTTTTGAAGCTGTGATGATGTTCCTTTATTCTTATGCCAAAATTTCTACCAGTTTTTCCTATATATGATTTGTCACAACTCCCGCAATTTAATTGATAAACACCGGATTTATCTTCTTTATTCCTTTTCGATTTATTGTTTTTTATGAATTTGGCAAGGTTATTATCTGTCCGGAATGAGATATTCACCTGTTGGTTTTGAAGAAACCTTTTAAGTTGTTGACTCGTTGTACCAAAATATGTTAAGCTATTGAATATTTTATTTTTATCCTTCATTTCTGGAAATACTAAACTAATTGTTTTTCTAAATTGTTTTTTCGTCAACATTTTTCTAATTAATTCTGTGTCATATCCGTTGTTCACCGCTATTTGTTCGATAATTTCTAATTCTGTACCATAATTTTCTTCGGATAAAGGTATATTAATTAGCCGGTGTAACATACTATGAAATGCCGCGACTTTATGTTCGAATGGATGACACGAGGATCGATGAATGATTGTATCCGTATGGGATGGTTTCCTAAATATTGAAAAATCATGTTGATTGTTTTTCCGCGTTATTGTTAAATCCAAAAAATTAATTGCACCATTATTTTCCATTTCAATTGTGAATTTGACATTTGGATGAATGCTATTAATAAAATCTACAAATATTTTCAGTTGCCGGTCTGTTCCTTTGAAACACGCGAGCACATCATCTACGTATCTAAACCAATATACGAATTTGGAAAAAATAGGATGTGTTTTAGCGATGGCTTCTAGGTTGTCCATGAATATTTCTGCCAAAAGGGGGCTGATTCATAAATTTATCAAATTCGAAATTTTCCAATGAAGAAATAGAATTGTTGAATAAAGGTTTCAAATATAATTTACGCGCCCCAGTTAATAGAAAACATTTAGAACAAAGTGCTATAGATACAGAAATAATTCTCAATCGACAAATAACCAATAATCAATCAATTAAATATCAAGCGGCACATTTTATCAAAAAACAGGAACTTTCTGAAAACGGTAATCCAGAATTGAAAATCGTGAAAACATTGAAATCGAAAAGCGCCGCGGATAATATTGTTTTTACAAAAGCCGATAAAGGAAATACTGTTATCGCAATAAACAAGGACGATTACATTAACAAAACGGAAAATTTCATTGCAACTCAAAATTATAAAATACTTAATAGGGATCCGACTACAAAATTTCAACGAGAATTAAAGAACAATTTGAAAGATATACATTATTTAATAGATGAAAATTCAAAATTTAAACTAATTCTGAGTAATCCGCAAGTCCCGCAATTGTACTCGTTTATCAAACTTCATAAACCGGATAGAAATATTAGACCAGTAGTTTCGTACATTTCAGCACCAACAGTTAAAACTTCGCGTTTTCTAATAAACCCGATTAAAAATTATTGTAACTTCGTACCAACTTTTTCGATCAAGAACTCGCTTGATCTAGTCGAAAAAATTAAAAATATTTCCCTTCCGGCCAATGCAAAATTAGTGTCTTTCGATGTTGTTAACCTTTTCCCTAGTATTCCACCCCAGGATACAGTGAAAATAGTTAGGGATTTATTAGAGAAAAACAAAGTCAATATAGTGATTCAGTCCGAAATACTCCAGCTTTTAGAAACGTGTTTGAATCAAAATTACTTTAGTTTCAACGATAAGATTTATACTAGCGATGAAGGACTTATCATGGGGAATCCGCTCAGCCCCCTTTTGGCAGAAATATTCATGGACAACCTAGAAGCCATCGCTAAAACACATCCTATTTTTTCCAAATTCGTATATTGGTTTAGATACGTAGATGATGTGCTCGCGTGTTTCAAAGGAACAGACCGGCAACTGAAAATATTTGTAGATTTTATTAATAGCATTCATCCAAATGTCAAATTCACAATTGAAATGGAAAATAATGGTGCAATTAATTTTTTGGATTTAACAATAACGCGGAAAAACAATCAACATGATTTTTCAATATTTAGGAAACCATCCCATACGGATACAATCATTCATCGATCCTCGTGTCATCCATTCGAACATAAAGTCGCGGCATTTCATAGTATGTTACACCGGCTAATTAATATACCTTTATCCGAAGAAAATTATGGTACAGAATTAGAAATTATCGAACAAATAGCGGTGAACAACGGATATGACACAGAATTAATTAGAAAAATGTTGACGAAAAAACAATTTAGAAAAACAATTAGTTTAGTATTTCCAGAAATGAAGGATAAAAATAAAATATTCAATAGCTTAACATATTTTGGTACAACGAGTCAACAACTTAAAAGGTTTCTTCAAAACCAACAGGTGAATATCTCATTCCGGACAGATAATAACCTTGCCAAATTCATAAAAAACAATAAATCGAAAAGGAATAAAGAAGATAAATCCGGTGTTTATCAATTAAATTGCGGGAGTTGTGACAAATCATATATAGGAAAAACTGGTAGAAATTTTGGCATAAGAATAAAGGAACATCATCACAGCTTCAAAAACAACAAAATTAATTCAAATTATTCGAATCATTTATTAGCAGAAGGACATAATTTTAACCCGGATTTCAAAATTCTACACAATTTGAATAAAGGTGCGCAACTTAATTACTGGGAAATGGTCGAAATAAATAGGGAAAAACATACGGGTAATTTAGTTAATGAACAATTAGATCTAAATTTTTCACCGTTACTCAATCTATTCAAATAGAGAATCAATTTATAAATAAAAGCATTAGGAATGAATTATTGTTAATGTGTACAAAGAAACCAGCAGTGAAATCTCATGTAATTAGTTTTAAATAAGTCTATTATGTAATTTGTTTTAAATAAGTTTCTCATGTAATTAGTTTTAAATGATTCTGTGTCCATGTCATCTAGGTATAGGGAGATAATAACTTGTTAAGAATTTAGTATGATGTAGTCTGATGAAGTCGCTGTGTCGACGAAACGCGTCACAATATTGAATAAATAAGTGTAAATCGTATATAATTTTTCATTGAGTTAATATGGATTTGCATCAAGTAAAAGCCACAAGCATTAAATTTTTTATATATACTACCTACTGTATCTGATCAATTGGCTTGAAACTTTCTCTCATATTAGAATATAAGAAATCGTCTACTCCGGAGATTTTCCACGGAAGACAAAGTATCATTTTTCAGATGAACGTTGAAATCACAGAATAAGATAAGTGTTTACAGGGTGAGTCCTTAAGTTGCGCATTAATTTTAACCATAGATTCTTCTCATCAAATTAATCACTTTTTTCATATACCATTTTTCCAAATTCGACACAGGAAAAAAGATACAGGCTGTTGAAAATTGATAAAAAAAAAAGTTTTTCTTTTGTAGCTTTGACATGGTCATTCAGAATTGAATGAATTTTGGTATGAAGTTTTCTTTAACTATGGCACATAATCTCCAATTAAGAGTTCTTCCCTGCTTCTACTGGTTTCTCCGTTATAGACTCGCGAATTCCTAAAACGACGATATATTAGCATAATGGAAGCAGATGAAGGATATTTTGAGTCATTTTTGAAATACTCGATCCTTTTTGAAAATAAAATTATTCCACGTCATTTCTCTTGAAACGAACCGTTTTCAAGATATTTATCATTGATTGTCATAAAATATGAAAAAAATTACAGAAATTTACCTGCTGTTATCGATCCGAACCTGGAATACAGAGATGATCTGCTCGAATAAAGGCATAGACTGATTATTGATTTCAAAGTTGACACTTGTGGAAACTGAATTCAATCTCAATTGTTTCTAAATTGTTATAATTACCATCTTAAAACGTGATAAGTTAAGTACAACTCATTCAAACAGTTCGTAGTGTAGTTATGTTTTGGGAAATAGATGAAAAGGTTTACCATAATATGTATTCATCTATGTATCCCCAATAGTGAATATTAAACTTTTAAATTATCTGTTATCCATGTCAGCTAAATATTTATTTTCATACTGCACCGATTCTGCACAATCATTCTAAGGATTTCTCTAATATATGGAACATAATTTCATCAACTTAATTTTCAACAGATAGGTATAACTCACATCACAAGTATTCTTGAAGAGAAATTCTTAATCTGGATATACGGATTCAAGTAAACAAATAAATAAATAAAAAGCCACCGGTAATAAAAAACCACATATAATATAACCTAACCTAATATTATTACATTTCTGTGCTTCTTATACTGTGTCTTCTTATACTGTGTCTATACGAGGTCGTCACTTGCATTAGGCCTGTTTTGGTTCGCAGTAGGAACAGTTCCCAATCGGTTCTAAAGAGTGGGAGAACCGTAGCGTGTGAAAGATTTCGCCCAGGACGCCAATTACAATTACAATGAACGACTATGTGACTACTTTAAACGGTTCTACGAACGTCCCTGTTGCCAAACAAAACAAGCCTATAGAGAACATAATAATAATCACAGAAGCACATATTGTTTTTCTCGATTCTGTGAATTCTGTAGATTAGAGGTTATAAAAAATGTTAATAAAAGTTGGATATTGATACTATATTCATATTCAATTAAAATATGTAAGGAATGTGAAAATAGGCGGAGAAGATAATGTGGATAATTTTGCAGTGGATATTCAATGGAAATCAAGTTGGAGTCAATTTTAATATCCAGGAAGAGTTTTTCTTTCGAAAATTCAGCATAAACATAATTTAAAACCATTTTAAAAGACTCCAGTGAGTAAATAAGATTTCTCAGACAATTTCGTTGAATTTCGATCATCAAATGATGAATTATAAGTGTTTCTGTGTTTAACACTTGAAGACAGTTTAGGGCTAGCTTTGCACATAATAAAATTTTCAAACGCTTATAACTTTTTACCTGAGCCGAATCTGGAAAAATGGTAAATGAAAAAAGTGTTTTATTTGATGAGAGGAATATCTGGTTAAAATTACTGTACAACTTAAAGACTCACCCTGTATAACACTCTAGAATCAGATGTAGATGACCAGTGGAAATCATGTCTAATCTTATTTATAAGATTGTGTTTTCCTACGAAGTAGTAACACAGGATAGTCAAATGAAGAGGACTATAAATGACCAGGAATAAACTAAACTAGGTGGGTTACAGATTATACAGGGAGTTTCATTGGGAAACGGAATTACTTAACAGGCGAACAGAGGCCACCGAGTTCTAGATATACCATGTTTATTGGCTCTGAGTGTCTATGTAACTGAGGGAGATTTATGAAATTTGCTCATTTCTACCTGGAGTCATAAAAAGTGAACCACCCTGAATATTTTTTTAAATTTGGCAAACGTGTTTCTTATTTAAAGCTCAACTGCATCACTTGTATCCTTGAAACAACACCCTACACCTTTATCGACATTTTGAATATCCGTTTGCATATTTGAAAAAAAAAACACAAAAAACTGTGCTGAAACGTTGGCTTTGCATTTTTGCTCAGACCTTTTTACTGCAAAGATGTTTACCTTGAAAGTAAAGTTTTTAAAAACTTGGCGCTCTTGTTGAATCTTTGACAAATCATATCTCAGAAAGTATTGGTTTCACAAAGTTGGGAATTATATCAATGGATTATTATGATAAAACTGCATCATAAAAGAAATTAAATGAAAAAAGTTATTATTCCGATTCTACACAATAACGAACTTAAACGAGATATTCATTCCTCCAATCTACAATGAAAATAATTATATCGTATCAATTGAAAGATAGCCAATATTCCAGTTTAGTTTTTACTGGACATATTCTGAACCAAATTTGATTAACTTACCAAAGTATATATTTGCATCATCATATGGATTACCCAAGAGCAATTTACGATAACTGAGGTTATTTCATTGTTCATTTTGCATTCAATCATACCTTGTTTGACATGACTCAAATCTGTAGATGAGATGACAATGAAGACATGTATGAACACAAATCATGAAATTCATAGATAATGATGTTGATTTCGATATAATTTCTGAGAAATTATATATGATAACGATTTAATTTTTAAATTTTGAAAAATCATATCTCCAAAATGATTGATTTGTTATAGTTGAAAATGATGAAAATTTTTCGTTACTCCGAAATCATTTTACTTGTTGTAAATACTTTCAATAACAAAAATTAACGCTCTTTTGGTACATAATTCGAAAAATACAGGGTGGTTCTCTTCTTATGAACCCAGGAAAAATTGAGCAAAATTCATAAAATTACACCCAGAATAGAAAAACCCGGTTTAAGAGTGCAGAAACAGAATATAATCAAGTTTTCATCAAGAAAAGGGCGGAAATGTTTGAGCTGAAGGTTTCATAATCAGACAATAAAATCAAATAGGTATATGTGGAGTATTCACAATGAAGTAGCAAATAGCAAAAATATTCAAAATAATAACTTGACGAAAATAATATGAACCTAGCTAATACGTATAATGATGAATAATATAATAGACATCATAGTAAATGCAAATAGAAACGAAGGATCTGTAAAGTCCTCTTGTAGTTTGCCGGGTGGCTTGAGATCTCTCTTTCTGCATGCATGTTCTGGGAAGTGCTATTATCATTTTGCCCAAATGTATATAATATTCGAATTTTTTGCCGAAAATGGTCTCAAACGATTAGGTTGGACTCACTGATGAATAATTCGAGATCAAATTTGATTCTGTCCGGCTGGCCGGCCATAGCCACGATAACTTGGAAGAGTGGATAAAGTGGAAAGATATAGCGATTCGACATTTCCATGGTAGGTGGCACGTCCAGATACGACGCACAAGTTCGCTAATTGTCATAATCGGCCCAATGGTTTCCCAGTAATAATTTTGGCATCAACCAATACAGATCCGAACTTGTGTGAATGATTTCACTAGAAAATTTTTAAAAAAATTACAAAAAAATATTATTTATCCCACGATAACCTGAGAACGGATGCAACATTTTAGTTCGCCAATTGGCATAATCAGCCAAATGGTTGTGATTATTTCTTCTATAACTCAAAATATACAGATCTGATTCCAATTGGAACTCGTTGAATACTTGTAGAATGCCGACCCACTAATTTTCGCTGAATTTCGTGAATATCGTACCCTGGAGTTACTGAAGGCGTATGTTTTTTTGTATTCCAATTCCAATACAATACATATGTCAGATTTAAAAATTCTGTGATCTGAGACGATCGTTACTGAAGTCCGTCATTAATGACATGAAATGTATTCGTATATTATAAAACCTACAATCGATTAAGAGTGTCCAATGGAGGTGAATAGACAAAAGAACAAGCGCGCAAAAGCTCCCGACTTCACATAAGTGCTTGCTCGATTTTTTTTAGATCGAATTCGGGTATGGCAGATCTTGCCTACTCTTCTGAACAGAAGAGAGTCGTATGAGCAATATTCAGACTAGACAACCAGACAAATTGCCCGATGATACGAAAGATTGTATTTTTCTTACTGCTTTATTCAATTTCAATTCAATTTATTCATCCATAGAATTACATTTCCTTTCATATTATTCCCTATTTTCTACCACATACAATTAAGAAATTCTTCGGAAAGAGGGGGACTGCTAGGCAACTAAATACCTGTTTTCAGTCCGCATCTCTCAGTAGAAGAATTTAAATTATTATAGTATACGATTAACACAAAATGTATTGAAAGGAAAGCAGTAGTCATGCTCCCCAGCAAGTGATGAGAAGCAGAAACGACGAGAAGCAGAAACGGAAGGAGAGAGCACAGCAAGTAAATAAATATACACACACCGATCCATCAAAAATTCTAGATTTCATCAATGAAGGTCATATTGTTTATAAGAAATTTTTTTAATTCACTTTTATATTTTTTAATGTTATTTATATCTTTAAGATTCGATGGCATTGCGTTGTACATCTTAGGACCCAGGAATAAGATTGACTTCTGTGTTAAGGTTTTGTGCATCAAGGGAGGGAGTAATCGCGAGTTCGATGCGCCTCTAGTTCGTCCGGAGTTTCGAGAACATAGTCTATTGCGGTTTGTATGGGTCCATATTGAGCACTTATATGAGAATAATGCTTTTATGTTTAGTATTTTCGTTTCCTCATACAACTGGCGCGAGGAATACAACCTATTTTTCCTGTATATGATTTTTAAAATAGTATTTTGAGCAATTTGGAGAGTGCTCAGGGTACTGGTGAACGTACTTCCCCAGGACAGTATGCAGTATCCAATAATTGACTCTATAAGGGACATGTATAACATTTTCAAATTTTTTGGTGTAAGTATATCTCTCAGTATGTAAAACCGGTTCATGAACGACCTTACTCTTTTTGTAACACTTATAATTTGTTCATGCCATCTCAAATGGCGATCGACAACAACCCCTAAGTATTTAATGGTGTTAGTTTGTTCTATAAGTGGACAATCGCACTGTATCGAGTTCAAGCAGGTTGGGTTATGCATCCTGAGTTTGCTTCTGACTGGCTGATCAACTGTAGTAGGTTATAACGACATACGACTGTTCCCAAGTCGCAGTGGTTAAGATCGGAGCTACTAGAACTCAGGGATCCGCGGTCTAGCTCCAGTGGAGATGGGAGTGGATTCCTAAAAAGGGAACCTAGTAAATGGGCGCCAGGTAAATTTAAGTCCCCCAGATACCCCTGCGTAATGTACTAATTCCTAAATTCACCAAAAGAATATTCACGCTAATAACAAACAGTTTATTCTAATAGCATACAACCCAGGTCTTTAGATCCGGCAAAATTTAACTATTATGAAACCCTGAATAAGGGTGGCGGAAATTGTACGTAGATATTATTCTTGGATTCAAATACGCGTCGCTTGAGCCCAGGCGCATTCACGTTTCTCCTCTATGATCATATACGATTACTACAAATCTTGCCCCAATTTCCGCTTTCCAATAACAATAACCTAGATAATTGATAACAATATATGTTCAAGTTATATATATAGTAGGTATAAGATGATGCGGGATATGTTTTTCTATAACTTGCGTGCTAATCCTTGTGCCTGAACGTATTATTGCCTCGATGGTCTCGCAATACCGTTCTCCTTCCCTTTGTACTCGCTGTCTCAGTTATACTCTTCCTGATATAAAAAATCGTGCTGGCCTCAAAACTCGTGCTGGCACACAAAAACTTCGGACTGCCACAGAAACTCCGGACTGCCACAAAAATCCTTCTATTCCTCTTGATATAAAAATCGTGCTGGCACACAAAAATTCGGGCTGCCACAAAAACTCCTGATGTTACAAAAACCCTGATGACAGAAAAGAAATCATCAGTGACTTCTCTTGGATAAGAAACAAATGAATTTTCGCAATACATAATAATTTCGGTTATCATAATATTAATCAGACCAATTATTCGTTGTTATGCAACAGTTACAGAATTCGTACATACCCTGATGTTCGGGGTTGTCCTGCACACGTTTGCTTCGAAACCAAATCTTGTCGTGCCTCCACCAAATAATTCCTCAAGCACACAGCGATGTTCTGGATATAGAAATATGATTACGACCTGAATTGATTCCACTATAAATGACGAGAATAGAACATCTAACACATACCTGTCAAAGTCGCCAAGATCGTTCACGTGGTCAACTCTTAGATTTGCAGAAAGGTCTTTATATCCTCTTTCGAGACGAGTGCAAGTTACCTGTTATCTTCCCAAATCAAACCAATGTAACGCTCACTCCTAATTCGATTTTCGAAACTATATCCAATTAAGAAGAAATCACCAATTCTTACGAAGTTCCGAAAATACGCCTAACCTACTGCTCCTCCGTCGAATGTTGACAAAATGGACGACCTCATGTCCCTGACTGGCGCAGACCCTCATAAATTCTCAGACTGTCACAATACAACAATATTGCCAACTCATTCGGTTCTTCGAATATAACAATTATTATTTAGCGTCGATTGGCACCACTGAGATCCAACCTCAAATTCGACGTCAACGCAAACGACAACCTTATCGTAAACAAAACATAAACAAACCCTTGCCCGAGTTAAAAAGAAACGTTACAACATCCCCCCTCACTTGAAGAAATTTACCTCGTAAATTTCACCTAGGGATTAAAATATATATGATCAAAAAAAAAATTATATAAATTGACTTGATAACTCATAAATGAAAGTGGATAGATATCAAAATGTTTCCACCAATCGGAGCCCACTACAATCAAGTATCCCTGAAGGAAGAAGCAATCCACTCATACCCAATCATTCCTACGTCCTCAATCACAACAAGCATACCCTTCTCATCCAATCATTAATCAGAATCATACATCATCCAATGCCCTATCATACATCACAGTCGTCCCGGAAATCCTCTTCTATTCTCATTACTCCATCCATCCAGCAATTACCCTCAATCTTCATGCATTCTCCGACCATGTACTTCATATGTCCACGGCGAAATTCTATCGTCAACTCTAATTGGTCCTATCTAACCCAGGGTAAGGTCTCCAATATTTTTCTTGTACAAAGCTCAAAACAATCAACACAAAAATAAAATATTTGAGCACAAGACAACTACCACAATTCAAACTTCTGCTCGAATACATTTCCAAACTCGACTCTGACCGACTATCGCTCTAGATAAAATAAAATGGTATAAAAATAATTTTCAATAAATTAGGACGAGACAAGACAGATATAGGCCAAGAAGCAAAATGACTAGAAATACTAAAGCACAATAAAGCAAGTCCCCTAAAAAAAAATCGGGTAAATATAAAGAACAACATTATCTCTACAACTGAATCAGACCTACGTTACATCGGGTCGGGCCCCACGTTATCTAGCCCCACGTTGGGCGCCAATTTATAACGACATACGACTGTTCCCAAGTCGCAGTGGTTAAGATCGGAGCTACTAGAACTCAGGGATCCGCGGTCTAGCTCCAGTGGAGATGGGAGTGGATTCCTAAAAAGGGAACCTAGTAAATGGGCGCCAGGTAAATTTAAGTCCCCCAGATACCCCTGCGTAATGTACTAATTCCTAAATTCACCAAAAGAATATTCACGCTAATAACAAACAGTTTATTCTAATAGCATACAACCCAGGTCTTTAGATCCGGCAAAATTTAACTATTATGAAACCCTGAATAAGGGTGGCGGAAATTGTACGTAGATATTATTCTTGGATTCAAATACGCGTCGCTTGAGCTCAGGCGCATTCACGTTTCTCCTCTATGATCATATACGATTACTACAAATCTTGCCCCAATTTCCGCTTTCCAATAACAATAACCTAGATAATTGATAACAATATATGTTCAAGTTATATATATAGTAGGTATAAGATGATGCGGGATATGTTTTTCTATAACTTGCGTGCTAATCCTTGTGCCTGAACGTATTATTGCCTCGATGGTCTCGCAATACCGTTCTCCTTCCCTTTGTACTCGCTGTCTCAGTTATACTCTTCCTGATATAAAAAATCGTGCTGGCCTCAAAACTCGTGCTGGCACACAAAAACTTCGGACTGCCACAGAAACTCCTGACTGCCACAAAAATCCTTCTATTCCTCTTGATATAAAAATCGTGCTGGCACACAAAAATTCGGGCTGCCACAAAAACTCCTGATGTTACAAAAACCCTGATGACAGAAAAGAAATCATCAGTGACTTCTCTCGGATAAGAAACAAATGAATTTTCGCAATACATAATAATTTCGGTTATCATAATATTAATCAGACCAATTATTCGTTGTTATGCAACAGTTACAGAATTCGTACATACCCTGATGTTCGGGGTTGTCCTGCACACGTTTGCTTCGAAACCAAATCTTGTCGTGCCTCCACCAAATAATTCCTCAAGCACACAGCGATGTTCTGGATATAGAAATATGATTACGACCTGAATTGATTCCACTATAAATGACGAGAATAGAACATCTAACACATACCTGTCAAAGTCGCCAAGATCGTTCACGTGGTCAACTCTTAGATTTGCAGAAAGGTCTTTATATCCTCTTTCGAGACGAGTGCAAGTTACCTGTTATCTTCCCAAATCAAACCAATGTAACGCTCACTCCTAATTCGATTTTCGAAACTATATCCAATTAAGAAGAAATCACCAATTCTTACGAAGTTCCGAAAATACGCCTAACCTACTGCTCCTCCGTCGAATGTTGACAAAATGGACGACCTCATGTCCCTGACTGGCGCAGACCCTCATAAATTCTCAGACTGTCACAATACAACAATATTGCCAACTCATTCGGTTCTTCGAATATAACAATTATTATTTAGCGTCGATTGGCACCACTGAGATCCAACCTCAAATTCGACGTCAACACAAACGACAACCTTATCGTAAACAAAACATAAACAAACCCTTGCCCGAGTTAAAAAGAAACGTTACAAGGTGAGAACGTAATGTACTTGGTTTTAGTAATATTTATATTAAGAAGGTTGTTATTCAGCCATGCTCTAACTTTTTTGATATTTTTCTCGGCATTATTATGTACCTCTTGCCAACTCTTCTCTGCGAAAATGATCGCTGTATCATCAGCGTAGCAGATAATATGTCCTGTAAAACTACGTATCCGTGTTAAACTATTCATATAGACAAGAAATAGTACTGGACCTAGCACTGTCCCCTGCGGTATACCATGTGATAAAACACGAGTCGCACTGCACACATCACCCACTTTAACCCTTTGTGTTCTGAGGGATAAATAATTAAAGAAAATTTTCAAAGGAATTCCCCTCACGCCATAATTCCGAAGCTTTTCCAAGAGAAGCTCATGAGATACGTTATCGAAAGCTTTGGCAATATCCAGAAATACCGCCAAACATTTTTTTGATTTATTCATCTCTTTTAGAATTTCAGCTGTGAAATCATCAATCGCACCTTATTGACTTAAGGCTTTTATAAAAAAAGAAAGTAAATAACTTCTTGACACATCTAGAAACCTATTCAATAAATGACTATTGATAATATAAGCTCATTTGATTTCATCTGAAAGTAGTTCCATTTGTATTTCTATAAATGTGTAACATCTGTATGGACTAAATTAATTTTAGTTATTATTTGTATTCATGGCGACAAAAAATCACAGTGATTATTTCACTTTATCAGAAAATTCTCAAGAAAGTGATGCAATTTCTGAAATAATGAAGCATCTATGATGCAATTACCGCAGTAAATTTCCATGGTAATGAAATCATCATCCCTCCACCTATGGAGTAGAGTTCTTTCTCCACAATATGAAAATGAACTCATGCAGTTTATTGGTAACACGCTGTCATGCAAAATTATCGGTAATTTTGATGCATTGGTGCAATTACCTCTAATAATTGCATCGCCTACGATTCAATTACTAGTGCAATTTTTCGGTAATTGCATTCCTATTATGCTTTTGACACGAGGGAAACATTCTTTCCATTATAGAGCACTAAAAGTCAATTAGTATCGTCTATTCGAACGCAGTTTTAATAGAACTTGGTCAATATATCGAAAATAAGATTCTAAGCAGTTTTATTCATCAATTATTCAATATTCAGTTCTCTGTTTCAATTTCAGTAATTTATCATTTTTCTAGTCGACTCTTCTTCAAGAGGCCCAGAAAACAGCACAGGAAAATCTCCGTTAGAGGGACCTTTGGATAGGTTACATATTAGTTGATTTTCTTCTAAGTCGAATTTACGGTCTAGCTTATTGTAACTCCCGTCTAGATGTCTGCCCGACTAGCTGGGAAGGTCAACGAAAAAATTATGCCTCCTGGGATATGAGGTAAATACTGAATTAACTGGTTTTGTAAAGGTCCAATAAAGCAATTCCTCCGATTACAAGAAAAGCACTTAGCTTTATTCTTCCAAATAATTATCTCCTGAGATCGTTCCAAGTAATGAATGTGTGTTCTTCAAACTGAAACTCACGATGTAGGTGATATAGGGATCTAAATCCAATAACAGCTTCAATAAACCAGTGTTAGGCATGCAGCCTCTCAAAAACGTAGCATCGAGGTTTTTCATCAGTCAACAAAATTTAGGAGATACATGTTCGTTCCAAGCAAATATAAGCTTCAACTTGAGCCAAATCCAAAAACGTCAAACCTGACGTTTATCTTTATAAAAAACAAAGTTTCCATCCTCAAAGACGAAGCGTTACTGAAGCATGCAATCAATTTCTACATTCCACCAGGGACGGGCCGAGGCCAAATTTTTGGGGGGGGAGAAGCATTCAAAATTTTCCAACTGTGTATGAAGGATTACATAAAAAACCTTTTTTCAGAGTTTGGGACACAAAACCCTTTAAACCATTTAATGATGAATATACCTCCCACAGTATCCTATAATGATTACTTTCACACATTGTGCCGAATTGAATATCATTAAAATGGCATGAAATGTATTCATAAATTATAAAAGCTGAGAAAATAGTATATAACAATGCTAAATTCGTAGTAGAGTGTCCAATAAAGGTGAGTAGACAGTAGATCATGCGCACAATAACTTCTGACTTGAAATCTGTGCTTGAAACAATTTTTCGAGAATCTGACTCGACACAAACAATCTCAAATAGTACCTAACACAAAACCTACCATACTCAATTCACTTTTCTTCTGAAGTGTTTATACTTTGTCAGAATACTGTTACATGATATACTTAGGTGTAAGGTATCCAACCTAAAATTAATACTATTATCCAAATTCATATGTATCATCTCCAAGATATTTCACTTCTTGAAATTGTTTTTCCTATCGTAAATTTGTACATCTATAAAATCTATACGGTGGTTCAATTTAGATAAATGGGAACACAAAGCAGTTTTTTCTTTATTTTTCATATCGTTTACGTCATTTTCATGTTGTTTATTTCAGTTTTCAAAATTTCTGTTTGTTTGTCCTATATACACTATTGTGCAGTCAATACAAGGGATGCCGTATATTAAATTTGAACTATATTCTCTATTCACTTTGGAAACCAGAACTATACAACATAAAAATGACGTGAAAGATGTGAAAAATAAAGAAAAACCTGCTTTGACTTTTAAATTTTTCCAGAAAACAATGTCTTCAACCTCTCAATTAATTACAATTTTACAGAATTGGAACATATTTTTATGGATAACGACATATCTTAAATGATGTATATAGGGCTATTCATATTGATATGACAGGAGAGAAAATATTGACAAACATTGATTCGGGGGTAAAAATTCAATATACTCCACAACTTATATCAATTTACCATCTTTCTCTCCACTTGTAGATAGTTACTCACATTGATATGGAAAATTTAATGAGACAAAGTTCTAATATATTCTGCACTGACTATAACAAGAAGAGGTTCCAAAGTTTGTAGCCCGATTAATTGTTTCATCATCAAAGCATTTCGAATTTATCAACGACTTTCTTGTTGTAACTTGGCAACAACTATTAAATATGGAATCTATTATTACCTGATATGATTTCCCGAGATTCCCTCCTGGAATTTCGGAGAGAAGGTCTGTATGACGAACGGATTCATTTTTGTTTAAGAGGAAGCACTTTGGAAGACTGCAAATATATGCAAGATTCTTTTGAAAGGCATGAACCTAATATACACAGTGCTTCCCAGCAACTCGGCACCAAGAGGAAATACTCTATCAAAATGTTCGAAATTTATTGTTCACATGAAGTTGGTGCGTCAAAAATGATATTATATTCCGCCATGCGTGACATCCGGTTTGAGCGGAAGTCAGCAAGTCTGAATTGAATTCACCATGGTAAATTCGATTAAGAGTGTCCAATATAGGAGTATAGACAATAGAATTCACCATGGTAAATTCGATTAAAAGTGTCCAATACAGGAGAATGGACAACAGAACATACGCGCAAAAGCTCCTGAATTCACGTCAGTGCTTGAACCAATTTTTTTTTCCTGAAGTCAGGATAGAAAGCAATGATGAAAAAATTAACACATTATTGTCTACCTTCAATTCTTCTTTAGGAGAAGCATACATAATTATTCTAGAAAAATATTACTGGAATTAATGTCATATTTAAATAATCAAAGTAATATTCAATTACTTATTCTTAACCAATAAATGCCCATTGATAGATCTAAAGGTGTTGAGGTGAAACATAAAGATATATTCTCATTAGTGATAGATAAACTGGCCTAAAATTCCTCTCTATCCATCACGAGTTTCAATATCGACAAATGAGCCTCTCACCTTACAAGATCAGAAAGTGTGGATACTTTAAAGTTAAGTTTTGAAGCCTTCAGCAAAATTTCAGCGATATCATATTAAAAATAATACATAACCTTTCAAAAGTCCCCTCTCACAAATATACTCCTCTGAAGGCACATGGATCTCTTGAAGAAGGATAGCCTTCTCTATTTCTCAAAGATATTCACTCTTGTTCATAGAAATCCCTTCAATATTTAGTTGCCTCCTCCTAAGGAGGATCTATTTCAAAACCAGGTCTGACCGCTAATGTAGGGCTTTCATTGCCCATAGATTTGTGATGAAATAACACGATTTTCCCAAGTACATACGCGCAAAAATAGGTCATCATGACATTTATGCTTTTGAAGGTTCTCGCAGAAATACGACGATTCGCATCCATCTACCGAACTCACAAAAAGGCTGCTCGGTTCTCCAACAATATGGATCCGATCGTGTTCAAACTTGGAACTCTGCAGTAGAGTTAGGTTATGAAGGCTCTTCCAAAATTTCAACCATGCCGGACGAATAGTTTATGATAGGTATATAGATTTTTTTTTCAATTATTATCAATCATTTTTTTGGAATTTTCTAGTTATACCATCCTCACGAAATTCCGCAAGAATTTTCGTGTTGGCATTCTACAACTAATAACCATGTTTGAATTATATCGGTTTCGTATTTTTCGAGTTATTGAGGAAATAACAACCAAATTTCAGATGGGTATAATTCCAAAACCATTTGGCTAATTATACCTACAAACAAATTCAAATGTCGCATTCAGCTGCACAACCTAACCTGAAAATTTCAAGCCGCTATCTCGTTCCGTTCTCAGGTTATGGTGTCATAAATAATATTTTTTAATAAATTTATTAAAATTTTCTAGTGACACGATTCTCACAAAATTTCACAAACGTGCTTAGGTTTATATTCTACAACTATTCACCAAGTTTAAATTCGATCGGATTTATTTTGGTTGAAAACAAAATTATTACTCGGAAACCATTGGGCCGATTATACCCATTAACGAACTTGTCCGTCGTATTGGGATGCGCCACCTACCCTGAAAATTTCAAGTTGCTAGCTCTTTCCGTTCTCAAGTTACCGTGGTAACGGCCGGACGGCTGACGGCGCCACAGAATTAAATTTCACATTTGGGCAAAATAACGCGATGTTCCCCAGAACATACACGCAAAAATGACATGGAAATCAATGTTGATAAATGTCAAACAATGAGATTTTATAGAAACAACTCACCAGTATTTTTCGATTATTCACTAAATGAATCCCGTTTAAAAGCGGTTAAAATCCGGTAAGGATGTAAATTTGAACTTTATTGATCATATAGAAAATGTGTCTGCTAGGGCTCTCAGAATGCTCGGTTTTCTCAAGAGAACTATGAAACATTTTGGAGTTCGTTCAATAAAAATTATTCACTTTGCCCATGTGAGAAGCATCCTTGGATATTCCTGTGTAGTGTGGTCACCTTTTTATAGAGTTTATATACAAACCATTGAAAGGGTACAAAATAAATCTTTAGAGTAGATAGCATATAAATGGGGTTTACCTCGCGAATCCATCAATTATGGAAATCATTCGTGATCATTTGTCGCTCCCTCTTCTCGAAACGAGGCGTCGTAATTTCAGCATTATGCTGATTTATAAACTTATACATAATTTCATCGATTGTCCTCATCTTCTGCATAATGTTGGAATTACTGTTCCTCAGAGGAACTTGCGAGTCTGGGATATGTTCAGGGTTAAGTTCAGTAGAACAAATTATTCAATGAACAACCCTCTTGATAGAGCATTACGTTCTGCTGGTTCAGTGGAAATAGATTTGTTTCATGTTACAATGTTTCAACTGAAGTGTTTTTTCTGAGTGTTTCATAATTTTGTTAGCATTTTTGGTATTTAGATTTTCAGTTTTGGCTTGTTTATTCTTTCTCATGGAATGGAGATTATTCGAATCTCAGAATAACAATCAACAAAATAGTTCTGAAGATTTTTTCGTTAAGCGTCTGAAGAAGGAGTCTGATATAGACTTCGAAACGTTACGATATAGTTGTTTCTTCGTTGATGTTGTTTCGTTGTTATTTATTAGGCAACATTGTTCAATTGATTGCTTCTGACAAATATCTTGTGTTTCTTACGCAGAAGCAAATCACAAAATAATAAATTTTTTATTTTATAGATATTTTTCACAGTTTGGGAGAGAAAAACCAGAATTAAACCATTCAACAAATTTTTTTGGTGACTAGAAAATATACGTATCAGCATGACTAAAATTGTAACAAAAAAATTTTATTTGAACTTGGTTTTTCGGCATATGTTCGAATTTTACCTAAAAAGTCGTTTCATTTTGGTGCAAAGTTGCTACTATTCGTATTTTTGACATTAAAATCTCTAACTTTCACATTCATTCACATTTGAGAATCCCAAGAATGCAAATCTTGCTACAAAATACCAATTTATAGGAAAATTTCTGATTCAAATAGAATTTTGTCTGGAATACCTATCGTTAATTCAATTTCAGCACCAGATAATTATTTTCTATGATCACGAATTTGTGAAAATTCAAAGAATTCTCGAATATTCAAGTTCAAGCTGAATTTTTCAGTTAAAATCATATCATTTCGGACACTATTATTGGCTATTCACCAAAAAAGAAATCCTTTAGGTAATTATTCAATTTTTAAAACAGATATATGCAAAAACAAATGAAAAATATTTTTTCTTGTTTTCTGAACAGAATTTTTGTAAACTGGTCTAAATTGTGATTTCAGTCACGTGTACTTAGAGCGTTTCCCACAAAATGTTAGAATTTTCCCAGACAACCGAAATTTTTATTTAAAATTGTTTCAAGCCTTGTGGGCAGGAGCTTTGTGGCAATCTTGTTCAAACAGACAAATTATATATCCGAAAGTATTGGTTTCTCAGAGTTGAGAATAGTTTATTTATCAAGATCAAATGAGCAATCTGAGAATGAGAACTGCACAATGGAAGAAATCAAATTAAAATAGCTGAAATGAATTTGACTCTCTCTTATAGAACAGGATGACATGTACGAGTATGATCATAGATCATATAATAAATCGTAGATAGAATAATTATAGCATTCTGGGAAAACATAGAAGTACTATTCATTATTGAAATTTCTAAAACTCGTATCTCCGAAAGTATTAGCTTGTTGGAGTTGAAAATTATATCAATGGATTCCTATAGTGAAACTGCATCTTAAAAAAAATATTTTGAAATTTGTAAGTAAAAAAAAAATTGATTTCGTTAGTCGGAAACCATCTGGCCTATTTTGCCCAATAGCGAAATTAATCAAGATATTTATCTCCCTAACCAACTCTGAGCATTTCAACTTCCTAGATCATTCCGTTTGAGAGTTATTGTAGAATCAAAATTTTGAAATTTTCAAAAAATTTTTTTTATACTTTAAGGTATCCCGATCAGTACAAAACTTCACATGCTTCTAGAGGTCATGACTCTACAATCTGTTGCTAAATTTCAGATAGATCGAATGATCGGTTTCGGAAATATTCATAAAAAATATTTTTACTAAAAACGGCCATAACTCCGAAACAGCTAAATGGATTTCTCCCATTAACTAACGTGTCTGAGATATTTACGCTCCAAACCTACCCTGCTAATTTCAATCCCTTAACTCCTTTCGTTCGAGAGTTATCGTGTTAACGGTTGGACGGCCGGACGGAAGGCCGGACAGCTGGCTGGCCGGACAGAATCGATTTCGACCACGGATTCTTGATCAGTGAGTCGAAACAAATCGTTTGATACCATTTTCAGCTAAAAATTCGAAAATTACAGAGATTTGAGCAAATTGATAAGCACTCTGTTCCGAGGAACAAGACCGCCAAAAATGCTGATTTCCGCTCAAATCATCACATCATCAAGTCAAACCAGTTGTTCTGTGCCTACTCATAGTAATGTAGTAGTAGGGAGTATTTTATTAAGTATTTCAGTTATGGAATTTAAATTTAACCTGTTCGGTTAGAATACTTCGTTGAATCACTAACATTTTTGGCGCTCTTGTCCCTGGGAACAGAGTGCTTATCAATTGGCCCAAATGTCTGTAATTTTCTAATTTTTGGCTGAAAATGGTCTTGAACGATTTGGTTTGACTCACTGATCATGAATCCGTGGTCCAAATCAATTCTGTCCGGCCGGCCGTCCGTCCGGCTATCAGGCCTTCCTTTAACACGATAACTCACGAACGGAATGATCTTGACAGTTGAAATTTTCAGAGTATGTTGGAGGGATGAATATCTCGGCTAAGTTCGTTATTGGGCAAAATCGGTCTTGTAGTTTCGGAGTAACGAAAACAAAAATTTTTTTAAACATTACAACTTTTGAATTCACACTTTATTAAGATGCAGTTTCATCATAAGAATCCATTATTATCATTTTGAACTCTAACAAGCTAATACTTTCGGAGATACGATGTTTCAAGATTTCAATAATACATCGTAAGTTCTATGTAACGGGTGATTTTCTAAGAGATACTGGATTTGATTTAAGAAAAAAACACCTTAAATTCAGAAAAATGTATGAAATCTTCATTTGAGTCGATAGAACAAATCATATAATTTAATGTTTCACGTAAATGTTGGCCGCGACTGCGCTTCAAGTGGTCATACGCCGGTTCCAATTTTGGCATGCTCTCTCCAACATATCGGCCGATATCTCTCGACTAAATTCTTCAATATTTGCTTCCAGTACGTCAATCGTTGCAGGCTTCTTGCTATAGACATGAGCCTTAACATAGACCCACAAAAAATAATTTAGAGGTGTTAAATCACACGATCTAGAAGGTGACATAATTTAGCGATAAAAAAGTGAATCTTCATCCAACTTTGCCAGCGCCCATTCATTTACAGTTATCCGTTGTTGTAGGTCATGCTGCATCAATTCTTGCACCAGCTGTATATCAAAAGGTTTCACATCTAAATCCTTCTGCAAAATTTTCCACCCAGAGGCCTAATTGCTGCGAATGACGACGAATCGATAATTCACGGTCATCACTAACACTGGCGGATTCAGCTACGATATTTTCCTCTGTCCACACTATACGTATGCGTATTGGTGTTTTAATATCCAGTAATATAAAATTTGTGCGAAATTTAGTCACAAGACTCCGAATAGCCGCCTGAGAAGGTCGACCAAACTGACCATAAAATGGAAGAAGTGCACAATACACTTTCTTAACCGAGCATAAATTTTGATAATAAAATTCAATAAACTGCCAGCGTTGTTCGATTGTAAGCCGATTCATAGTTAAATTACAGACCAAACTGAACATGTTTAAAAGTCACACAAGGCGCGAATCCTGCGTCAGCTGTAAAAAACAGGGCTGCAAAAAAGAAATCACTCGTTATTGCATATTGAATAATTTATGTATAAATATTGGGAATGATGTTTCAGAAGATTTAGAATTGGATCATTTGAATTATGTAGTTTATGAAGACAATAGGAAAGAAGAACATAATGGAATAATCAAAAGAAATTACCCTTTGTTGACCACTGAGGTTAATATTACCTTTTACTTTCTTAAGTAATGAGACATGTTCCTAAATGCAGTATTTTCATAATGTTGCTAGCAAAAAAATACTGAAATGCGTATCAAACATTTTTTCTTGTTAAGGTTCATAATACAGAAAAGAATGTGTTAGTGGTATGAACTATTGAATTTTTATATTATGTAAAGAGGATAGTATTTGATTAATATATTTTGAACTATTGAAATAATTTGTTCGTAATCCTCTACCTACTCAAATATCAGGAATAAATGGACAATTTGCTGATTATTTCCTAATGATTGTCTCCAGCCTTGCTCTAGACATTTCAATGATACTTTCCTTGGGTATTTAGAGTTGTGAAAAATATGCACCGAGTGTAAGTTGCAACAACCCATTCCACGAGTTTGAATATATCATTGTAGGTTGCTCATTTAATCTTGATAAATGAATTGCATGACAAAAAGATAATTTTTGTAGCATTTTTTATTAAACGACACCTTTTTCAAATTCAATTTCTTTCATGATGCAGTTCTGTCATAGGAATCCATTGTTATAATTCCCAACTCTGAGAAAACAATACTTTCGGAGATTCAATTTGTCTGTTTGAACAAGAGTGCCAAAAAGCTCCTGTTCACAGGGCTTGAACCAATTTTTTATAGGATGGCTTCAACATCTTATCTATTTTCTCATGATAAGTGGAAGTTTTCGGGTACAATATTATCAGTTACCTTTTAATATAGACCACTAACAAACTAACAATATATCCGGTTGTATCGTATAGCGGGGGAGCCACCCTATCTCAGAAAGTTCAAGGGATACCGCCTCAGTGGTGGGAATTCGAGGGTTTAGCGAAAGGTGAACGATGAACAAATTAATCAATATTCCATAATACGATGGTTTGACATCTATCGACAAGTGCTATCCTCTAACAGGACACCTGAAAGAAACGCGGAAATATCCCACATTAGTCGAAATTCTACACAGTACAACACGTGGACTATCACTGTCATACCTACGTGGAGGGATTTTCGCTAAAGTGCACTCACTGCACTCCACTATCAGCGAGTGAGGAAACTAGGAACGCAAATCAACCACCAATCTTCGTATTCCACACTATTTTTCAAAATCCTCTAGGCGATATAAATAATACTATAGAAGAAAACAATCCCTAAATTTTCCACCACCTCTATAATGGAAATTGACATCGAAATTTACGTCCAAATAAATCCATAGAACAACGATAATCCAAATGGGAAAATCGATCAAAGGAGCAGGAATAAGATGGTCCCAAATTCGAAACCTCGCCACCATTATGTGCGTGTGTTTCCTAGGAAATCCCTGGATGTACGGTGTACTTCTGAGAGTTGAATTTTTGCGCGGATGTTCTGGGGAACATCAGGTTATCATTTTGCCCAAATGTCTGTAATTTTCGAATTTTTCGCCAAAAATGGTCTCAGAAGATTGGGTTCGACTCCTTGATCAAAAATTCGGTGTCAAATTCGATTCTGTCCGGCCGGCCGGCCGTTGCCACGATAACTTGAGAACAGGAAGAGATAGAAACTTGAAATTTTCAGGGTAGGTGGCGCATCCCAATATGACGGACAAGTTCGTTAATGGCCACAATCGGCCCACTGTTTCCGAGTAATAATTTTGTGTACAACCAATACTAATTTGATCGAATTGAAACTTAGTGAGTAATTGTAGAATATAAACTTAAGGACGATTGTGAAATCGTCCTTATTATTAAAACATATTATTTACGTCACGATAACACAAGACTGGAAAGAGAAAGCGACTTGAAATTTTCAGGTAAGGTTGAGAATCTGAATACGCCATTTGAGTTTGTTTAAAGGCATAATCGGCAAAACGGTTTCGGAGTTATACCCATATGAAATTTGGTTCTTAATTACTCAATAACGTGAAAAGTACAAAACCAATCCGATTCAAAAATGGTTAGTAGTTGTTGACTGGCAACGCCAAAATTCTTGCAAATTTTGTGAGGATCGTACCACTAGAAACATTTCAAAAAAACATAGAAAATTATTGAAAAAAATTCTATATATCAGAAACTATTCGCCCGAAATGGCTGAAATTTTGCGAGAGCCTTCAAAACCTAACTCTACCATCAGGTTCCAAGTTTGAACATGATCGGATCTATATTATGAAGATCCGAGCAGCCTTGTGTGAGTTCAGTAGCTGGATGGGTGATCGTTGTCTCAACAACTCTTGAACGAAAGTAGATAGGCACTTGCAATTTTGTGGATAGGTTGCACATCTGAATGGGAGAGTTAGGTTCGCTGTAATTTTGAATTCAATTTCCATTTAAGATGCAGTTTCACCATAAAAATCCATTGATATCATTTTTAACTCCAACGAGCTTATACTTTCGGAGATATGATTTTTCGAAATTTCAATAATAAATCGTACTGCTATGTTTTCACAGAATACTATAATTATTCTATCTAAGCTTTATTATATGCTCTGTGTTCATACACGTTCATGTCATCCTGTTCTATAAGAGAGAGTCAGATTCATTTCAGCTATTTTAATTTGATTTCTTCCATGGTGCAGTTCTCATTCTCAGATTGCTCATTTATTCTTGGTAAGTAAACTATTATTTTAATTGCATTTCCTTCATGATGCAGTTCTATCATATGAATACATTGATATAATTCTCAACTCTGAGAAACCAATACTTCCGGAGATATAATTTGTCTGTTTGAACTAGAGCGCCAGAAAGCTCCTGTCCACGGGGCTTGAACCAAATTTTTGTTTCACTGTTTCACAAAAGAACGAAACCTTAAAACGAACCATCTACTGAACTGGACAAGATAGGAACTGGAAAGGAATAAGCGAAACTTGGTGCCAGCTCATCAACGCGTCTCGCCAATTGTAATAGAGATTTTAAGCATGTGACAGAATGCTGGTAATCTATTGGACCCAAAGAGTAACAAGATCTATTCATTTGTAATAAGGGATCATTTCCTATTAACTCCTGAATAACTCTAACAAGTCAAATGCAGTTTGTTCATTATTAATAGATCCTATATTTTCAGTGAATAAATCATGAACTGGTAGAAGTTTGATATAAGTTTATTAACAAAAGGCAAATGTTTGATAATAACAAGTTGAAAGTTTATTTCTAATGAATGTGCCTCCTATTTGATGATATCTTTGATTTAATATAAAATACATACTACCAATACATATTACATATTATTGAATACCTTGTGAATGAATATTTTATTCTCTACGAATGAATGTTTCTGAAGACATAATTTATCAATTAATGAATATATCAAATATAAATTTGACGTTATAACTGTGAATAAATAACCTTCGAATAAATGCTTTATTGATAAAAAAAAGGATATCTCTCACTGTACGATTGACCACAAATACAAGGAATATTACATACACAGTTTTTCGACTTTTGTTTTTCATTAATGCTTAATGAGTTTTGTTTTTGTTAGTAAATACCTAAGGTCATTTTGTGTCTTGAATACGGTTCTTATTTTGAGCTTAGAAGCTTATGCGCTGAGTACTGTGGATTCCGTCAAAATTTGAGTCATTCTCCAGCTCAAAATATCCAAGAATTATCGGCTCACTCTGTAAAATCCACAGGAGCTGCTCCGTCCACCGGATGGTTACATAATTACTATAATAAGCTCATTTCAACATATATTACCATTGAAGATGGACTCGAGAATACGCTGCCCAATTCCAATAATTGCAGACGTTATTGAAATTCAGAATAAATGTTAAGAAAATTCTAGTTTGAGTTATTGAAGAACTATTAAATTGTTAGTACATTGAACTGGAATATAGCAGCTGAAAAGTATTTGCAACAGTCGCATATTCGCACTCTTACAAACGGGCCAAGTGGACAACATGTCTCAGGTTTCATCCTTCTGTGGTAGTTCAGAGTGAATTATTAACACTTATGAATGCAATAAATTGAATGTGTCAAATGAATATTTGAATTTATACCATACTTATTCATATTCGATAATTTTCCGATGAACATCTCAAATTCATTTCTCGAGAAAATCGAGTGGCTGAAATACAGTTTAATTTTTTTCCTGATGTTTATTTATTTGAACAATCACCAAAAATATAGAACATTCAGTGTAACTTTCGGTGATTCTTTTTTGAGACATAATTTTAATCCTAAATATCTAGGAGTGAAACTAGATTCATCTTTGAATTTCAAAGCTCATTTGGATGATTTGCGTCTGAAGATGAAAACGAGAAATAATATTTTGCAGAAATTAGCTGGTACTTCATGGGGTGCTGATGCAGCTACTCTTCGAACGGCTGCCTTAGCCTTGGTTTTTTCTGCCGCTGAATATTGTTGCCCCGTGTGGTTTAATAGTGCTCATACGCAAAAAATTGATGCACAGTTGAATTCATCTATGCGAATCATCACTGGAACTATTAGATCTACATCTATTCATTGGATGCCAGTTCTTTCAAACATTGTCCCGACCCACATTCGCAGGCAGACTGCTGTTTCAAATTCTTGGAATAAATTTCATTCTTTTCCGAATTCATTTCCGATTATCTCCTACCTTCCAGACAATAAGATTCCCAGATTGAAGTCACGAAACCCTTTATGGTCCAAGTGTTTTCCTAATTCGAATAAAAGTGACAAGGAAGTTTGGCGGTCTGAATGGATTTCTTGCAATTTATTCAACAAAGATTTAATTTCTGATCCTTCGAATAGAGTTCCGGGGTTTGATCTTCCAAGGAGAATATGGTATATTCTGAATCGTCTAAGAACCGGTCATGGTCGTTGCAACAGCATGCTTTTCAGGTAGAACTCAGTTGAGAGCCCTTGTTATGAATGCGGGGAAGCACAGGAAACCATAGATCATTTAGTTAATAATTGTCGCATATATAGATTCAAAGATGGTTCTAGGGCTATTCATAATGTTTCTGAATCTTTTTCAGAATGGTTAGCGAGTTTCAAATCTATTGGATAAAATATGGAATATTCCATTTTTAATTTGTTCGTTTTCTCCCTTTGTCTTTTCCTTTTCCAGATTGGGTTTCGGGTACCTTGGAGAAACTTCTCTGCTTGTTGAAGGAAGAAGCGATAATGAAGAAAAAGATGCCCTTCAATATTTAATATTTCAACATATTTTGTTAACAATTTCTATTTTCATAAATCACAACACTAACGGGGAGATAGGTTTTTTTTGCTGAGGTTTTTTCCCTAAGCTCTAGTATCATATATCAAACTATATGGTACCCCGCTACACTAACCTCTGCTAACACTTTTTTCATACACATGCTTCATTGTTAGATAAAAAACAAATTGTAATGCTCAAGTTCAAAAGAATATATATATATTTGATCGATCAGAAAAAAATCAAGTACGAAACTAATTTACAAGGGGCATTTTTCTACTGATGGACGTGGCAATATTCTGACAGGAAATGAAGCCCAGGTAATTTACGACTCCATTTACCATTTTTCTTCTTTCAATCCAAAGAAGATTTATAGCATAACAAACCATTCATCAATTTCAATATTCGATGACTCATTAGGAACAACCGGGATAAAAGATTCATCATTAAATAAGTGACGTTGATTCGCAAAATTCTATCCAGAAAAAATGAATCCCTCTCCTTTTCGTTATCCCGTGAGAACACATATATTATATCATTACTCATTCCTTCGTATTTGAGGATTTTGATTTGGTAATTTTAGTTAATACTCATTACCTTTACGTTTCATCGATGTGGTATTTCGACTATTAGATAATATGATATCGTACGTTCAGCTTAGCGTACATGGCGCCATCATTTTGCTAACATGCCTGTCATCTTCGAATTTTGAACTGGAAATGGTGTAAAATGATTCCATTCAACTCAATGAAAAATTATATACGATTTACAGTTATTTATTCAATATTGTGACGCGTTTCGTCGACACAGCGACTTCATCAGACTACATCATACTAAATTCTTTACAAGTGATTATCTCCCTATACCTAGATGACATGGACACATAATCATTTAAAACTAATTACATGAGATTTCACTGCTGGTTTCTTTGTACACATTAACAATAATTCATTCCTAATGCTTTTATAATTTGATTCTCTATTTGAATAGATTGAGTAACGGTAAAAAATTTAGATCTAATTGTTCATTAACTAAATTCCCGTATGTTTTTCCCTATTTATTTCGACCATTTCCCAGTAATTGAGTTGCGCACCTTTATTCAAATTGTGTAGAATTTTGAAATCCGGGTAAGCATTAAATTTTTGATTCTATTCAACTTACGGATGATGAACTCGAAGTATAATCTAATTCTGTTCGTCAGTCTGTCCGTCCCTCTGTGAAATTATACTTACTATAGTGTCGAAAAGCCAAATGGAATGAATTCATTTTCTTGGTTACTGAACATATTTATGGAAAATCCCGAAACATGTCGAATTAAAATTTTAAATTGTCATTCTTCTTCGTAACCCTTCAACCCCCTTCGAAAGACAGGTTCAAGCCCCATTTTTTCACATATAGGAAGTACGGGCTTGTGATACATCATTTGAAAGGTCGCTATATTTAGTATTCAGAATGTTATCACTCTCATGTTTATTGCAAAACTCCAAATAGATAAAAACTAGAATCATGTGATTACCGAAATTCATTATAATATTCCCTAAACTTATTACGAAAATACTATACTTATGTCAGAAAGAAAATAGAAACAAGCCCTGTGGACAGGAGCTTTCTGGCGCTCTTCTTGTATTGGTTTCTCAGAGTTGAGAATTATATCAATGTATTCTTATGATAGAACTGCATCACAAAGGGAATTCAATTCAAACAATAGTTTATTTATCAAGATTAAATGAGCAATCTGAGAATGATAACTGCACCATGGAAGAAGTCAAATTAAAATAGCTGAAATGAATTTGACTCTCTCTTATAGAGCAGGATGATATGTACGAGTATGAGCACAGATCATATAATAAATAATAGATAGAATAATCATAGCATTCTGTGAAAACATAGAAGTACGATTCATTATTGAAATTTCGAAAAATCATATCTCCGAAAGTATTGGCTTGTTGGAGTTGAAAATGATATCAATGGATTTTTATGGTGAAACTGCATGTTAAAAAAAATATTTTGAAATTTGTGAGTTAACAAACAAAATTTTTTCGTTACTCCGAAACCATTTTGCCATTTTGCCCATTAGCGAATTCAACCGAGATATTCATCTCCCTAACCTACTCCAAAAATTTCAACTGCCTGGCTCATTCCGTTCGAGAGTTATTGTAGAAACAACATTTAAAAATTTTCAAAATATTTTTTCGACACTTTATGGTAACCCGATCAATACAAAACTTCACATGCGTCTGAAAGTCATGATTCTACAATTTGATGCTAAATTTCAGAAAGATCGAGTGATCGGTTTCGGAAATATTCATAAAAAATATTTTTACAAAAAACGGCCATAACCCCGAAACCACTCAATGGATTTTGCTGGTTAACCAACTCATCCGAGATATTTACGCTCCAAACCTACCCTGCAAATTTCAATCCTCTAACTCCTTTCGTTCGTGAGTTATCGTGTTCATGGCCGGCCGGCCGGACAGAATCGATTTTGACCTAGGATTCTTGACCATTGAGTCGAACCAAATCGTTGGATACCATTTTCAGCCAAAAATTCGAAAATTAAAGACATATGGGCAAATTGATAAGCACTCTGTCCCGAGGAACTAGAGCGCCAAAAACATAACAATGTGTTTTCCAGATGGTACCATGAATATTACGCAAAACACTTTCTGTGGCAATGTTAGTTTCTTTAGGAACCCTTGGTAAACATTTTTTGAGTTGTAGTTTATAAATTGTCTAATTTGTGTTTCAATTTACTTAAACTTTGAATAATGGTTCGATTAACGGAAACGTACAAAATAACAATTTCACAAATTATCGGTTACGGAGATAACACTCGAACACAAAAAAAGTGAGTCCCTTGTTTTGTGCGAAATTTTCGAATTTGTCGCCTATAACCCAATGGAAAATAATTAAAATAGAGAAGCATTTTGGCGAGTATGGGCATGTAAGGCAGATTAAAAGAGTAGCTGCCAACACACTGTGTGAGGATGTGAAATTAGATGTGATGCTTGACTCTGAAGAAAATCCACATAAATCGAGTATAGATGCCTGCACAACATTCAATGTCAGCCATACATGGATTTATAATATACTAAACCAAAATAAAATGCATCCCTATAATTTGAGAACGATCGGATCTATATTGTTGGAGATATTGATAAAATATTGGAAGCTGAGCACACTTGGGTGAGTTTAGTAGCTGGATGAGTGATCGTTTCCACGATAACTTTCTGACGGAGAGAGATAGTGACTTGCATTTTGCAGGGTAGGTTGCAACTCCGAATGCATCATTGAATTTAGTTAATGGACATAATCAGCCATACTGTTTCGGAGTTGAAACATAGGGCTTCGCACGAGTCGAGAGTATAAAATATCTCGTCCCGGTCGCGCCAATTTAAAAAAAATAAAGTCTCGTTTAAGTGTCGGTCTCGTTTCATTATCAGTGTTCACGTCTCGTCTCGCTTTAAAAAATCATACTCGGTTATAGAATTTTGTTTAAATTTAGCCTTGGTGTTTTCTGCTACTGAATATTGTTGTCCCGTCTGGTTTGACAGTGTTCATGCGCCAAAAAATTATGCACTTGTGAATTCATCTATAAGGATCATCACTGGAACTATTAGATCTACACCTATTCATTGGCTACCGGTTCTTTCAAATATTGTCGCGCCCTGCATTCACATCAGGCAGACTACTGTTTTAAATTCTTGGAATAAATTTCATTCTTTTCCGAACTATCCCATTCTCTCATATATTCCAGGCAATAAGTTTCCTAGTTTAAAGTCGTGTAATCCTGTATGGTCCAACTGTTTTCTCAATTCGAATAAAAGAAGCAAGGAAGTTTGGTGGTCTGAATGGATTTCTTGTGATTTATTCAACAAAGATTTAATTTCTGAAACTTCAAAGAAAGGACCAGGGTTTGATCTTCCAAGGAAAAAGTGGTCTATTCTGTATCGTTTGAAAACGGGTCATGTTCATTGTGACAGCATGCTTTTCAGATGGAACGCAGTTGAGTTCCATCTGAGTTCAGAGTTCCCCTAGTTGTGAATGCGAGGAACCAGAGTAAACCATAGATCATTTAGTTATTAATTATGCAATATATAGATTTCAGGATGGTTTTAGGGCTATTCATAATGTTTCTTTTTTGGAATGGGTGGTGAATTTCAAATCTATTTAATAAACTATGATATATTCCATTTTGAATATTTTCATTTTCTCCTTTTGTATTTTCCTTTTCCAGATAGAGTTCCGGGTACCTTGGAGAAACCTCTCAGCTTGTTCAAGGAAGAATCAATAGTGATGAAAAAGATGCCCTTCAATATTTAATATTTCATTATACTATGTTAACAATTTTAGTTATCATAAATCAGAACACTAACGGGGAGAAAGGTTTCTTGGCGCTCTAGTTCCTCGGAAATGAGTGCTTATCAATTTGCCCAAATGTCTGTAATTTTGGAATATTTCGATGAAAATGGTCTTAAACGATTTGGTTTGACTCACTGATCAAGAATCCGTGGTCGAAATTCATTCTGTCCGGCCGGCCGATCCGGCCGGCCGGCCGTAAGCACGATAACTCTCGAACGGAATGAGCTAGAGAGTTGAAATTTTCAGAGTAGGTTTGGGGGATGAATATCTCGGCTAAGTTCGTTATTGGGCAAAATCGGACAGATGGTTTCGGAGTAACACAAAAAAAATTTTTTTTTACGAAACAAATTCCAAATCAAATTTTTTTGAATAAGCAGTTTTATCATAAGAATCCATTCGTATCATTTTCAACTCTAACAAGCTAATACTTTCGGAGATATGACTTTTAAAATTTCAATGTAAATCGTATTTCACAGATTGATATAATTATTATTCTATGTATGAATTCTCATAATGTCAACTTGACAGAAGGGAATATTGTAACTTCAAAAATATTGGGGTTGAAATACTCGTATTTTAGCGATGCAAAGGGGACCTCACCCGAAAATGTTTGAAAAGATTACGTAAATATTGAAAGCATAATTCTGTAGTTTGGTGAACGTAGATCAGGAAATTTTTGATCGATTACAAGGTAATTTTTTATAATTACTTATCTTCTTCCATATTTGTTTTATGGAATACCTACTATTTGTAGGTACTTTAAACCTGTTTTGGGCAATTGTCATACGAAACTTGTTTTTTTGGCGCTCTAGTTCCTCGGAACAGTGTGCTTATCAATTTGCCCAAGTGTCTGTAATTTTGAAATTTTTGGCTGAAAATGGTCTCAAACGATTTGGTTCGACTCACTGATCAAGAATCCGAGTGCGAAATCGATTCTGTCCGGCCGGCCGACCGGCCGTAGGCACGATAACTCTCGAACGAAAGGAGTTAGCGGATTGAAAATTGCAAGGTGGTTTTGGAGCGTAAATATCTCGGACAAGTTCGTTCGATCTATCTGAAATTTAGCATCAGATTGTAGAATCATGACCTTTATACGCATGTGAAGTTTTGTATTGACCAGATTACCGCAAAGTGTAAAAAAAAAATTTGAAAATTTAAAAAAAGTTTTTCCACAATAACTCTCGAACGGAATGAGCTAGGTAGTTGAAATTTTCAGAGTAGGTTAGGGAGATGAATATCTCGGTTGAGTTCGTTATTGGGCAAAATTGGCCAGATTTAATTCGATTTCTTCCATGGTGCAGTTCTCATTCTCATGATTGCTCATTTAATCTTGATAAATAAACTATTATTTGAATTGAATTTCCTTTATGATGCAGCTCTATCATATGTATACATTGATATAATTCCCAACTCAGAGAAACCAATACTTTCGGAGATATAATTTGTCTGTTTGAACTAGAGCGCAAGAAAGCTCCTGTCCACAGGGCTTGAACCCATTTTTTTGCTGAGGTTTTGTATCATACATCAAATTGTATGGTACCCCGTGACACTAACCTCTGCTACTAATTTTTTCATGCACATGCATTCTTAGATGCCAGAATGTAATGCTCAAAGTTCAAAAGAATATATAATATAATTGATAACGTATATAGTAAGCGTTCTATATATTATTATGTATTTAATAATATATTCAATAAATATGATGTTCTAATTTTTGGCGCTCTAGTTCCTCGGAACTGAGTGCTTATCAATTTGCCCAAATGTCTGTAATTTTCGAATATTTCGATGAAAATGGTCTTAAACGATTTGGTTCGACTCACTGATCAAGAATCCGTGGTCGAAATTCATCATTCTGTCCGGCCAGTCCGGCCGGTCCGGCCGGTCCGGCCGGCCGTAGGCACGATAACTCTCGAACGGAATGAGCTAGAGAGTTGATATTTTCAGAGTAGGTTTGGGGGATAAATATCTCGGCTAAGATCTTTATTGGGCAAAATCGGACAGATTGTTTCGGAGTTACAAAAAAAAAATTTTTTTTTACGCAACAAATTCCAAATTAAATTTTTTGTAATAAGAAGTTTTATCATAAGAATCCATTCATATCATTTTTAACTCTAACAAGCTAATACTTTCGGAGATATGATTTTTCAAAATTTCAATAATAAATCGTATTTCAACGTTGTAACAGAATTATATTATTCTATGAATTGTCATAATGTCAAATGATGTTCCTGAGACATTATTTAATCAATCGAAGAATTTTGAGCGAAGTGAGAAAAATCTCAGTTGTTTGCTCCGAAATTAGTTTTTCTCAGAAAATTCTTACATTTCGGAACTGAACATGAAGTAAGAGATCTGAGAGTATAGTGAGACTGCTTTTCATCCATAGACATAGATATAACTCTCGAACGGAATGAGGTAGGTAGTTGAAATTTTCAGAGTAGTTTAGGGAGATGAATATCTCGGTTAAGTTCGTTATTGGGCAAAATTGGCCAGATTTAATTTGATTTCTTCCATGGTGCAGTTCTCATTCTCATGATTGCTCATTTAATCTTGATAAATAAACTATTATTTGAATTGAATTTCCTTTAGGATGCAGTTCTATCATATGAATACATTGATATAATTCCCAACTCTGAGAAACCAATACTTTGGGAGATATAATTTGTCTGTTTGAACTAGAGCGCCAGAAAGCTCCTGTCCGCAGGGCTTGAACCCATTTTTTAAGCGTGAATTTACCTACTATCAAGAAGGGATAAATATTGATGGCAGAGGCCAGAATAGTAACTTTTACGGTCCAAAAACAGTCCGGGAAAGTTCGTTGCATAGCGACGGATCAGAATACTGGATTAGGTTATTTCGTGCTCGGAATTTTGTTCGAGAGAGTATGCATTCTTGAAAGATTTCCGAAAAACCATTTTACACGTCTTTCGAGAAATTCGAGAGCATAGGAAGTGTTCTGCTGGAGTTGTTGTTTCCATTAGATTTTAATGGGGAAGTATCAATTATCGCGTTGGTAAGGCAGGAGCCTGCTATCAGCTTTCGGAGAATATGTACTCGTCTTGTAATTCCACAAACAAGAGTATGTAGAAAGCTAAGGAAAGAAATACTACATTTATATTATGTATAACCTGTTTAGCGACAAGCACCAGCTGATGGAGTTACCTGAATGGAATTTTGTACATGGCTTTTATCTCACAGTAGAATAATTTCTCGCATTCTACTCATGGATTGGTCGAAATTGACTCTAGATTGTTACAAATCCCAAATTTCGTTTTATTAGGATGAAGATAATCCTCATGCTTTCACTCAAAAGCACTCTCAATATAAATTTTCAATAAACGTGAGGTGTGGAATTTATAATGACAAATTGGTAGGACATGTTTTCGAATATAGACTAACGGGAGAGGTTTATTTAATTCCTTGCGAAATATCCGTTCCCATTGAATGGGAGATGTTGCCTGAAGAGTTATGCAGGTCTAGTACCAAATTTTTCCATAGTTGTGGTCCTGTAGCTCGGCCATCAAGATCCCCCTAATCCAACTCCTTTGATAATAATGAAAAATGGCATTATTATTTTTGAAAACGCCAAACAGCGTTCATGGCCATTGAGAAGATACTGTCTGAGCTCTGCGGGCCTCTTTCTTGATTAAATATCGAGTGAATGGTGGCATGTGATTTCACGCTTCAAATATTCACTGGTGGGGAGAGGCTTATTTCCGTGTTTCGTCTCATAGGTGGCGTGGGCGATTATAATGATCGACCAAGCCGGCTCTGAGAGGCTTCACCCGGGTCAGTTTAGTTGAATTTGTTGGGAAAGCTACAGGGTACTGATGAAGGCCAAGAAGCTTAAACGCGTCTGCTCTTGCTTTCTCGGCAGATCAATGAACCCCCTGGGGTCTATTTGATTTGTGGAATATATGCATAAGTATATTTATTATACGAAGCCATTCAGGAAGGACCCGATTAGCAGGAACGCTCTTGACTTGTTGATTTTCCAACTCCTTTGGACTACTTCTTGTGAAAATAAATGAAAAGAAAAGTATAAGATGATGAGATCCATTGTAGGGTAAAACTGTTACAGTGAATAATTCTGTGATAGGACTGGTTAGTTCGTATTCAATATTGTGCAACTATAGCCTAGTAATCTCCATGCCCACTGATTTGTGGTTTTAGCTGCACTAAACCGAACGTTTTTACGTCGTCATTGGTGTCACATGTTCGATGACGTGGTTTAATTAAGTTTGGATCACGCAGGAATATTTGTAAATGTTTAATGGATGCCTATTTTCGCTAGCAAGATGAGTATCACGCACCCTATATGTTCCATAATTCATTGTCAATTATTTCTCGTAGCTTATGCTACAACGTATTTCTGATACAGTCGTTGAAATATAACGAAGAAGTTGGCAGAACCTAAGGTTAGTATCTCAAACTTGTGGATTCGAATAAAATAATAATTAATTTAGTATCTGGTATAATGTTGCCAAGTGGAATTTTGGAATGAAATTGATAGTAATTCCTTGTAGATTTAGATTGAGATTCCCAATATTCTGCTTGGATTTAGCCATAAAGAAAATATTTGAATATAATGTTTTGGTACATATACTAACCGACAAAGAAACTGCAACACCCAGAAGGAACTGTTTAAATTTTTTATTTTTTTGGTAAAACATAGATATTATAGCAAGTAGTATCTAAAATGATTAAAATTTGGAGAAATATATGGTGAAGATTTTTTCATGTAAACAATTTTTGGTAATCTCATATTGTAGTCGTTTTTTGCAATTTTTTAAATTTTACAACAAACCAGCAGTTCGAGGAGATCCAAAGTCGATGTATAATTGTTGTTAAAATGCCCAGAGCACGTGTACGCGAAATTTATCGCCGGCTAAGTGAATTTGAGAGAGGTCGAATTACTGGTCTACGGGAGGCGGCGAGGGGCAAACCACCCATAAAAATGTGTACACCATAATTCCACTTTGTGAAATAATTCCACGGAATTCCAAGTACTTCCACGGAATTCCACGGAATTCCTAGTCATTTGGGTATTTCAACTATTTCGATTAACTTCTCTACTAGACATATATATTAGCTATTTTGACAGGACCTATGTCGACAAAGTCGAAATCCACTATGCCGGTTAATTTTTTTCGCGATATTTGAAACCATAATGTTGATGCTATGCTTGGTATCAAGGCAGCATTAACAATTTCCATAAATTCCTTAAGTAACATTCTTTCTCTCCTGTTAGGTTGTAGCAAATAAAGTGATTTGAATAAATGAAGCATGTTTTTTCCGTGTTTCATTGATTAGAACTACTTCACAGCAGTTGGAGTACAGTTACTAACACACCAATCAAATTCTGATTATTTTTTGCGCGTATATATGTTCTGGGAAACATAGAGTAGACATTTCGCGCAAGTGTCTGTAATTTTTGCCGAAAATGGTCTCAAACGACTGAATCCGACTTCCTGATGAAGAATCCGATATAAAATTTGATTCTGTCCGACCAGCCAGCCGGCCGTTTCCACGATAATTTTTGAACGGAATGGGTTTGCGACAGGAACTTTTCAGGGTAGATTGCAAATCCGAATACAACGGATAAGTTCCTTAACGGGTATAATCGGCCGTACGGTTTCGGTGTTATACCAATCTGAAATTTTGTTTTTCCGATAACTCCAAAGTTCAGGTCCAATCGAATTGAAATTAGTTGTAGAATGCCGAGATGAAGACTCATGCGAAATTTGGTGACAATCGTATAACTGGAAAATAAAAAAAATTGGTTCAAGCACTGACGTGAAGTCAGAAGCTTTTGCGCGTATGTTCTATTGTCCATTCTTCTGTATTCAACACCCTTAATCGAATTTATCATGATTAATTATGTTGTCCATTCTCCTGTATTGGACACTCTTAATTCGATTTTACCATGGTAAATTCGAATTAAGTGTTATAACGACATGCGACTGTTCCCAAGTCGCAGTGGTTAAGATCGGAGCTACTAGAACTCGGGGATCCGCGGTCTAGCTCCAGTGGAGATGGGAGTGGGTTTCTAAAAAGGGAACCTAGTAAATGGGCGCCAGGTAAATTTAAGTCTCCCAGATACCCCAGCGTAATGTAATAATTCCTAAATTCACCAAAAGAATATGCACGCTAAAAACAAACAATTTATTCCAGTAGCTTACAACCCAGGTCTTTAGCTTCAATAAAGTAAAACTACTGTGAAACCCTGAATAAGGGTGGCGGAAATTGTACGTAGATAATATTATTATTTGATTCAAATACGCGTCGCTTGAGCTCAGGCGCATCCACGTTTCTTATCTATGATCATATATGACTACCACAAATCTTTCCCCAATTTCCGCTTTACAACAACAATAATAATTTATATAATTGGTGATAATAAGTTCACGTTATATATATAGCAGGTATAAGATATGTTTCGAGATATCTTTCTTATAACTTGCGTGCTGATATTCCTTGTTCCTGAACGTAGTACTGCGTCGATGGTCTCGCAATAAGGTCCTCTTTCTCTCTGTACTCGTAGTCTGCAACCCTCGATTAACTGTCCCACAGTGTTGCTTACTGACCACCTTGTATATACTCGGGATCTGCAACCCTGCGTTGGCTGTCTCACAGCGTTACTTATGGACCACCTTGTATATACTCGAATGCCTCAGTGCTACTCCTCCTGACATAAAGATCCCTCTCTTCCTGACACAAAAAATCGTGCTGGCACAAAAATTCGGGCTGCCACAAAAACTCGTGCTGCCACAAAAACCCTGATGACAGAAAAGAAACCATCAGTGACTTCTCTCGGATAAGAAACAAATGAATTTTCCCAACACATAATAATTTCGGTTATCAGAATATTAATCAGAACATTTATTCGTTGTTATGCAATAGTTATAGAATTCGTACATACCCTGATGTTCGGGGTTGTCTCGCACACGTTTGCTTCGAATACCAAATCTGGCCGTGCCTCCACCAAATAATTCTTCAGGCACACAGCGATGTTCTGCCCAAGCCGCCAAGATCGTTCACGTGCTCAACTCGGATCTGCAAAAGGCTTTTATATCCTCTTTCGAGATAAGTGATGGTTATCTGTTATCCTTCCCAATCAAACCAATATAACTCTCACTCTTAACCCGATTTTCGAAACTATATCCAATTAAGAAGATTCCAATAATTCTACTAGAGTTCCGAAAATACGTTTTTAACCTATGCTGTCTTCGTTGACTGTTCACCAAAAATGGACGACTTCACCTGACCGACGCACTCACTAAATGTCCGACTGTCATAATGCAACAATATTGCCAACAGTCATTCGGCCCTTCAAATAAAATAATTATTTAGCGTCGATTGGTACCACTGAGACCCAACCTCAAATTCAATATCAACACGAACGATAACCTCATCGCCCGCCGAAGGTAAACAAACGAACGTTACAGTGTCCAATACAGGAGAATGGACAACATAATTTACCATGGTAAATTCGATTAGGGGTGTCCAATACAGAAGAATGGACAATAGAACATACGTGCAAAAGCTTCTGACTTCATGTCAGTGCTTGAACCAATTTTTTTTTGTTTTTTTTTTGATATTTTCTAGGTGTACAGTTCTTAAATTTTCTTTATCCGTCATTTCCTTTCGTTCGAAAGTTATCGAGGCAACGGTCACCCATCTACCTAACTCACACAAGAATGCTCGAATCTCAACAATATTTAACTGATCGTATTAAAACTTGAAATTTGGCAGTAAAGTTAGGTTATGAAGGTTCTTGCAAAATTTCAGCAATTTCAAACGAATAGTTACTGATATATAGAATTTTTTTTTCAATTTTCTATGATTTTTTTAGAAATTTTCTACAAATACTATCTTCAAAAAATTTTGCAAGAATTTTCGCGTTGGCATTCTACAACTAATTACCATGTTTGAATTCAATCGGTTTAGTATTTTTCGAGTTAATGAGGAACAAAAAACAACCAAACTTCAGATGGCCATAACTCTAAAACCGTTTGGCCCATTATGCTCATAATGAACTGAAATGTCGCGTTCTGGTGCACATCCTAACCTGAAAACTTCAAGCCGCTATCTCCTTCCTTTCTCAAGTTATAGTGAAAAAAAAAATATTTTTCAATAATTTTTTAATAATTTTTTAGCCAAACGATTCGCAAAAAATTTCACAAATGTTCTTAGGTTCATATTCTACAACTACTCACCAAGTTTCAATTCGATCGGATTTGTATTGGTTGAAAACGAAATTATTACTCGGAAACCACTGGGCTGATTATGCCCATTAACGAACTTGTCCGTTGTATTGGGATGCGCCACCCACCCTCAAAATTTCAAGTCGCTAGCTCTTTTTTTTCTCAAGTTATCATGGCAACGGCCGGACGGCCGACCGGACAGAATCAAATTTGGCCTCGAATTCTTCATTGGGGAGTCGAACTAAATCGTTTGAGACCATTTTCGTCAAAAAATTCGAAAGTTACAGACATTTGGACAAAATTATAACGCGATGTTCCCCAGAACATACGCACAAAAATAATAATAAACAACCTGTATCTCGGAAACTATTCGTCCAATATCGCTGAAATTTTCAGAGAGCCTTCAGAACCTCATTCTAAAGCCAAGTTTCAACAGGATCGGGTCTAAATTGTTGGAGATTTTGGCAAATATTGGAAATGCCACAGCGAAGGGCACGTTCAGCATCTGCATGGGTGATCGTTACCACAATAACTTACGAACGGAAAGAGATAGCGACTTGCGATTTCTAGGGTAGGTTCCGCATCGGATTATGATAGTTGATTTCGTTAATCGGCTCGGTTATTCCCGTATGAATATTATGCTTTTTCCTCAATAACTCAAAAAGACCGAATCCGATCCAATTCAAACTTGGTAGCATATTGTAGAATGCCGAATTTTTCAAAAATTATTCAAAAAAATAACAACTTAAATTTTATCTTCCAATGACTGGAATAGTACAGATCTATTCGATTTAAAATTAGATAGCTAGCTGAAGAATAGCTTAAAGATCTGTGCGAAGTTTAGTGAGGATTTTTTTGCTAAAAAATTTTAAAAAATCATTTAAACTTCGTTTTAGAAAGCACTGTCGTAAAGTCTTAAGCTGTTGTGCGCATGTTCATTTGCCTATTCAATCCTACTACAAAGGACAATAAAAAAAAAATTGGCTCAAGCCCTATGGACAAGAGCTTTTTGGCGCTCATGTTCAAACAGACAAATTGTATCTCCGAAAGTTATGGGTTTTTTCAGAGTTGGGAATTATATTAATGGATTCTTATGATAGAACTGCATAATGAAAGAAATCAAATTAAAAAAAGTATCGTTTAAAAAAAATGTTTCAAAAATTACCATTTAAATAAGAGCACCAAAAAAAAGAGCAATCTATAATGCTTCAAAAATTGTCATTAAATTTATTTATCCAGATTAAATGAGCAGTCTGCAATGATTCAACCTCGTGGAATGGATTGTTGCAACTTACACTCGGTGCATAGTTTTCACAACTCCAAATACCTAAGGAAAGTATCATCGAAATGTCTAGAGCAAGGCTGGAGACAATCATAGCAGATTGTCCATTTATTCCTGATATTTGAGTAGGAAGAGGCATACGAACAGATTATTTTAATAGTTCAAAATATATTAACTAGCAACATTATGAAAATACTGTATATAGGAACATATCTTACTACTTAAGGAAGTAAAATGTAATATTAACCTCAGTGGTCAACGAAGAGTATTTTGTTTTGATGATTCCATTATGTTCTTCTTTCCTTCATTAACTATATCATTGAAATGATCCAATTCTAAATCTTCTCAAACGTCATCCCGAATTTATACGTAAATTATCCAATATGCAACCAGTCAATATCATTTTCGGTTTCAAAACAGTCTTGTATATTTTCACAAATTCAAGAATCGGATACTTGTTTTCAAACTAAGAATTGACATGACTCTAATCTAATAGCTAGAAAAAATGACATTATGAACAGTGAACACAGACAGTGAATACATAGAACTACGATGTATTATTGAAAAATCATATCTCCGAAAGTATTAGCTTGTTAGAGTTGAAAATGATATAATTGGATTCTCATGATGAAATTTAATTCAAAAGTTGTAACGTTAACAAAAATTTGTTATTCGTTACTCCGAAACAAATAACGCGATTTTGCCCAATAACGAACTTAACCAAGATATTTATGCCTCGGACCTACTCTGAAAATTTCAATTGTCTAGCTCATTCCGTTCGAGAGTTATCGTGTTATCGGCCGGACGGACGGTCGGACAGAATCGATTTCGACCACGGATTCTTGATCAGTTAGTCGAACCAAATCGTTCAAGACCATTTTCAGCCAAAAATTCGAAAATAACAGACATTTGGGCAAATTGATAAGCACTCTGTTCCGAGGAACAAGAGCGGTCTCTACGTCATTTCCTTCGTTATCGTGCATACGGATGCTCCGCCCGACGGACAGCAATGAATTTCAGCACGGAATTTGAATCAGTGTGAAAAATCCCTGGCAAACCCTTCGATTGAGGCCATTCCTGGTCAATACAAAAATACAGACATCGCTCGTATAAGTAGGACGAGCGCGGCAAAAAAACGAGGAATTCCACGGAATTCCACTCGGAATTCCACGGAATTCCACGGAATTTCACTCGGAATTCCACGGAATTCCTCCAACTTGTACACCATAATTCCACGGTGGTTTGCCCCTCGGGAGGCGGTGTTGTCATTTCGAGAAATCGCTAACCGTACGAATAGAAATCCATCTACTGTGTTGCGAGGTTGTCAAGCGTGGTTTGATAATGCCCAAAATCGAAGAAGAGTAGGCACCGGACGTCGAAGGGGCACAATTGAAGTTCAAGATCGACGTCTAAGACTTATTATTATTATTACAAGGTAAGAAGAGAGGAGGCTAAAGCCTATAAACTCTCAAACAAAATTATATCATCTTAACATCTAACGTACATTATAATCACAGTCCAAAAAAAAAAAACAAAAAAACCACTAGTTTAGTGCATCAAGCTGATTCTTGAAGGAATTCACACTCGGAGCACAAACAACATTGCTTGGTAAAGAGTTCCACCTGTCGAAAATCCTATTACTGAGGAAGTGTTCTCTCTGAGATGTCCGATAATTTTCATGATACAACTTGAGCCGATGGCCTCGGAGGTTGTTAGTGTTAAGTGTGAAAAGATGCTGAAGATCACAACCAAACAATCGGTGCAACGCCCTGTAAGCCACAATAAGGTCGCCACGCTCACGGCGCTGAGAAAAAGGTTGGAGACCGAAAAGCCGCAACCTGTCATCATAACTGGGACGAACAGCACCATAAGGAATACGCGTCGCGTAACGCTGAACTCGCTCGAGTCGATCACGATCACCAGCTAGCGTTGGCTCCCAAGCAGGACCTGCGAACTCCATGATAGGTCGCACATAAGCGGTAAAAAGCGTCTTCGCCGTCGCTACCGAGCACCGCGGAAAAGCCCTGCTGATCAAGTACGTCATCTTACGAGCCCTCGCCACGACGCCATCTATATATGAGCCGACCAAGATAAATCAGATGTTACAATCACTCCGCGGTCACTATGCTGATCCACTGACTGAAGTAAGACACCATCCACAAAAAAGCTTCGCCGCGGATTGTTCTTGCCCAAATGGAGTACCTTGCATTTCCCGACATTCAGCGGAAGGAGCCAATCACGACACCACTCAAACACACGGTCCAGGTTATCCTGAACTGTAGAAGAAGCTGCCTCACCAAATATTTTGAAGTCATCAGCGTAAGCGGACCACGCGGACTATACCACCCGCGGAAGATCAGCAACGTAGTCAAGAAAGAGCAGCGGCCCAAGGACGGAACCCTGTGGCACGCCACTAATAACTTGCCTAGGACTAGATAGAGATGTTCCAACTCTCACCGAAAACTCACGGCCACTCAGGAATGACTCTATCCACTGGAGCAGCTCTCCTCGGATGCCGAAATGATCGAGTTTCTTGAGAAGTCTCTTTATGGGCACGCGATCAAATGCTTTAGATAAATCTAAATAGACAATATCTACCGGGGAATTAGACTCAAGGGACTTAGTCCATGAATTCAAAGACTGAAGCAAGCACGTCATCACTGAGCGACCAGGAACAAAACCGTGCTGAAAATCGGGAATAGTTTTGTTTGATAATAAAAAGGGAACCATGCGTGAGCAGATGATTCTTTCGGCAACCTTTGCAACAATGGATGTCAAGCTGATAGGGCGATAGTTAGATGCAGAATGTCTGTCCCCTGATTTGAAAATAGGTGTAATCCTTGCCATTCGCCATTCCATCGGTACCTGGGCAGAACTTAAAGAGGAACGGATGATCTTTGTAAGGGGAATACAGATATGAGTGGCACATGATTTGAGTACACCAGCAGGTAGATTATCCGGCCCAGGAGCACTAGAAGAATCGAGCTTGGACAAAAATTCCTTCACTTCCTCCTCAGTCACCTCAACAGAGTTCAGGAAGGATGCAGATCGCTGAGCTCCTACATCCGGTACGACACCGGGTGGCTCAAAGGTGAATGCCCCTGCAAAGCTCTCAGCAAAAGTTGTTGCCGTCTCATTATCACTGTAGCAGACAGAATCAGGTGATTTCCGCAAAACAGGAATAGACACCCTCGAACCGAGCACAGAACGCACATGTTTAAAAAATTTCTTTCGATTTTTTGAGGAGACCAATCGATTCTCGTAATTTATCTTAGCAGTTCTGAGACTCATACTGACAAAGTTGGAGTACTGGCGGTGAGTGTTATAACTTTCCTGCGTTCTATGTCTCAAGTAACGCTGCCAGAGATTTTTTCTGGCACGGACCTGCTCCATGATGTGGTCAGTGATCCAAGGCTTAGATGGATTTAGTATGCTAAGTTTAGTGCGCGTACAAAATTTGACCTCCTCCATAAGCCGACCCCTGAATGAAACCCACATAGAGTCAATGTCTCCACAATCCAGTACCTCATCCCAATCAATGCGTGACAAACGATTACTCAGCTGGACATAGTCAACTATTGTGTAGTACATTTTTGTTGATCTCGTTATCGGTATGGAAGAAAACTGTATCCCAGCAGCTATAACGCAATGGTCGGATCTGCCAATCGGCGCGTGATACCGTATATCGCAGATAAGGTCCCGATCGTTGGTTATTAGTAGGTCCAAAGTAGATGGATTTTGGTCTGAACAGTATCTGGTTGGACGATCGATAAGCTGGCAGAGACAGGCTTCCTCAAGGGCAGAGAGGAATAACTGAGATGGTGAACTCCATGAGCGGTTTCCAACATCCGTCCAAGCTATATCGGGGTAATTGAAGTCGCCAGCTATTACCAGGTTGCGATTGCTCTGCGATAGTGACGTCAGAAGATTACAGAAGGGGACATCCGAGGCTGAAGCACGAGGTCGGTAGATGCAGCCAATCATTGCAGAAAAATGACGAGTCGTTAGTAGGAGAAACAGGTTATCGATTCCAGATAAATTGTGAACCAGAACTTCGACCTTGAAAGAACTCAACACTTCTTCAGCAAGATAAATACACACCCCATCATGACCTCTGTATACAGTACCATCACATCGATATAGTCTGAACCCAGGGATATCGTAGCAAGCGTCTGGAATACCATCATGAAGCCAACTTTCAGTGATGCAAATAATTTTGGGCTTCAGTGAAGAGACAGTCACACAGATTTCATCTAATTTGTTCTTAATGGATCTTGGATTGGTGTACATGATGGTCCAATTATGAGGAGAGCCATTTAGTTTTTTTGACCTGAGAAGCCTCCTCCATTCACGACAGTCGGGTCGCCCTTAATATATTTGATTGTGAGATCCTTCTCTCCCTGAGATTGCCGTTTCTTCAATTCATCTCTAGCTCTCTGCAAACAAGCAGATTGATGAGGAGTTACATCATCAGACACCACTATTCTGCCGAAGACCGACGAAGTTGACAAGAGCTTCTTATTTCTCAAGATGGTCAAGGCTGTAAAAGAATTAGAAAAGCGAACAACGAGGGGTCTCGGATGCTGCCCTGATCTCCTCCCAATCCTGCTATGCGATACGATATGACTTTCACCAGCAGGATATATATGGCTGACAACATCACGGACCGCGCGATCATCCGCCAGACCATCAGGTGACTCGGGCAGGCGCCGAAGAATGACATTGCTAGATCTCCGCAACCTATCCAGGATCTCCGAAGAATCAATATCTCCACCACCCCTGCGGGACTCCACCTTGGCCAAAACTTCGCCTGTCTTATACTGAAGTTCTGTCACATCCTCCCTCAAAGCACCCAGACCATCCGTCAGCAATGATAACCCAGTTTCGCAATGCTTCAGCCGTGACTCGTGCCCGTCCAACATAGCTTTATTCTGCTCACTTATGGCTATTAGAGACCGATTTGCGACAATTCGATCTTTGGCTGATGAGTTGTTAGGAGAAAAAGGCCATCCTGTAACTGCCCGAACGGTTTACCGCCGGATAAGGTCTTTTGGACTGCAGTATTATCGACCCCATCTTGTGTTACCTCTGACGGTTGAGCATCGCCGGCAACGATTACAGTGGTGCAGAGAACGGCAACATTGGAATATGGAATGGCATCAGGTCGTCTTTTCTGATGAATCTGGATCCTCCTTGCATGGGTGCACATGATGGCCGAAAAAGGGTCAGACGACGTAGGGGAGAAAGACGTGAAGTTTGGTATTGAGCGTCATGTACATAGGACAGTAGGCGTTATGGTATGGGGTGCTATTGCACATGCAAGTAGGTCACCTTTAGTCTTTATTCGAGGTAACATGACAGCACCGCGTTACCTTCAAAAATTAGTGGAGCCATATGTTCTCCCTTACCTTAACCGGCTCGATAATCCAATATTGCAGTAAGATAATGCTCGACCTCATGTTGCCAGAGTTAGTTTAAACTTTTTTGTAGCGACCCATCTGAAAATTTTGCCATGGTGGCCCAGATCCCCTGATCTTCCCTCCATAGAGCATGTTTGGGACATAATGGGTAGAAGGCTTGGATATTTATCCCACCCCCACGGACTTTAGCGGCTCTGATACATGAACTATAGGTAGCTTGGGATAGTATTCCTCAAGAAGAAATAGACTATATTAGCATCAATGCCAAGACGTGTTGGGGAGTGTATAGATAAATGCGGTGGACAAACACATTATTAACAAATTTATTAAAGACAATTGTAAACCCTTCGTTTTTGGTGCTCTTGTTCCTCGGGACAGAGTGCTCATCAATTTGCCCAAATATCTGTAATTTTGAATTTTTGGCTTTAAATGGTCTTAACCGATTTGGTTCGTTCGACTCATTGACCAAGAATCCGTGGTGGAAATCGTTAAATGTCCGGCCGGCCGTTAACACGATAACTCTCGAACGAGAGGAGTTACAGGATTGAAATTTCCAGGTTAGATTTGTAGCCCAAATATCTCGAATGAGTTCGTTAACGGGTGAAATCCACCAAATGGTTTCGGAGTTAAAGCCGTTTTTAATGAAAATATTTTTTTATGGATATTTCCGAAACCAATCACTCGATGTCTGAAATTTGGCATCAAATTCTAGAATAGTGACCTCTATATGCATGCGTAGTTTCGCATTGATCGGGTTGCCATAAAGTGTAAAAAAAATTATTTATTGTAATTATTATTAGATATAATATTAATTGATTTTTTTAATTTTATTTCTATTATAACTCTCGAACAGAATGTGATATTTTGTTGAAATTTTGTAAGTAGGTTTGGGAAATGAATATCTCGTTGATGTCGAAGTAACGAAAAAAAAATTTGTTTACACTGCAAATTTCAAATTCAATTCTTGTTAAGATGCAGTTTCACCATAAAAATCCATTCAATGCGTTTTCATCTCTAACAAGCTAATACTTTCAGAGATATAATATTTCGAAATTTCAATAATGAATCGTACTTTTATGTTTTCACAAAATGCTGTACTTATTTATTCTATCTATGAATTATTATATGATCTGTGTTCTTACATGCCATCTTATTTTCCCATGAGAGATAAATGTCAAATTTATTTCTGGTTCGTTATTTTTAAATGATAATTTTTGAAGCATTTTTTTTGTAAACGATATTCTTTTTAAATTTAATTTTTTTCATGATGCAGTTCTATCATTAGAATCCATTGATATAATTCCCAACTCTGAGAAACCAATTCTTTCGGAGATATAATTTGTCTGTTTGAACAAGAGCGCCAAAAAGCTCCTCTCCACAGGGCTTGAACCAATTTTTTTCTTCAAATTTCATTCATTTACTTCTTGCTATACTATCTATGTTTTACCAAAACTATAAAATAAAATTTAAACAGCTCCTTCTGGGTGTTGCAGTTTCTTTGTCGGTCAGTATAGTTGTCGTATATTAGGTTGGGATACCTAATATTTATGTTAATCAGACTCAACTAGATTTATCCCGTTTTCACTACTGTTTTGTAATATATTATTTTGATTGTTTTCCCTGCTAATTTGTTAGAATTGAATATGTTTTAGTAACTTGAAATGTAATAGGTTTTAGAAATGCAATGTACTAGTATTTTAATGGTCAAATTCTACCCAATGATTTCAGAGATTTCCAATACCAACCGAATTGATGCTACGTGAAATTAAATCCAAGTTGTCCTGATACTAATCAGAACAAATATGAAGGTCTGACGGAAAAGAATCAACAACAAATGCAAGTAAGCTTCTTCTCATAGCTGGCGCTTCACGTTATGTATATGTGAAAGCTCATGCCACCAATGGAAGAATTAAAACAAGGAACTCAGCCTTCCCCACTGTTGAAATTCGGATCGTGAAAACATATGCTCCCATTCCTACGATATTATCCAGAAGCGGCTTTGCAAGTGGCCATCTTTTTCCGTTCAAAAATAATCATAGTAACGATCACCCATCCAGATACCAGACTTTTTCAACGCTACACGGTTTACAATATTCTTTCAATATATCTAACACTATAGATCCGATTGTGTTCAAATTTGGAACATGGCTGAAGTAATAAGTTTTCAAAGGTCACAACATCTCAGAGATTGAGATAAGGAATATTTTTGAATACAACTACAACTAGTTACCAATTTTCAATTCGATTTGATATGTATTGTGTGAGTTATTGGGAAACATCATTTCCAATTCGAAACAGTTCGAACGATTATGCCCAATAACGAACTCAACCTTCACATTCGGATGCATAACCTACCCTGAAAATGTAAAGACACTATCTCGTTCCTTTCGAAAGTTATCGTGGCAAAATCTGGCCGTACAGAATCGAATTTTACCTCGAATTATTCATCAGTCAGTCCAACCTAGTGGTTTGAGAACATTTCCGTCAAAGATTCAAAATTACAGACATTTTGGCAAAATGATAGCGTGCAAAAATTGGGAATATGCTAAGTTAATGCTCATATGGATATTGGTGTATATATAATGCTATCATAGGCATCAAGACATTCAAGGATTTAAATAATTCACTATTCCGGGTTTCAGTTGGATCTCAGATATTTATTAACCCTAGAGTGCTCGCGCTATGAGCATTTTGCCGCCCGCGACGACAAATTCTTGTTATTTTGTACACGATGCATTTGTCAAAATCAAGCGTCCCAGTAGCTGCCTCCCTAAACCTCACCTCTTTGTTTAAGAAACCAGAAAAAAATTTGTACGACGGTAACCACAGGACAAAAGATTTGTTGACGGTGTGTCTCGTTTGGCGGCAAATCACTCACTGCGCGACTACTTACGTAAGTAGAGTTCAAGTGTGCGGTTTTCATTGTACGTCGGAATATTATTACTATTATAAGTTTTCATTACGTTTATCGTTGTTTTTACTTTAAATATCATAACAATATGGATATTTTGAGTGTTTATGATACCTATTTGTATTGTTTATTATATATGTATTTTATATTATTAACGTGAGGGATGCGTAAGGTATAAAAATGGGTTCAAGCCCTGTGGGCAGGAGCTTTCTGGCGCTCTAGTTCAAACAGACAAATTATATCTCCGAAAGTATTGGTTTCTCAGAGTTGGGAATTAAATCAATGTATTCTTATGAAAGAACTGCATCATAAAGGAAATTAAATTCAAATAATAGTTTATTTATCAAGATTAAATGAGCAATCTGAGAATGAGAACTGCACCATGGAAGAAATCAAATTAAAATAGCTGAAATGAATTTGACTCTTTTTTATAGAACAGGATGAAATGTACGAGTATGAACACAGATCATATAATAAAGCTTAGATAGAATAATTATAGTATTCTTTGAAAACATAGAAGTACGTACGATTCATTATTGAAATTTAGAAAAATCTCCGAAAGTATTAGCTGTTGGAGTTGAAAATGATATCGATGGATTTTAATGGCGAAACTACATCTTAAATAAAAATTACAAACATTTGGGCAAATTGATAAGCACTCAGTTCCGAGGAACTAGAGCGCCAAAAAGTGAAATTCCCTTTCCGGGATTTCAGCCCGCCTTCTCTCGTTCCGAAACCGAAAACCCGACTGACTAGACGAACCAGCTAACGGGCTCTTCGTACGATCTTGTCGATCTCCGGTATTAGAATAAAACGTCGGTACTTACCTGGGATATATATTCTTAATTTTCACTTTTCGACATAAAATCGCCACATGGGGGTTTATTTGACGGTTTTTTACCCTTGTTACTCTAAGTCGATTTTGACTTTTCTCGAACCAACTATTAGCAAGGAATTAGACAATGTCATGTCTCAGGAAAATAGGTTGACATTATGACAATTCATACATAGAATGATTATATAAATCTGTGAAAACGTTGAAATACGATTTATTTTTGAAATTTTGAAAAATCATATCTCCGAAAGTATTAGCTTCTTAGAGTTAAAAATGATATCATTGGATTCTTATGGTAAAACTGCTTATTGAAAAAAAATTAATTTGGAATTTGTCATGTAAAAAATTTTTTTTTTTGTTACTCCGAAATCATCTGTCCTATTCTGCCCAATAACGAACTTGGCCGAGATATTTATCTGCCAAACCTACTCTGAAAGTTTCAACTCTCTAGCTCATTCCGTTCGAGAGTTATCGTGCCTACGGCCGGCCGGCCGGATGGCCGGACAGAATGAATTTCGACCACGGATTCTTGATCAGTGAGTCTAACCAAATCGTTTAAGACCATTTTCATCGAAAAATTCGAAAATTACAGACATTTTGGCAAATTGATAAGCACTCAGTTCCGAGGAACTAGTGCGCCAAAAATTGGAATAACAAGAAGCACAAATAGTGGTTGAAAGGGGAGTATGATTATGAAGGAGGTAGTGCACAAAATTATAGGGAAAATGTATCTGAAAGTGACAGAAAAAGTGAAAATTTCGATCATAATGTAGGTACTGGCTCTGAATAGTCAGCGGCAGAATCTCACAAGGATGAGCTAGAAGGACCAAAAAGGGTGCAATAAAGGCGCAAAGTCACTGTGCAACGAACACTGTATGCACATGTGTCAGGACTGTTTTGCTGAAATACATACCGTAGATGATCAGAACGACAATTTTGTGATTAAGTTTAAGTTCTTTTCAATTTTATGTTGGTTAAAATGAAGATGTTGCCAAAATTCAAGAAATTTCACCTAAGATTTCCAAATCATTTTGTTTTTAAAACTAGCTATAAAACTGTAATGAATGTTTCTTTCATTTCTAGTTTATGCTTCATTTTATCCATTTTGAACAATTTTAGAATATTTTAGTTATGATTTTTGGTAAAAACACCTTTCAAATATAGGCGGCAAAATTCTCACCACGTGATCACTCACATGTCATGGAATGGCGCGACTACTCTAGGGTTAATGAACTTTAGTGCCGTCGCCATTTTGTAACGTGCTGATATAGACAATGCACGTAAGCATACAAATTTTCCATAATTTCTGTAGAGTATGTAAGGCTTCAACACACTCCATTATCTAAGACATTCAAGCATATAAATAATTAACGATTCCTGTTTTCTCTTGGGTCTCAGATATTTAATAAATGTTAGTAAGACGGAGATTACACGGTCAGTCTGGTATCAGTCTCGCATCAGTATTCCCATCAATCCGGATCATCAGTCCATCAATCAACGGATATAGAACCAATTTCCGTCAATCTCCCATCAATCCATGATTGATGTGATGCGAGACTGATACCAGACTGACCGTGTAACTTCCGACTTACATGTTGGAAGTGCATTCGCCATTTTGTACCATGCTGTTAATAGACAATGCACGGAAGCATACCAAGTTTTCCATAATGTCTGTAGAGTATCTATGGACGGTGCACTATACTAGTAGGGAAATTCATAGATTTATTGAAATGGATTCATAAGTATGTCATAAAGTGTGCATCAATGCACGATTGGAGAAACCTTTCGTATATAGTTATATGTTTATTTACAAGCCTTAACCATTACCAATTGAATGAATGATATATGATGTGCCAGTGGACGTATAACGTGTGGTTCCTAGTACCTCAAATCTATACGTATCCCAGGCGGGGGGCAATCACAAATGGTGTAACTATTCTATCTAGCATATTAGTGCTCGATGGATTCTTCGTCCTCCAGGCATAAACACACACAGAGTCCGGAAGCAGCCTCACCTTACTTGGTGTGTTTTGAAGCCAAAGTGGGCCGTATACGCTGCTGGTAAAACTCTCACGACTGACCTGGATGGTTTGACCCATAGTTTTCCTTTTTCAGCAGAAGGAATATTATTTGTTGAACGAGGATGCCTGAAACAAGGTAAGCTGTCTTTTTCAAATGTGAGATTCGTGCAGTAATAAATGGCGATGATTTTTGCTTGGAAGACAATAGCAAATAGAATCAGGCTCCATTAACAATCTTACAGCCACTGACCCTCGTACCTAATCCTCGGATGGTAACGGAAGAATTTGTGAACCAACAAGGACCCTCAAGCAGTGGGGTAACAGAAGTAGTCCAATCGTCTCTGTTGGGAAAGATGATACGATAGAGTCACTCTGTGTCGGTTTTGGTAGTAGATAGGTACGTCAGACCACATGCCCAACATCTTGTTGGCCTCCGAGACGGCCTGCAGAGAACTGGGCATGAACCTGATCATATCGAGCTCATTGCGACCCATATGGATAAATATGTATTTTGCCATTCGGGTCACGCTCCTGATCACTAGATGTATAGAGGAGTGCCTAACTGTGTGAATCGCCCTTTCCAAGTGCAAAATCCGATTGAGATTTCTGTCAAGAATGACCCGCAGATTTCTAGCATAGGGAATGTCAACTCCGCTGATAGCAGGAGAATGCATATTCAGTCCCCTTTTCCTAGTGACTGAGTTCATATTTCACTGTTACCCCTCACACTAGACTCGTGTTGCTTGAAGCCTCTGAGAGGCTCTCTTACTAAAAAGTACATTTGATGTTATTGGATATCCTCTCCTTAATTTGATAAATACCAGCTTGAGAACTGCCAGTTGCTCTTAGGGTTAGTACTGTGGTGCCAATTCCAAAAGTGAAATGCCCAAGCAAGATGGAAGATTTTAGACCAGTGAATCTACTTCCAATTGTGAGTAAAATTTTGGAAAGTTTGGTGCATGAGATGTTACAGAACTATTTAGAGAAGAATTTGATATTGCACGAGTTGCAGTCGGGGTTTCGTGAGCACCATTCGTGCGAAACAGCCTGTCAATTGGTTTGTTTAGCATGGAAGAAGAGTTTAGATGAAAGAAAGATAGTAGTAAGTGTGTTCATAGACTTACGTCGTGCTTTCGAGACCATTGATCGGACGAGATTGATAAAAATGAACTATACGGCATCAGAGGAACAGCTCTACTATGGCTGGACGACTTTTTGAGAGGGAGGTATCAGAAAACTAGAATTGATGAGGATTTTTCGGATACAATTGAGGTCAAATGTGGCGTTCCGCAGGGCAGTGACCTGGGACCATTGCTTTTTATATTATACGTCAATGATTTACATTTGTATTTGAAAAGATGTTTTTTCAATTTATATGCTGATGACACTTCAATATCAGTGGAAGGTCATAATGAGAGTGAATTGGTGGATATTTTAAATAAGGAATTGAGCGTTTTTCAATATTGGTTGAGGTTAAATAATTTGAAAATAAATCCGGAAAAGACGAAATATATGGTCCTAGGCACAAAAGCTCAATGCAACAAATTTAATGCTGAACAGTATAAAATTTACATATATAAGAAACAGATAGGCCTTGTAACGCAGATGAAATATTTAGGAGTGGTTTTCGATCAACAGCTGAATTTTGGTCTTCATGCGGAATACTTATGTAAAAAGATAGGAAAAAAAAATTGGTTATTTTGGTAGAATGTCATACAAACTGTCAGAAAAGGGAAAAAGAATAGTCTATAACACAATAATATTTCCGCACTTCAATTATTGTATGTCGTTATTAATTTCGTGTAACAAGGAGCACTTATATAGATTACAAGTATTACAGAATAAGGCAATGAGGATCTTGTTGAGATGTGGTAGGACTACGCCTGTAAGTTATATGCTAAAAAGATTGAAATTTTTGGACATTTCTCAGTTTGTGGAAGAATCGAATTATTTACTAATTTATAAGACCATTAATAAGTTGGCTCCCTCATACTTGGAGAAATTCTTAACAAAGAGGAATTAAATGACAGAATATAATTTGAGGAACGCAGAAGATTTTCACATAGAAAGATGTAGAACTGTTGCATTTCAGAGATCAACATTTAACTTGGGCCTTAGTTAATATAACGACTTACCAACATCAGTAAAGAAGGCACCTACGTTAAAAATGTTTAAAAGACTTTTGAGAACAAAATTTGTTTAATGTAATTTTGTTTTTTTTTTCACAACTCTTTAGTGTTGTAAAATAGTTTTAATTGAACTAACTAAAGCTTATTTTTATTATTATTATTATTAACAATGTCCTCGTCATCATGTCCGTATGACGACATATTTTCAAACTCTCAGGTGGAGGTTACACGATCAGTCTGGTTTCAATCTCGCATCAATCTTACCATGAATCCGGATTATCAGTCCATCAGTCTACGCATATAGGACTAATTTCCCGTCAATCTGACATCAATCCATGATTTATGTGAGGCGATACTGATACGAGATTGACCGTGTAACCTCCGTGTCATAGGTTCAGTCTGGATAACAAACAAGCTTTAAGGATAAGATGCAATTAATACACTCATGAAACACACTAAGTTTCATTGGCCTAGTTTATTTACCTTAGCTTTTATTAATTCCAGTAATACGTCTAATTTGCCACTCACGGATTAATTGACTCGCTGACTGAAATTTGAAATGCAGACTAAAATGACCGCATAAACATCAGAAATCTTAAGAAATCTTTAACTGTTACTCTCTGACCCCAATAAAAGTGGTTCAAGTCGTATACATATAATTTCGTTTTTAAGCAATTGAAACACTTTAAGAAACAATTTGTTTATTTCAAGTGACTTTTATAAAGTCTTATACAGAACTGACTCTCTAGAGGTATCAGAAAATACAAATTGTTACATTATTAATTTTTGTTCTCGTGAAAACTACCACAACTTGTTATTGACATACTCTTAAAAGTGCGTTGTTGCTGGAGGGCTTTAATTAGAGAATTTATTGTTGATAGTTTTTTACGAATTCTTTTTTGTTATTTTTATTACAAAAAATTTGTGTGTTTTATTGAATTTTCATAAATTCAAATTTACTAGTAAGCAAATATAATTTACGAAGAATGAAATTCAGTCTTTTCTTTAACAAGTTCCTTTACTATTTTTTTCACTAGATTTTGAATCTAGGATCAGATTATTGATAATTTTTATAATAGGTTAATTGTTCCAACAAGAACTTAAATTGAAAAAGACATCCTGATACGAATTTATTCTTCAGTTTTTTTTTGGGTTAGGAGAGTATTTTATTAAATTTTACAAACGAACTAATTGCAGAATATTACAATAGTTATGTCTTGGTTCCGTAATTATTCATTATATTAACCCATTTTTGATGGTACTTTAACCGACAATTAATTTTTGGAGTGAAAGAATTGAAAATAATAATTAATAAATAATTAAATTTATAAAGGGATACTTGTTGAGGTTTTTAAGTTTAATCGATGTAACAAAATCAAACCAAGTCAGCTAATTGCTATATTTAATATGGCGGATTTAATTTTCTGTCTCAATTAAAAAATCACTCTGTATGTCAGTAAAAATGCGGTTTTTGACATTTGTATGTGGCATTTTCTCTGGAATTTGGCAAACCCTATAATTTCATAAGTTTTATGGGTTTCATCTCCGTACACCCTGTATAACAAACTAGTTCCATTCTTGTTCAATGAACACTTGGGGTGTAGTTTCTTCGGTAAACGATATTGATTACGGTTAATTGAAAATCAATTTTGAATGACTTTATTCGACGTTTTTACCACCATAACAACTAGCAGTGTAATCAATTCCAAGGAACAATGAATTAAGCGCGTAATAATTCAAGGTAAATAATTCAAGGTAAATCGAGCATATGTTGGCACGGTCTTCATTAGAAACTCTTGATCCTACCACACTAATTTTGTTTTAAGGAGTTCAATAATCCCGGAAAACTTTATCTATTATTTATATATAACAAGGAAATCTTTCCTTATACCTACTATAAATTACTTCATGCTCAACTACTTGCAGTGGGGTTACATCAATTTTATTTCCGTTGTTCAATAATTATACTCCAATCTTGGGGCATCTTGCTATGTTAAACTCTGCCAAGGATGCAAAATGGGTTATATTGCCTTAGCTTAATTCACATATTTGATGTTTTGGTAGTTCATGAATCTGGTAAAATTTGCTACTTGATAATAAATGTAAGTGAGTGTTTTTTTTCCGCCAGCAACAGCGTGCCCTCATTTTGCCAAGATGTCTGTATTTTTGGAATTTTTGGCCGAAAATGCTATCAAACGATTGGGTTCGACTGATAACTGATGAATAATCCGTGGTCAAATCCAATTCTGTTGGCCCGTCTGTATGTCTATCCGGTTCTCCGGAAGCACGATAACTCTCGAACAAAATGACTTAGAGAGCTGGAATATGGAGGGTGTGTTTGGAGCATAAATATCTCGTTCGTTATTGAGCGGAAACCGCCGAGAGGTTTCGAAGTTATAGCCATGTTGTGATTAGGTTTTTTTTTCTGAATATTTGCGAAACTATTCTTTCGGTCTGAAATTTTGCAACAAATTGAACAATGACGCAAAGTTTTGTATTGATCGGATGACTACGTACAAAAACACAATCAAAACTTTGAAAATTTCGTTTTTGCAGTAACTCGAAAAATACGGATCTGATCGGATTGAAACTTCATAGTTAGTTCCAAACTAACGACGCAAATACTTATTCGCATTTCGGGAGAATCGCATAGCTAGAAACAATTCAAAGAATATTGAACGATCTTGCGGAATATTTTACTGACCAGTAATGACCTACTAGAGCTTTCAAAATTTAATTGAAAACAAATCCTCCAGAGCTTCAGAAAACAAATTCCAATATGAAACTCGAAATACCTATTATTCATATTGGGAATGATTTGTTTACTATACGAGAAATTCTAATCGCAGTTAAGTTTGTGCTAATGATATGATTCACGATGCATTTTCATTGGTTCGTGATCGAATGAGTGTAATTACAGAAGCGATTCAAAAAGTGGATGATGGGTTTGTGTGATTTTATTTAACTTTTAATATTTTAACGTGAAATCCTAAAATGCGTAAATCATACTAAGTTCTGCATACGCAAAGGATGGTTGTGCGTGAATTTTACATATCCTTCTTTTCTTACTAGCACTGATTAGTGTAATTAAGGTAGCAATTGAGGACGAATATGTGTAGAATATATTTTTTTACTTCAAAATGTTGTTTGAAAGTGGAGAGGCTAGGGATGGACTAGAAGGTCATATTACCATCGCATGTCAATAATGTGTGTGTGCAAGCCAGTTTCAAGGGAATATCGTAGTTTCTGAGGTGTGGTGTCCATAAAATGATTCTTGGGCCGATTTTGAACTACCCGCTGCCCCTTACAGCAGTTTTCGTTATGCGCATCAGCATAAGAAAAATTGGTTCAAGCCCTGTGGACAGGAGCTTTTTGACAAATCATATCTCCCAAATTATGGGTCTCTGGGAATGATATAAATGGATTCTTACGATACATCTGCACCATGAAAGAAATTAAATTCAAACAGACCGATTCTCCCCAATAACTAACTTATCCGAGATATTCATTCCTCAAATTTACTCTGAAAATTATATGATATCAATTCAAACTTAGCGAATATTGCAGTTTTGTTTTTACTGGAGATATTCTGAACCCAATTTGATTATGCATCTTACCAAAGTATATATTCCTATCATCATATGGATTATCCACGGGCATTACATTATCACCTAAAAAGTATAATATCAGAAAATAAGATGACAGGTTAGAACACAGATCATATAATAATTCATAGATAGAATAATTAAGTACAGGGTTTTGTGGAAACATAGAAGTACGATTTATTGTTGATATTTTGAAAAATCAAATCTCCGAAAGTATTCGCTTGTTAGAAATGAATATAACTTCAATGGATTATGATGGTGAAATTGCATCTTAAAAAGCAATTTGAAATTTGTAATGTGAAAAAAAAAATTTTTTTCGTTACTCCGAAACCATTAAACCGATTTTGCCCAATAATGAACTTGACCGAGATATCTATCTCCTAAATCTACTCTGGAAATTTCAACTGTCTAGCTCATTCCGTTCGAGAGTTCCATCAGTAAGTGAATCCAAATCGTTTAGGACCATTTTCATCCAAAAACTCGAAAATTACAGACATTTGGGCAAATTGATAAGCTGCGATATCTCCTGAGCCACTTCTCTTCTTAGTCCGCCGTCTCCCTACGAAGGTTGGCGATCCAACTCGCTGCTATGGTGCGTAACACCTCACCTCTGAATATCTCTATAGAGGTCCGCTCAAGCCAACGACGCAGATCCTTCAGCCAAGAGTTCTGTCTTCTGCCCACTGATCTTTCGCCCCTGATTTTTCCCTCGATGACCAGTCGAGGAACGCAGTAACATTCACCCCTCATGACGTGTCATATGTACTGTAGTTTCCGTTCTTTGAGTGCGTAGTCATGAGCTCCTTCCTCTTAGCCATTCTTCTGAGCACCTACTCATTGGTTACTCTATCTACCCAGGATATACGCATTATGCGGCGGTACAAGTATCTCTCGAATGCGTCGATGCGCTTCTCCAGTGAACTGTTGAAGGTCCAACTCTCGCATCCATAGATGAGGACCGTAAAAATGTAACAGCGCAGCATACGCGTACGGAGCTACAAGCTCAAGTCTCGACTAACGAAAAGATTCTTCATCGAAGTAAATGACCGCATAGCTTGTTCGATTCTTGAAAGGATCTCTTCTTTTGGGTCACTGGCCTCGTTGACAAGGGCCCCGAGATATCTTACAGATGACACTTGCTCCACTATAACATTGTTGACTCGCAGGATGGTTCGCTTTGGTGTCTTGGAGAAGACAACCACCTTTGTTTTTTAATGTTCATGTAAAAGCCGTACTGCAGGCTATGTTCAGCAATGAGATCCATCAAGTGGTGGAGGTGTGGTGAACTGTCCGCTAGTACGACCGTATCGTCGGCAAAGCGTATGTTGTTAATGAGTAGGCCGTTGATCTTAATTCCTTCTCTCAACCCATCAAGCGCTTCTCGGAATACTGCTTCTGAATAGATATTGAAGAGAAGGGAGGAAAGAACACATCCCTGTCTGACGCCTCTGCGAATCTCTATCTCGTCAGATGTTGAGCCTCCCACCCTCACCTCCGCCGTTTGGTTCCAATACCACTGGGTGACATGCAAATCACCTTCATCCACACCGGCGGAACTGGGAATCTCGGCAAGCTTCCGGTGTGAGACACATTCAAAGGCCCTACGATAGTCGATAAAGCAGGTGTATATATCGACATTCATATCTCTGCATCTATGTGTGAGAACGTTCAGGGAAAAAAGTGCCTCGCGTATGAGTTGTGTGATTTTGGAAGGACTTTCAGCCACGAGTAGATTGCGCATGCTCAGAGGAGAAGTGGCAGAGGGAGCGCGCCAAGGCTGCTGGTCACAGTTTTTTTCCAACTTGTTTTGGATTACCTTGAGCAGCGAACCATTCTGCATGATTCTCAGCAATGGTTCATATATTGTAGACAATAACCACGAAGATGCAGAGTTGGTGTGTGTCGATTTGAGCAAGGCGTTCGACATTGTTTGGCAGGATATCCTTCTGACCAAACTTTATCATCATGGCGTGAGAGAAAATGTATCAAATATCTTCAAATCGTGCAGTAGAGTGGAATGATTGACTTGAAGGGAATTAGGATTAGGGTGCCACAAGGGTAAATTCTTGGTCCTATTTTGTTTATAGTTTCTATAAATAATCTGCATACTTATTTGAAGACTGATAGAATATTTGCTTATGCAGACAATACTGCTTATCTGAATAGATCAAAAAATAGCGGTAATCTGGAAATCAGATCGAAGAAATCATTCAAAGGCACTAGTTTCAGGCCAACGGCCTTCTGCTCAATGCTGGTAGAATATACAGCTTACTATTTACTGATAAGGAACATAACTCTCTTACCTGGAAGCAACATTCGAATCGTCATAATGCTGGAAAAAACACATTCACGAACTGAGCCGGAAATTGTCAATTTCCAACTACTCATTAAGGAGAATAAGACAAATATCTAATATTGAAATAGCAAAACTTAAATATTACCCCACGTTTCACAACTAGGTGATGTAGGCCATTGTTTGGGGGCAGATTAGTGCTGCAGAGAAGATACTCCTGGAACAAAAACAAGCCTTTAGAGCCTTATATGGAATGCAATTGACATATAGCTGTCGAGAGGTAATCGAGAGAGAGGACATAGGGGATAGTAGTACAAAATGATCCCGCGGGGTGAAATGATTACCCCCTATTTCTAGAAAACTAGTAGCGCCATCTCTCAATTAAATACTTAAAATTATATATATCATGCCGCTCATTTGCCTGACGAAGTGTCATGGCTTAGTGATCTCTCTATGCCGTTTTGTGAGGAAAATATTGAAATTGACGTGTTCTATCTATAATAAGCCTATTTGTACCAGAGATTTTTTATTGTATTTCGATATTTATGTTCTAGTTGTTTGTTTCCGCAAAATTAATGATTAATAGCGGTTGATCTTATCATATTTTGATTTCCAGTTAGGAATGTTTGTGAACAATAATTCGAATTTTTCCAGAAAGAAGGTATTTGGGGCAAAATGATCCTACGCAAGGTGTACTAAATGATCCCGCAGATCCTTTTACCCACATGTTAAAAGATCTAGGGATTACCACCAATGTTCATTTTCAAAAGTATTAGAATGAAAATGGAATTAATGGACCGGACACCTCTTGGTTCATCTTATGTCTGTAATACATCAGGGTAGATGAAACTGGAAAGCTTTCCTCAATGGTTTGATCATTTCTTGAATCATGCAAAAGCTACTGCAGAAGATCCCGTTCTTTCAATTTTAGACGGCCATCTATCGCACACAACAAATTCTGATGTGATACTGAAAGCAAGGGAATATTACACTGCAATTTTGTGTCTACCCGCCCACTGTTCACATATAAACTGCAACCCCTAAATGTTGTAATGTCTCCACTTAGCGTATATGCATTCGCAAAATGTGGCATACATACTTTCAACTCAGATGTTCTTCAAGATAGCAATTTTATTGCGGGAGAAACAACAGAAACAGAGCACAATACCGAAATATCTTCATCGCAGGTTCAAAGAGAATCGCCTAATGCTGATCCTGAGGAAAGAAGTAGTTCACCAAGTATCCACAACTGCCAAAACGTTGTCATTGCTGCACATATAGAAAAGCTGCAAATTATAACGCAATATTTTGCGCAAACTAATTCGAGATCGGCAGCACTTTCTCCTCCTCAAACTATATGATCCTTGGGATCATTTTCCCCCTCACCGTGGGATCATTTAGGACACAGTGGTGTCCAAAATAATCCTTTAGCCATCTTTTTTAAAAATGCCAAGAAATATATTCGTTTATCAGAAAATGGTGAAATTGATACATAAATAGTTTAGCAGATACATTTTCTTAACAAAACGTGTTTTATTACTGTTCGTGCATCCATTGTATCGAATCTGATAAGATTTTTTCTTAGGGGGATCATTTTGGACTACTTTCCCCTACTTCCATCAATATCACAAATTCCTTACGAACTCCTACTTCTATATCTATGATACACGAAAGAAAAGTTCACACTACCATATTCAAGACTGAAGAAAGCACAATAGGGTTTCAACTATACTTGCCTTAAGTTATATAATCAACTACCTAAAACTCTGAAGAAGTTTAGTGCTGCTGGGTTCCATGAGAAAGTTAAAAATCTTTTATTGGAAAAAACAATTCATGATATAAATTGATTTTTGGGATGTGTTCGTCTTGCTGATTGATGTGATAAATGTTGATGTGCTAAACAATGATCTTGCTACTGTGGATTGGGAATGTCTGTTGCAGAGCCTGACCACTGATGAGATGTGGGATAAGTTTATGGAGGTCCTCAACGAATATATCTCAGCCAACTCGTTTCGTAGAGAAATACTTTACAATCGTTCAAAGCCTTGGTTTAACGGGAAAATATACCATATGATTCGTCAGAAGAAGAGCCTTTGGCAGAGATTCCGCAGAAATGGTAGACACGAAGATTACGCATTGCACCGTGAATTTTCCAGCAATCTAGAGGCTACAATCGCCTCGGCGAAAAAACAACACGAGCTCAATATAGCTTCCTCTAAGAGACCGAAGAAGTTTCACAAATATGTTCGATCATTTCTTGATTCCAGGGTCTCTACACCAGTTGTTAGAAACTCTGCTGGCGTCGTCTGTCAGGACGAACTTGAGAATGCCGAAATTTTTGCTAGTTCATTCCAGTCTTCTTTCACGTTGGAGCCCCACGGCGATTTGCCTGCTGTCTTAGCGCCTCGAGAGTTACTTGATCTCACCCGGATCTCTTTTTCTGTTGAAACGGTCGAAAACTATCTGAGAAAACTGGATAGCGGTTCGGCGCCGGGCTTGGATGGCCTCACTCCCAGAATTCTGAAAGCATGTGCATCTTCTCTTTCCATCCCATTAGCCAAAATTTATAACTGTTCACTCAATTCTGGAAGTGTGCCTACTTCATGGAGGAGGGCAGCTATTACACCTGTGTTTAAAAAAGGCGACAAACTCTCTGCGGATAACTACCGACCCATTAGTTTGACCTCCATTGCTTCCAGGGTGTGTGAAAGGATTATCGCAGATCAACTACTAGATTTTGCCTTGAACAACAATATTCTACCTCCTTGTCAGCATGGCTTCCTACCGGGGAGATCAGTGCTTACCTGCCTACTTAAATGTGTTAACGATTGGACCAAATCAGTGGACTCTGGTCACCCTGTCGACATCGTTTACCTTGACTTTTCTAAAGCCTTCGACAGAGTCCCTCTTCGTCGGCTCATCCATAAACTAGAGCATTATGGAGTCAGGGGGGATCTGCTTCGTTGGATAATATCTTTCCTTAGTGGCAGAGAGTATCAGGTTCGTATCAACGGTATATTATCTTCGGCAAGATCAATCCTTAGTGGTGTGCCTCAGGGCTCCGTCTTAGGACCACTTCTGTTTCTACTCTATTTGGCCGACCTTCCATCTCTATTGAAATCCGTTTGCTCACAGTATGCTGGCGATCTTAAACTATACGTGAATCCGTTCCTTCATCACGATGACCTGCAGGAGGATCTTAATAGGATAACGCAGTGGTGTTCCGTCTGGTTGCTTCCTCTAAACGTTGAGAAATGTGTGGTCCTGCATGTTGGTAAGAGTAATCCTAGACTCAATTACGTAATTGAGAACACCATTTTAAATACAACCGACCATCATAACGACTTGGGAGTAATAATTTCGGAGGATCTTTCATGGTCGAGGCACGTGGAGCATATTGTATCCAAAGCGAAGAGAGCTACCTACCTTATGAGCAAAGCCTTTCACGGATGTCACCCAGAAGTGTGTGCTAAGATCTTCACCACTTACGTGCGCCCCATACTTGAGTTTTCTGGTCCTGTTTGGAGTCCCTATCTGGTGCGTGATTCTGGGGCCCTCGAAAGAGTGCAGAGGTGGGCTACCCGCATACCATATGGTCAGCACAGGCCATCTTATTCTGATCGGCTCAAGCAGCTCGGAATCCAATCTTTCGCCGAGCGGCGCTTAAGGGGCGATCTCATTATCACCTATAGGGCTATGCACCGGTTGCTTTACGGCTTGGACACCTCAAACACATTTCTGCTGAACCAAAACCACCTGCGAGGGCACGAATACAAGCTGCGTAAACAGATCTTCAGAACAACAGTAAGACAACAATTTCTGTGGTTGGAGCCCCATCAGTTAACATCTTCAAATCGAGATATGACTCATGGTGCAGTCAACGATTGACCACGTAGTTTTGAAGTTTTATATTATTCTATTCTGTTTTCAGGGAGTTATGTGTTTGGTTCTAGTGGTTTCAACTTTAACGTTGGACAGAGTTAGAATAGTTTTCATTGTATTTTTAAGTTTATGCGATGTAGTTTCTCTTTTGTTCATTTCTATTTTTCTGAGCTTTTATAGGTTAATACCTCAGCTCTTATTTTTCTGTAATAATAATAATAATAATAATAAAAATTCGTCATATACTTGATTAATAGTAGAAAATTATCCGTTTTCAATTAATTTGTGTAACAAACAATGTAAGCCTTGAGGGTAATAATTATTTCTTGATATTTTACTATTGGAAGTCTCGGTATCTCCTCGTTATCAGTCATCTCGTCTCGTCTCATCTCGCTTAATTCTGAATAACTATAATAAACATAATAATATATAAAATTTATGGTAGATAACAATGAATAATTTTGTAAATCTATATTACATAGATATAAATTTTTTTACATGTACCTACATAATTTCTTTAATTCTAAACACTCTTAACTTCATCTTTTAAATTACTCGATGACCAAGAATTCAAACATAATCACGCTTCCATCACATCTTCTTTCAATGATGTACGTGTTTTTGACATGGTCATACCTGCTGTGGAAAATAATCTTTCAACATGTATGGATGTAGCTATTAATAAATCATTGGCCATCTTGGAAAGTGTAGGAACATTTTCATGCACTTTCCACGACTCTGTAATACAATTTTGATTCCTATTTGCGCTTTTTAACAGCAAATGTTTTCAAACTCAGCTTTCCTATGTTTCGAAGGTTTTGTTGATGTTTTGAAGAGGTTATCGATGTCGATACATTTTTTAATAGAATTGGACAAATTGGTGTCGCTTTCAATGAATACTTTCCCAGTTTGTAGATCATTGAGGGTGTTCTTGACATATTCCTCATTTTCGAAGCATTGAATAGCGTCATTATTAATTTGTTCATCAGTTTTATTACATGCACTTCTATAGATGTATACAATAATTGTTCACATCTTCACTACAAGAAGCACCTTAAAAAAAACAAATTTCTCCAGTTGTTCAAATAGAGACGAAATTTTAAAAGAACTGGGATTTAGAGGCAATAAGAGTTGTCCGTTGAGTATTGAGTTCATAATGTGATCAGTTTCAATGGTTGTGAATTCTATTGCGTGTATGTTCTGGGGAACATCGCGTTATCATTTTTCCCAAATGTCTGTAATTTTCGAATTTTTCGCCGAAAATGGTCTCAAACGATTCGACTCCCTGATGAGGAATTCAAGGTCAAATTTTAATGTGTCCGGCCGTCTGGCCGTTACCACGATAACTTGAGATGGAAAGAGATAGCGACTTGAACTTCAGGATAGGTTGTGCATGCCAATATGACGGACGAGTTCGTTAATTGGCATAATAGGCCCAATGGTTTCTGAGTAATAATTTTCTCTACAACCAATACTAATTCAATCGAATTGAAACTTAGTGAGTATTCGTAGAATAGAAACCTTGTGTTTGTTAAAGTTTGTGAGAATCGTATGGCTAAAAGATTTCAAAAAAATTATTAAAAAATATTATTTATGTCACGATAACCTAAGAACGGAAAGAGATATCGACTTGAAATATTTAGGTTAGGTTGAGATTCTCAATGCGCCATTTGAGTTTGTTTATAGGCGTAATCGGCAAAACCGTTTTGGAGTTATATCCATCTGAAATTTGGTTGCTATTTTCTGAATTATTCGTAAAATACAAAATCGATCCAATTCAAACATTGTTATTAGTTGTAGAATGGCAACGCAAAAATTCTTGCCTGAAATGGGAGAGATAAGTTCGTTGTCGGCCATAATCGGACCAACGGTTTCGGAGTTATACCCATCTGGAATATAATTTCCTAGATAACTCAAAAAATATAGACTCGATCGAATTGAAGATTGGTAACTCGTTGTAGAATATCGACATGAATACGTATGTACAATTCTGTATGGATCGTACCACTAGAAAAATTTTTAAAAATTACGAAAAAATATTATGTATCTCATGATTCCTTGATAATGGAAAGAAATAGCGACTTGCAGTTTTCAGGGTAGATTGCGCATGTGAATGCGACATCTAAGATCGTTAACTAGCATAATCAGTCACATGGTTTTTGAGTTAAGCAATCTGAAATTTGGTTGTTATTTCCTCAATAACTCAAAGAATACGAATCCGATACAATTCAATCATGATTATTAGTTGTAGAATACCAACGCGAAAATTCTTGCAAAATTTCGTGAGGGTCGTAGCACCAGAAAATTTAAAAAAAAGTCAGAAGCTTTTGCGCGTATTTTCTAAGGTCCAATCTCCGGTATTGGACACTCTTAATCGAATTTACCATGGTAAATTCGATAACCAATTTTTATTCTTAAGAAATAATCTCAATTATCATAAGGTCTTTAAAAAATCGTGTTTTTCTAGAACGATCGATGTATAATATAGACGAAATATATTGGTAATTATGAACGATACTATCGGGTTGCGCTGTATGTGGGCTCGGTATCGAATATAATATTTTTCAAAACGTCTCGACTCATCTCGTCTCCTCTCGGTTTTCCTAGACGAGAACGAGACGAGAAAAATCTCGCTCCCGTGTGAAGCCCTAAACATCAGCAATCAGGCATAGAGGAAAAGGTGGTACTTTGTTTTTTCGGCTTTATTTAATAAATGCAGGACTCAGAAACTGGAAGGGTTCATCATAGGGCTGCATCTTCATTTGCAAGTACACATCTTACTATGGAATAAACGAAACTCGCACAAGATAGTCAAAAATAGTATTTATTTTTGGCTAATCGAATTTGGCACCTTGAGATCAAGTGATCGTTATGTGGCCCCCCTAAGAGAGCCGGAGTTCCGGATTTCAGCTCGATGGTCTTTGTATTTTAGCGATTCTTATAAAATGAAATTTCAAACTGGTGTCTGCTTCTGTGAAATATTGATCAATGAATAACTCAAAGAATACAGATCCGATCAAATTGAATCTTGGTAATTAGTTATAGAAAACCGATGCGCAAATTCGTCCAAATGATCGTGCGAATCGTACCAAAAAAACGTTATACAACCAATGTGAGCGGGCTGAATTACAGATATTGATAATATTCACACAAACGAACCAAAAATATTTATCGAATGCTCAACGTCATATTCTTTTCATATCACGTAAAAGACAGTACAGCAAATATAATAACCAAAAGCAAAAGCAAGAGCCCACTATTTCATTGATAATTTCAGCTAAAATCGCAGTAGTTAATCCTCCGTATTCACAAAGCATTCAGTCTCCGTTAAGTCCTAGCTGAGGTCCTCAGTTAAGAATAAATTTGAATCACAACCTCAGTTAACGTGAAAATTAACGTGAAACAGGCCTGTTCCACCACCGTTAAATACGTCAACTGAGGTTGCGATTAACATTTATCCTTAACCGAGGACCTCAGTTAGGACTGACAGAGGATGGAAATTGAATGCTATGTGAATACGGCGGAATGAGTTTTGCCGGTAACTTGTTAAATCAACAAGTCCAGAGCGTTCCTGCCAATAGGTTCCTTCATAAATGGCTTCGTATAATTAAAATACTTATGCAAATATTTCACAAGTCAAATAGACCCCAGGGGGTTCATTGATTTGCCGAGAAAGCAAGAGCAGACGCGTTTCTGGCTTCTTGGCCTTCATCAGTGCTCTGTAGCTTCTCAACAAATTCAACTAAACTGGCCCGGGTTAAGCCTCTCAGAGCCGGCTTGGTCGATCATACCTAATCGCCCACGCCACCTATGAGACAAAACACGGAAATCAGCCTTTCCCCAACAGTGAATATTTGAAGCGTGAAATCATATGCCACCATTCACTCGATATTAATCGAGAAACGAGTCCCGCAGAGCTCAGACAGTATCTTCCCAATGGCCACGAACACTGTTTAGCGTTTTCAAAAATAATATTGGCCATTGGGAAGATACTGTCTAAGCTCTGCGGTACTCGTTTCTCGATTAATATCGAGTGAATGGTGGCATATGATTTCACGCTTCAAATATTCACTGGTGGGGAGACGCTGATTTCCGTGTTTTGTCTCATAGGTGGCGTGGGCGATTAGGTATGATCGACCAAGCCGGCTCTGAGAGGCTTAACCCGGGTCAGTTTAGTTGAATTTGTTGAAAAGCTATAGAGTACTGATGAAGGCCAAGAAGCGTCTGCTCTTGCTTTCTCGGCAAATCAATGAACCCCCTGGGGTCTATTTGACTTGTGAAATATATGCATAAGTATATTAATTATACGAAGCCATTTATGAAGGACCCTATTGGCATGAACGCTCTGGACTTGTTGATTTATTATCAACGGTATCGCCATTTTTCATTATTACGGTAACTTGTTGTCGTGCGGGGATCCCGTTGCACCAAATATATACTAGATGGTGTTATTCGAACTATTATTATCGAAAGAAGCCAATATGCCTTCAGGGGCCACATTACCAACTTTGCCTCTATCGATTGACGAAACCCATTGAATAAGAAACGGTGTGCATGACATTATTGCTAGATCATTCACGAATCGCGGTGGCAGAGACCTCTCACTGGTATGATTTGAATTTTCATACGAAAACTTACGTTACGTACGATTTCCCTCTGTTTGGTCTAGCCTCCATAATTTCGATAATGTTGTGTCTGGTTTTCTCCACCGAAATATTCTACGGATATTATTTTTTTGATAAAAGGGGGAGAGGGATTCAAAAAAATTAGTGGCTTTCCTTCAGAGAGCATTTAATTGCCCATATGCTCTTGAATTATTCAGGATGTCCCAACGAGAATGACTGATCTTAGATTAGCTGAAAACAATCGCGATTTAAGGAATCCGCTGGAACACGTTAACTCCAGTGCGAAGGAGGGGCATAGTGGTTACACACGCTACCTGGAAGCATAGGAGTGACACAAGCCACCTTATGGCCATACCTCATGAGGGTTAGCTACTCTTTATAAATTAGTCATAGGGAATAGGAGTCAAATCACAACTCGTATCAATGACAATTGGGTTCTCTTTACGATGAGGTAAAATTTTTGTAATTACATGGCTACTATGATTTGAAGTTTGAAATTAGTAGCGGATGGCACTGAGTAAATAAGTAAGGTGGTTTATTCGTGTTTTCTAATGAGCAGTTCAATTTTCATGTTGACTTTATTGGGGGAGTATAGCAGAAGTTTTTGCATTTCAAAATGTTCACGTAATACAATATACACCTTTTCGTTGGGGTACCCTGTATATTCACCATTGGTATATTATATGAAATGTTGATTTTGGCCTTTATTTCTCAAATGTCCTTCATTTTTAACATAATCCAATCCTTAGAAATGACATATGCAAATAATGAATCATCCAATGAAAGAAACAACTAAGGAAATTCATTTGAATTTTAATGTGTAGAATATACATGGTGAGTCTTTGACCACTGCATTAATTTTAACCAAAGATTCCTCTCATCAAATGAAACACTCTTTTCATTTACCATTTTTCAGATTCGGCTCAGGTAAAAAGTTACAAGAGTTTAAAAATTTCACAATGTGCTAATACACTCCCGCATATAAATTATCTATGACATTGTTGGCGGACGAGAATAAGGCATGGTAACGTGGTTTACAGCTTGATTCAGGATTCCAACGCTCAGGGACGGATCCATAAAAGTAGTGAAATTTCTGGAGTTTTCCATTTTAAAACATTCAATGAAGAATATCTCGAAAACGGTGCGTTTAGAGAGAAATGATGAGGAATAATATAATGTTCTAAAACGATGGAATATTCTTGAAATGACTCAAGACAAACTCTATATGCTTTCTTTATGCTAATTTCGTTTAGTTTTATGAATCCACGAGTCCATAACTAGAAAACCAGTAGAAGTAGAAAATATCTAATATTTGGAAAATATGTATCATAGTTATAGGAAACTTTACGCCAACTTTCATTTTATTCGATAAAGGATGTCAAAGCTACAAAATAAAAACTGATTTTTATTCAAAATTTCAACAGCCTGTATCTTTTTACCTGAGCTGAATTTGGAAAAATGTTAAATGAAAAAAGTGTTTCATTTGATGAGAGGAATCTTTGGTTAAAATTAATGCAGTGGTCAAAGACTCACCCTGTATATCGTCGAATGTGTCACATTTCTAACAATGTGTATCCCCTGTCGTAAGCTTTCCAAATCTGTCTGTAAGCTTCAAAAATATCGCTTTCGGCGAATATTCACAGAATGGAATCAGTCTTGAATTTTTCACATCGGAAGCCTCTCATTCCCTGTTTTATTCACCTCTTAATCCTCTACGGCGCGAAATGTAATACGGGGTTGCAGGGGGAAGCTTATCCGAGGCACTAGTTCTGTAGGTTGCAATTTACGTCACTGAATTTGGTCGGTCCCGAGGTAATATTATCGACCTAGCCTGTGCTGGTTGCCCGAGTCATTGGCGGCTCGTGCATTTCCAACAAATAGGATGTTACAGATGTATGCAATTTTCTATTACTTTCGATATCGATAAATGTTCACATCAAAACAAAATTGATTTAAGCCCTGTGGACAGGAGCTTTGGTGCTCTTGTTCGAACTTTTACAAATCATATCTCCGAAAGTATTAGTTTCTCAAAGTTGGGAATGATATCAATGGATTATTACGATAGAACTGCATCATGAGGGAAATTAAATTCGAATAATAGTTTATTTATCAAGATTAAACGAGCAATCTTCAATACTTTAATGCTTCGATATTTATAATTTGAAAAAAATTAATAATCTGCAATCTTCAATAATTTAATGCTTCCAGAATTGTAATTAAAAAAAAACAACAGTCCCAAAAATTATTAATCCGAAACCACCAGACCAATTCTACCCAATAACGAACTTATCCGAGATATTCATGCCTTATTCAGAAGATGCTTCACATACAATGCAGTAAAAATTTTAATTATATTCCTCAATCATCTTCTATTGAAACATTCAAAAAGTTTTTTAGGAAACAACTGTTCGATTTGCAAATCTCCATGTCTCAACTTATGTTTTAGTGTCATATTCGTTCATAATTATTTGTGTTCGAGTTTTTAGGGATGTCAGTTTTGTTAGGTTTTAATTATTTTGTATTTTTTTAATATTTTGTTATTTTTTATTATTTCGTTATTTTTTATTATTTTGTTTTATGAAGGGGTTAAGTGGAGTAGCTATAGGCTAGACTTCGCCTCTTCCACTCATCTGTATCACAGTGATACAATAAAGACAATTTATTATGATTATTATTATTATTATTATATATAGCCTGAAAATTATATTATATCAATTATATATATATATATATTCTTTTGACTGAGAGCTGTATATGTGTTAGCAGAGGTTGGTGTAACGGGGTACCATACAATTCGACGTATGATACAAGAGCTTAGGGAAAAACCTCAGCAAAAAAACCCTGTCTCCCCGTGAGTGTCGTGATTTGTAACTATTGTTCACAAAATTTACTGCAATTTGAAACTTATATATAATAATAACGATACATAGAATATATCTCACCTAGGGTATATTATGTCTGATTTGTATGAACACAGATCTAATTCATATTTGCGATGACAGAATTCTGTGAAATCACAGAATTACGATTTATGAAAAAGAGATCCTTGGATTTTTATGATGAAATTGCATCTTTAAAAAAAATTGTACTTGAAATTTGTAATGTTACAAAAATATTTTTTTTCTTCACTCCAAAACCATCTGGCCGATTTTGCCCAATAACGTACTTAGACGAAATATTTATCTCCTAAACCTATCCTCAAAATTTTAACAGTCTAGCTCATTCCGTTCAAGAGTTATTGTGGTTACGGCCGGCCGTACGGCCAGATAGAATTGATTTTGACCACGGATTCTTTACCTGTGAGTCATACGAACTAAATCGTATAAGACCATTTTCTGCCAAAAATTCGAAAATTACAGACATTTGGGCAAATTGATAAGCACTCTGTTCTAAGGAACAAGAGCGCCAAAAATGAGAATTATGTAATTATATGAGTTTCCTCTGACCAACAACGGAATGATAACAAATACAGGGTCTTCGTAAATGATTGTAAGATCGCAGTTGGCTTTGGATTCTTATATGCCACTTCTCACTTCTTGTGTTTTGTTTATATCATGGAATTTCTAAGCTGACAGCCAATATTGAATTATTGACAATTCTAAAAATTCGTTAAAATTCAGTTTCCAAATTATTTAAATCTACAATGATTTAGAACAAAACACACATCTTTTGATGTTCTATTACAGCAATGGTACAGTATTCAAGGGTGAATGGATTCAGTCTGTAGAGGTGTTTAAAAATGAATATCTGGCGAAATATCCTGATGTTCAGATACTAGAATATTCTCTGAAAGACCACGTCAGAGGTGTTATGAACAGATTCATACAGACTAGAAACGTTAACAATGAAAAATCTACCTCATGTTTCTCAAGACGCTGTGGAAGAACTGAGTACAAGAGTTGAACAAAATCCTCAAATGTCCCTGAATAAATTATCTTTACAGGCTGGTCTCTCCTTGAGTACTTGCCTCAAAGTATTGAAAAAAAAATGTTTTCAAGCTCTGTGGACAGGAGCTTTCTGGCGCTCTAGTTCAAACAGACAAATTATATCTCCGAAAGTATTGGTTTCTCTGAGTTGGGAATTATATCAATGTATACATATGATAGAGCTGCATCATAAAGGAAATTCAATTCAAATAATAGTTTATTTATCAAGATTAAATGAGCAATCATGAGAATGAGAACTGCACCATGGAAGAAATCGAATTAAATCTGGCCAATTTTGCCCAATAACGAACTTAACCGAGATATTCATCTCCCTAACCTACTCTGAAAATTTCAACTACCTAGCTCATTCCGTTCGAGAGTTATTGTGGAAAAACTTTTTTTAAATTTTCAAATTTTTTTTTTACACTTTGCGGTAATCTGGTCAATACAAAACTTCACATGCGTATAAAGGTCATGATTCTACAATTTGATGCTAAATTTCAGATATATCGAACGAACTTGTCCGAGATATTTACGCTCCAAAACCACCTTGCAATTTTCAATCCGCTAACTCCTTTCGTTCGAGAGTTATCGTGCCTACGGCCGGTCGGCCGACCGGACAGAATCGATTTCGCACTCGGATTCTTGATCAGTGAGTCGAACCAAATCGTTTGAGACCATTTTCAGCCAAAAATTTCAAAATTACAGACACTTGGGCAAATTGATAAGCACACTGTTCCGAGGAACTAGAGCGCCAAAAAAACAAGTTTCGTATGACAATTGCCCAAAACAGGTTTAAAGTACCTACAAATAGTAGGTATTCCATAAAACAAATATGAAAGAAGGTAAGTAATAATAAATAATTACCTTGTAATCGATCAAAAATTTCCTGATCTACGTTCACCAAACTACAGAATTATGCTTTCAATATTTACGTAATATTTTCAAACATTTTCGGGTGAGGTCCCCGTTGCATCGCTAAAATACGAGTATTTCAACCCCAATATTTTTGAAGTTACAATATTCCCTTCTGTCAAGTTGACATTATGAGAATTCATACATAGAATAATAATTATATCAATCTGTGAAATACGATTTACATTGAAATTTTAGAAAATCATATCTCCGAAAGTATTAGCTTGTTAGAGTTGAAAATGATATGAATGGATTCTTATGATAAAACTGCTTATTAAAAAAAATTGATTTGGAATTTGTTTCGTAAAAAAAAATTTTTTTTTTGTTACTCCGAAACCATCTGTCCGATTTTGCCAATAACGAACTTAGCCGAGATATTCATCCCCCAAACCTACTCTGAAAATTTCAACTCTCTAGCTCATTCCGTTCGAGAGTTATCGTGCTTACGGCCGGACAGAATTAATTTCGACCACGGATTCTTGATCAGTGAGTCGAACCAAATCGTTTAAGACCATTTTCATCGAAATATTCCAAAATTACAGACACTTGGGCAAATTGATAAGCACTCAGTTCCGAGGAACTAGAGCGCCAAAAACTGGATTTGTATCCTTGCAAAATAACGATGGTACAGCATTTCCTACCAATAGATATTCCACTCCACCTAGACTACTGCTTTTGGTTTATAAATCTTAAAGTGAGATTATTGGACTTAACTTTTTTGATGAAGCTTGGTTTCACATATCGGGTCATGTGAATTCTCAAAACTACAGATTTTGGACATCTGAGATACCCACAGTTTTACTGAGACTCCATTACATTCGCAAAGAGTTGGTGTGTGGTTAACAGTTTCTCATCGTAGAATATATAGTCCAGATTTAATTTATGATACCATTAATGGTGAACGGTGCAGAAAAATATTGCTAGAGCTATATATAAACCAACTAGATGACGAAGAAATACAGTTGGGATATTTACAACAAGATCGGGCAACTGCCCACACTACTTCTGCAAACATAAGTTTTTTGTAGGAGTTCTATGACTTCCTTTCCAACACGCTCTCCAGACATGACTCTCCTGGACTTAAGCATCTTTGCATATCTGGAAAATGAGCTTTTCTTAGGACAATACGATAATATTGAGGACCTCCAATCATCAATAACAAATAACAATGTGCTGTCAAAATATTGGCGCACAAATATTAAAAGATCAACAAACTAAAATGAATTTATAAATGCTTTGAGAATAACGGAGCACATTCTGAATATTTCATGCAAATTAATTGTTAGAATTCTCATAAATGGCCAAACTCCCAAACTGGCAGTGTTCTTACAGTTTTTCAATGTATTCTGTCCATTTTTGTTGATTTATTACCTGCATTCGAACATTAAAATTAGTTCAACAGTATGCATTTAACGATCAGTAGTTCTCAAATATTCTAAATAGGATTTCAAGAATTTTTCCATTCAAACACAAGGGAACAGATCATTCATATCTTTTGAAAACCTAATATGGTATCTCTTGAAAACTACTTAGGACTTAGGAGAATTGAATTCCAAGTTATGAATTATTTACTCATGATTCCATCAGTTTCATATTTTCTGAATGAAGACTTCTTAAAACGGAGTAAAATTCCATCATTTAAAATTTTTTCAATCAAATTACACTACATATATATACATATTTTTCATGCGATATATCTCAGTATGAACCACGCGTTGAACAATTCGAGATTAATTCGTTTTTCCGAATTTCACCAAGTTCTACTCAATGGCTCTATTGGACGATGTATTAAAAGACACATATTTTCGATGATACTCAGTAAGAAAAATATTTTAACAAGAAATGCATATCTATACCTAACAAATTGAAAAAGAATCCTAAGAAATTTTTATTTACTAATTAATTATGATTGAGAATTTTCTTGTGAATGAGAATCACCGTTTCTGATAAAATGAGGGCACCTTTGTCGCATCTGAATCTCCTTCCTTGAATATTCGAATAAGGTGGCCCTGCAACATTCTCATTGTAAACCTTCAATCCTCTCCAGACATGATAATCAACTGGAATCAGATACGGGTATCTAGCATAACATAATGGTGAACGATAAAATATTTGGTATGCAATTAGTTGTAGAATGTTCATGTTCAGAAATGTTATATCTATTTCGGAAACTATCTGCAATGGCATTCTACAAGTAGTCAGCAAGTTCAAATTAGATTGGATTTGTATTTTTTGAGTTATTGAGGAAAGAATAATAAATTTTCAGATGAGTGTAACTCCGAAACCGTTTGACCAATTATGCCCGTCAAGAAACTTAGCTGCCGTATTCGGATCATCAACCTACCATTCCGTTCGAAAGTTATCTTGGCAAAGGTCACCCATCTACTGAACTCATCCAAAGCTGCTCGGTTTCCAATATTTTTTCAATATTTCCAACTATACAGGGTGAGTCTTTGACCACTGCATTAATTTTAACCAAAGATTCCTCTCATCAAATGAAACACTTTTTTCATTTACCATTTTTCCAGATTCGGCTCAGGTAAAAAGTTACAAGCGTTTAAAGATTTCACAATGTGCTAATACACTCCCGCATATAAATTATCTATGACATTGTTGGCGGACGAGAATAAGGCATGGTAACGTGGTTTACAGCTTGATTCGGGATTCCAACGCTCAGGGACGGATCCATAAAAGTACTAAAATTTCTGGAGTTTTCCAATTTTAAAACATTCAATGAAGAATATCTCGAAAACGGTGCGTTTAAGGAGAAATGATGAAGAATAATATAATGTTATAAAACGATGGAATATTCTTGAAATGGCTCAAGAAAAACTTTATATGCTTTCTTTATGCTAATTTCGTTTAGTTTTATGAATCCACGACTCCATAACTAGAAAACCAGTAGAAGTAGAAAATAACTAATATTTGGAAAATATGTATCATAGTTATAGGAAACTTTACGCCCACATTCATTATATTCGAAAAAAGGATGTCAAAGCTACAAAATAAAAACTGATTTTTATTCAAAATTTCGACAGCCTGTATCTTTTTACCTGAGCTGAATTTGGAAAAATGTTAAATGAAAAAAGTGTTTCATTTGATGAGAGGAATCTTTGGTTAAAATTAATGCAGTGGTCAAAGACTCACCCTCTATAGATCCGATCGTGTTCAAATTCAGAACTTAGTTGCATAATTAGGTTTTGAAGGCTCTCGTAAATTTTGCAGCGATATGAGAGAGATAGTTTCTGAGATACTACTTAATATTTTTTAATAATTCTTATGAAATTTATCTAGTAGAATGATAATCACGAAACGCATCTATTCTATTCGGCTGTCCGTTAACACGATAACTCTCGAATGGACGTAGCTAGACAGTTGAAATTTTCAGAGTATGTTTTAGAGATAAATATCTCGGTTGTTCGTTATTGGACAAAATTGACCTGGTGGTTTTGGAGTACCGAAAAATTTCTTTTTTACATTACAAATTTCAAATTCAATTTTTTGAAGATGCACTTTCATCATAAGAATCATAATTTTATGATTTTTTGGTTTTCATTTCTTTTATGATGCAGTTCTATAATAAGAATCCTGATATAATTCCCAACTCTGAAAAACCATTAGACCAATACTTTCGGAGATATGATTTGTCAAAGTTTGAACAAGAGCGCCAAAGCACCTGTCCACAATGCTTTGCCACATTTTTTTTCATTTTCTTTCTATCACATCTTGAAGGCAAATCAGTTTAGTATTATTGTAATTAGATTCGAGAGAATATTATAATGAATTTCGGTAATCACATGATATATTTTTTTCCATTTTTAGTTTTGCAATAAACATGGAGATGATAATATTTGTGTATAGAGAATGATTCGACCTTTCAAACGATGGATCACAAAGCCATATTTGTAAAATTTGGGGCTCTACCTGTCTTTCGAATGGGTTGAAGGTAAAGTTCGCATTTTTACGAAGAAGATCGACAATGATTTTTGCGCGTATGTTCTGGGGAACATCGCGTTATCATTTTGCCCAAATGTCTGTAACTTTCGAATTTTTTGACGAAAATGGTCTCAAACGATTAAGTTCGACTCCCCAATGAAGAATTCGATGTCAAATTTGATTCTGTCCGTCCGGCCATTGCCACGATAACTTGATAACTTGAGAAAGAGCTAGCAACTTGTAATTTTCAGGGTGGGTGGCGCATCCCAATACGACGGACAAGTTCGTTAATGGGCATAATCGGCCCAGTGGTTTCCGAGTAATAATTTTGTTTTCAACCAATATGGATCCGATCGAATTGAAACTTGGTGAGTAGTTGTAGAATATGAAGCTAAGCACGTTTGTGAAATTTTGTGCGAATCGTACGGCTAGAAAATTATTAAAAAATATTTTTGTTGTCACGATAACTTGAGTACGGCAAGAGATAGCGGCTTCAAGTTTTCAGGTTAGGATGTGCACCAGAACGCGACATTTCAGTTTGATTATGAGCATAATCAGCCAAACGGTTTTAGAGTTATAGCCATCTGAAATTTTCTGAAATTTTGTGGTTTTTTGTTCCTCATTAACTCGAAAAATACTGAACCTATTGAATTCAAACATGGTTATTAGTTGTAGAATGCCAACGTGGAAGTGCTTGCAAAATTTGGTGAGGATAGCATTTGTAGACAATTTTTAATAAATCATTGAAAATAAAAAAAAAATTCTATATATCAGTAACTAATCGTTTGAAATTGCTGAAATTTTGCAAGAGCCTTCATAACCTAACTCTACTGCCAATTTTCAAGTTTTAATACGATCGGTTAAATATTGTAGGAGATTCGAGCATTCTTGTGTGAGTTCAGTAGATAGGTGAATGTTTCCTCGATAACTTTCGAATGAAAGGAGATAGGGACTTGCAATTTTCAGGGTAGGTTGCGTATCCGAAAGGGAGAGTTGGGTTCGATTTTGGGCATAATCAGTCTAACGGTTTCCGAGTTATACCCACCTGGAATATTATTTCCTTGAAAACTCAAAAAATAAATATTCGATCGAATTGAAGCTTGGTAACTAGTAGCAGAAAATCAACATAAAGACGTGTTTAGAATTTTGTAAGAACCTTACGCCTAGAAAATTTGAAAAAAATGACGAAAAAAAGAATTTTAAGAACCGTACCCCTAGAAAATTTCAAAAAAATCACGAAAAAAAAATTGGTTCAAGCACTGACGTGAAGTCAGAAGCTTTTGCGCGTATGTTCTATTGTCCATTCTTCTGTATTGGACACCCTTAATCGAATTTACCATGGTAAATTATGTTTTCCATTCTCCTGTATTGGACACTTAATTCGAATTTACCATGGTAAATTCGAATTAAGTGTGTCCGATACAGGAGAATGGACAACATAATTTACCGTGGTAAATTCGATTAAGGGTGTCCAATACAGAGGAATGGACAATAGAACATACGCGCAAAAGCTTCTGACTTCACGTCAGTGCTTGAACCAATTTAAAAAAAAAATATGAACAGTAACCATGATAATGAATTTATTCCATTTAGCTTTTCCTTGTATTATGTTTTGCGTTTCATTTCTTCTTGTCATTTTAATTTGTTACACAATTTAATTATATTCTTTCTTTTCAGGTGAGTACCCATCTCATGGATATTCAGTGTGCAATAACATTTCTCTATTCTAGAGAAAGGTAACAGAAATTAATCACTTCAAAACGTTTATTCTTCCTTCGGTAAGTGAATGTAGTAATGGTAGAATCATCATGCATGTTGTATTATTGAAAGCCCGACTTACGGTCTCCTTAAGTCACTCATCATGGAAATGACATTTGATACGCACCTCCATGTAGTTGAACCTAAATCAGCTGTTTAGTTGCACCAATATCGATCCCGAATTCATAAACAAAATATCAATTAATTCGAAGTTAAGCATTGAAAATTATGCGAATATCTCATACTTATATGTGAATGGATTATTGCTTAGGAAACTTCGTTTTAATCGTCCGTACCAAGATAATTGACGACAATGTAAACATCAGTTATTGATTTTACTCAAACGGTTATTAACTAATCACTTAATTATTTAGACTTTAGAATGATATAAGTAATACAATTTTTGGGAAATGTAGAATGTGAGTATATAGAATAGTTGCGAAAGAATTTAGGGAGAGATTCCTTGTCGAAAAATAGGGCATGTCTTGCATATAAACTTTTCTTTTTTACCCCCCATTTATTGGACACGATTCTTGTAAACCAATGTTTGTAAATGGTCCCAAAAAGTGAATTCCAGTGGATTAACCTCGCCCTATCGATTGATCTGAATATTTACTCGTATGATTTATGGAGAATTCCATTGGCAGAACCAGTGGTGCATTGGTGCTGCCCTGAGTGCAATAAATGTTGCAAAGGACGTCAAAATCTATCAAAATGCTCGACGAAATTCTCCAATGGAATACGATTCATGCACTCGGTGCGCACGAGTTCTACTAATGGAATTCGCTATTAAATGCTGACGTGCTCCAATACTGAAATATGCGGGGGCCACATCATGCATAAGCCACATTGTCCTTCAGACACGCAAAGGAATATTTTGAAGAAGTACAAGAAGTTCTGCTCGTGGTAATTGAACGTATGTACGTCCATTCAATCAAGGAGGTAGAATTTTTGGACCAATTAACTGATCCCCAATATATCCAAGCCAGTCATTCGGAGAAAATTGTTCTTGGTGGTGAGCTACAGTGATAGCGTGAAGGTTGTCTTCGGCCCATATGTGGTTATTATGGAAATTAGTTATTGGATCTCTAGAAAAACTAGCCTCGTCTGTAAATATGACCTGTTGCAAAAATTGAGGATATTGTTCAATCATTCCCAACATCCAAGTGGAGAATTAGAGACTATTCGGAAAATTCCGGGGTACACGTTGAATGTGAGATGGATATAAAATTTGTTCCTTAAGATCGCAAACACCGTCATATTATGGTGAATTTGTAATTGCTGAGCAATTTTCCTAGTAGTGATGTAGGTTCTGTACTGCTTCTTCTATTGCTGGAATTTTAATCTCACGCTGGCGACCACAATCCTTTTTATGTATTTTAAATGTACCTACCACTTTCTCTTAGTCGTTGGTGAATTCGTTTAAATAGAGGGATCTCTTCTGCATATCTTCTGGATGCTTTTACAGAATTTCCACCGAAAAGGCCGCAAACAAAGTGCATATAGGTAATTTCGGCGTTTGTGTACTCCGTTATCTTAATGAGTATGTGACGAAAATCTCAAAATGATGAGCCAAATCAAAAAATAATTTTAACTGAATCAAAGTTAATCAAAACTAGTCAGTTGTCATAACAAAATGTCGAAAATAATTCAAGCCTCCACGATTCAAGCGTATTATCTGATGATAAATTACTTTTTTTCTCAAAAATCTTGAACTTCAGCAAGAAACAACATGATACCTTATTTTTCAAGAATGGAAAAAGCTATCCAAAATTAGTTTTCTTTATTATAAAATATGATTATGGAAAAAGTTTTTTGCAAAACAAGGTTTAGGGGTGTCCTTTTCTACCTCTCGCAATCATAGAGGAACTCCTCAAATTTTTTTGAGTGCCATCTCGCTCGCTTAAAATTTTATTCTTCTCGGTTTTTTGGTTTTTACGAAAACAATTAAAAACTGCTTTTCGGGTGCCATCTTTAGGTGGCTGTAACAAGCAGGGAGGCTCAAAATAAAGTTCATATGAAAGAATCAACCCATTTTTGCGCGTATGTTCTGGGGAACATCGAGTTATCATTTTGTCCAAATGTCTGTAACTTTCGTATTTTTTGACGAAAATGGTCTCAAACGATTTAGTTCGACTCCCAAATGAAGAATTCGAGGTCAAATTTGATTCTGTCCGGCCGGCCGCCCGGCCGTCTGGCCGTTGCCACGATAACTTGAGAACGAAAAGAGCTAGCGACTTGAAATTTTCAGGGTGGGTGGCGCATCCCAATACGACGGACAAGTTCGTTAATAGGCATAATCAGCCCAGTGGTTTCCGAGTAATAATTTTGTTTTCAACCTATATAAATCCGATCGAATTGAAACTTGGTAGTAGTTGTAGAATATGAACCTAAGTACGTTTGTGAAATTTTGTGCGAATCGCATGACTAGAAAATTATTAAAAAATTATTAACAATATTTTTGTTGTCACGATAACTTGAGAACGGAAAGAGATAGCGGCTTGAAATTTTCAGGTTAGGATGTGCATCAGAACGCGACATTTCAGATATATTACATTTCGCTTATGAGCATAATCGGCCAAACAGTTTTAGAGTTATAGCCATCTGAAATTTGGTTGTTTTTTGTTCCTCATTAGCTCGAAGAATACCAAACCGATTGAATTCAAACATGGTTATTAGTTGTTGAATGCCAACGCAAAAATTCTTGCAAAATTTCGTGAGGATAGTATCTGTAGAAAATTTTATAAAAATCATTGAAAATTGAAAAAAAAATTCTATATATCAGTAACTACTCTTTTGAAATTACTGAAATTATGCAAGTGCCTTCATAACTTAACTCTACTGCCAAGTTTCAAGACTTAACACGATCGGTTAAATATTGTTGGAGATTCGAGCATTCTTGTGTGAGTTCAGTAGATGGGTGACCGTTGCCTCGATAACTTTCGAACGAAAGGAGATAGGGACTTGCAATTTTCAGGGTAGGTTGCGTATCCGACAGGGAGAGTTGAGTTCGTTTTTGGGCATAATCGGTCTAACAGTTTCCGAGTTATACCCAACTGGAATATTATTTCTTTGATAACTCAAAAAATAAATATTCGATGGAATTGAAGCTTGGTAACTATAGTAGTAGAAAATCAACATAAAGACGTGTTTAAAATTTTGTTAGAACCGTACCCCTAGAAAATTTCAAAAAAATCACGAAAAAAAAAATTGGTTCATGCACTGACGTGAAGTCAGAAGCTTTTGCGCGTATGTTATATTGTCCATTCTTCTGTATTGGACACCCTTAATCGAATTTACGATTAAGGGTGTCCAATACAGAAGAATGGACAATATAACATACGCGCAAAAGCTTCTGACTTCACGTCAGTGCTTGAACCAATTTTTAACAAGGAATAATCCCCTAGATTTTTTCATAAATATTCAGATACACCCAGTATTTTAGTGTGAAGAAATTTAAAACGAAATGTATATATCTGGTCATTACCCATATATCTTCGTGCTGATTTCATCATCAGGTAGATCATTCTGCCGCGACACACCTCATAGATTTGATCATACAAAAAGTCGAGCAATGAATAATATGGAGGCATAAAGGAATTGTGATACTATTGCAAAATATTTATATCCTACCAGTTATATCAATTATATCCAACATATCAGTTCTCTGGAAACTCCATTCAAATATACAATGGTTGGACAGATATTCTATAGATTTCTGTCTACTTTCAAGTTATTTTTTTGTCGGTTTACCGTCACTTCTTCAAATTCATTAGACAAAGCTTTTTTAAATGTCTCGAATATGTATCGTTCAACACATAAATAATTTTTTTTTTAATGGTATTTATATTAGTCACTACACTTTTTACAAAAGATTCCTATAAGTGTTTTCAATATACAGGGTGCATTTTTAGTCGTACATTAATTTTAACCATAGATTCTTGTCATCAAATGAAACACCCTTTTGGCGCTCTTGTACCTCGGAATAGAGTGCTTATCAATTTGCCGAAATGTTTGTAATTTTCGAAATTTTTGGCTGAAAATGGTCTCAAAGGTTTTGGTTCGACTAACTGATAAGGAACCTGTGGTTAAAATAGATTTTATCCAGCAGTCCGTTAACACGAAACACACAGCATTGTTGAAAATTTCAGGGTAGGTTTGGGATAATTATCTCGGTTGAGTTAGAAAAAAATTTTAATTTCAAATTTTTTTTTAAGATGCAGCTTCATCATAAGAATCCATTGATATAATTCTCAACTCTAATAAGCTAATAGTTTCGGAGAAATGATTCTTCAAAATTACAATCATACATCGTACTTCTTTGTTTTCACAGAACGCGAATTCTATCTGTCTGTGTTCTATTTGTGTTTATCTTATCTAACTATAACAGACATATCAAATATATTTCTGGTTCATTACTCATAAGCCTTAATTTCGTTCAACTAAATGATTACTGTTTGCGGTAGCTGTCGTTTGTTCCAGTTTGAAAGATGAACGTCATTAGTATAAAACGAAATTCAAAGTGTATTTCCGATCAATTTGGTTGATGTACGCATGTAAACAATTTGAAATTTGGATTCGCTAATTTCATAGGCAGATTTTTTAAGTTGGTGAGTCGAAAATAAATAATGCAAGGAAACCGAGCATAATTTACGAGGCAATTCTTTGATAATGGAATATTTAGAACAGTATTTCCAACAAATGTGCAGATTCTTATTCATTGGTAATACTATTTAAGATTTCCTACATAAGTATTTTGGGTTGAGTTCTCTCTGGACGGATTACATCAGATTTGTTTCAGAAATAAAACTGACTATTTCATGCACTCTATTTTTAAGAATGACTCTTGATAATTCTGAAACGCTCGTAGCCACAATTGAACAGTCATATAAAGATAAGATACAAAGGACAGATTGATTTTGAAATATAAAATTCTTAAAAAAACCTTTTTTTATTCGATTGCCACGAAATCCTACAAAAATTTGCGCGTCCCATTCTGCAAATGTTTACGAAGTTTCAATTCTGAATAGATGGACAGATATGTATTTCTTGAGTTATTGAGGAGACAATATTTGAGATGGGTATATTTCCGAAGCCGTCAGGCTGATTATACCCATCAACGAACTTAACCGTCGTATTCGTATGCACAACCTACCCTGAAACTTTCAAGGTATTATTATCTCTTCTGTGCGAAACTTATCGTGCCAATGGACGGCCGACCGGACAGAATTGATTTTGAACTCGAATTCTTCATCAGTGACCAAATCGTTTGAGACCATTTTTGGCCAAAACTTCGAAAATTCGATTTGGTCAAAATGAAAGCACGCTGTACCCTAGAACATGCGCACAGAATTTCCTCTGCTTCGAATGAACTCATTGAGCTATTGTTGTAAACTCTGTATCTCAATTACGTCCCTCAATGCAAATTCCATCAAGAATTGTTTTCGATCAAAGTTACTGGAGGGAGCGTAATTACGAATCCGAGAATTATTCGAAATCAATTCGACATTGCTACTGATGTGGAAAATGGATATGTTCAACAGATTCTCCTCCCTTCAACATTGCTGTGTGTATATAGATAATTAATGGATAGTATGATTGACGAGTTCTGCATTGATTATTTTCACACTAATCAATCATTCGTTGTGCCTACTTGAACTATTACAATTTTCACGGGATCCCCACTAAATTTTCTGTATAAAATTGAAACAAACCGGGATGCAATTTTCTAGCTGGATTGGTTTCTATGATGCAATGTCGAAATATGCTTTGAATTTCAAACGAATTATAATATCATCCGAACCGTATGTAATGAGTAATCATTAAAGGATACTGTGGGAGGTATACTCATTATTGAAATTATTATTATTATTATTATTATTATTTTTTTTTTATTTATTTATTTATTTTTTTTGTCGCGTAAGAGGAAAAACCTTTTATAGGCGCCGCAAGCGGCAGTGTGAGACTCCAGATGTTATTTGGTTACTCACTAAAAAACCTCTCACTCTTCTTGGACTGTTCTTCGTCCTGCCCTTACAGCGTCCCTTAACAAAAGAGATGAGCTGCAAGTGGCCTTCATAGTTGATGGGACCTCATCACTCGTAGTGACCCGAGCAACACTGCTTTCTGCATTCTGTTCGCCAAAACCTCGGCCAAGGATGTACAGGCCGGAATAATCTTCAATTCATTCATGACTGATTCAATATCCAGAGGCACAAATGGTAGCACTGGCTCCTTATCTATACCATAAACATCTCTCAGATGGAAGTAGAGAATCCGGAGTGCCGCATTGTGTCTTTCCGTGTATCCTGATGGAGCGTGGACTCTGCAAGCAGACAGGATGTGCATGACAGTTTCCTGCTGACTGTGGCATGCTCTGCAAGTTGTTGGGGTGTCCACTTTCATGATGTTCTTCTTATACCATCTTGTATTTATCACTCCATCTTGACAAGCCATAACGAATCCCTCCGTTTCCGACTTTAGACCAGCCGACTTCAAAAACGCAAAGGATAGTTCCTCCGATAGGCCCTGATCTTTCAAACTCCTGAAATATATAGAGTGCAGACTTTTACTCATGTGGTCTTCGAATAACGTCTTCAGTTGTGCCTGTCTGATCTCTCTACCTACTCTTCTCTGGTCTGTTGGCGTGATAGGTGTTCCCACTAGCTCATAGTCGATGGATACTCCAGTTATGCTGAGTTTTTCCAAGGCTCTCCGTCCAGCTCTAAATAGGAAAGCTCCTTGGTTCCTAATTTCATGATGAGCTACCATTTTCAGAAGTGGGTCTTCACTTCTCAATATCCTTATTGCCATTTCCAACGTTTGTTGATGGTGTTGGTATTCCAAACTCTGTAAACCTCTGCCACCCTGCGTTCGTGGGAGATATATTCTTTGTACCGAGCAGTTGGGATGAAGGCTCCGATTCATGTTCAGCACTTTACGTGTGGCCCTGTCTAGTTCGAGAATCTCGTTAACTGTCCAGTTGATTACTCCGAATGAGTATGTGACTATCGGAATTGCCAAGATGTTGGTAGCTGACACCTTGTTTTTGCCAGACAGCTGTGATTTCCATATATCTCGGATCTTCTTTTTGTAGCTGGCTGTTAAGGCATCCTTGATTCGAGTTGACTCTAGTGCGCCTCTTTGTTGCATTCCAAGGAATTTGTAAGTTTCCTCTTCATCGAGGTGCCGAATGATTATTCCTCCTTCCATTTCGATGTCTTCTCCTACTTCTTCAGTTCTTCCTCTGCTCAGATGGAAAACAGCACATTTTTCCAAACCGAATGACATTCCTATTGCTTTGGTGTATTCCGCAACGATGTTAAGAAGTTGTTGTAGCGCTGCCTTGGAGGGAGCGTACAGTTTTAAGTCGTCCATGTACAGGAGATGTGAAACCAGATGTTGTCTTCTGCCTGGTGGCCCGGCCTTGTACCCTATTCTGCTTTCCCTCAACTCCGTTGTTAATGGTAGGAGTGTTATGCAGAACAGTAACGGGCTTAGCGAGTCTCCTTGAAATACGCCTCGCCTGTATTTCACCCACCCCGTATACGTGGTTCGACGTTCCGATCGAACGGCGAACTTAGTCTTCCATAGCGCCATGATGTTTTTCATCACATGGACGATGTTAGTGTGGACTTTGAGCATCTCAAGCAGCTGTAATATCAAGCTGTGCGACGATGTGTCAAATGCTTTCGCGTAATCCAGCCAGGATGTATGTAGATCGCGCTTGTAGTGTTTTGCATCTTGACAAATGCTCTTGTCAATGAGTAGGTTGTCCTTGCACCCCTGTACTCCTTTCCGTGCCCCTCTTTGCTCGTAGATTTGGTTCCACCTTGGTGCAATAACTTCCAGAATGCGGTTTTGAAGGACACTTGTGAGAATTTTATACAACGTGTTGAGACACGTGATAGGGCGGTAGTTCTTTGGCTGTCCTAGATCGCCTGATTTTGGTATCAGTACAGTTCTGCCCTCTACCAACCATGATGGAATTGGCTCAAGGTGAATTATTATCCCACTGAATAATCTGGCTACGTGTTGATGAGTAGCTGGAAAGTTCTTCCACCAGTAGTTTTGGATCCCATCCAGTCCAGGTGCCGTGAAATCATTTTTGTTTTTTAGGGCTTGTCTAACTTCTTCGGTTGTTACTTCAGTCATTTCTTCTGTCGGTTGCAGACTTTGGTCGCATAATGTCTGGAATCTGTGAAGTGCTGGAGTATCCCTAGTTTCCGCTGGTCGCTCGTACAATTTCTTCCAGAACCGTTCGACTTCTTCCGGTGATGGCGGGTTTTCTGCCTCTGCTTGTTTGGGCTGAAATAGCTTTGAAGGTTCTGCGGTGAATATGTTGTTGTCCTCTATCCATTTCTGCTACCTAATCAGCTTATGCCTTGCTGCCGCAAGTGATCTTATTTTATCGACAGCTTTCTGCTTCAATAGGTTGATGATGGGCAAGTTAATCGTGCGGTGCAACGCACGCAGCTCCCCCATCATGACCTCTATCTTCTTGCTAGGCTTCAGTTTTCCTTTCATAACATCTATGATACATTGGTACCAAGATGCTTGCTGCCTCACGATTTTTATCTTCTGATCTAGCTTCTTCATTCTTGACCTATGTTTGTCATCCCTTGTTGTTGTTCTACCTGGAGGGCACAGAAGTGAAGCAGCAGCTCTCACTGCAGCCACGACATCTTCTAGTGAGCAGTCCTCCTTTAGGTGGTCATCGATGATATCATTCATCTTGGCTAGGTCTTCAGCCTGGAGTCTCGTTTTCAACCGAGCTTTCGTTTTATTCGGATTCCTTACTGCAGCCTCAAATGCTTCCCTTCTGTTGATGACTGGTTCCGGGACATCTCTCACTTGTTCCGTTCCTTGCCTGTTGCATTGTGCGGGATTTTCAACTCGAAATGGGGCAGCTGTCACTTGCCCCACGTCCAGTTCTTCGTCTTGCAATCCAGGTTTTGGAGGATGAATGTTTGTGGCATCTCTCACCTGCCTCTCATCCTGTTCTTCTCTCCTTTGAATCGTGGATTGTTGCTGTTGGTTCCGAGCATCTTTCACCTGCTCTTCAGCTTGTTCCTCTAGTCCTTCTGGCTCTTGAAGCTGCTGCAAGATTCCTCTCTTCTTCAGATGGCTCACCTGGTCTCGCAGGTTTTGCTGCGTCATGAAGCTGAGGTCTGGATTATTTTCACACCACAGACCATGCAGTCTACCCATATATCCCCTTCTTTCTGGTCTGGATCTTCGGTATAACACAGATAGTTGTTCATGTTCCTCGGGTGTCCACTTGTGGCGTCCCCTTTGCGTGGTCTTGTTCCTGTTGCCGGGTCCGACTACGGGTTGCTCTTGCGAGCGCAGATTCCCTATGCGACCGGCAACTTCTCTCTCCTCCTCGATGTCCTCGTCGGAAGCTGTAGTTTCTTGTATGACAGGCGCCCGCCTCCTCAGCATCCTGCCGTTGGTGGTTCGCATGCTGTCACGCCTAGCACCAACCCCAGACGTGCCCTGGTGATCCCCAGGCAGCAGCTGTTTTCCGAGGCTTCTTGGTTGGGTACTCATCATTGGTTGAGATAAACCGGGGTTCGCGGGCTTGTCACACCCGTATGCTACTAAGTAGTACCCCCGTGAGATTTTGCGTTTTATACCTACTGCCAGGTAGCTAAGGTGCCTCGGGTTTGCTAAGTCTGAGACACATCCCAGAGCCCCTGAGGGGTTGTTATTGTTAGTGTTAGTTTGAGTGTTAGTGTTAGTGTTAAAGTAAGTTATTATTATTATTATTATTGACATTATTATTATTATTATTGACATTCTATTGAGCTTTGATGTTGTCAGTTTGTTCCCCAATGTTCCTGTCTATAAGTCGCTTCAAATAGATCGAACGAAATTAGAAAATGATGACTCGATAATTAAAGATTCAAAATTTAATATCAATATTATTATGGAAATGCTTGATGTTTGTTTGAATACTACCTATTTCCAACTAGGAGATGTTTTTTATCGACAAAATTTTGGAATGGCAATGTGTTCGCCTTTATCACCTGCCATGAGTAATATATTCATAGAAAATTTTGTGGATACATATTTGTTGAAACCAAAAGCTTGGTGGCGATATGTTGACGATATATTTGTAATTTGGCAACATGGTAGAGAAGAGTTAGGCAAATTTTTCGATTTCATAAATTCAAAGGAACCTACAATAAAATTCACTTTGGAAATAAAGAAAAATAATCAGCTTTCTTTTCTGGATGTTTCGATAATTAAGTATCCGAACCATTTCGAAACGATTGTCTTCAGGAAGCAGACACATACAAATATATATTTAAATTTCTATTCAAACCATCAGCTTAGTGTAAAAAGAGGTGTTATTAAAACACTTTATGATAGAGCGAACCTAATTTGTTCTACTCTTGAAATTCGAAATAATGAAATTGATTTCATCAATACATTTCTTGAAGAAAATGGATATCCGAGACAATTCATAAATAAATGTATCATAAATTTAGATAGAAAAACAAGCTATAATCTCACTTAAAAAAGATAACAATATCAAAATCTTACCGGCTGATAAGGGAAACGCTACAGTCATTTTGGATTCAAATGAATATCATAATAAACTTTTGGATATCGTTAACGATAAGAACAAATATAACAAAATCAATAAAGATCCCACTTCTATAACAGTAAGAAAAGTCAAAAACATTTTATCAAAGCATTCAAAAATCCTTACGTATAGACAGAAAAAAGAACTCATGCCATCTTATAATAAACCACCACATTTATATGGTCTTCCAAAAATACACAAACCTCTAATTCCACTGAGACCAATAGTAAGTTCTATTGGATCTCCATGTCAAAATTTAGCGAAATATCTACTTCAATTTTTAAACCCATTAACAGGAAAGAAAGAAAGTTTTTGAAGAACAGCAAACACTTTCTTGAAAAACTACAAAATTCAAATTTAAACCAAAATGACATTCTAGTGAGCTTTGATGTTGTCAGTTTGTTCCCCAATGTTCCTGTCGATAAGTCGCTTCAAATAGTTCGAACGAAATTAGAAAATGATGACTCGATAATTAAAGATTCAAAATTTAATACCAATGATATTATGGAAATGCTTGATGTTTGTTTGAATACTACCTATTTCCAACTAGGAGATGTTTTTTATCGACAAAATTTTGGAATGGCAATGGGTTCGCCTTTATCACCTGTCATGAGTAATATATTCATGGAAAATTTTGAAGAAAAATTTGTGGATACATATTTGTTGAAACCAAAAGCTTGGTGGCGATATGTTGACGATATATTTGTAATTTGGCAACATGGTAGAAATGAGTTAGGCAAATTTTTCGATTTCATAAATTCGATGGAACCTACAATAAAATTCACTTTGGAAATAGAGAAAAATAATCAGCTTTCTTTTCTGGATGTTTCGATAATTAAGTAGCCGAACCATTTCTAAACGAGTGTCTTCAGGAAGCAGACACATACAAATAGATATTTAAATTTCTATTCAAACCATCAGCTTAGTGTAAAAAGAGGTGTTATTAAAACACTTTATTATAGAGCGAACCTAATTTGTTCTACTCTTGAAATTCGAAATAATGAAATTGATTTCATCAAAACATTTCTTGAAGAAAATGGATATCCGAGACAATTCATAAATAAATGTATCATAAATTTAGATAGAAGAACAAATAATCAAGAACAACAAAATAATCAACAAGTACAACAGAATAATCAACAAGAACAGCAACCCAATCTGTTGAATGTGGTCCCTTATGTTCGTGGCCTTTCTGAAAAAATTAGAAGAATCGGTTCTAAGTTCAATATAAGAACCGTCTTCAAAACACTTTGAACACAATCTTAGGTCTTTATTAACGAAAACAAAACCCATAAATGAAAAACAAAAATAAAAAAACTGTGTATATAATATTCCTTGTATTTGTGGTCAATCATACACAGGTAAACATCAAGACCACTAGAAGTAAGAAAGTCAGAGCATAAGAATAACTTGAGAAATAGAGACATTCAGAAATCAAAAATAGCAGAACATGTATGTAAAATCCAAGGAGATCACATGAAGGATTGGAGTAATACAAAGATTCTAATGACAGAACCTGATTTTATGAAAAGGAAACTTACGGAGTCAACTTGTATTTTATTGAACAGACAATGCAATTTTGTAAATTGCTCAATTGGTATTGACCATATTTGGCTAAATTTATTGAAAAAGGAGTTGGAACTTGGAAATTTCTATGCGAAGTAAAACTATGTTAGCTATGATTTTTTAAATACTGTCAATGTGACAATTCTTGAATTTCACAAAATAACTATCAACAAAATAATTCTAACGATATTCATTGAGCGTCTGATGAAGGAGTCTGACATAGACTCCGAAACGTTACGATATAGTTGTTTCTTCGTTGATGTTGTTTCGTTGTTGTTTGTTATGCAACATTGTTCAATTGATTGCTTCTGACAAATATCCTGTGTTTCTTACGCAGAAGCAAATCACAAAATAATTAATTTTTATTTTATAGATATTTTTCAGAGTTTGGGAGAGAAAACCCAGAAAAAAACCTTTCAATAACGTATGTAATGAAACGGTTTATTCTCTAAAGGCAAATTGTATGGATTATTTCTTAACTTTTTCCTTTTTTTTTGTTTTCATATTTTTGACTAGCTACCTTATTCTCGTCTCATCACCCTGAGGCAAAATACTCTGAATGCTATTGAGTTGTCAGTGGGCGCCAGGCTACCAACCCCAGTGCAGAGAATGAAACTCAAGTTTTTATAGAAAAAGGTATAATGAGATATCAAAATTGAATAAAGAAGTGAACAATAAGTTGCAATCATGAGCACATCAAAATATCTAACCGAATCACTTATCTGTCAAATAATCCTTAGTATTGGGTCACTAATACTGTTCTTCACCAAGTCCTTTTGCTTGTTCTGAACAGAACAAGAATTGAACAATGTTGCCCAACAAACAACAACGAAACAACATCAACGAAGAAACAACTATATCGTAACGTTTCGGAGTCTATATCAGACTCCTTCGTCAGACGCTTAATGAAAATCGTTAGAATTATTTAGTTGATAGTTATTTTGTGAAATTCAAGAATTGTCACATTGACAGTATTTAAAAATCATAGCTAACATAGTTTCCTTTTAAAAGGAAACTTAAGGAGTCCTCTTGTATTTTATTGAACAGAGAATGCAATTTTGCAAATTGCTCAATTGGTATTGACCATATTTGGCTAAATTTATTGAAAAAGGAGTTGGAACTTGGAAATTTCTATGCAAAGTTAAACTATGTTAGTTATTATTTCCAAATACTGTCAATGTGACAATTCTTGAATTCCACAATAACTATCAACAAAATAATTCTAAAGATTTTCATTAAGCGTCTGACGAAGGAGTCTGATATAGACTCCGAAACGTTACGATAGTTGTTTCTTCGTTGATGTTATTTCGTTGTTGTTTGTTGGGCAACATTTTTCAATTGATTGCTTCTGACAAATATCAGAAGCAAATCACAAAATAATTAATTTTTATTTTATAGATATTTTCAGAGTTTGGGAGAGAAAAACCCAGAAAAAAACCTTTCATCAATCTTATTCCTCTTCAAGGCTAGTGCCAGGAAAAATATGAAGTCCAATAATATTCCTTCTCGAAGCTAGTGGCACGAAAAATACATGTCCAATCGAATTTGTCCAAAAAGTTTACTAAATCGTAGATTTTCTCAGCCAACAAAAGTAAAACTCATAAAAGATTAACATAATTTTAGTCACGTGGTTTAACATGATTGTGACCTTCGATCCCTTATTGCAATATTCCACCATAATGAATGGGCATTGAATTTGAAGTTTATCATTATGTGATAATAATTGCCAATGAAACACAATTCACATTCATAGATCAAAAGAGCCACAATTCTGATGTAGTACAAATCCATATGGAGAAGAATAATTTCCTGCGAACGACAAACAAAATACCTGGAAGATAAACAGTAAAAAATGCTACAAAAAAACGGTCTGGAAGAGTATAGAACGTTGAGTAAATGAAGTGAAGTGGAATTCCGAAAATAACCTCTGAGAATAGTGCTATAATAATGTCTATAATAGATATCCTGTATTTTGAGTGGATCCGTTGAAAATTATCAAAGTTAGAATCAAATGACAAGAACTCTCTTGGAAAATCCTCATTTCAATGTCCGAACTACCCCATACCTACGAAACTCTGCGACAAATCAATTTAACAATCAATAATTCTCCGATCTTCCATACAACTGAATAATAACACAAAAATAATGAGTACCAACTTACCCGAAATTATTCGGAAGTTTTCACAGATTTCACCTAAGAAATTGCCTATGCGATAATTAAATTGCCTAATTATCCAGATTATTCTCCTTTAATGTCTTCACGAAAAAAGGGAATTACACCGCTTCGATCGCCCGATATCTTCAAGGAGAGAAAGAAAGAATTGATCATCCCAATAAGAATGGTGACATACGCTGAAGAATTCAAATTTTTTGTCCTCAAAATTTATGTGAAAAATTCAAAAAACCGCGTTTTTGTTTTCCAATTTTTATCTTTCAAAAAAAAAATTTTTTCACCAAATTTGGAAAGAACTTCCTTTTTTATGTCCCAAATACACTGTTATTATTTAGATTAAATTTTTTTTTTCACCTTAATTTGACTTTATGACGAATAAGCACCCTAATTTTCAATCAAATATTCACACGTCAAAAGACAGAGGAAAGAATACATCAGTATCCCCTACTACAGTAGTATATCAAATAAAACTCGCTAAGGTACTCAAGAGACAATGCAAAGTTGAAGTTTCATCCAAATCTTCAAGAACTCTTTACCAACACTTAGTACGTAATAAAGACGAGATTGATTATTTTGGACAAATCTGGAGTTTATAGGATTGAATGCGGAGATTTTAACACCATTGGGAGAAGTATATACCCAAGAATAAGAGAACACCTGACTACCTCTAGAATCGCAGACTATAATAAATCAGTTTTTGGAGTACACGTAAGAGAAAGTGATCATCATTTTAATATGAGAGAAAATATTCTACTATTGCATAATTGTAATTTCGGAAAAAATTGCAAATATAAAGAAAAAAGGAATTTCCAAGCACATTAACGTCCCGAATTACAACACCTTAAATTCAACAATGCTGAATAATTTCCAGGAGTCCTTCAGGTTGTTGTAGAGTCGACAAAATATCAAATAATGTTCGACTTAGCCTTTCTTTGTTTTAACTCAATGGCGCCACCTTGAGTGTGCCATCTCCTAGCATTTTATTAAATTTTTGTAAATTTTTAAGGTTTCGATTGTTTCAAATTTCTATTTAGATTTATGTATTCTTAATTTTTTTTATTTTTCTTTTGTATTTTACAACAATTGATTTTGAAGTAGGCGATAGTTCACTCGCTCGACTTTCATTCTGTTGTCTGTTATACGATTTTGTTTGACATGTGTAATGATATTTTAGAAAAACCTCCTTGACGTATTTGAAAAGTTTGTAATTTTTTACCCTAGAATTGGATGTTTGATAATGACAAACACATATTTTGTTTGATTGGAAGTTCAGTTATAATTGTGAGTTTTTCAAATTTCATCTTTCGTTCATTATTCGGTCAACTCACATTACATCTTAGTAAAAACATTTCAGGTGGCTCTGAGAATGGTGGACTGCCGATACATGTCAGCATTATAAGTGAATAAATGTTCCCAAAATTTAGTTTTTGGCGCTCTAGTTCCTCGAAACTGAGTGCTTATCAATTTGCCCAAATGTCTGTAATTTTTATTTAAGATGCAGTTTCACCATTAAAATCCATCGATATCATTTTCAACTCCAACAAGCTAATACTGTCGGAGATATAAGTTTTCTAAATTTCAATAATGAATCGTACGTACTTCTATGTTTTCAAAGAATGCTATAATTATTCTATCTAAGCTTTATTATATGATCTGTGTTCATACTCGTACATTGCATCCTGTTTTATAAGCTAGAGTCAAATTCATTTAAGCTATTTTAATTTGATTTCTTCCATGGTGCAGTTCTCATTCTCAGATTGCTCATTTAATCTTGATAAATAAACTATTATTTGAATTTAATTTCCTTTATGATGCAGTCCTTTCATAAGAATACATTGATTTAATCCCAACTCTGAGAAACCAATACTTTCGGAGATATAATTTGTCTGTTTGAACTAGAGCGCCAAAAAGCTCCTGTCCACAGGGCTTGAACCCATTTTTTTAAACTACACTCCTATTAACATTGTTCTATACTTTGCTGCTGACAAATATCTTGTGTTTCTAACGCAAAAGCAATTCACAAAATAATACAATTTTTATTTTATAGATATTTTTCAGAGTTAGGGAGAGAAAACCCGGAACGAGACCATTTAGTAAGGCATTCGAATTCTTGGAAATATTGAGAATATTATTTTTGTCCTGGATGGGTGACTCCCTCGGTGACTCCTCTGGCTATAAATTTGAACAAGTGCGCCAAAGCTTCTGGCCACAGTGCTTCGACAACTTGTTTTATTGCAGATGAAATATTGTTAGTGAGGATGTGGGTAATGATGAAAATAATCTAAATTTCGCGATATTTTTTGGGAATTGCATGTTCCCTATGCGAAGCTTGGTTATATATATATATATATATATATATATATATATATATATATATATATATATATATATATATATATATATATATATTTCATTGGGAATAAAACCTCTTTACATCCTCATGCAACCTATTAAAAATAATTAATCCACGTCCTTGACAAATTATAGAGTGCTATTCAGAATATTTTCAAACCGCCAATGTCACCCTATATATATGATGGATCGTATTCCAATTGAAAATCGCAATAGTCCACATGAATATTGCGAATAAAACATATGCTACTTCTAAGGAAGTCAGCAAGAAATTCAACACATAAGAATAACTTCTATTAAATATTATAACAGGGTTTCCTGAACTAACCAGGCATACATTCTCGACAAAAGGTGGCTCTGAATTTTTCCGTATATTCAATATCGTTTCCGTTTCCTAACGTCTGGCTTCGATACATGTCAAAGCCAGAAGTATATATCCCTAAGACGGGATGAAAAATGTTGTAGTAATATAATATGAAGCAACCGTATTCGCAAACTGGCATGAGGACTCCCGTTTTTTTTTTCTACTAACAAAATAGCCACTTCTGGTGAAAAGATTACAAGGAGCAGTACAAGGAGCGGAAAATTTTTCAGAGAAACAGACATTATATTTGCTGAGCTATCAAACTATTGCGACATTTCCATCCAAAAGTTGGTATTTGTTGTGCAGGTTATTCTGATATTTCGATTTTTTATCCACCAAAATGAAATACCGTATGGTGCGGTTCTTAAAATTTTTTTTTCGTCATTTTTTTCAAATTTTCTAGGGGTACAGCTCTAACAAAATTTTGAACACGTCTTCATAATGATTTTCTACTACTAGTTACTAAGCTTCAATTCGATCGAATATTTTTTTTTTTGAGTTATCAAGGAAATAATATTCCAGGTGGGTATAACTCGGAAACCGTTAGACCGATTATGACCAAAAACGAACTCAACTCTCCCTTTCGGATACGAAGCCTACCCTGAAAATTGCAAGTCCCTATCTCCTTTCGTTCGAAAGTAATCGAGGCAAAGGTCGCCCATCTACTGAACTCACACAAGAATGCTTGAATCTCCAACAATATTCAACTGATCGTGTTAAAACTTGAAACTTGGCAGTATAGTTAGGTTATAAAGGCTCTTGCAAAATTTCAGCAATTTCAAACGAATAGTTACTGATATATATAATTTTTTTTTTCAATTTTCAATGATTTTTCAATAATTTTCTACAAATACTATCCTCACGAAATTTTGCGAGAATTTTCGCGTTGGCATTCTACAACTAATAACCATGTTTCAATTCAATCGGTTTAGTATTTTTCGAGTTAATGAGGAACAAAAATCAACCAAATTTCAGATGGCTATAACTCTAAAACCGTTTGGCCGATTATATTTATAAACAAACTGTAATGTCGCGTTCTGCTGCACATCCTAACCTGAAAACTTCAAGCCGCTATCTCTTTCCGTTCTCAAGTTATCGTGACAACAAAAATAATTCTTAATAATTTTTTTTTAAATTTTCTAGCCATACGATTCGCACAAAATTTGACAAACGTGCTTAGGTTCATATTCTACAACTACTCACCAAGTTTCAATTCGATCGGATTTATATTGGTTGAAAACAAAATTATTACTCGGAAACCACTGGGCCGATTATGCCCATTAACAAACTTGTCCGTCGTATTGGGATGCGCCAACCACCCTGAAAATTTCAAGTCGTTAGCTCTTTTCGTTCTCAAGTTATCGTGGCAACGGCCGGACGGCCGTACGGCCGGATGGCCGGCCGGACAGAATCAAATTTGACCTCGAATTCTTCATTGGGGAGTCGAACTAAATCGTTTGAGACCATTTTCGTCAAAAAATTCGAAAGTTACAGACATTTGGGCAAACAGCGATGAAGATCGTATTGAGGATGACAACTGACCCGAGAGAAGTTTTGAAGGCTGAATGTCTTGCAAATGTCATGGCGAGTTTGTGTTTGTGTTTTTAGGGTAGATTGTGCCTCTGAATGCGACATTTGAATTTGTTTATAGGCATAATCAGCTCAACGGTTTTGGAATTATACCCATCTGAAATTTGGTTGTTATATCCTCAATAACTCGACAAATATGAATCCGGTCCAATTTCTAACATGGTAATTAGTGGTAGAATGCCGACGCAAAAATTCTTGCAAGATTTTGTGAGGATTGTATCACTAGAAAAATTCAAAAAAATCATTGAAAACTGGTTCAAGCCCTGTGGACAGGAGCTTTCTGGCGCTCTAGTTCAAAAAGACAAATTATATCTCCAAAAGTATTGGTTTCTCACAGTTGAGAATTATATCAATGTATTCTTATGATAGAACTGCATCATAAAGGAAATTCAATTCAAATAATAGTTTATTTATCAAGATTAAATGAGCAATCTGAGAATTAGAACTGCACCATGGAAGAAACCAAATTAAAATAGCTGAAATGAATTTGACTCTCTCTTATAGAACAGGATGAATCATATAATAAAGCTTAGATAGAATATTTATAGCATTCTGTGAAAACATAGAAGTACGATTCATTATTGAAATTTAGAACTTCATCTTAGCAGAAATTGAATTCAAACATCATAGTAGAATTTAAATTCAACAAGAGTTCCAAAAATTATCAATCCAAAACCAATAGACAAATTCTACCCGACAACGAACTCATCCGTGATATTCATTCCGCAATTCAATGATGAACGATAATATATATCTTTCCTGAAATCTACTCCAATACACCAATATTCCAGTTTTGTTTTTAGTGGAGATATTCTGAACTCAATATTATTAACTTACCATTATCATTCCCATCAACATATGGATTGACCATCGGCATGAAAATATCAACCAACAAAAAGTATGATATTAAATTAGAATTATCATATTTATAGGATTGCTGGAATGAATGACAATGAGACAACGTAATGTCTCACAAAAATAATTATTTGACATTATAACAATTCATAGAATACCCACAGAATAATTCTATCATTGTGTGAAAACGTAGAAATACGATTTACCTTGAAATTTTGAAAAATCATATCTCCGAAAGTATTAGCTTGTTAGAGTTAAAAATAATATGAATGGATTCTTATGGTAAAACTGCTTATTGAAAAAAATTAAATTTGGAATTTGTGTTGTAAAAAAAAATTTTTTTTTTGTTACTCCGAAACCATTTGTCCGATTTTGCCCAATAACGAACTTAGCCGAGATATTTATCCCCCAAACCTACTCTGAAAATTTCAACTGTCTAGCTCATTCCGTTCGAGAGTTATCGTGCCTACGGCCGGCCGGACGGCCGGACCGGACGGCCCGACAGAATGAATTTCGACCACGGATTCTTGATCAGTGAGTCGAACCAAATCGTTTAAGACCATTTCCATCGAAAAATTCGAAAATTACAGACATTTGGGCAAATTGATAAGCACTCAGTTCCGAGTAACTAGAGCGCCAAAAACAGCCCTATATACATCAAAAACAATTCGTTCGAGTTGACTTCGTTATTGGGCATAATCAGCCCAACGGTTTGGGAGTTATACTCATCTGGAATATCATTTTCCCGGTGACTCAGAAAATATAGACCGGATTGAATTGAAACTTAATCACTAGTTTTAGAATATCGACATGAAGACGTCTGTAAAATTTTGTGAGGACCGAACCACTAGAATATTTAAAAAAAAAATCACGAAAAAATACTTTCTATCTCACGATATCTTGAGAACGGAAAAAGGTAGCGACTTGCAATTCCTAGGGTAGATTGCGCATCCGAACACAATATTTGTTTTCCTTAATTGGCATAATCGGCTGATTGGTTTTGGAGTTATGCTCATCTGAATTTTTGTTGTTATTTCCTCTATAACTCAAAATATACAAATCTGATTCAATTAAAACTCGATGTTTACTTGTAGAATGCCGACCAAACTAATTTTCGAGGAATTTCGTGAATATCGATCCTGGAGATTCTTGAGACGTAAGTTTGTTGGCGCTCTTGTTCCTCGGAACAGAGTGCTTATCAATTTGCTCAAATGTCTGTAATTTCAGATTTTTTCGATGAAAATGGTCTCAAACGATTTGGTTTGACTCACTGATCAAGAATCCATGGTCAAAATCGATTATGTCTGGCCGTCTGTCCGTCCGTCCGTCCGTCCGGCCGTTAACACGATAACTCTCGAACGGAATGAGCTAGACAATTGAAACTTTCAGAGTAGGTTTGAGAGATAAATATCTTGGTTAATTTCGGAGTAATGAAAAAAAAATTTTTTTATTAACTTCAAAACTTTTGAATTCGATATTTTTTAAAATGCAGTGTTATCATAAGCTAATACTTTCGTAGATATGATTTTTTAAAATATCAATAAAATATCGTAGTTCTATGTATTCACTGTCTGTGTTCACTCTTCATAAATGTCATCTAGCTATTAGAGTCATGTCAATCCATCATATTGAATAATTTACGTATACATTCAGGATGATGTTTCAGAAGATTTAGAATTGGATCATTTTAATGATGTAGTTTATGAAGGCAATAGGAAAGAAAAACATAATGGAATCATCAAAACAAATTACTGTTCGTTGACCACTGAGGTTAATATTACATTTTACTTCCTTAAGTAGTGAGACATGTTCCTATATACAGTATTTTCATGATGTTGCTAGTTAATATATTTTGAACTATTAAAATAATTTGTTCGTAAGCCTCTACCTACTCAAATATCAGGAATAAATGGACAATCTGCTATGATTGTCTCCAGCCTTGCTCTAGACATTTCAATGATACTCTTCTTAGGTATTTTGAGTCGTGAAAACTATGCACCGAGTGTAAGTTACAACAACCCATTCCACGTAGTTGAATAATTGCATATTGCTCATTTAATCTTGATAAATAAATTTAATGACATAGTAGATTAAGCTTTTTTTTGGCGCTCTTGTTCAAATGATAATTTTTGAAGCATTTTCTTTTAAACGACCCTTTTTTTACATTCAATTTCTTTCATGATACAGTTCTATCATAAGAATCCATTGATATAATTGCCAACTCCAAGAAGCCAATTTTTTGGAGATATAAGAGCTCAAAAAAGCTCCTGTCCACACGGCTTTAACCAATTTTTTATATTTCAATTCCATTAGAGTACATATGTCTAAATAAAAAATTCTGGGAACCTTTTTTTTATAAAAAGCCCCTGTTTTTTTTCTTACCAAAAATATTCTTTAACGGGGGACCATGAATCCGTTTAATTTATGAAAAGGGTCAGTGGCTGCTATAAGTTTAAGAAACCCTGATCTAGAGTGACTAACGCAGAAGCAAATCCAAAATAACATTGGTTTTCAATTTCATAGATATTTTTCAGATTTTCACAACCCAGAATCTCAACTTTTGTACAATATTTATTTTTAAATATCGGAATGACCTAGCACACATGCGTTACATCATTAATCCACCCGTTTCCAGGAAAATTTCGGGATGAATTTTATTTTATTCCGAATTATGTTTGGCAATAAGAGAATGCTTCCAATGAAATTCCCGCTGTTTTACTTGGAAACTGCCTGTTGGAATTTAAAATAATTTTCACGTTTTTCCAATACATCACCCTCTACCCGACAAACGTCCCTACAGAATTTCTAGGATCCTTCATTCCGCATCCAGAGCGAGGGAATTATGTTAATAATTCTCGCATTATTCCAACAGGCAGAACGGGAGAGAACAATGCTTCAATACTTGAACCTGGCACGAAAATGTGTCCTATAAGTGGAAAGCAGCAGCGAAGGATAACGGTAGAAGCAGACACTTTTCACATAGGTCGCAGATTGCTAGATTTGTCTCATATGTTACACGTTGGCGACGGGATTTTATATGGGAAGTAACAGGAGAGTTTTGTGTCAGCTTAGATCTTCGTAAACCGATGTGGAAATGGGTGTGGTGGGATATGTGAAAGTTTGGATGATTGCCATATTTTCTTGAGGGGTGCACAATGATAGAATCGTTAGGAGAAAAATTGGTTCAAGCCCTGTGGACAGGCGCTCCTCTTCAAACTTTGACAAATAATATCTTCGAAGGTATTGGTAAGAGTTGGAAATTATATCAATGGATTCTTATGAAAGAACTTCATCTTAGCATAAATTGAATTCAAACATCATAGAAGAATTTAAATTCAACAAGAGTGCCAAAAATTATCAATCCAAAACCAATAGACGAATTCTACCCAACAACGAACTCATCCGAGATATTCATTCCTCAATTCTATGATGAACGATAATATATATTTTTTCGTAAAATCCACTCCAATACACCAATATTTCAGTTTTGTGTTTACTAGAGATATTCTGAACACAATATTATTGAATTACCATTACCCCACATAGCACACTATATTCAGGAAATATTGCCACAATATTGCAATATTGCAATTGCAGTTGCAATATTCCAGAAATATTGCTGGAATATTGTGTTACAATATTACAGTTGCAATATTGAGAAATATTGCTGGAATATTGTATTTCAATATTACAGTTGCAATATTCAGAAATATTACAGAAAAGTTACAAACTATAACAGTTTTCTACAAAGTTAAAATTCATAGTTTTGCGTATATTCCTATGAATATTTGCATAGACATATTTATTACAAATCGCGACGGAAATAATTCAACATTAGATGCAATATATGTATAATATGTTTGTGTGCTTTCTTTCTCTAGTTCGAGGCTTTACGCATCCTCTCTTTTCTTTTAGTCAGGCCGCCATTTTTTCTGTTTACCAGTGTTGTTGTATCGTGTCGTGAAGCAGTCTGTTGTAACTTTACTTTGTTAGTTTAGTTCAGTTAGTTGTGAGTTTAATGTTTATTAAAGACCAATTGGCTCTAAATAATATAAATGCAGTGATAAGCTGATTTGGATTATCTAAGGTATAATAGCTACAAGTTTATAGATATCATTGGTATAAAATTTTATATTTTTAGGTTATACCAAGATCTTATCACAGCCCTATAAAGAGTAGGTTGTGATCTCATCCGTCTGATTATTGAGACGTTATATTGACGTGCTTTTTATATACGTACAAAGGTAGAGTTGAACAGATCTATTGATTTGATTATCTATGTTTGATTATTGAACCCATATCGAAATGGTTAGCTCAAGCCAAATTGCAAGCCTCCAAGGAAGTGGAAAAAGTTAAAAAAAGAAATGTTGAATGTCCAGTAGAGAGCGAATAAAGATATTAATTGTGCCTACTATTTTTTTATGTGAGTTAAACCTATACCACATCTCATGAAATAACAGAAATATTTCTGCAAGAATCCTGAAATATTGAATATATATTTTGCAATATAACAAAAATATTCCATAAATATTACAAAATAATTCTACAATATTGCAGGAATATTTCAAAAAATAAGTCTGCTATATTGGGACGTTATAGGATAGAGAGCATATATTTGAATATTTCTGCAACAATCCTGAAATATTTCATATATAGGTATTTTCCAATATAATAAAAAATTGCATAAACATTACAGAATAATTCTACAATATTGCAGAAATATATCGAAAAATATTTCTGCAATATTGCTATGTTAGGTTATGGGGCGGACATTCGAATGTTTCTGCAATATTCCTGAAATATTTCATATATCTTTCGCAATATAACCGAAATATCTCAAATATTTCCGAAACATATTCCTGCAATATTTCAGAAATGAGTCTGTGCTGTGTGGGACCATTCCCATCATCATATGGATTGACCATCGGCATGAAAATATCAACCAACAAAAAGTATGATATCATATTATAATTCTCATAATTCTACGAGTACGATTGCTGAAACGAATTAGACAATGTCATATCACAGGAAAATAAGTTGACATTATAAAAATTCATAGATAGAATAATTATATCATTCTGTGAAAACGTAGAAATACGATTTATTATTGAAATTTTGGAAAATCATATCTCCGAAAGTATTAGCTTGTTAGAGTTAATTATGCGATATTGAATCCCAGTGTTTCTGTGTTCAACAGTTAAAGACATGGTAAATTCGATTAAGAAGAGGACATACGCGAGAAAGCTGCTGACTTCACGAAAAAAAATTGGTTCAAGCACTGACGTGAAGTCAGGAGCTCTTGCGCGTATGTTCTCTTGTCCATTCTCCTGTATTGGACACTCTCAATCGAATTTACCATGGTGAATTCTGTTGTCTGTTCTTCTGTATTGGAAACTCTTAATCGAATTTACCATGGTAAATTCGATTAAGAGTGTCCAATACAGGAGAATGGACAAGAGAACATACGCGCAAAAGCTTCTGACTTCACGTCAGTGCTTGAACCAATTTTCTTTCAATGATTTTTTAAAAATGTTCTAGTGCTACGATCCCCGCGAATTTTTGCAAGAATTTTCGCGTTGGCATTCTACGAACTAATAACCATGATTGAATTGGATCGGATTTGTATTTGTTGAGGTATTGAGGAAAGAGCAACCAAATTTCAGATATATATAACTCCAAAACTATTTGGCCGATAATGCTTGTTAACGAACTCAAATGTTGCATTCATATGTGCAATCTACCCTGAAAACTGCAAGTCGCTATTTCTTTCCGTTCTCAAGAAATCATGAGATACATAATATTTTTTCGTAATTTTTTAAAAATTTTCTAGTGGTACGGTCCTCACAAAATTTTACACACGCCTTCGTATCGATATTCTACAACTAGTTACCAAGCTTCAATTCGATAGAATCTATATTTTTTTGCGTTATCGGGGAAGTAATATTCCAGGTGGGTATAACTCCGAAACCGTTGGGCCGATTATGGCCAACACCAAACTTAACTCACCCATTCATATGTGCAACCTATCCTGAAAATTGCAATTCCCTCTCTCTTTTCGTTCGAGAGTTGTCGAGGCAAAGGTCACCCATCCAGCAACTGAACTCACACAAGGCTGCTCTGATCTCCAACAATATTGATCCGATCATGTTCAAACTTGAAACTTGTTGGTATAGTTAGGTTCTGAAGGCTCTCGCAGAATGTCAGCGATGTCGGAGGAATAGTTTCTCATATATAGAATTTTTTTCAATAATTTTCTATAATTTTTTGAAAATTTTCAAGTGATACGATCCTCACGAAATTTTGCAAGAATTTTCGCGTTGCCAATCTACAACTAACAACCATGCTTGAGTCGGATCGGTTTTCTACTTTTTTCGAGTTATTGAGGAAATAACAACCAAATTTCAGAAGGGTATAACTCCAAAACCGTTTTGCCGATTATGCCTATAAACAATATCAAATGGCGCATTCAGATTCTCAACCTAACCTGAAAATTTGAAGTCGCTATCTCTTTCCGTTCTCAGGTTATCGTGACATAAATGATATTTTTTAATAATTTATTAAACATTTTCTAGCGATACGATTGTCCAAAATTTCACAAACGTTCTTACGTTTATATTTTACAACTACCGACCAAGTTGTAATTCGATCGGATGAGTATTGGCTGTAGACAAAATTATTACTCGGAAGCCATTCGGCCGATTTTACCCATTAACGAACTTGTCCGTCGTATTGGGATACGCCATCTGCCCTGAAAATTTCAAGTTGCTAACTCTTTCCGCTCTCAAGTTATCGTGGCAACGTCCAGACAGAATCAAATTTGACCTCAAATTCTTGATCAGGGAGTCGAACCCAATCGTTTGAGACCATTTTCAATGAAACATTCGAAAATTACAGACATTTGGGCAAAATGATAACGCGATGTTCCCCAGAACATACGCGCAAAAGTGGGAAATGAAAAAGGTGTTCCCTTTTTTGAGAGGAATACATGGTAAAATTAATGTACAACTTGAAGACTCATCCTGTATATTCTGAATACGAATCGAGATGATTCACACGTTCACTTAAACTTTCCATTCCAGCCTACCCTTGAAACCTATAATCTGTAAAATAACACTGGTCTACAGTGGTTTTGTTGCCCTAGATATGAAAATGATTTTGGGTCCTTTCATACACACAATTCATGAAACTATCTATGATTTTGTTAGATTTGCTCTGATTTCATTCAAATCATTACAACATTACAAAAATCAAAAAAACAAAATAAAATAACAGATATATTTATAATGTCAGTAATATTTTGAGAAATTAGGATACATCGAACTTAATAAAGAGGAAAATGTCGAAAATATATTTTATATTTCCATAAAACGCCTCTTATGGGCTTTTTTTATAATTTTTCGAGGGACAATCTCTTTTCAAAGACCAGCAGTAATCTGCCATCATGTAACAATCCCATCGACCCTGATATCTTTCCTCAATCACTTTCAGATCTTGGTGAAACCGCTCTCCCTGTTCCTCACTATAATTTACTGAATTATCCGGAAATTTATCTAAATGATTTCGGAGATAGTGTAATTTAATACTCATATTTGCTCCTAAAGTCTGAAAGTTTGTCAGCATAATTTGCACAACTTCTTCATAATGTGCTGCCTTATGGTTACCTAGGAAATGTTCGACAACCAACATCTAATCCAGAACGTTCTCCTTTTTTCAATAACCGTAGAGATTCGACACAGGACTTTATTAGGGACCCATGCCTTACCATATTTGTCAATTTTTAAACCGAAATATTCAACATAAGTTTCTTTGACAGAGTCTGTGATATTTCTTTTTTTGTTTTTTTGATATATATATAAACACCGCAAATATAACAAAATAAATCACTAGAATCTTCGTAACGAACTCATATTTTCGAAGACAAGACAAATATATAAGAATGGACATTCAGTAATTGAAACAAAATAATGATCCATGACAACTTATCCAGACTCACGTGTACGTACTTCAATATTGTCAAATAACTGAGATTTCAGCTGTTCTGTGGAGCAAGGGGTCTGAGAGTGGGATCACGTGATGTTTGTATGCGTGAAAAAGTTGCGAAGAAGCCTAAGCATGACTGGAAAATTAAATTTTATTTTTAACAAACCGATAATTGTTCAAAATATAATATATACAATAATCATGAAAATATGAGCACATTTAGAACTTTCATGGATATATTTGTAACTTAGGCACTTGAAAACGTAAAAATTTGCGATGATATCCAGGGCAACAAAACAAAACTTTTTTTTTGTAGAGCTGTGTAATTCGTCGGAACTTTTCGTCTCCATTTGTAATTCTAATCGCTTGACGGCAATTTCGGCTCAACATTTATAAAACATAAACATCAGACCGAAAGGAGAAGGGCCCTGGTATGAACTCGCAAAAATATATTGATTTTCAAATTTTGCTGGATTGTTGGCTTTGTGTAAAATAAAAATAATGATATTTATTCATGCTAAAACTTCCGTTTCTCCTTCGTCATCGAAAAACATTGCGCAGTTACATCATGTGCGTGGCATGAAATTCATCTATGCAATATAAACAGATATATTATATACCTCTTGATATTCTATCTGAACTGGAAACAACTTATTATACAGGATAACCCATTGGGAAATGCGCATATACAAATAGTAGGACGCCTAGGGCTGGTTTTCCTGTCACGCTGACGGTCGGCGCTGACGGTCAGCGCTGATCGGTCAGCTCGGATCCTTTTAGTATCGCGTTGATCACAAAAAGAAATAGAAGGATGCTATTGTCTCTGGCTCACTGAATGTGGAGGCTTGTCGGCGCCAGCTAGTCAGCGGCGCCGACGCGCCGGCGCGTACGTGCGCGTATGTAGATCAGCGCTGACGGCCGTCAGCGCCGCGTGACTCGAAAACGCTACCTATAGCTACATACATATTGACTCATCAGCGCCGACCGTCAGCGTGACAGGAAAACCAGCCTAGGTGCTTCTCAGTGACCTATATTTTATGGGTCTATCGTTTTTCATAACAAAGGTACAGGGTGAATTATTAACTTTCCTCATTTTTGGCGCTCTTGAACCCGTTTTTTTGGCGCTCGGAACAGAGTGCTTATCAATTTCTCCAAATGTCTGTAATTTTTGGCGTTCTTGTTACTGGTAACAGAGTGCTTATCAATTTACCCAAATGTCTGTAATTTCCGAATCTTAGTGTGAAAAGGGTCTCAAACGATTTGGTTCGACTCACTGATCAAGAATCCGTGGTCGAAATCGATTCTGTCTATCCGTTAACATGATAACTCTCGAAGGGAATGAGCTAGACAGTTTAAATTTTCAGAGTAGGTTTGAGAGATACATATCTCGACCATGGTAAATTATGTTGTCCATTCTCCTGTATGGGACACTTAATTCGAATTTACCATGGTAAATTAGACTGATTATGCCCAAAAACGAACTCAACTCTCCCATTCGGATACGCAACCTACCCTGAAAATTGCAAGTCCCTACCTCCTTTCGTTCGAAAGTTATCAAGGCAATGGTCACCCATCTTCTGAACTCACACAAGGCTGCTCGAATCTCCAACAATATTCAACTGATCGTGTTAAAACTTGAAAATTGGCAGTAGAGTTAGGTTCTAAACGCTCTTGCAGAATTTCAGAAGTTTCAAACGAATAGTTAATGATATATATAATTTTTTTTTCAATTTTCAATGATTTCTTAAAAATTTTCTACAAATACTATCCTACGAATCTTACGAAATTTTGCAAGAATTTTCGCGTTGGCATTCTACAACTAATAATCATGTTTGAATTCAATCGGTTTTGTATTTTCCGGGTTAATGAGGAACAAAAAACAACCAAATTTCCGATGGCTATAACTCGGAAACCGTTTGGCCGATTATGGTTATAAACTAACTCAAATGTCGCATTCATATGCACAACCTAGCCTGAAAACTTCAATCCGCTATCTCTTTCCGTTCTCATGTTATCGTGACAACAAAAATATTTTTTGATAATTTTTTAATAATTTTCTAGCGATACGATTCGCACAAAATTTCACAAACCTTGCTTAGGTTGATATTCTACAACTATCCACCAAGTTTCAATTCGATCATTCGATCGGATTCATATTGGTTGAAAACAAAATTATTACTCGGAAACCATTGGGCCGATTATGCCCATTAACGAACTTGTCCGTCGTATTGGGATGCGCCACCTACGCTGAAAATTTCAAGTCGCTAGCTCTTTCCGTTCTCAAGTTATCGTGGCAACGGCCGGACGGCCGGCCGGACAGAATCAAATTTGACCTTGAATTCTTCAATGGGGAGTCGAACCAAATCGTTTGAGACCATTTTCGTGAAAAAATTCGAAAGTTACCGACAGTTCGGCAAAATGATAACGCGATATTCCCCGGAACATACGCGCAAAAATGAACTCACATTTCAGCAGGATGGTGCACCGCCACATTTCGATAAACGTGTACGACAATTTTTGAACGAACTATATCCAGGACGTTGGATTGTTAGAAGGAGTCCTGTGGAGTGGCCAGCAAGATCACACGATCTATCGCCTTAAGATTGTTTTTGTGTTAACATTTAAAGTACACAATCTATGCAACTCCACCAAAAAATCTTGCAGAACTGCGAAGAATCATCACAGAATGCGAATTACTGACACCAGACATTTTCGAAAATGTTAGAGAAGGATTTGAAAGTAGACTATATATAATATGGAGGTTGGTGGTGGTTATTTTGAACAATACATATGTCAGTTCTTTAAATAGTTTGCATTTATTTCTGGATGTTCCTGATAACTTACAGATCTGGTGTATTTTAATGTATTGGGTATCAGTTTGAATTACCCTTCTGATATGAGTAATCATTAAAGGATACTGTGGGAGGTATAATCATTATCAAAAGGTTTTATCTGGGTTTTCTCTCGCGAACTCTGAAAAATATCTATAAAATAAAAATTAATTATTTTGTGATTTGCTTCTGCGTAAGAAACATAAGATATTTGTCAGAAGCAATAAATTGAACAATGTTGCCTAACAAACAACAACGAAACAACATCAACGAAGAAACATCTATATCGTAACGTTTCGGAGTCTATATCAGACTCCTTCGTCAGACGCTTAATGAAAATCTTTTGAATTATTTTGTTGATAGTTATTGGTGACAATTCTTGAATTTCACAATAAATGTCAACAAAATAATTCTAAAGATTTTCATTAAGCGTCTGACGAAGGAGTCTGATATAAACTCTGAAACGTCGCGATATAGTTGTTTCTTCGTTGATGTTGTTTCGTTGTTGTTTGTTAGGCAACACTGTTCAATTGATTGCTTCTGACAAATATCTTTTGTTTTTTACGCAGTAGCAAATCACAGAATAATTAATTTTTATTTTATAGATATTTTTCAGAATTTGGGAGAGAAAACCCAGAAAAAAAAGCTTTTAATAACTCTTCTGATATGTTCAATAACAAATTGCTTAAAAAAATCACCGAATTTGAACATTTCATTTAGGATGTTCATAGAATTAAGAACGCTTTTTAACTAAAACACATCCGCCATCTCTTTCCTATTAAACAATTTTTCTCACTACTACAGTTCTTGAAAATTTCTTTTGGATTCTTCAAAACTCTTAGGTTCTTGAATTTGGGTGTCAACATCAACTTTTGACAGTAATTCTTACATTACATCAATTATTACATTATTTCGTGAATATTGGAACCGATTTTTTTGAAAATTTTAACTGGGTTGTGTAAAGAACGTAAATAACTTTCTACCTAACCAACACTCGACATCTCTTCCCTATTCAAAAAATTGTTGGGGGTTGATGCCACCTTCATGGGGGTCTATTTTTCGGAACAAGCTCATGATGGAAATTCGCCCCCATAAAAGCAGAACTTTTAATTTTATATTTAAATCTTCGAAAATTCGTCGTTTCTGAGTTCTGGGGGATCAAATTTTCGTTGGGACACCCTATATATAGTTTTATGTTCGTCAGTTGGTTCAACCATTGAGAAGTATATCTGCCGTGGATTTTTGCGCGTATGTTCTGGGGAACATCGCATTATAGTTTTGCCCAAATGTCTGTAACTTTCCAATTTTTTGACGAAAATGGTCTCAAACGATTTAGTTCGACTCCCCAATGAAGAATTCGAGGTCAAATTTGATTCTGTCCGGCCGTCCAGCCGTTGCCACGATAACTTGAGAACGAAAAGAGCTAGCGACTTGAAATTTTCAGGGTGGGTGGCGCATCCCAATACGACGGACAAGTTCGTTAATGGGCATAATAGGCCCAGTGGTTTCCGAGTAATAATTTTGTGTTCAACCAATATAAATCCGATCGAATTGAAACTTGGTGAGTAGTTGAATAATATGAACCTAAGCACGTTTGTGCGAATCGTATGGCTAGAAAATTTAAAAAAAATTATTAAAAAATATTTTTGTTGTCACGATAACTGTAGAACGGAAAGATATAGCGGCTTGAAGTTTTCAGGTTAGGATGTGCACCAGAACGCGACATTTCAGTTTGTTTATGAGCATAATCGGCCAAACGGTTTTAGAGTTATATCAATCTGAAATTTGGTTGTTTTTTGTTCCTCATTAACTCGAAAAATACTGAACGGATTGAATTCAAACATGGTAATTAGTTGTAGAATGCCAACGCGAAAACTCTTCGTGAGGATAGTATCTGTAAAAAATTTTAAAAAAATCGTTGAAAATTGAAAAAAAAATCTATATATCAGTAACTATTCGTTTGAAATTGCTGAAATTTTGCAATATCCTTTATAACCTAACTCTACTGCCAAGTTTCAAGTTTTAACACGATCGGTTGAATATTGCTGGAGATTCGAGCATTCTTGTGTGAGTTCAGTAGACGGGTGACCGTTGCCTCGATAACTTTCGGACGAAAGGAGATAGGGACTTGCAATTTTAAGGGTAGGTTGCGTATCCGAAATGGAGAGTTGAGTTCGTTTTTGGGCATAATCGGTTAAACGGTTTCCGAGTTGAGCCCACCTGGAACATTATTTCCTTGATAACTCAAAAAGTAAATATTCTATCGAATTGAAGCTTGGTAACTTGTAGTAGAAAATCATCATAAAGACGTGTTTAAAATTTTGTAAGAACCGTATCCCTAGAAATTTTGAAAAAAATGACGAAAAAAAAAATTTTAAGAACCGCACCCCTAGAAAATTTCAAAAAAATCACGAAAAAAAAATTGGTTCAAGCACTCCATTCTTCTGTATTGGACCATTCTTCTGTATTGGACACCCTTAATCGAATTTACCATGGTAAATTATGTTGTCCACTCTCCTGTATTGGACACTTAATTCGAATTTACCATGGTTAATTCGAATTAAGAGTATCCAATACAGGAGAATGAACAACATAATTTACCATGGTAAATTCGATTAAGGGTGTCCAATACAGAAGAATGGACAATAGAACATACGCGCAAAAGCTTCTGACTTCACGTCATTGCTTGAACCAATTTTTATCATCATTTTGTAATCTTTCAACTCCTCCATTTATGTGCTTTGCACACTCTAATGTTCAGATATATTTCCTCATTTATATAGAATGATATGATTATCATAGTTATTCCATGCATTTTTTCCACATACATCCTCGAAAGTCCCACAAAAGCCTACATCTTCAGCAAAGGATGTGTTAGATTTTTTTCCTGTTCCCAGCGATACGAAAGATGTATAGCCGTAAATATTTCTATACACTTCCAAACTAGGCGAGCATCGTCATGCCTCATAACTCATCTCCAGGACGACTTCGGTAAAGAACATAATATACAGACCGACCAGTATTCTCTTCTCTTTTCGTGGTGTTTCTATTGGCGTTTACTTCTATCGGGGACGAATGAGTGAATGCAGCTGGGGGGGGGTGTTTTTCTTCATTAAACAACACATTTATCGGAAGACTAATGGAATATGAGAATGGAAGGTTTTTCCTCGATGATTGTGATGGAAACTTTCGTCAGAAAAAATATATGGCATTTTTATCGATACATTTTTATAACCAATTTTCTGCTGAATTTTGAAGTTGCCAAATGCCAATACTTTCTTTTAGAAGTCATGTTTTTGGCGCTCTTATTCCTCGGAACAGAGTACTAATCAATTTGCCCAAATGTCTGTAGTTTTGAATTTTTGGCTGAAAATTGTCTTAATTGATTTGGTTCGACTCACTAATCAAGAATCAGTGGTCGAAATAGCCGTAAGTGTCAAATTAGTAGATTGTATAATTTGTGGGAAAGGCATAATATTAATATGCTTTTCCCACGAATTATACATACTATTTTTTCTTCGATCGTTGATTTACATTTAAGAAATTAATTAAAAAATATTTCATTCAAGATGTAGTCAAGTAAGTTTGAATTGGTTTCTCTATGTTCATATTGAAATATAGAAGTGGTAACCATGGAAATTACTTTGTTATGACAAAAGTAAAATAATTTCCAAGCTGGATTTTTTTGATTCGTTATATTTTATTAGGAATTAAAAAAGAATTAATAAATATTAACTCTGATAGTGATTAATTGTTAACTTGCACGCCTCCTGAACTAGTAGAAGCCTCGAACGCGGCTTCACTTAATTTACTTCCGGCAAAATCCAAAGAGAAGTAGGTATGAACTTGCATACCAAAGTTTCATGGATTTTTGAAGAAAAAACAACAGTGTATCCTTTCCTGAGAATTGCTGAATTGTTGATATGGCTAAAACAATGAAACCTTCGACGTTGTGGGCACATTATTCTTTGCTTCGATCAACTTTGTCTGTTAAAAATAATATTAATATTGCCCAGTATCAAAAACTGAAAGTATTTTCAAAACGTCAAGCTATAGGACACAAAATGAAAAAATCCAAAATTTTAACCCAGGAACAAGTTCAGAAATTCATTAAAGAGGCCCCAGATGACATATTTTTATCGACGAAAGTAAGTAGGTATAGGTAAAATAGTATTACTTAAAATTCATAAAATACGAAATATACAATTTTTGATTAAAATAATATAAAAATCAAAACCATACTCTGTTTCATTTTATTGTAATAATCCATTTGTAACATTACCGCACGCTACAGCAGTGCGGTAAGAATATGATCGCACTGTTATTTTCTAATTGCTTAGCAACTGCCCACTATTCTGGAATGTTTAGCTTTGCGCATAGAAAACAGTTCAAAATAGTGTCAGTTTTCTCACGATCGAAGAAAAACATTTTTATTTAATTTTTAAATTTTGTTTCTACAATAACTCTCGAACAGAATGAGCTAGCCAGTTGAAATTTTCAGAGTGGGTTTGGGAGATAAATATCTCGGTGAGGTTCGTTATTGTCCAAAATCTGATGGTTTCGGAGTAACGAAAAAAAAATTTTTTTACCTTACAAATTTCAAATTCAATTTTTTTTAAGATGCAGTTTCACCGTGAAAATCCATCGATATTATTTTCAATTCTAACAAGCTAATACTTTAGGAGATATGATTTTTAAAAATTTCAATAATAAATCGTACTTTTATGCTTCCACACAATGCTGTACTAGTGTTTTTAGTTATTCTATCTATGAATTATTATATGATCTGTGTTCCCACATGTCATCTGATTTTTCTATGAGAGATAAATGTCAAAATCATTTCTGGTTCGTTATTCTCGATATAAAATACACCTCCCGTTCTTGAAAACAAAGTAGGATTGAATGCAAAATGACCAATGAAATAACCTCAGCTGTCCTAGAAATATGAGCATGATATAATATTATAATTTCAAGGTGATAATATAATGCTCGTGGAGAATCCATATGATGATGGCAATATACAGTATGGTGCAATTGAAAGGAATAAATTCGTTATTTCGTAAACCGGCGACTTTAAGGAAAAATCCCGAAACCCGTCGATTTTTATTCTTAAACAGGCTATTCGTAAAGAAACAATTTTATTTTTGACGTCATTTTATTTTTGACGTCATATTACATAATAATAATAAAATTTTATTAATTTTTTAAACAAATACACAAGTCATTTTTTGTACATTATTGATATGGCTGAATAGGTATTTGAAAGACCTTTCAAATAATGTATTACAACATCCACCTTTCCATCTGAAAATTCTAGCGATGACGTCATCACGCTCACATAGATGACGTCAAAAATAAAAAGGTACCCTTACGAATAGCCCGTTTAAAAATAAAAATCAACGGGTTTCAGGATTTTTCCTTAAAGTGGCCGGTTTACGAAATAACGAATTTATTCCTTTCATTGGCACCATACTGTATACTGTGGTAAGATACATAATCAAATTGGGTTCAGAATATCTCCAGTAAAAACAAAACTGCAATATTATATATACGTTTTCTATGTAAGGGATTAAATGATAGTTTGTACTCCAATTACTTGAAAAATGTTTAATTCAATATTAACACGAATCCTAGGTCTTTTTGGAACTTTCTCAATTCCAAAAAGAATGATAATGGTCTCCCTAATAATATGGAATTAAACGGTTGTTTGCATCTGATGGGCAGGACATTGTCAATTTGTTTGCTGAATTTTCTTCTAATGTATATAGTTCTGATGAAGTGGTTCCACCGCAGATGTGCAGCAGCGTTGACCTTAGTCTGAGTTTGTGTCAGTTTTCACCGGCGGAAGTTTATGATCTGATTGGGAGTCTCCGGTCGAGTTTTTCATCTGGACCTGATGGTGTGTCTGTTTTCCTTTTGAAGCAGTGCGTGAGTTCTCTCTCTGCACCCTTGTGTTCGCTATTCAATGCATCGGTTAGATTGGGTCATTTCCCCGACTATTGGAAGTCAAGCTTCATAACACCAATCTATAAATCTGGTCTTAAGCGTGATGTAACGAATTACAGAGGTATTTCGATTCAGTCTGCTATCCCTAAATTATTAGACCGTTTAATTTGTGGTTTCTTATCATGGCATTGTAGCCCTATCCTGATAGATGAGCAGCACGGGTTTCGTCCGGGTCGATCTGCAATGACAACTTATTATTATTATTGTATACGAATTATATCGTAAACAGTTTCGACGGGGGGTTTCAAATATATTCTATATATACAGACTTTTCGAAAGCCTTTAATAAAGTCAACCACAACTTGCTTGCAATTAAACTTGAGGCTATAGGAATTGTCGGCCCTCTTTTATCTTGGATCCGAAGCTTTCTTTCTGGTCGGGTTCAGATGGTAAGATATAAAAACTTTTATTCTCGCTCGATTGTTGTAACGTCAGGTGTGCCGCATGGCTCCCATTTGGGACCATTGCTATTTAATTTATTTGTTAATGATATCAAGGACTGCCTGTCTGGATGTTCTTTATTGTTTGCGGATGATGTCAAGATTTTTACCAGGATCGTTAATTCGGACAGCTCACGGTCACTTCAGGCAGAACTACATAGATTTTATGATTGGACCGTCGAGAACTTTTTGCATTTGAATTTAAGCAAATGCTACGTTATAAACTTTCATAAATCTAGGGCATTCGTAAGTCATGACTACTTCATCGGCGGACATAAATTGCTAACCGTCACGGCCGTTCGGGACTTGGGGATCACATTTGATGGTATGCTTACCTTCAGAGAGCATATGATTACTATGAAGTCGAAGGCACTCCGTATGTTGGGGTTCATTATGAGAAACTCTGCGGTTTTTTCCGTCGGTACACTGAGGGTCTTGTATTGTTCACTGGTTCGTTCGGTTTTGGAGTATGGGTCTGTCGTTTGGTCGCCATTTTACAATTGCGACGTTAACATGCTGGACAGTGTTCAGAGGAGATTCCTCCGTTTTCTGGCTTACAGATCTGATATACTTACTATAGACTCAGATCATCTTTGTATGAATATTGATGTTAAGTCTTTGTCAACGAGAAGACGTGTTGCTGATTTGTTGATGCTATATGCTGAACAACAGTTTTGATTGCCCTAAACTTCTTGAGTTGGTCCATTTTAGGGTTCCGAGTCGTTTTACCAGACAGGTGCCCTTGTTTCATACATGCATGCATAGAACTAATTATAGTTTAAACTTTTTTGTGAACCGATCTATGACTGCTGCTAATAGGATCAATGTGAAATTCTTCTCTTGATCGATTGATTCGTTCAAGAGGAAATTATGCGAGCCTTAGTATGACCATATTTGTACCTTTTTTGTTACTGCTTTATTTTATAGTTAAGCTAGAATTTGTTTTTTTTTTATTACATTTGTATTTTTATTCCAAATGGGGGTTTCCCGTATGTTCATACATTTTGTATGTATAAATAAATAAATAAATAAATAAATAAATATTGTCTATGTTTTAAATGATATAATATAATTTTCAGGCTTGATTTGAGGAATGAATATCCCGTATAAGTTGGTTAATGGGGAGAGACGGTCTGTTTGAACTTAATTTCTTTACTGGTGCAGTTCTATCGTAAGAATCCATTCACATTATTCCGAGAGACCAATAATTTCGGAGATATGATTTGTCAAAGTTTGAAAAAGAGCGCCAAAGCTCCGGCCCACAGGACTTTAACCAATTTCTTATGTTGAACATGTCATTTCGCTGAAAAATACAACGAAGTTTTCGAAACACCGACCTAAAAATATAAACCGAAATACCAGATCCAAATGTCCAAACCCTTAGGAGTAAGTAGGTTGCAATTAGTCGATAAATACTTTTCCTGGGGTGTAGACATTCTTAGTTCACTTAACGGGCGAGTTAAAATCTTAAGAAAGAAGAAGTTCATTACGAACATACCGAAAATGAGTCTGATGGACACAAAATTGTAAATTCGGGTAAATCTGAATATTTAATAAAACCATTATTTAGGACAAATGAATATTCATTTCGCCATATATGAATAAGGGGCCCATTTAATATGAATATCTAATCTTTATTATACATGAAAAAACTGTTCTCTCAGTGATATCAGAACCAGAATGATACAACTACATTTTTCATCTGCTTTGCTTCGCTCGAGTAAATTTTTTGCACTCTCCTAAATAAGCCCGGCAATTACCATCTCCTCTTCCTTCTTCAGGCTAATTACTCCGTCCATAAAACATAAAACCAGCAAGAGGAAGATGTTGTTCATCCTGCGAAATCTACATATACTACGGCTTTTGCATTTCGCAAAATTCCAGCATTCCGGTTAATCAAACTTTTAATTACGAATGCACCACATTCATTCATTCCGCTGGAGGGGGCGCTGACGTCTGAAACAGCGGAACGTCGTCTGGATAATGGAGACTGCGTTTATTCCGAAATGGGAGACGGAATATCCGGCTTGATTGATGTTCATAGTTGCGATCCGGTGTTGATTGTTGTGCATGACAAAATTGGGCTGCGTTGACTATGAAAAATTGTTGCTCACGAGTTGGGAGAATGGCGATGAAGATGTAGGAATACCAAATTCAAAGGGTTTCACTTCTGGGGGTGTGGGAAACCACGGATGAGGAATATAGAAGCTAAAAGAAACTTTTTATGATTTAGGAAAACTATGAAAACATACAATACATACATCTTACGCGCATGTTCTGGGGAACATTGCATTATCATTTTGCCCAAATGTCTGTAATATTAGATTTTTTTGCCGAAAATGGTCTCAAACGAATATGTTCTATACAGTGATGAAAAATTCAAGGTTGAATTTGATTCTGTCTGGCCAGCTGACCGGCCGTTGCCACGATAACTTGAGAACGGAAAAAGATTGTGACTTGAAATTTCCTGAGAAGGTCTAAATCCGACGGACAATTTAATGGGCATAATCAGCCCAGCGGTTTCCGTGTGATAATTTTGTCACCAACGGATACAGATCCGATCGCAATGAAACTTGCTAGCTTGTTGTAGAATGCTGACACAAAGACGATTTCGAAATTTTGTGAAAACAATAAATAATAAAAAAAAAATTATTTATGTCACAATAACCTGAGAACGGGCAGCGATAGCAACTTGTAATTTTTAGGGTACGTTGAGCATCTCAATCCAACATTTGAGTCCATAAATAGGCATTATCGGCCAAACTGCTTTGGAGTTATGCCCATCTGAAATTAGGTTGTTATTTCCTCAATAACTCCAAAAATACGAATCTGATGCAATTCAAACACGGTACATAGTGGTAGATTGAAATGTGTTATATTTAGTGAAAACACGGTTTGTTCATTTTAGATAAGTGAATATAACAATATTTGAACATCCATTTCAATTCTCCTAGGAATATTTCCATGTAGATCTAGGAAATGAATATTTAATGAGTTATCAATGTTTGTTCTACTCAAAAGTTAAAATAGTTCGTGTTTTTGAGTGCCTGCACTTTCAACTATTAAAATTTATATTGGAGTTTCAAGATATAAAAAATGTTAAATTTCATTTACCTTATATGCCAACATTTGTTGGTAAGAGTAGTCTGGGAATTACACTGGTTTTCAGAACTGGTGGATTCCTCATATCTGCAAATTGGGAAGGCTCAAATGTCTTGAACAGATCCGGTAATTCAATTTAGATGGAAAGCTTCGGTTTACCCAACAGATTCTATCTTCCAATTTTCTGAAGGCATACATGTAGAAGCTAAAATGATGTTATAAATTTTTCTTGAAAATATTAAACTAAGTGAAAATATCAATAGAGTATTGAAATTCCTTGAAAAACAGACTTACCATATCATCCCTTGGAAGCCTATACATGGTCGTCATATTATTGTTGTATTTACAGGATTTTGTTAAGCACGTGTAAATCATATTTGAGAGTTGAACTCAGTTTAACTTATCTTCGTTCGAAAAGTATAACTGCTCAAATTCAATATGGTCTTGTCTAGTTGTTTGTTCGTTTGTTGACATGTTGACTGTTGACGACTTGATTTGAATGCTTTGATATGACCTTCGTTACAACACCGAAAGTTGTCGAGTAAGCACGAAGCAGCGGTGTCTATCGGGAAGTATTGGAACCTTTAAACGGTCACAATTTTTACAAAGGAGATCCCACCCCCTGGTACTTACCTAGGTTTATGAGAATTGAGGGGAAAATTAAAATAACGTAAGTAACTAATCCTTGAAAATAAATTATTTTGATAATGTGAAAGGCAAATACTATAAAATTATTGATGTGTAATTGTCTAAATATTTATAGGATAACAGAATTGGTATATCATTACCATAGAGGGTGAAATATTAATCTAGCTGTGAAAATCATTTTATTCAACAATCTAATTTATTAATTGGTATTTTGTGTTGAGAATTGAGACATACTGTTCCAAATCTGTATTGAAAATTTTAACGCACTAATAAAAATATGTAATAATAACTAATAATCATCCAATCAACATCTGGAGTCTGACACTCCTGACAGAAGCGGACCCTCTCAGGGCGGGCCTATAAAAGGTTTTTCCTCTAAAGCGAAAAAAAAAAACTAAAGATGACGATAATTATTCTGAATGTACAAACATGAATAAAATGAAGGAAAAATAATGTAACAAATCAAAATGATTTTTAGTTGAAAAGTTGATCAAAGTTGTGAATTCCTTCGTCAGAATAGATAGGATTTCAATACATGACGAAAGATTAATCTAGCTAGTTAGAAGATATGACTCAAAATCTATTTATTCAACAATAAAATTAAACAGGGTGAGTCCCCCTTCTTTTAGTCATAGATTGCTATGTTTATTTATTTACTATTTTTCCAAATTCTGCTCAGGAAAAAACATACAGCTGTTGAAATTACAAAAAAAAATTCAGTTTTCTTTTTGTACCTTTGACATGGTTTTTCGGAATGAAATGAATTTTGGTGACCTGTTTTCTATAACTATGACACACAATATAAAATTAACAGTTTTCTCCTACTTCCACTGATTTATCAGTTATAGACCCGCAAATTCATAAATCAATGAGAAAATATCGTAAAGAAAGCAGATAAAGTTTATCTTGTGTCATTATAATTCTTCATTAAATGTTCTAAAATCTGATTAAAATTCCAGAAATTCAACTGATTTCATGAATCTGGTACCGAACTAGAATCACTCCTTTCACTTATCTACCTCATCTCCCATATGATTTTTGTACACTTCAACCTCGTTTCTTTCCAAACAACTTGAATTGCAGTATATTTATGTTTCGGGGAATAGTTACTAGTCTTACCATGATTGGATAAAATCCTAAAATATATATATATGAATAATCTTATATAAAACTCTCGTGTCACAATGTTCGTTCCCGTACTCCTCCGAAACGGCTTGACCGATTCTCATGAAATTTTGTGAGCATATTGTGTAGGTCTGAGAATCAGCCAATATCTATTATTCATACCCCTAAGTGATAAGGGTTGTTCACCCTTAATTTTTTTTTTGAATTTTTGGACGAAATTTTTTGCTTTTATTTTTTTATAATGTGGCATTACAAAATACATACAACCCTAAATTTTCACCCTTCTATCACCAACCCCTATTTTTTAATAGTCATTTTAGTAATTAATCATTTTTCATCCCGCTCGATAACTGATCAATTATCACTTGGTAAGTTATCCCAGAGAAAGAGCTAATCAAAACCAAGTCGCCGTATTTTTTGTGAATGTTTTTCACTCTATTTCGATTAAAATTTCCCTGAGCTTATGGCAAAATTTAAATTTTCGTTCAGAAAAAATATTTATTGTTATTAAAGTATCAAGGCAGTTTATTCCTGCTATACTTAGTGCTAGATTTTTTTTAAATTTCAGCGTCTTTCTGGAACAACACTCATTTGCCAGACTATACCGGTGTCACGTCCCAGTAAACAGCACGGAGTAGTGATGAGAACGAAACCGGTCTCCTGTCTTTCTCACCTTTTCTCACTTTTCTTAACCAGATACGTTTGAGTGGGTAGTTCGTATTCGCAATTGAACCCGGTAGGTGGCGCCGCAATCGGGTTCTAGGTATTTTTTAGAATTACGTGTTTGAGTGGGTCCCTGGATAACTTGGAATTCAATTGTCCCGGTAGGAGGCGCTGCAATCGGGTTCTAGTTTTTTTTTAAGATTTTTGGCATTTGGAAATAAAATTGCAACCGCAATAACCCATTTGTTGCGTGGGTCAGCTGGAATATATATAGTATTTTATTATGAAAGTCAACCCAAGCATTCTCTTGTCCAAAATAATTCTTTATTATTGCTTTGAAATACGGTGATTAAGTCCGGACCCAATGGATATAAGACGGTTTAACTCCTGGAGAAATTATGAAAGATAAGATTAAAAGAATGAGTCAATTTCTGGATGGAGTCTCGAGTTCCCATGATCAATATTCAAGTAATTTGACATAATTCGGGGTTATTCGGCCTGAAAATGAATACCCTCGCGAAACTCGACAGAAAAACTTCCAACCTACGTCATTCGCATCACAGAGACAAGCCCCATTTCTCGTCCCCTTCTTACCTTGACCCAGATCAGTGTTCCCTACCGGAGCAAAACACGTGAGCAACTGAACTACGGACTATTTATGCACCTCATAAAATTTTACGAGGATTTGCAACATTGGCAAAAAGGTTATAAGGGTGGAATATAATAGACTTAGCTGAAATATATTTTGTTGGTTTATCGGATAGTTGATTTTTAAATTGAGAGGTAAACAAATTATAATCCTGGACATGAAATTGAGGGTGTTATTACATCTTGCAGCTTCATACTATAACCCAAAGAGTACTGAGAGGTTCCAGAGATATCTCAGCGAGTTTTTGCCAGGGAAATGTGAGGAAAACGAGGACTTTGGTTCTTGACTTGGTTGACTTTAATTCGGTGACAAATTTCATCAGGTACCATCGTCTCAAAGTTAATGAGCCATGCCAAAGTGCACATACAGAAAACCTCTTTGAACTAACTATTTTTCAAAAAAGACTTTTTTTTCTTGAAAATTTTCGCACGCCTGTAAAGAAGATACAAAGACCTTGAAAAAAAGGACCACATAACCCACTTTCCCTATTAAAAAAATTTAGAGGGATGATGGGGATGGCACAGGGTGCAACAAAAATCCTTCACAAATGCATACAAATTTGGTAAAAGTGAAACAGAAATTGACCTGTTTCAGGATTTTGTTGCCAAATATTTTTCTTCTGAGAAATTGAATTTTGACGCGCACTGTATATTTCCATCATCATATGGATTATCCAATCATTTTTTGTTTGACATGTCTCTTATCTGTTGATAAGATATTAATTTATTTGATTACAAAATGATATCAAAGGGTTCTTGTGATGAAACTACATCTTAAAAAAAGTTTGAAATTAGTAATATGAAAAAAAATATTTTTCTCGTTAGTTCGAAACCATCTGGCCGATTTTACCCAATAACGAGCTCAACCGTGATATTTATATCCCAAACCTACTCTGGAAGTTTCAACTGTTTTGCTCATTCCTTATACAATTTTACAAATGGAATATTTATACAATCTAAAATCTTTCTTCTATATGAAAATATATAGCAAGGAAGAAGTGACTACATATTTAGTACGAGAACTAAAGGAAGTAGTAGTTTCGCAACCGATCAAAATGGTAGTGAATTCTTCCAGTATTATTGTATATAAGCGGCCAGACAGAAGAAAAATAGTAGGTTCCTTCGTCTGGGTGAAAACGAGGGAAATATTAACAAGGATTTCCATCTTAAAACTGCCTGATATGTTACAATACTCTCATTTGTCATTTTTGAATAGTGAGGAAATAAATCCAAAACTTCGGTTGCAAGCACCAATGAGGGCACTTCTAGGATGTTAGTTAATCTTCGGCATTCGAAATCTGGAGCTTGCCTCGCTCATTCGAGCTAATTTAACTTGATTTACCAGTGAGAATGATTAGCATGATGGTCAATTTCTTTAGAACCGATAAATCTCTTAACACTTCAGTTGCTGAATGCATTTGAGCATATGTTCTGAATCCTTTTACAGGAAATAGGCCATAAATCTCTGAAGAGTGGTCGAAGTTTTACTAGAAATTGAGATCTCGAAGACAAGGCAAAATTGTCTTCCGTAAAAGTGTTATTTTCAAGGGTTAGAGCCCACATGCCAACAAAAACCCAGTTATCTCTAGCTCCAGCCAGTTAGCTCCTTTGTTGAGAAACTCCAATATTATGATTCTTAAAATGTGACGTTGTGATACGTTACATCATTTTAACTATCAATTTTTACAGTAAAATACAAAGCGTATCTTTTAAAAATTCGAAAATTTCACAGAAAAAAGGCGGAAACTGAAAATTTTCAAAGCATTTGTTATTTAAATGATCAAAGCTAAAAGGAATAAATTTGATATGAATCGAAAGACATAATAGCGAATTGTGTTTCCGAAATGAAATTTCGTTTCTTCAGGAATGGATCGAGGAAATTGTCAATTTTACAGTAATTCGAATCGTTTCGTTAATAAAATTTCTTGATGTGACTGCAATCAATTAATTTCTAAAAATTGGTTCAAGCACTGACGTGAAGTCAGAAGCTTTTGCGCGTATGTTCTATTGTCCATTCTTCTGTATTGGACACCCTTAATCGAATTTACCATGGTTAATTATGTCGTCCATTCTCCTGTATTGGACACTTAATTCGAATTTACCATGGTAAATTTGAATTAAGAGTGTCCAATTCAGGAGAATGGACGACATAATTAACCATGGTAAATTCGATTAAGGGTGTCCAATACAGAAGAATGGACAATAGAACATAGGCGCAAAAGCTCCTGACTTCACGTCAGTGCTTGAAGCAATTTTTTTTTTCGTGATTTTTTTGAAATTTTCTAGGGGTACGGTTCTTAAAATTTTTTTTTTCTTAATTTTTTTCAAAATTTCTAGGGGTACGGTTCTTACAAAATTTCAAACACGTCTTTATGTTGATTTTCTACTACTAGTTACCAAGCTTCAATTCGATCGAATATTTATTTTTCGAGTTATCAAGGAAATAATATTCCAGGTGGGTATAACTCGGAAACCGTTAAACCGATTATGCCCAAAAACGAACTCAACTCTCCCTTTCGGATACGCAACCTACCCTGAAAATTGCAAGTCCCTATCTCCTTTCGTTCGAAAGTTATCGAGGTAACGGTCACCCATCTACTGAACTCACACAAGAATAGTCGAATCTCCTACAATATTTAACCGATCGTATTAAAACTTGAAACTTGGCAGTAGAGTTAGGTTATGAAGGCTCTTGCAAAATTTTATCAATTTCAAACGAATAGTTACTGATATATAGAATTTTTTTTTATTTTTAATGATTTATTAAAAATTTTCTACAAATGCTATCCTCACCAAATTTTGCAAACATTTTCGCGTTGGCATTCTACAACTAATAACCATGTTTGAATGCCATCAGTTCAGTATTTTTCGAGTTAATGAGGAACAAAAAACCACCGAATTTCAGAAAATTTCAGATGGCTATAACTCTAAAACCGTTTGGCGGATTACGCTCATAAACAAACTGAAATGTCGCGTTCTGGTGCACATCCTAACCTGAAAATTTCAAGCCGCTATCTCATTCCGTTCTCAAGTTATCGTGACAACAAAAATATTTTTTAATAATTTTTTTGAAAAATTTAATGCTTGTGGCTTTTACTTGATGCAAATCCATATTAACTCAATGAAAAATTATATACGATTTACACTTATTTATTCAATATTGTGACGCGTTTCGTCGACACAGCGACTTCATCAGACTACATCATACTAAATTCTTAACAAGTTATTATCTCCCTATACCTAGATGACATGGACACAGAATCATTTAAAACTAATTACAGGAGAAACTTATTTAAAACAAATTACATAATAGACTTATTTAAAACTAATTACATGAGATTTCACTGCTGGTTTCTTTGTACACATTAACAATAATTCATTCCTAATGCTTTTATTTATAAATTGATTCTCTATTTGAATAGATTGAGTAACGGTGAAAAATTTAGATCTAATTGTTCATTAACTAAATTACCCGTATGTTTTTCCCTATTTATTTCGACCATTTCCCAGTAATTAAGTTGCGCACCTTTATTCAAATTGTGTAGAATTTTGAAATCAGGGTTAAACTTATGTCCTTCTGCAGAAGGACATAAGTTTAACCCTGATTTCAAAATTCTACACAATTTGAATAAAGGTGCGCAACTTAATTACTGGGAAATGGTCGAAATAAATAGGGAAAAACATACGGGTAATTTAGTTAATGAACAATTAGATCTAAATTTTTCACCGTTACTCAATCTATTCAAATAGAGAATCAATTTATAAATAAAAGCATTAGGAATGAATTATTGTTAATGTGTACAAAGAAACCAGCAGTGAAATCTCATGTAATTAGTTTTAAATAAGTCTATTATGTAATTTGTTTTAAATAAGTTTCTCCTGTAATTAGTTTTAAATGATTCTGTGTCCATGTCATCTAGGTATAGGGAGATAATAACTTGTTAAGAATTTAGTATGATGTAGTCTGATGAAGTCGCTGTGTCGACGAAACGCGTCACAATATTGAATAAATAAGTGTAAATCGTATATAATTTTTCATTGAATTTTTTTGAAATTTACTAGCCTACGATTCGTACGAAATTTCACAAACGTGCTTAGGTTCATATTCTACAACTACCCACCAAGTTTCAATTTGATCGGATTTAGATTGGTTGAAAACAAAATTATTACTCGGAAACCACTGGGCCGATTATGCCCATTAACGAACTTGTCCGTCGTATTGAGATGCACCACCTACCCTGAAAATTTCAAGTTGCTAGCTCTTTTCGTTCTCAAGTTATCGTGGCAACGGACGGCCGGACGGCCGTACGGCCGGCCGGCCGGACAGAATCAAATTTGACCTCGAATTCTTCATTGGGGAGTCGAACTTAATCGTTTGAGACCATTTTTTTCAAAAAATTCGAAAGTTACAGACATTTGGGCAAAACTATAACGCGATGTTCTCCAGAACATACGCGCAAAAATTGGTTCAAGCACTGACGTGAAGTCAGAAGCTTTTGCGCGTATGTTCTATTGTCCATTCTTCTGTATTGGACACCCTAAATCGAATTTACCATGGTTAATTATGTTGTCCATTCATCTGTATTGGGAACTCTCAATTCTAATTTACCATGGTAAATTCGAATTAAGTGTCCAATACAGGAGAATGACCATGGTAAATTCGAATTAAGTGTCCAATACAGGAGAATGGACAACATAATTAACCATGGTAAATTCGATTTAGGGTGTCCAATACAGAAGAATGGACAATAGAACATACGCGCAAAAGCTTCTGACTTCACGTCAGTGCTTGAACCAATTTTTTTTTCGTGATTTTTTTTTAATTTTCTAGGTGTGCGGTTCTTAAAATTTTTTTTTCGTCATTTTTTTCATATTTTCTAGGGGTACGGTTCTTACAAAATTTTAAACACGTCTTTATGTTGATTTTCTACTACTAGTTACCAAGCTTCAATTCAATCGAATATTTATTTTTTGAGTTATCAAAGAAATAATATTCCAGGTGGATATAACTCGGAAATCGTTAAACCGATTATGCCCAAAAACGAACTCAACTCTCCCTTTCGGATACGCAACCTACCCTGAAAATTGCAAGTCCCTATCTCCTTTCGTTCGAAAGTTATCGAGGCAACGGTCACCCATCTACTGAACTCACACAAGAATGCTCGAATCTCCAACAATATTCAACCGATCGTGTTAAAACTTGAAACTTGGCAGTAGAGTTAGGTTATGAACGCTCTTGCAAAATTTCAGCAATTTCAAACGAATAGTTACTGATATATGGAATATTTTTTTTTTATATTCAATGTTTATTAAAAATTTTCTACAAATGCTATCGTCACCAAATTTTGCAAACGTTTTCGCGTTGGCATTCTACAACTAATAACTTTGTTTGAATTCAATCGGTTCAGTATTTTTCGAGTTAATGAGGAACAAAAAACCACCAAATTTCAGAAAATTTCAGATGGCAATAACTCTAAGACCATTTGGCCGATTAAGCTCATAAACAAACTCAAATGTCGCATTCAGATGCACAACCCAACCTGAAATTTTCAAGCCGCTATCTGCTTCCGTTCTCAGGTTATCGTGACAACAAATATATTTTTTAATAGTTTTTTTAAAATTTTCTAGCCATACGATTCGCCCAAAATTTCATAAACGTGCTTAGGTTCATATTCTACAACTACTCACCAAGTTTCAATTCGATCGGATTTATATTAGTTGGAAACCACTGGGCCGATTATGCCCATTAACGAACTTGTCCGTCGTATTGCGATGCGCCACCCACCCTGGAAATTTCAAGTCGCTAGCTCTTTTCGTTCTCAAATTATCGTCGCAACGGACGGCCGGACGGACATAATCAAATTTGACCTCGAATTCTTCATTGGGGAGTCGAACTAAATCGTTTGAGACTAATTTCGTCAAAAAATTCGAAAGTTACAGACATTTGGGCAAAACTATAACGCGATGTTCCCCAGAACATACGCGCAATAAAAAAAAACAGGATGAAATTCTGAGAATATTTAATTTTACTGACATACATGGACCACTTTCGTTCAAAGAAATTCACGAGAATAGCTGGCCATACACGGACGTTCTTCCGCGCGGTTAATCTTGTTATCTACAAAATCATGTGGAAAATCCCTTGCGTGAGTGAGCATTGCAGCACGCCATGATAGAGCTTTAAGGGATTTCTCACGTCCTTTCCTCAGGAATGGCATTTTATCGCCATACACACAGATGATCGAGCGGTCGGGGATCAAATGTCTTTGCGTCCATCCTTAAATAATTTTTAAAGTAATCGGGATTTTTATCTATTAATTCCCGTAGAAGTGACATGTGACAATATTTTTCTTTCTCAGCCATCCAACTTTCTGCTATGGCGCTCTAGTTCCTTGGAACAGAGTGGTTATCAATTTGCCCAAGTGTCTGTAATTTTCGGATATTTGGCTAAAAATTATCTCAAACGTTTTGGTTCGACTTACTAATCAAGAATCCGTGGCCAAAATCGATTCTGTCTGGCCGTCCGATGATAGCACGATATTCCCCAGAACATGCGCGTAATAAAATGTAATATACAAGGACATTATTCAACGGTTTTTTTTTTGGTTTTCTCTCCCAAACTCTGAAAAATATCTATAAAATAAAAATTAATTAATTTGTGATTTGCTTCTGCGTAAGAAACACAGAGTTTGGGAGAGAAAACCCAAAAAAAAAACCGTTGAATAATTAGTATACCTCCCACAGTATTCTTTACTTATACAAGGACATGCTCCAGAAAAGTAAGTAGGTATTTTTTTTACTTAAACAAAAGTTTGCTGGCGTGGGTAAGTTCAGTAACTGGATGGATGACCGCTCTGATTATGAATTTGAATAAGCCTGCCAATGTGGGCTGATCACACTTCAGTGATTTCCCAACGTCTTCATTCAAAATTCTATAATTTCAAGGATAAACAACTTCATAACAGGCCAGTGTGAGCATTGCGAAGAACCAATTTCAAAGATCCAGGACTTTTCTCTTCGTGCGTCAGATCTATTCTTCACGAGGTTGGATCCCTTGATGGGGAATTCTTGGATCCCATTGTACCCTCTCTCGGAAATTATTCAGTCTAAGCCTACATACGAGTACATCAAAGGATGCAGGGTAAACTGTGGAAATTTTAATCAGTGCAGGAAGGAGAGTTTCGAAAGTGGTATACCGCAGGCCTTGTTGTGGTATAATTGGCGAGTAAGAAGAAGAGCCGTTGGTAGCTCGTGGTCAAATAATTAGTTAGATGCTGCTTTCCATAGTTAGTTCGGATCAGTTTCAGGAAGTTTTTGGCTGATCTCATGGAAGAAGTAGTGTAAATCTGAACTTGGCTGTAACATGAGGTTTGAAGATTTTACAAAATATCAGCGGTATCTAGCTGTGACATAAGTAAAAAAATATCTGGAAAATTCTATGAGATCATTGGAATCGTGGTAATAAAATAATATACAGGGTTACAAGATAAGTCGAACTGAATATTGAAGGACGTTATTATTCAGGTAATTTTTGATGAATTTGGTCCTATAATATCTTCTCCGAAATTTCACCGTTATTGAGGTATTGAATTTTCAAGAATTTTCTTTAAATTTTTCAGTTTTTGGCATTTTTTTTTTATTAGAGCTCCTATAGTCCGTTTATTTGATGTATCTAGTTAGGGAGCATGTCGCGTAATGGTGAGAACAGCTCTGATGGGGGGCACAATAGATCTCAAGGTCGCGGTGCAACGTAACCCCTTATCAATAATAATAAATAATAATAATAGGGAGCATGTCAAATAATAAAAATGGTCGTACTACTAACAGCTCAAAAAGACTACTTGACGAAGGTTAGAATTGAAATATTTAACTGAATGTTTTTAACTTCGAAGTATTTTTGGCGCTCTTGTTCCTCTGAACAGAGTGTTCATCAATTTGCCCAAATGTCTGTAATTTTCGAATATTTGGCTGAAAATGGTATCAAACCATTTGATTCGATTCACTGATCAAGAACCCGTGGTCGAAATCGACTCTGTCCGGCCGTTAACATGATAACTCTCGAACGAAAGGAGTTAGAGAATTGAAATTTGCAGGGTAGGTTTGGAGCGTAAATATCTCGGACGAGTTCGTTAGCGGGCGAAATCCATCAAACGGTTTTGGAGTTATGGCCGTGTTTAGTGAAAACATTTTTTATGAATATTTCTGAAACCGATCACTCGATCTATCTGAAATTTAGCATCAAATTGTAGAATCATGACCTTTAGACTAATGTGAAATTTGTATTGATCGGGTTAGCGTAAAGTGTCAAAACAAAATTTTGGAAATTTTTCAAATTTGTTTCAACAATAACTCTCGAACGGAATGACCTAGGCAGTTGAAAAGGGTAAGGGAGATAAATATATCGGTTGAGTTCGCTTCTGGGCAAAATAGGCCAGATGGTTTCGGATTAAAGAAAAAAATTTTTTTTAACTTTTAATCTTGATAAATAAACTACTATTTGAATTGAATTTCCTTCATGATGCAGTTCTATCTAAAGAATACATTACGTGCGCGGCGTTTGAAGGTGTGAGGTGTTTGCAAACGTTGACAGTGTTACCAAACAATTATGGTCTAATTTCGCTTGAGTCAGCAACTCATATGTAACAGAACACATTGAAAGAACACATTGAAGAAAAATTCTAAAGGGTACCATACCATAGCATATCTGATTGATGATGACAGATGGAGAGGTTGAGGTTACTTTGAGGCGTCTGTTGGAGGAGATCCAGGATACCAGGAGGGAGTTAAAAAATTCAATATCTGCGTCGGAGGCGAGATTATTGTTGGAGGTTCAGGCACTGAGGAATAAGAATGGGCTACTAGAGAGAGAAAACAAAGACTTGAAAGAAAGGCTCGAAAAAACAGAACGCTGGTGTAACAAGAATAATATTGTGATTTTTGGCCTGAAAATAGGCTCCAATATAACTGCGGAGTTTCTCTGTCGGGAAATATATCGTTTGTTGGGAGTGCGAGTTGAATTATCTGAAATTAGTGACCTCTATACATTGGGTAATCAGGAAGGCAGTCCAGTGAAGGTGGAATTTGTGTCACATCGATGTAAAAACGTATCTTTGAACATGTTAAAAAATTGAAAGGTACTGAAATATCCATTACTAATGATTTAACTATACAGCAGCGTCAGGAAAATAAGAGGTTGTTACCCTTCCTGATAAAAGCCAGAGCGGGTACATCTGAAAAGTCATATATATGGAATAATAGACTGGTGGTGGGACGAAGGGTGTATACCTTGGAAGAACTAGAAAACTGTGAAGAAGATGTTAAAACAAATAGTGCTCCGAATACACCCACAATAACAAAACATAAGAATACTGCCACGGAGATTGATTCGGACACTGTTGTGTTGGAATCTGCACCAGGACCATCAGTGAGTAACTCTGACGCTGTTATGTTAGAATCTGTGCAAGGATTGCAACAGGCGAAAAGTAATCGAGACAAGAAATTATTTACGCCATATTTGGCAACACACAAAAAGGTATACACTAATAAAAAAAGATCACCCCCAGGGGAGGATGTATTTGGTATGAAGCTTCGGCATAAATCCACGACAGACAAAAAGTAATTAAAGAAGGCTGGGGGGGGGGTTGAAGGTAATTTTGTGTTTATTTTAGTTATTTAACAGCTCATTTTATAAAAAAAGAAAAAGAAGACAAAAATCAATAAATATGGATAATTACATAAAAGCCTATCAAAATGAAGACTATGATACTGTTGTTATTGAAGATATCAATGATCTAAATACCATGAAATTATGTCAAGTCAAGATTATGCAAATGAATATAAGAAGTATGCAAAAAAACTTTAATGATTTTGAACTGTTCCCTGAGACAATATCTGTCGATTTTGACGTGATTATATTGAGTGAGACTTTTCAAGTGGAGGATGTGGGCTTGTTTAATTTAAATGGTTATGAGCTAATATACAATAATGCAAAATATAATAGAAATGACGGAACAATAGTATATGTAAAAAGTAATATGGAATTCTGATAATCTGATACATAAAATAGTAAATTCATACTAGAAAACAAACTAAAATACTGATCTAATCAACTCATAAACATCCAAGAGTAATGACTCAAAAATGCTGACCTTGGCGACCGCTCGAGGAAGTGATTTAGACCTAAAATATTGATGAAGACAGTTTACCAACCATGACAAAAAATACCAATGAAGACAATTCTCCCGGATTATCAGCAACATTGTGAATTTAATATTTATTTAGTATTTTTTTGTTAATCATGGAGTATCCACACCTACATTTAGATAATAACATTTAGTTATTTTGCCGTTAGAATGTGAATATTAATTTATTAAAGCTGTACACAGTTATCAGCTCCTCGGAGCGAGTAACTCACAGTTAATTGAGTTTAATTGTCATAGTTTCAACTAACTGTTCAATAAACTCTATTATTATTATTATTATTATAATTCTCAACTCTGAGAAACCAATACTTTCGGAGATTTAATTTGTCTGTTTGAACAAGAGCGCCAGAAAGCTCCTGTCCACAGGGCTTGAACCAATTTTTTTTTAATGTGTGGTAGTTATTCTGCAGATGCTCTCAAAAACTTCTTCGTCTCTTCAAACGTTCAAAAAGATATGACACTTGCTATTAAATAGGCATAACATTGACTGAATTACAGTTGAGGTAGTAGAGGGTACATTTTTAGTAAGAGGTGAAAGAAGCTAATAATCCGTAAATAAAACAAAAAGAAATACAACGAAGTCTTGTTCGACATGGCCGCCATTTATTACACAAATTATCATACGTTTTTAAAATCAAGTTTGCCTGAATAATGTTCTGTGTACCTATTAATTGAAGATGGTAGGTATTCATTTCGATGATTACTATTTTCAATGTATCTATGTTTCTACTCTGATAGATGTATTTCCCGTGCTCTTCGACAATTTTCTGTGAAAACACGACTTGGCTTGGGTTTTTGGACTGCTACATCTTCTAACTTTGTGACGAGGATTGTGACTGAACTTTGATTTGTATTCTGAACATGGCAACATTCAGCAACGAGGAATATGATGACATCCTAATGTGTTATGGATTTTGCGAAGGAGTGTCGTTGCGTGCTCGCGATGAATAGTCTGGTTCGTTGTGCACACTTCTGGGCAACACCCATACCATTACTCGCCAGTGCAAGTAACTGAAGAAGGGGATCCATTCAGGCAACTAGACTCCTGCATATTCATGCTCTCTGCCGATATTGAAGATCTATTTTTTTTTTAAGAAAATCCTGAGGACAGATGGGTCGGAATTTGATAAAGAAGTCATCACAAGTTATCATAACGCCCATTACTCGGCTCCCAAAGCGCGAGGTAACTCAAAGAAAAAAAGAACAAATGAACCACAAAGAAGATTCAGTCTGAACGTGTGGATGGCCATCATATCAAATTACTTGATAAGTGCCATACTTCCTGCCCGATAATTTGGATGGCAAAACATATGAAATCTTTTTGAGGGAGGAATTACCCTCTTTGTTGAAAGACTTGCCTATTACAGTGAGATGAGACATGTTCTTTCAACATGATTGCTGCCCAGCGCACTACAGAAGGAGTGTTCGGGCATGGTTGGACGAGAAATACCCAAATAAATAGATTGGAAGAGGCGGTCCCATAGCATCACCGGCGAGGAGCCCCAATTTAACACATAGATTTTTATGTGTGGGGTCTTATGAAAAGCCTAGTGCACGACCAAATGACGCCGATTGAAAATTCTCGATATTCTGAGACAGAGGATTATTGATACAGCTGAGGAAATGAGGCAGAGCCTGCAAACTACCATGAAAATTAATTCAAGGAAACGAATGAGAATTTGTGTGAGAAATTACGGTGGCCCTGTAGAACAAGAGTGATAAAAATATTGTCCGGTTTCTTTTTGTTTTATTTACGTATTATTAGTTTCTTTTACCTAAAACTAAAAATGTCCCCTCTACTACCTTAACTGTGATTGGGTCAATGTTTTCCCTATTTAATAGCAAGTGTTATACCTTTTTGAACAGCTGAAGAGACGAAGAAGTTTTTAAAAGTACCTGCAGAATATCTTCCAAACATTTTTTTTGAGCGCTTCAAAGTTAAAACATTCAGTGAAAATTATATTGTATTGTGAGTAGTAGATTCAGTTTTTCTTTATCATTTATATTAATTGGCATTCCCTCTAACTAGATACATCAAAAAACGGATCCTAGGAGCTAAAACCCTAGAAAAAATCGATAAAAAAGCCAAAAAATTAGGGATTCAAGAAAAATCTTTCAAATTCAATATATTTAACTAATTACAATTCCATTAGAATACATGTCAGAATTGAAAATTTTGTGGATATAGGTCTCTTCCATCGTTCTCTGTTCTATGCTGCATTCAACCTACTTTTACCTGCCACTTCCCTTCTTTCATCCGCTCAACGTATTTCTGGACGCCTTTTAGTTTGTCTAGACCTCCACATTGTTGACCTATGTGGCCGTCTGCCTTTATCTAGCCTGGCAATATGCCCACACCAATACCATTTCATCTCAACCACTTCTTGAATTAAATCAGCAACTCAATTTGTCTTCTGATAGTTTCATTTCTTATTTTATCAAGCGTTGAGACTCCCAGCATGCATAGTTCCGTGGCTCTTCAAGTTGTTTACAAATAATTTTGTTTGACCGGTAGTTTCCAGATCGTATCTTTATACAGGCAAAATACAAGTGTTATTATATAACACTTAAGAGAAAAGTATATTATACTTTTTGCTTAAGCTTTATAGATATCGTATTATTCTTAAGAATGGGTTCTAGTTTGACGAAAGCTATATTTGCTGCTAGTATAATAATAATAATACTTCATTAATCCGTTTAAACCCCTACACTGTGTATAGGACATGTCAACGTACAGAAAATATAAACTGTTCAAATTCTACATATTTATGGAGTTGGAAAAATATTCCTCAATTCAATAGAAACATTTTAACAGTAGCATGTTCTTGATTTCTTTTTTAAATTTGAAAATGTCCAAAGATCTAACAGAGGATGGAAAATGATTGAATAAAATAAGGGTTTTCATTGTTTTCAATATTTAAATGAGATTAATTTAGAAAAATGTTATAAAGTTGCTTATTAGATTTGAATTCTATAAAAGGCTACTGGTGGTTATTGTTATGAGTAGAATGTAAAAGCACAGAACTAATAGAGTTAACATGGTAGATATGTATAGAAATTAGGGAAAGTTAATTAATCTTATGCTAGCCTGCATTCTAGCTGTTCGATACAAAGAAAATACCTTCCACGAACGATGGAAGGCAGGGGTTTGCAAAGTTTGGAATACCAACATCATCAACAAACTAGCAGGAACACGTATCACGCCAACGGACCAAAGAAGAGTAGTCAGGATTTGAGACAGGCATAATTCAAGACACTACTTGAAGATCACATGAGTAAAAACCTGCATTCCGTATATTTCAGGAGTTTGAAATATCAGGGCCTATCAGAAGTATTATCCTATGCCTTTTTGAAGTCAGCTGGGCTCAAGTCGGAAACGGAAGGATTTGGTATGGCTTTTCAATGAAAGTGGGCACCCCAACAACGTGCAGAATATGTCACAGCCAGCAGGAATCTGTTATGCACATCCTGTCTGCTTGCAGAGTCCATTCTCCTTCAGGATATGTGGAATGTAGCAATGTGGCATTCTAAACTATCTACTTCCATCTGAGGGATGTTTATGGTGTATACAACAAACCAGTGCTACCATACCTCTGGAGACTGAAGCAAATATTGAAAATCACAAAGCTCGCATCTACTGGAACTTTGTGATTCTAACAACTCGGCAGATCCACGCCATAAAGCCAGATATAGTACTGCTGGACAAAGAGCTCAAGGAATTGTTTGTTGTCGCATTTTCCCCCCTGCTGAAAATAACGTTGTGATGAAATAAGTACAGAAGAGGGAAAATACAAGGATTTCTATGTTCGATCTGGGAATCTTGTATCTCTGCCGCCTCTGAGAGGCTTAACCCAGGCCAGTTTAGTTGAATTTGTTGAGAAGCTACAGAGTACTGATGAAGGCCAAGAAGCCAGAAACGCGTCTGCTCTTGCTTTCTCGGCCAATCAATGAACCCCCTGGGGTCTATTTGACTTGTGAAATATATGCATAAGTATATTAATTATACGAAGCCATTTATGAAGGACCCGATTGGCAGGAACGCTCTGGACTTGTTGATTTATTAACAACGGTATCGCCATTTTTCATTATAAGGTATGAATTAAATTGATCCCGGTTGACGACTAACAAGAAAGTACGAACTGAAAACCATTATCGCGAAGAGCACAGAAAGTAGAAAAGATAATATAGTATAGGACATGCTAGATTATCAAATTTTCATTTGCCCGAGGAATCCATTCATGTATTGACATATTCCCGAACCCTGTCCTTATATTTATAATCAACAATTAGTGTACCTACCTACCAACTTGTTTGTTTGATTTGTTGCGATGCTTGGACGTTAAAATATATGGAGCCGAAAAACAAAAAAACTCTCAGATATTTAATATATGGAAAGATGTAACATAGATGGTGCGTTATTCTAGTCCATACTCCCAGTGTTTCGAATCGGGACTCTACTCATTTGCCCTTTTTTTGGTACGGTGTTCTATGAACGCCTATTAATTCGTCTTAATGTTTGTAATTTTCGAATATTTGGCCAAGAAAGGCCAAACGATTAGTTTCCACTCACTGATCAAGAATCCGAGGTCAGAATTGAGTCCGTCCAGCCGGCCGTTCAGCCTTCAGCACGATTGCGCTCGAACGCAATGAGGTAGAGAGTTCAAATTTTCAGAGTACCTTTGCAGTCCAAATGCGCCGGCAAAGTTCGTTAATGGGCAAAATCCAGCGAACTTTTGTTTTCCCAATAACTCGAAAGGTACTAATTCGATCGAATCAAAGCACGGTCATTAGTTGAAAAATACTGACACGAAGACTTACGCAAAATTTTGTCAGGATCGCATGTCTGCAAAATAAAAAAAAAATATTTAAAAAAATTCTAAATCTCAGAAACTATCAGACAGATATCGTTGAAATTCTACCGGAGCCATGAAAACCTTATTATACATTGAAGTTCTAGATTTGAGCTTGATCGGAGCTATATTGGTGGAGATATTGCCGAAATTTCAAAATATTCCAAAGATCGGGGTCAACTGGTCCACTGTTTTTATATTCAACCAAACAAATTCTCAACAGTTTTTTTTTATTTTTGACGTGGCTATAAATTATTTCATATTATATTTGGTGCTCTCGATAGATCGTATATCTGGCTTTCATGAATTTCATGTTAATCTATGATCTTTACATAAACATAAGATAATATCACATGTGTCCGACAATCGAAACTGAATGCCTTTGCCGGGTCGAGATGAGTTAAATATGGTACAAATGGACATATTATAAAGAATATTTACTTTGGCTTTATTCCAGTAAAATAGTTTAACCCAGAATTATGAAAGAAAAAAAGTAGGTTGTGAAAAGTTTTTTGCAGTCAATAGGAGGGGATTACTTATATTACATTTGCTTTTCAGCAGTAACAAATAAACTTACTTATCAAGGTAAATAAGTATAGTGACTATGTTTATCACTTTCACTCAACATTTGTCGTCTGAAGATTTTCAAGCACCCAACAAAAAGGCCTAGCAGAGTCACGATATCCCCCCTCTTAAATGAAAATTTAACTTGAAGAAAGAATCGATATTAAAGATGAGATAAGATAAGTTCTAGATTTATAGTAACTCGATCGGATCTATATAACTGGAAATATTGGGAAAAATATTTTTTTCTGGAGCTAAGCATCTTTAGGCGAGTTCAGTACCTGGATGGATGACAACTCTGGCTATAAATTTGGACAGCGCGCCAAAGCTCCTGTCCACAAGGCTTTCCCTCTTTTTTGGCGCTCTTTATCCTCGGAACAGAGTGCTTATCAATTTGCCCAAATGTCTGTAATTTTCGAATTTTTGGCTGAAAATGGTCTCAAACGATTTCGTTCGCTCGATCAAGAATCCGTGGTCGAAATCGATTCTGTCCGGCCTTCCGTCCGTTAACACGATAACTCTCGGAAGAAAAGTGTTAGAGGATTGAAATTTGCAGGGTAGGTTTGGAGTGTGAATATCTCGAACGATTTCGTTATAGGGTGAAATCCACCAAGCGGTTTCGAAGTTATGGCCGTTTTTAGTAAAACATTTTTTATGAATATTTCTAAAACCGATAACTCGATCTGTCTGAAATATAGCATGCGAAGTTTTGTATTGATCGGCTTGCCGTAAAGTGTAAAAAAATTTTTTTTTAATTTTTAAATTTTGTTTCTACAATAACTCTCCAACATAATGAGCTAGGCAGTTGAAATTTTCAGAGTAGGTTTGGGAGATAAATATCTCAGTTTTTTTCAACTTACAAATTTCAAATTCAATTTTTTTAAGATGCAGTTTACCATAAAAATCCACTGATATTATTTTCAACTCTAACAAGCTAATACTTTCGGAGATATGATTTTTAGAAATTTCTATAATGAATCGTACTTCTCTGTTTTCACAGAATGCTATAACTATTCTATAATATTCTATAAGAGGGAGTCAAATTCATTTCAGCTATTTTATTTTGATTTCTTCCATGGTTCTCATGATTGTCATTATCAGATTGCTCATTTAATCTTGATAAATAAACTATTAATTCGATTGAATTTCCTTTATGATGCAGTTCTATCATGATAATACATTGATATAATTCCCAACTCTGAGAAACCAATACTTTCGGAGGTATGATGTGTCAAAGTTTGAACAAGAGCGCCAAAGCTCCTGTCCACAGGGCTTGAACCAATTCTTAGATTTAACTAGGGCTTTTGACTATGTTGATCGCTCTTCTCTTCTCCTGAAACTTTGCCGATATGGACTTGATGCCAGCAGTATAGGTCTTGTTGCATCATTTCTCAGGGGTAGATCAAAGGCAGGGTATTTGAATGGCCGTTGATCTGACATTGGGAGGTCCGCAGGGGTCGGTACTTGGTCCCGTGCTGTTTTTAATTTTTAAACGACCTGCCGGATTCTCTGGGGCATTTTAGGACTTTGTTGTTTTTATTGTTTGCTGATGATACCACTATTTGCATTTTTGACATAGATCTGGATGGTGGACAGATACAAGTTGAGGAGGCTCGTTTGGAGGCTATATCTTGGTTCAGTTGTAATGGACTCCACCTAAATGAGACAAAACTGAGGAAATGGTTTTCGCTCTCCGTGAACTAGACAATATCCGAGATGTAAAATTTTCTTGATTCGAGGCTAACTTGGGCTGCTCATGTTGGTCAGCTGGCCTCTAAATTAGCATGGAACATATTTGTGCTGAGGAGTTTATCCACCTCTGTGTCTCGCATGGTACTAAGAACTGCCTACTTCTCATTGAAAGAATCTCACCTTCGATGTGGAATTTTGCTGTGGGGTGGTTCCTCTGGTGTAGAAAGAATATTTCGTCTGCAGCGTAGAGCTATAAGAATTCTCGATAACCTTGGATACAGAGTTAACTGTACAAATACCTTGTCTAGGCTGGGCATCCTCACCGTTCCTGGACTATTTGTTCTTGAATGTCTTTTGCATGAGCATGGTGATGTAGACAGTTGGGACTCACATGGCAGTAGACATAACTATAATACAAGAAACAGAAGCAATCTTGTTCCATCTTATGCTAGATTGAGCAGATCACTTAGAGGGCCAAACTACTTAGCCTTAAATTCTTCAATAGATTGCCTATAGCCTGGAGGTCACTTCCATCTAATTTTTTTAAGGCCAAAATATCGGATTTCTTAAATAAGAATACTTCTTACAACTATACAATGAATTCCACCATTTAAATTTCAGTTGACTCTCCTGTATCATATTATTCATATGATATATGATTTTTTTTTCATTGTTTGCGCCATTTTATGTGTGTTTGTTTGTCATTGTGGACATATCAGGAACTTTGCTGAAGTTTGTATATGCAATGCGTATTCTTGCACCAATAAAAATTTTTGTGAAATTCGAGAATTGTCACATTGACAGTATTTAAAAATCATAGCTAACATAGTTTTACTTCGCATAGAAATTTCCAAGCTCCAACTCCTTTTTCAATAAATTTAGCCAAATATGGTCAATACCAATTGAGCAATTTGCAAAATTGCATTCTCTGTTCAATAAAATACAAGTTGACTCCTTAAGTTTCCTTTTAATATAATCAGGTTCTGTCATTAAATTCTTCGTATTACTCCAATCCATCATGTGATCTCCTTGGATTGTACATACATGTTATGCTATTTTTGATTTCTGTATGTCTCTATTTCTCAAGTTATTCTTATGCTCTGACTTTCTTACTTCTAGTGGTCTTGATGTTTCTCCTGTGTATGATTTACCACAAATACAAGGAATATTACATACACAGGTTTTTGATTTTTGTTTTTCATTTATTGGTTTTGTTTTCGTTAAAAAAAAGACCTAAGATCATTTTGTGTTTTGAAGACGGTTCTTATATTGAACTTAGATGATGGATTGGAGTAATACAAAGATTCTAATGACAGAACCTGATTATATTAAAAGGAAACTGAAGGAGTCAACTTGTATTTTATTGAACAGATAATGCAATTTTGAAAATTGCTCAATTGGTATTGACCATATTTGGCAAAATTTATTGAAAAAGGAGTTGGAACTTGGAAATTTCTATGCGAAGTAGAACCATGTTAGCTATGAGTTTTAAATACTGTCAATGTGACAATTCTTAAATTTCACAAAATAACTATCAACAAAATAATTCTGAAGATTTTCATTAAGCGTCTGACGAAGGAGTCGATATAGACTCCGAAACGTTACGATATAGTTGTTTCTTCGTTGATTTTGTTTCGTTGTTGTTTGTTAGGCAACATTGTTCAATTGATTACTTCTGACAAATATCTTGTGTTTCTTACGCAGAAGCAAATCACAAAATAATTAATTTTTATTTTATAGATTTTTTTTCAGAGTTTGGGAGAGAAAACCCAGAAAAAAACCGTTCAATAATGAGTATACCTCCCACAGTATCCTTTAATGATTATTTAAAGCTTCTTCAATTTCATTCAGAAAGCGAATCGCCATGAATGGCGAAATTCATTATTTTCTTCTACCATTTCATACTCAATATTTATTTGAATTCGCCTGCTAACTTTATTTAAACTTTTTTTCAAGAATACTGTCTTTTGTTCTCGATGATTAGTAGCTGTAGTATTTGCTGAGGCTGAACTTGGCTGAACTTGGCCTCTAATAAATAACTACAAATAAACTTTGCTGATGAACTACTTTATTCGTACTTTGTGCCTTATAAAATATATAAATTAGTTAGTATATATTTAAAATTTTTCAAATTACGGATAATCTAGACTGTGCTACGGAAAATAATGAATTTCCTCGAAGTGTACACAGTTTGCTTTCTTAAGGGAAAATTACAAAATATACAGGGTGAGTCTTTGACCACTGCATTAATTTTAATCAAAGATTCCTCTCATCAAATGAAACTCTTTTTTCATTTACCATTTTTCCAGATTCGGCTCAGGTGAAAAGTTACAAGCGTTTAAAGATTTCACAATGTGCTAATACACTCCCGCATATAAATTATTTATGACATTGTTGACGAACGAGAATAAGGCATGGTAACGTGGTTTACAGCTTGATTCGGGATTCCAACGCTCAGGGACGGATCCATAAAAGTAGTGAAATTTCAGGAGTTTTTCATTTTAAAACATTCAATGAAGAATATCTCGAAAACGGTGCGTTTAAGGAGAAATGATGAAGAATAATATAATGTTCTAAAACGATGGAGTATTCTTGAAATGACTCAAGAAAAACTTTATATGCTTTATTTATGCTAATTTCGTTTAGTTTTATGAATCCACGAGTCCATAACTAGAAAACCAGTAGAAGTAGAAAATAACTAATATTTGGGAAATATGTATCATAGTTATAGGAAACCTTACGCCAACATTCATTTTATTCGAAAGAAGGATGTCAAAGCTACAAAATAAAAACTGATTTTTTTACAAAATTTCAACAGCCTGTATCTTTTTACCTGAGCTGAAATTGGAAAAATGTTAAATGAAAAAAGTGTTTCATTTGATTAGAGGAATCTTTGGTTAAAATTAATGCAGTGGTCAAAGACTCACCCTGTATATTGTTCGTAAATACCGAATTGGTTTATTGGTTTTGGATTGATATATTTTGGCACTCTAGTTAGATCTAAATTCTTTTATGATGTTTGAATTTAATTTCTGCTATGATGAAGTTCTATCATAAAAATCCAACTCTTACCCAGTGTTCCCAACTGCAGGGAATTTTCCCTTTTTAGGGAATTTTGGCATCGAAAGGGAAAAAGGGATTTTTCTTATAAAATCGTGTAAATGAGGGAATTTTTCTAATTTTTGAGATAACATTATAATTTTCAGTAAAATCATATAATTTCAGAGATACCTCGACAATATTCCGACATATGTTTTACAAAGGATATATTTTATTTTTTTTAAATGGATATTATTCGCTTTCTCTTAGTTCTTTTTTGTGTAGTTTTATTATATTAAAAAAATACGGTGTTTTTATTCATGTAGTATGCGATTACTTGACATTTTTGTCAAAATTCGGGGGTGCAGGGAATTTTAGCTGTAAAATTGAGGAAATAGGGAATTTTTGGCATCCATCAAGGGAATTTTCGTCTGAAAAGGTTGAGAACACTAGAGAATACTTTCGATGATATGATTGAGCAAGAGCGCCAAAGCTCCTGTTCACAGGGCTTTCTCTCTTTTTTTGTTAATTGTATTCAAATTTACATAAGGGATTTCCTTTATTTTTACTATTTGGCGCTCTTGTTCCTCGGAACAGAGTGTTTATCAATTTGCCCGAATGTCTGTAATGTTCCGAGTTTGTGGATGAAAATGGTCTTAAACGATTCGGTTCCACTCACCAATCAAGAATTCGTGGTAAGAATCGATTCTGTTCGGCCGGTCCGGCCGTTAACATGATAACTCTCGAACGGATTGAGCTAGATAGTTGAACTTTTCAAGTTCGTTATTGGGCAAGATCGGCAAGATGGATTCGGAGTAACGAAAACAATATTTTTTTTTTTTGTATTACGAATTTGTGATAAATTTTTTTTTTTTTTTAATGCAGTGTTACCATAACAATAAGACGTAATATCCTTGAAGCCTTCCCAGATATTGAGGTTCATTTATACTCTGGAACTGGAGGGCGAGCTGTAGATGGCGTAATGGTGAGAACAGCTCTGATGGGGGGCACAATAGATCTCAAGGTCGCGGTGCAACGTAACCCCTTATCAATAATAATAAATAATAAATACCATAACAATCCATTGATATAATTACCAACTTCAACAGGCTTATACTTTCGAAGATATGATTTTTCAAAATTTCCATAATACATACGTACATATATGTTATCACAGAATGCTCTAATTGTTCTATCTATGAATTATTATATGATCATGTCAACTTATTTCTGGTTCGTTACTCATAAGCCTTACTTTCGTTCAACTAAATGTTTACTGTTTGCGATAGCTGTCGTTTGGTCCAGTTTAACCCTTGTAGCGAGAATTGGACCGTCATAAATATAGATAAGATGCAAAGGGATTTCATTTTCTTTCGTGATGTAGTTTGGTCTTAAACGATTTGGTTCGACTCACTGATCAAGAATCCGCAGTCAAAACGATTGTCCGGCCGTCCGTCCGTCTGGCCGTTAACACGATAACTCTCGAACGGAATGAACTAGACAGTTGAAATTTTCACAGTAGGTTTGTGGGATAAATATCTCAGTTATGTTTGTTAGTGGGCAAAATCGACCAGACGCTTGCAGAGAAACGAAAAAAAAATGTTTTTTAAACTACAAATTTCGAATTCCATTTATTTTCAGATGCAATTTCATCATTGAAATCGATCGATGTCATTTTCAACTTCAACAAGCTAATACTTTCGGAGATATAATTTTTCAGAATTTCAATAGTATATCGTACGTAGTTCTATGTTTTCACAGAACTGGAATATTGGCTAAAGTTTCAATTGATATAATATTATATTCAGAGTTTATATGAGGAATGAATATTTCGGATAATTTTAATTGAATTTATTTTGTCAAAGATTGCACAAACGTGCCGAAGCTCCTGCCACAGGGCTTTCCCACATTTGCCCAAATGTCCGTAATTTTCGAATTTTTCGATGAAAATGGTCTTAAATAATTTGGTTCGACTCACTGATCAAGAATCCGTGGTCGAAATTTATTCTGTCCGGCCAGTCCGGCCGTCCGGCCGGGCAGCAGGCCGTAGGCACGATAACTCTCGAACGGAATGAGCTAGAGAGTTGAAATTTTCAGAGTAGGTTTGGCAGATACATATCTCGGCTAAGTTCGTTACTGGGCAAAATCGGACAGATGGTTTCGGAGTAACAAAAAAATTTTTTTTTACATAACAAATTCCAAATAAAATTTTTTTCAATAAGCAGTTTTACCATAAGAATCCAATGATATCATTTTTAACTCTAAGAAGCTAATACTTTCGGAGATATGATTTTTCAAAATTTCAATGAATAATCGTATTTCTACGTTTTCACAGAATTATTTAATTATTCCATGTATGAATTGTCATAATGTCAACTTATTTTCCTGAGACATGACATTGTCTAGTTCCTTGCTAATAGTTGGTTCGAGAAAAGTCAAAATCGACTTAAAAAGACAAGGGTAAAAAACCGTCAAATAAACCCCCATGTGGCGATTTTATGTCGAAAAGTGAAAATTAGGAACAGGTTAGTACCGACGTTTTATTCTAATACCGGAGATCGACAAGATCGTACGAGGAGCCCGATAGCCGGTTGGTCTAGGCCGTCGGGTTTTCGGTTTCGGTTTTTTGATTTGGTTTTCGGTTTCGGAACGAGAGAAGGCGGGCTCATATCCCGGAAAGGGAATTACACTTTTTGGCTTCTAGTTCCTCGGAACTGAGTGCTTATCAATTGCCCAAATGTCTGTAATTTTTATTTAAGATGCAGTTTCACCATTGAAATCCATCGATATAAATTTCAACTCCAACAAGCTAATACTTTCGGAGATATGATTTTTATAAAATTCAATAATGAATCGTACGTACTTCTATGTTTTCAAAGAATGCTATAATTATTCTATCTAAGCTTTAATATATGATCTGTGTTCATACTCGTACATTTCATCCTGTTTTATAGAAAAGAGTCAAATTCATTTCAGCTATTTTAATTTGATTTCTTCCATGTTGCAGTTCTCATTCTCAGATTGCTCATTTAATCTTGATAAATAAACTATTATTTGAACTTAATTTCCTTTATGATGCAGTTCTTTCATAAGAATACATTGATTTAATTCCCAACTCTGAGAAACCAATACTTTCGGAGATATAATTTGTCTGTTTGAACTAGAGAGCCAGAAAGCTCCTGTGCACAGGGCTTGAACCCATTTTTTTGTTCCATTTTGAAGTTTCCAAACGTAAATTATTGAAAATTTTAGTGGTGTTTCAACATTTTCTTCGCTGTTTGATTCCAAAAGATTGGTAAATGATCACGGAAACGGTGTAGTTGAGCACATGCATTTGCCGAAAAACTTTTGAAAACATATTAATAATATAAGAAATTCCGAATTGAAACATATGCTTATATATATACTTATATCGTTACTAGTTATATCTTAAAATTCTGCAAAAAACCAGATTCATTCCAAGAAGAATTATATCCTATCAGTTTTTAAAACAAACATAAATAAGCGGTGCGATAAAATTTTATGTCCTTTTAATGATTGGCATGACTTCCGGTGAAATAAGATTCGGCGAATTATATGAGCCATTCGAAGAATACGGTCGACCGAAAAAATCCATAATACTGTTTTATGTTTGATTCTGTCCATGGAACAATAGATCTGATAATCGTGCTCTCAACTAAAGAATACCGTCATCACGATCAATTATTTCGAATGTGAATGATACGAAATTCAACGCAACTCCCGTTCAACTTTCAAATCTGCAATGAAATTGAAAATGAAAATTATGAGAAATGGGAAAATATAATGTCGACAGTGAAAATTGTTAATTTGGCAACTCCATTTAACACTGCGTAGAAATTCAAATCACCAAGATTTGACCGAAAATTGGTCTTAAAATGACAAGGAATCATTTTTTAGTTCTTTTTAACTAAAAATATACAAAATGAGTCATATTAACATTCTTATACAGAAAATTATGAGTTAGCAGGTTTTCGCTTTTAAAAAAAGTGTTAAGGCTGGTTTTCCTGTCACGCTGACGGTCGGCGCTGATGGGTCAATATGTATGTAGCTATAGGTAGCGTTTTCGAGTCACGCAGCGCTGACGGCCGTCAGCGCTGAGCTATATACGCGCACGTACGCGCCGGCGCGTCGGCACCGCTGACTAGATGGCGCCGACAAGCCTCCACATTCAGTGAGCCAGAGACAATAGCATCCTTCTATTTCTCAATGTGATCAGCGTGATGCTAAAAGGATCCGAGCTGACCGATCAGCGCTGACCGTCAGCGCCGAGTTAGCAGCATTTCATCAAAACCAAATTTACAGCAGTATTATTTGATAGAAATACATGTCTACAAAATCTTTGTTCACATATAAATCAGAAATGAGATATCTGAATACTTAATAATAAACTTTACGGGTATTGGCAACCGATCCCGGTGAAATGGGTATTACCGATTCTATCTTGTTTTTATTTTTTCATGTAGAATTTATTTGTTATTTTTTTTTTCAAAAATTTCATATTTTAAAAGCCATCTGTCAGAGTTCGCTGAAATTCTGCAAATATGAATGAGCCAGCACCTTACAATCGATTGTCTAATTTCAATTCGATCGACTTCGTATGAGGCGTGAATAGACAATAAAACATGCGAGCACAAGCTACTGACCTCACGTCAGAGCTTTTTAAGAATTTTTATTAGTTTTACAGCTAATTAATCTATAGCTGCTATGCTATTAAATTTAATTCAGAGATAAGAGTAATTAATTCATTTTCTGTCACTGGTGCGGTGAAGAGTATTATCGATACCAAACACGCACCTCCCACAATTTTTATTGGTTCTGAATTTTTGGAATCTTTGCTGCTATATGTTTGCACCCAAATTAGCAAAAAAATCATTGAAGGCATTTACTTTATTATGAATATCAGAGTTGATCATTATGAGCTATCCTTTTTGTGCTCATGTTATAGAGAACAACCTGCTACGATTTTGCCTAAATTCGATTTTTTGCTGAAAATACTCTCATCGATTAGGTTCGACTCACTGATGAAGAATTGGAGATCAAATTCGATTATGCCCAGCCGGCCATTGTCACAAAAATTTTCGAACGGAAAGACACATCGACTGATATTTTCAGGGTAGGTTGCGCATCCAAATGCGATGGACAAGTTCGTTAATGGGCATAACCGGCCAAACGGTTGCTGAGTACAAATTTGGTTTACAAATAATAACTATCCGATCGAATTGAAACTTGGTAATTAGTTATAGAATATTGACAGAAACATTTATTGGGAATTTCGTGAGGATCGCTAGAAAATAAAAAAAAGTCATAAAACATATTATGTACCTCAGAAACACTTTTTCCGATAGCTGAATTTGCGAAAGCCTTGAAATCTCAATTCAAACAACTTCCAGATCTGAACACGATCGTATCAATATTTTACGACATATTGGAGAAATACGGGAAACCGAATAGCGTTACCCAAGTTCAGTATCTGGATGACTGTTACAACTTTACCACCAATTGCAATTTTAAGGGTAGGATGAGCATCCGAATGAAACGGATAAGTTCGTTAATATACATAATCGAAATGAACATATCTGATCCTATTTAAAAATGGCGAATAATTGTAGAATACCAACACGCACATTTTTGTGAAATTTCGTGAGCATCGTATAATCAGAAATTACATAAAAAATTGTTTGAAAAAATTCTGTATCTCAGAAACTGTCCGTCCGATATCGCTGAAATTTTGTGAAAACCTTCATTATACACATCTCAAATTTTGTTGTTATTTCATCAATAACTAGATAATTACTTGTACAATTCCGTCGCACTAATTTTCACGAAATTTCGAGAATATCGTAACACTAGAAAAAAAAATAAAAATTTGTTTTATTCAAAAATGTTATATTACAGAAACTATCCACCGGAATCCGTATCAAACCCATACTTCACACATACCTTCGATCCATCATTTTGCGATCGGATACCCAATTCCAGCTCGATAGACTTAGTAGGAGGTGTGAATAGAGAATGGAACATGCGCTCAATAATTCCTAACTCTACGTCAGTGGTTTTTGAGAATTTTAAGCTATACAAATATCTTTTATATTTCATGACAATGAGTTAAATATCATTCAAGAAAAAAAAGCACTGACGTGAAGTCAGTACTCTTTGGCGCGCGTGTTCACGGTGGCTAATTTGAATTGAGTGATGAGTACTTCAAGCTCAGTGAATGGAGCGAGCCGGACATCTACCCAAGGGATGGTGGCCACCATTCTCTGTCGGTTCAAAAATTAACAGTGCTGTATCTAAGCTTCCGTAAGGATAGAATAATACTGTTGAAAAAAAACACAACTGACTCTCCTTAGTCGCACAAGCTTCTAGAAGATTCTGAGGGATCTTCTTGGGAAAGACTTGGCAGGGTCAGTATAATCATAATCATGTATATAGCACGCGCGCCAAAGCAGATTGACCCCACGTCAATGCTTTTTTACACATTTCCTTTCATTGTTAAGTCAATCTGCATTTGGCGCGCGTGCTACATACATGATTATGATTATACTGACCCTGCCAGGTCTTTCCCAAGAAGATCCCTCAGAATCTTCTAGAAGCTTGTGCGACTAAGGAGAGTCAGTTTTGTTTTTTTCAACAGTGTTATTATATCCTTACGGAAGCTTAGATACAGCACTGTTAATTTTGAACCGACAGAGAATGGTGTCCACTATCCCTTGGGTAGATCTCCGGCTCGCTCCATTCACTGAGCTTGAAGTACTCATCACTCAATTCATATTAGCCACCGTGAACACGCGCGCCAAAGAGTACTGACTTAACGTCAGTGCTTTTTTTATTTTCCAAGTTCCTTTAACATATATGGCTATCAATACAGTTTGGCTGTTAGCTTTACCGTAGATCGAAAAAAATTGCGGTTATGGGACCTCCTTTAGGAACGCAATTGCCTCTTCTCCAAATCCGAACGTAAATTAATATAGATCTACCGAATATAGTTATTTATAAATTCGCCCCAGGGCCACGGTACGGACACTTCAACTCGGAAACAACGCTACATCCCCCAAACTGACTTGTCCTTGCACTGAATTGCCATGAATGTTCTTTTAAAACCTCACAATATCGGCTCAGAAATCCCAACATAACCAATACAACCTAAAAACAGTCACTTCTCTTCTACGCATGCGCAATCTACTCGCGGCTGCAAGTCCTCCCAAAATCACCCACTCTAATAAAAACTCCGATTCTCCAACACTAGTGGTTCAGGAGATATTGCATCTTGAATCCACGCATGCGCAGACCCTCACCAGGGGATTCTATGGAGGAATAGCATCCGCCACCCCAAAATTCCAGTCCACTCTGACGAAAACACCAGCAGTTAAATCACTGATGGTCTCCTCATGCGCATAACCGAAAATGCCCGTAAGGGGTAACATCAATTTCAAGATTAGCCCCAGGGCCCTCGGAAACAACGCTATTTCTCCCAAACTGACTTGTCCTTTCACTGACTTGCCATGAATATTCTTTAAAATCTTACAATTTCGACTCAGCTCTCCCAACATAACCCATCCAACCCAAAAACGGTAACTTCTCTTCTGCGCATGCGCAATCTACTCGCGGCTAAAAGCCCTCTCAAAATCATACACCTTACAAAAAACTCCGATTCTCCAACAATAGTTTTTCGGGAGATATCGCATCTTTCATCCACGCATGCGCAGACCCTCATCTATGGAGGAATAGCCTCCGCCACCCCAAAAGCCCAATCCTCTCTGACGAAAGCTACAGCAGTTAAATGACTTCTCATCTGCGCATGCGCATAACGAAAAATGCCCGGAATGGACAGCATGAACCTCAAAAAAATTGGTACCGGCATTTCAAGCAAATTATTCCGCAAAATAGTAATAATTTTTTGATTTTTTTATGTCACGTGATCTTCACGAAATTTTGCAAAAGTGTTCGCTTTGGGCTTTTGCATCTAACTACTGAGTTTCAATTCTATCAGATCAGTATTTTTCGAGTTATCGTGAAAACAAAATTTGAAAATTTTAGAATTTTTTTTTGACACTTTAGGGTCTTCTGGTTAACACAAAACTTCGCAGGCATATAAAGGTCATGATTCTACAATTTGATGCCAAATTTTAGAAAGATCGAGTGATCAGTTCCGGAAATATTCATAAAAAACATTTTGACTAAAAACGGCCTTAACTCCGAAACCGCTTGGTGGATTTCGCCAGTTAACGATCTTGTCCGAGATATTTACGCTACAAAACTACCCTGCAAATTTCAACAACCTAAGTCGTTCCGTTCGAGAGTTATCGTACTAACGGCTGGCCGGCCGGACCGGACGGACAGAATTGAATTTGACGTCGAATTCTTCATCAGGGAGTCGAACCCAATCGTTTGAGACCATTTTCGAAAAAAAAATCGAAAAATACAGACATTGTGACGAAATGATAGCACACTGTTCCTTGCGGAACTCGCGCGCAAAAATCAGAAGGACCTACAAAGCATAACATAGCAAGTCAGAATCCAATTATATCAAGCATTTTCTGATGAGGGAACTAACAGTATGCAGTCAATTCATAATCATCCTTCTGTAACTCGTTAGCTTGAATCTAACGAAAATTTTACTTGCACTCCATTCGATTGGAAAACTTCCACAATTCCAGTAAAGGAAAATCACTCAAAAGATTCGTTTACACGTTTTCCTTCCGGCGCCATTTGTGCTGTGAACTTTTAATGGCTGGACATTACTCCTTAATTGTCTATTCAGAGGGATCGGGTCAACTTGTCGCGTGCTATCTTCACGGAGTTTTTTTGCACAAGCTGAAATCTGCAAAATGCAACGCAGCAAAAATTATATGAGATTTCCGTAAACGATGAACGATTTCCTGTCTCTTGACGTTCCTAAAATATGCTAAATATACCGCGGAATCCAAAAAAGGATATTTGGTATTCCAAACAAGTTGGAAGAATACTGGGGCCACGAGCTTTGGGCACTTGATCATATTTATAGCAAGAGTGTTCACCCATCTAGGTACTGAACTCGCCCAAGGCTGCTGAGTTCCAAGAAAAACTAATATTCCTAATATTTTCTAGAATTCAATTCCGACTGTAACAATAAGCGTCCAGAAAAAACTGGTCCACTCATCGGCCAAGAATTGTCTCAAACAACTAGGTTCAACTCAAATACATACAGTCTATGTTGAGTTGAAAATAAACAGCTCTGTGTCTGTGGTGGCATAATAACCAATTCGAATAGGTACATACATTCCTGGTCCGAAAATGAACAGTGCTGCGTTTGTGGTGGCGTAAGATCTCTGTCTCAAATATTCACTCGGCTACCCAATCTAGAGGAAAAATTTCAAGTCGCCATCTCTTTCCGTTCGAAAGTTATAGTAGCAACGGCCGGCTGGACAGAATCGAATTTGACCTCAAATTCTTTATCAGTGAGTTGAACCTAATCATTTGAGACTATTTTTGGAGAAGAAATCGAATATTACAGACTCTCAGCTTAGGTAATTAGCCTCCATAGGGTCTCTTAGTCGGTCTCCAGCAACTCAGGTTTACTTAACCTAGCTAAGTCCTGCACCACCGACATTACATGGTTCTCATGTAACATCCCCATTGCCTTGTCGGTGTATTACATAAGGTCCATTCTCCTAGCAAGAAGGATTATGCCCGTGACTAGGTACCTCGCACGGTTTCTGGAACTCAGAATAGTGTAGTCACCCCCATAGTGAAGTATCCATTGTGGTTGGGCTGGACAGTCAAATATGATATGTGAGGCAGTTGCCTCCCCACATTTCCTACGAACAGGGTTTCCTTGGAGAATCCCCATGTTGTTCAGGTGCTTCCCCAGGTAACAGTGTCCGGTTAGTAGGTCAGTTACTGCCCTTAACTTACTCCTACTCAGTGGTAAGACTTATTTCGTTAGTTTAGTTAGTGAGGAGCAGGGCTGCCCGTGGTGACGTGTGGCGCTAAAACAATCACTCTAACAAACAGACAGCAGAGAAGATGAAAGTGGCATAGAAAGAAATGGAAATGGCGATGTTGAGAGCCTCTAGAAGTGAAAAAATTCCTAACACAAGCATAAGAAACAAAACAAGAGTTAAGGACATTCTTCATATTATAGCTAGATGACAATGGAAATGGGGGGGATATGTGGACTGAACGACGGATAACAGATGGACGAAGAGAGTGATAGAGTGATGACCTAGAGCGGCCAAGTGGAGTAGAGGTAGACCACCAAAAAGACGGAGTAATGATGTGAAGAAAGTTGCAGGATATTGGATGAATACCGCCCAAGATCAAAGCCGATGGTTGACACTAGAGGAGGCTTATTTCCAGCAGTGAACGAACTAGCTGATTGATGATGCGGGCTGCCTCATCTTCCTATGCCACTGGTCCGATGTTCTGTTCCAGTGGCCAGTGTGCTGTGCAAGGATCCATTTTTCAATGAAGGCTTTCACATTCAATTAGGTCATCCCTACTCTCGGCTCTGGCCCGAAGAGGGGGATAGCCGAGCCCTCCCTAGCGAGTAAATCAGCTCTTTCACTTCAACCCCTGTGTGCCCAAGCCCCAAACAGAGCAACAACATGGTTTCTGGCAACCATGGTTTCCAGGTTGTGTCGACATTCCAGCACGATCCTGGAGTTATTTCTCCTGCTGGCTATAGCCTTGAGTGCTGCCTGACTGTCCAAGATAATTCGTATGTTCCTATTCGAATAGCCCGTATGAATATTCTCCATGACACATGTCGTGATAGCCACCACTTCCGCCCAGAATATAGTGGTGCATTGCCCAAGTTTCATTGGGTGCAGCCTCACACACTCCAGCTCCAGAGCGTCCGCCCCATCAATGAACCGTCCGTGAAGCATGTTAGTTCATTGTGGATTCTTTTCTCCCCTTCCGCAGTTTTTAGTAAGGATCAAAGTTTTGTTGCAAACCCATGATTTTGGCGGCTTTAATTCCCTCCAAATTCCTTTTTAGTGTGAATGGTATAATAACTCTTTTTGTGGGACTAACACTGGGACTGACCCTCTCGCATCAGCTTTCTACCACTTTCATAGCCTGGAGAGTCCGAGACTACCCTTGAAATCTTCACCCAGATTAATATGCAGATACGTCATCCGCATAACCCTGGGTGTAGAATCCGCTGTTATTCAGTTCCATAAAGAGCCTGTCCACCACCAGGTTCCATAGTAGCGGGTAGATTACTCCATCTGAGCCGTCCCCCTAGTCGCAGTAGCTCTTAGGTCTTTCCTGCATGACGATGCCTCTTCCTGTAGGCCATGCAGTATGGAGCTGATCCACCAGCAACAGGTTTCGTCTACTCCATGCTTTTCCGCCGCATTGAGCATGGAATAATAAGTGATGTTGTTAAACGCCCCCTATATGTCGTGGAAGGTTCTAAATGCCACTTCCTTTTGCTCAATCGTCTCCTCTATCCTAGACACCAGATGGTGTGAGGCCGCATCACACGATCTACTCACACGGTAAGCATCTTGGTTGCAGTGCACTGTCCTTTCAGAAAAATCTACCGCACATACATACCCATCAATTTCTCTAGTGCCTTTAAAGTAAAGGAATAAAGGGTAATGGGTCTATACGTCTTCGTGCATAAAGGATTTTTCCCCGTTTTTGGTATAATGATCACTCTGGCCTGTTTCCAGTCCCACTGGACTTATCCAAATGCCACGCTCGCCCGAAAAAGTCTGCACAAAAGTGGTTTGATAACATCCCAGCCGTGCTGCAGTAATACAGGAAAATTCCCGTCTGGTCCAGGTGATTTATAGGGTAATAATGACTTAATGACCCATTTTACGTGACAGTTCTCTTCGCAGTTTCCCAACTGGATCTAGAGGTCCTGTTAGACGTTCCTTCCCAACCCAGTCGGTAAGTCTGTCCCACTCAACTGTCCTCTTCGCAGCACTGAGGCGGCGAGTCTTTTTCCGCATTTGGTCCAGTTCCCCGATTCCACCACCTATTCTTGGTAGTGGGTCGACTGGTTGGCGGGCAGTTCATCTGATAGGATGACAAGATGGCTTCCTGCAGATCCTTTGAGACATGTTCCAACATAAGAGGGTTTCTTATTTCAGTAGTCAGTTGCCTCACTCTTGAAGCGAGCTCCCCCCTGTATCTGTCCCAGTCCGTTTTACGAGAATCACGGTACGTAGTTACCTCCTTCGACAAGTCTATGAGCTCTATAACCACATGTCTATGGTCAGTATTGATGGTGTTCGTTCCACTTCGAATAATAGCTCGGAATCTTTTTTGCGCTCAAAATTCACAGAAAATTAGTAAGATCGATTTTAAATGTTATTCTTCGAAAATGTTGGTGACCTTGAACTGATGGTTTGAAAAGTAAGAACCAGAAATGCATAATTATCAATCAATATTTATCAGGAATAATAATTCAATCGATTCTGTGATATTGCAATAGCTTATTCGTTCAATCATAAATATGCTCAATTACAAATCGATAATTATATTTCCAACGTATCCTTGAAAACATAAACCTACCATTGAAGTCATAATTAATACTCGTATTATGGGTCCGTTTTTCGCCGGCATCAGTCATATGATAATGAAACAGTTAAGTATGGATTTAAATTAAAGTGTCAATGAATAATTAACCTTGAATATTCCATTTTTGCTAACTAAAGATTCCTGTCTTCGTATGAGACACGGTTTTCGTTTACCATTTCTCCAGATAATTAAATGCATTCTGTTGAAATTTAAAATGCGTGCTATCATTTCTAGCCTTCTCTAGTTCACTATGAAAGTCATAGATGTTTTGCTCACAACAATGCGATTTCTTCGATTTAACTTCAATGGAATAGATCCGGCAAGTATTGTCGAGATTAATATACATATAGATTCGATATTCAAAGAGTTTAACTTAATATGCTCGAAGCAGTTGTATGATATTCTACGATATTCCATGAATTTGATGAGTATTAGGATTCAATGGTTTATTCTGGGTTTTCTCTCGAAAACTCTGAAAACATAATTATAATAAAACATTGTATATTGTATTTCTTTCGAAATATTTTCTGGAAAAAATTATTTCGCTGAGAAGCATGAAGGAGTTTGATTTTGGCTCTAAAACTTTACAAAAATGTTATTTTATCATTGTTTTTGTTTCATTACTGTTTTAGTTAATTTCAATAGTGAAAAATACTGGAATATTTTAGTTATCATTCGAGTTAGCAAATAACTTCTTTCAAATATTTCCACTGAATTCTGGGCACCAGAGAAAAGACCACACAATATACATTAGAGTAAGATTTTTCTGTGTTGAGCAAGTGCAGGAGTACGCAGAGTGTGCCGCAACTAGTCAGCCATAGTTGACTAACGTGAAGGACCTATATTGAGGACTCAAATACTGAAAATATATCAGGTCTGAAGTAAACTGTTATGGATATACAGGGTTAATTTATTGTTTCTGCTGAGAATACTCTTTTCGATCACTTCTGATTGGGTTACTATTCTTCAATCAAATATTGTACAGGTGTTCAATATTCAGAACTCGCATTTGCATGTGTATATGGTAATTCTTGGCACGTAGTGAGAAAAATTGGATTTTCTCATTGGGTTGAAAATTGTCACTCTGTATATACATTTCTGAAAACAAATTTATTGGTCAATAATGAATCGTACTTCTATGTTTTCACAGAATGCTATATTTATTCTATCTATGATTTATTATATGATCTATGTTCATACTCGTACATGTAATCCTGTTCTATGAGAGAGAGTCAAATTCATTTCAGCTATTTGAATTTGATTTCCTCCATGGTGCAGTTCTCATTCTAAGATTGCTAATTTAATCTTGATAAATAAACTATTATTTGAATTGAATTTCCTTTATGATGCAGTTCTATCATAAGAATACATTGATATAATTCTCAACTCTGAGAAACTAATACTTTCGGAGATAATATGTCTGTTTGAACAAGAGCGCCAGAAAGCTCCTGTACACATGGCTTGAACCAATTTTTTAGTTACACGATCCTCATAAAATTTCACGAACGTCTTTGTGTATATATTCTACAACTACCAAGTTTCTATTCGATCGGATCTGTATTGGTTGATGACAAAACTATTACTCGGAAACCGTTTGGCCGATTATGCCCATTAACGAACTTGCCCGTTGTATTTGGACGCGCCACCTCTACTTTCAAAATCTCCATTCTCTATCTTTTTCCGTTCTCAATTTATCGTGGCAACAGCCGGCTGGACGGACAATAAAATCACAACAAAATTGACCTCGAATTCTTTATCAGTGAGTCGAAACTAATCGTTTAAGACAATTTTCGGCTATATGCTGATATAGTTTTTGTTTATGGTTTTTACGATCACAAGCGTGACCTGTAATGAGAGAAAACAGACTACATTTTCCCAGTCGTTGAATACCACAATAAGATACTTTTTCCGGAGTTTTCAAATTTCTAGGTAGTATAGAAAATGTAAATCCAATAAGTACTGTATTTCGCCAGGGGCATAATCATAATCAACCTGTGAACGTACAAAATGAGATTTCCCAGCAAGTGGAAGAAAACCCATCTAAAAGGATCAGGAGAATAAGTGCAGCTTCAAGGGTTCCAAAATCAACGGCTTGGAAAACATTACATAAAGCGAATTTATATCCGTATCTATCACAAAAAGTCCAGAAACTCAAACCAGGGGGTAATGTTCATCGAAGAACATTATTTTGCCGATGGGTTTTGAATAATCCACGAACCATTTCTAGAATAATTTCCACAGATGAAGCTATATTCAATTTGAGAAATTCTCATTTATGGTCAGAAAATAATCCTCATGGTCTGAGACAAGAAAATTTGGATTACAAATTCTCATTAAATGTTTGGTACGGTAAAGTGGATCTACATGTCATAGGACCACAGTTTTTTGACAGAAAATTGACAGGGTTAAGGAATTTTTTGGAGAACATTTTACCACAACTGATGGATAACATATATTGCAAGGCTTATGGTTTTAACACGATGGAGCAGGACCAGATCGTTCAAGAGAGTTTGAACATTACTTGAACGATAGACATAATAGGTGGATAGGAAACGATTGCCCAATTACATGACCACCGAGATCACCCAAATTGACTTCCATGGACTATTTCCTCAGAGTTAATCTGAAAAAAATTGTATATGCTTCTAAAATGACAACTCGAGATGAGCTAAAAGAGAGAAAATTATTGTAACAGATTTCGTAATGACGAACATTCTTCAAGAGACTTGACGAACCACTTGTTGATATACTAGCGTAATATATTCAAGTTGGATGTGATAATTTTGAACAGTTACTGTGAATCAATTTGTTTTATTTTAAATTATTGCTGTTGTTATTGCAGCTGTTTGTTTTTGACGCTCTTGTTACTCGGAACAGAGTGCTTATTATTGAATTTTCGAATATTTGGCTGAAAATGATCCTAAATGATTAGGTTCGACTCAGTGATCAAGAATCCGTGGTCGAAATCGATTTTGTCCGGCCGGCCGTCCGTCCGCGTTGCCGGCCGCTAACACGATAACTCTCGAACGAAATGAGCTAGACACTTGAAATTTTCAGAGTAGGTTTGGGTGATATATAGCTCGGTAAAGTTCGTTATTGTGCAAAACCAGCCGAATGTTTTGGAGTAACTCTAACAAGCTAATACTTTCGGAGATAGGATATTTAAAAATGTCGATACTAAATTCTAATTGATTTGCCGTTGCCACGATAACTTGAGAACGGAAAGAGGTAGCGACTTAATAGTCTATCCTTTCAGGATAGGTGGCGCATTCCAATACGACATACAAGTTCGTTAATGGTTATAATCGACCCAATGGTTTCCGAGTAATCATTTTGTCTACAACCAATACTAATACGATCGAATTGAAACTTGGTGAATAGTTGTAGAATATAAACCTAAGGACCTTTGTTAAATTTCGTGAGAATCGTATCATAAGTTAATTTTAAAAAAAGTATTAAAAAATATTATTTATGCCACGATAACCTATGAACGGAAAGAGATAGCGACTTGAAATATTCAGGTTAGGTTGTGAATCTGAATGCGACATTTGAGTTCCTTTATAGGTATAATTGGCGAAAAGGGTTTGGAGTTATACCCATTTGAAATTTGGTTGTTATTTCGTCAAAAACTCGAAATATAAAAAACCGTTCCAATTCAAACATGATTATTAGATGTAGAATTGCAACGCGAAAATTCCTGCAAAATTAAGTGAGGATCGTATCACTAGAAAATTTTTTAAAGTAATAGAAAATTATTGAAAAAATTCTATATATCAGAAGATATTCATCCGAAATCGCTGAAATTTTGCGAAAGCGTTCAGAACCTAATTCTTCTACCAAGTTTCAAGTTTGAACACGATCGGATCTATATTGTTGGAGGTCCGAGCAGCCTTGTGTGAGTTCAGTTGCTGGATGGGTGACCGTTCTCTCGATAACTCTCGAACGGAAGGAAATAGGGACCTGCAATTTTCAGGGAAGGTTGCACATCTGAATGGGAGAGCTAAGTGCGCTGTTGGCCATAATCGGCCCATCGGTTTCGGAGTTATACCGATCTGGAATAGTATTTCCTCGCTAACTCAAAAAATATAGACTGGATGGAATTGATGCTTGGTAAATAGTTGTGGAATGTTGACGTAAAGACGTGTGTGAAATTTTGTAAGGACCGTAATACTAGAAAATTTTAAAAAAATTACGAAAAAATATTATGTAGGTACACATGATTCCTTGAGAACGGAAAGAAATAGCAGCTTGCAGTTTTCAGGGTAGATTGCGCATCTGAATGCGACATGCAAGTTATAGTTATAGTTAATTAGCATAATCGGTCAAATGGATTTGGAGTTATATCAATCTGAAATTTGGTTGTTATTTCCTCAATAACTCGAAACATACAAAACCGATCCAATTCAAACATGGTTATTGGTTGTAGAATGCAAACGCACAAATTTTTGCAAAATGTGAGGATCATAGCTCTAGAAAAAATATCTTTAAAAATGTGTTCAAGCACTGACGTGAAGTCAGGAGCTTTTGCGCCTATGTTTCATTTTGTCATTTCTCCTGTACCTATTGGACACTCCTTATCGAATTTACCCTGGTAAATTATATTTTCCATTCTCCTGTATTGGACAATATACTTTACCATGGTAAATTCGATTAAGAGTTTAAATACAGGAGAATGGACAATAGAACATACGCGCAAAAGCTTCCGACTTCACGTCAGTGCTTGAACCAATTTTTATTTCTGAAAGCACTCAAGTACACAAATAGATATTTCATGTTCTATTCAAAGCATCTACTAAGTGTGAAAAAAGTTATTATTAAAACACTTCACGATAGAGCTAATCCAATTTGTTCTCCTCTTTAAGAACGAAATAGTGAAATTTCATCAAAAAATTTGATGAATGTAATGGATATCCGAGACAATTCATACATACATCTTTGATGAATTTAGATAGAAGAGCGTCTCTTCAGTTTACAATTAATCAAGTACCGGGTTTCCCACTTTAACCACCCCCTTTAACTTTATTTCGAATGGAGATACAGAAAAATATTCTGTACAAAAGTTGTACGGAATCAACTGAATTTCTTCAGGAGGTGTTCACGAATTGAAATATATACAGTGTGGACAATATATTGAGTGAGATTTAATTTTTTGAATGAAACACACTCTATTTTTTTTATATTTGGCTAGCTCTTTCTCTCCTGATTTCGAATATGTATGCATATGTTGGTTGATCTCTCTTATGTTGAGAACTACAGAGTCTAAATCCTTGGAACCACCTGGCAAACGCAGTAGTCAGTTGTCAAGTGGTCAACTGGCTGTATTGGTAACGATATGACACACGTTTGACATTTTCCGAAACATGTATCACATAAAGGCAGAAAAATATCAGGATCAAATGAAATCTATTTTAACATAGTAATATATACAAAGATATCAATGACTCATACAATAAATCTATCCTTTATTTTATGTGGAGACCAATAAGAATAAGAAATCTAAAAGGGGAGAATATCTGTCGTTACAGCCACATCATCCAATTCCAAGTGAAAACACATTTATTGTTTGTTTTTACGGCGGTTGATATAAACAGTTACAACCATGGAAATTGCTCGAAATGGCCACCATATTTCAATATAGTTCTTCTTCGTATGTTGGTTAGACTATTTGAGACATAGTTATTATAGTTCTGATTTAGTTGATAAATTAAAGCTGTTTTTAATAATCTCAACACTTTCATTATTATTGAATGGTTTCTTTCTGCGTTTTTTCTCCCAAACTCTGAAAAATATCTATAAAATAAAAAAATAAATATTTTGTGATTTGCTTCTGCGTAAGAAACACAAGATATTTGTCATATGCAATCAATCGAACAATGTTGCCTAACAAATAACAACGAAACAACATCAACGAAGAAACAACTATATCGTAACGCTTCGGAGTCTATATCAGACTCCTTCTTCAGACGCTTAACGAAAAAATCTTCAGAATTATTTTGTTGATTGTTATTCTGAGATTCGAGAATTGTCACATTGACAGTATAAGCGTCTGAAGAAGGAGTCTGCTATAGACTCCGAAACGTTACGATATAGTTGTTTCTTCATGGTTGTTGTTTCGTTGTTATTGTTAGGCAACATTGTTCGATTGATTGCTTCTGAAAAATATCTTATGTTTCTTACGCAGAAGCAAATCACAAAATAATTGATTTTTGATTTCATAGATATGTTTCAGAGTTTGGGAGAGAAAACCCAGAAAAAAACCATTCAATGATGGTTATCTGAATATGCCTCCCACAGTATCCTTTAATGATTAATTTCATTATTATCGAAGTAATTTTTTTCCTTTAGGAACGGCTATGGGGTCCAACGGTGTTAAATCCGGACTATTCGATGGAAATGAAATAGGAGCACCATAACCGATACAAAGATCAAGTTGGCCATTCAAATAATCTTGGACTTCCAAAACTCTGTGCAGGGGGTGCTCCATCCTGTTGCCCAATTATTTGCTCTAATTCTTCAACATAAAACAGTTGCTCCAAAAGCTGAGCTACCTCTGGCAGTATCTTTTCTGAATATGACTCACGTGTTAATGTGTAGTCAAAAAATATAGGCCCCACAATTTTATTCTAATCAATACCACACCAAACGTTGACAGACCTTCTTCCAGATTTTCTAATTTGAAATACTTTCCGTTGTCTTCGATTTTTGTTTTCTCAAAAATGCCTATTTTTTCTGTTAAACATGCCTGCTGTGGAAAATGATGATTCATCCGTCTACAATATAAAATTAAATTTCGAATACAATAATCTTCAAGTTCAGTGTTTATGAACAATTGATTAGGTATAGTAACACTCTTGAAATTAAGCAATATGTCGAGTTCTTCATTCTCACTCTTCATAAAACGTTTAGAATCTCGTACACGGTTGTAAGTATTAACAAATGTATTTAACTTAGAATTGGATCATCTGGATGTAACGCCATATATTCTCTCCTTGCAGCATTTTTGTTTTTGTTTTCTTCACATAGAGTGAATATATTTCAAATTTTTCTGCTTCTGTGTAATGCATGTTTCAGAAATAACTGTTTTCAATTTAAAACAATTCATATCGTTACCAATGCAGTTAGTTGATTTATCACAGCCTCCCACTTGACTTCTGACTACTGAGTTTGCCAGGTGGTACCTAGAATTTAAGACTCTGTAGTTCTCGAAATAACAGCAACAAACATCTGCATATACATTCGAAATCAGGAGCTAGCCAAATATAAAGAATTATATAGTGTTTCATTTAAAAAAATTAAGTCGTACTCAATATCTTTTACACCCTGTATATATTTAATATCGTAAAAACATCATGAAAAAATTCACTGATTTCGTACAACTTTAGTGCAGAACCTTTTTTTGTATTTCCATTCGTAACAAAGTTGAAGGGGACTGGGGTCAAATTATAGTGGGAAACCCCGTACAATAAAATAACAAACAAGAACAACAAACCCAATATATACTGAATGTGATTCCATCTGCTTGCGGCCTTTCGGAAAAAATTAGGAGAATCGGTTGTAATTTCAGTACAAGAACCGTTTTATTGTCTCAAAATGAGTCTTTATTAGCTAAACCAAAACCGAATAATGAAAACCAAAAATCTATAAACTGTGTATATAATATTCCTTTTATTTGTGGAAAATTGTATAAGTACAAGAGAAACATCGAGACCACCATAGTTAAGAAAGTCGGAACATAGGAACATAGAGTAGATACACGAATTTTAAACATAGTAGAACATCTATGTACAATCAATGGATATCACATGATGGATAGGAGCTAAACAAAGATTCTGATGACAGAGTCTGATGATAAAAGGAAACTTATGGAGTCTACCTTTATTTGGTTGAAAATTTTGCATAAGGTAAATGTCCCAATTATCGACACAATAGCGTGTTCCTCAAAGTGTCTGATACATTTCGACTTCAAAGAATAATTTTATATGAATGAAATATTCTGCTTCTACTTCTCTGAACCCCCTATATTGATAAAAGTACAAAAAACGAACATATTGAAAGGGGTAAATATTATAAAAAAAATGAATGGTGTCTCAAAGCAGATGTACCCATTATCGACACCGGAAAAATATGAATTACCAATCATCGACATACATGTGCACCAAATATCGACACTTTGGGAAATCCAGATTTTGGCATCGATAATATGTTTGTATTTAAAGAAATATTGATATATTTAGTGAAAATAACAGTTTAAAAATGTTCACAAAAATTAAAAAAACCTTAGATATATAAATTCTCTGCTTAATATGAAAAATATTTGATGATATTTGGTTAATCCTTAGAAATTAACGTTTTCACTTCAGATACTTCCTATAAGCCACGTTCATTTTACTTTTTAGGCTCGGTAATTCTACGTGTTTCTCCTCTGTCCTAACTCAATTTTCTTTTGTGTCATTTTCAAGGGCTCTCTCATTTGATTCACTATTTTTTGCATTTTGTATGCTTGCTTCACCAAGAACTTGGGCTTCAAAAAGATAATCTGTAATCTCCCCATTCTTACCACTTATATCTTGATGTAGCCCACAAACATTTATATCAGTGTCGGAGTAATCACGGTCATAACAATCCAGTAGTAAATCTACACCCAAATTCTCTTCCCTTACATCCAAGAGAGACGAATTCAGGGAAAAGTTAGCGATTTCTATTCTACTCGATTCAAAATTATTATTTGCGTCAGAAGTTGCTTCCGACGGGACACAGTATTTTTCATGTGTGCATTGCAGTCTTCTAGACATTTTGTAATCATGAGATAACTGGAAACTAAATATGACCAATTATCCCCACATAAATGTGCGTAGGATCGACAGTCATGAAAAAATGGATGATTAAATCATATAAATGGACCACAATCGAATGTCGATCAGTACTGAGAGCAATTTTGAATATTCTATGAGCTGATTATCAAAAGATAACAAAAATAGTTGAATGAGTTCTCCATATATATATTGAAATAAATAAATAAATAAATAAATAAATAAATATAATTGATTATTTTTACTTATGGTATGAGTCTCAGCCGTCGACAGAATATTGCACCTTTTATCGACATAGTGTTGAACGTAGTATCGACATCAAAATTTGTTGTACTTTTATCATGTAATTCGATGGAAAACAGTGTGTCGATAATTGGTACACTGAAAATTGTGGATCTTTTGGGTAGGATAACGAAACAATCGTGTCCAGGAAAATGGAGTTAACGTTTCTGAAAGTTAATCAAAAATCATCCTCAGCGACTCTAATATCGACATATAGATGTCGATATCTGGGACACAATATGTTCCAGAAGTACCATTTATCGACACACAAATTTCTCATAAAATATGATACACATTAAATTTTTTTTAATAGAACTGAATACAGTTAATCGTCTCAAGTTAATTATTCTTCAAAAAATTAAATTTCACCTGCATTCGTTGAATCTGGGGAGACATAAATGAAGAGTGTGGACTTATCAGAATAGCAAGGAAAACATTGCTCACTCGATGAAGACCGACATTCGGCCAATTAACAGCTGATTTTTCGCTGAGGATGCTTAAGAGAAATAAATGGTGTGAGCAAATTCATTCAAGAAACTATAAACTAGATAATTGTTGAATTAAAATTTGTAAGGAAATTTTCTTCGTCTTGTTTTATGGAAAATAAACGGAAGTTGTCGATAATTGGGACACTGTCGATAATTGGGACATTTACCTTATGGCTTAATTGGAATAGACTAGGGCTTCGCGCGAGAGCGAGATTTTTCTCGTCTCGTCTCGTCTCGCTTTTACGAGACGAGAACGTTCTCTCTCTCGTTCTCGTCTCGTGAAAGCGAGACGAGACGTTTTAAAAAATATTATAGGCGATACCGAGACCACATACAGCGCAACACGAGAGTTTCGTTTTTGGTCTCGTTACATTTTCTGTATGAAGTTTTATAATACGACTCGATCATTTTCAACACCCACAGAAAACAATTGAATATGAAGAGTTTCCACTATAATTACAAATATATTTAGTCTATATTATGCATCGTTAATTCTAGAAATACACGATTTTTTAGAAGATTATTAATTCGTTATGACCTTGCGATAATTGGTTTTATTTATCAAGAAAAAATTAGAACTCACAACCATAAAAACGGATGCCATTATGAATTCAATACTCAACGGACAACTTTTATTAGCCCTAAATCCCAATGCTTTCAAAATTTCGTCTCTATCTGAACATCTGGAGAAATGTATTCTCTTGTGCTCCTTGTAATGAAGATGTGAACAATTATTATATACATCTGTGGAACTACGTATAATAAAGAATGAAATTGGTAAACAATGGATCAATATTTCGAAAAGTGTTATGAGGAATACGCCAAGAACACCCTCAATGATCTACCCACTGGGAAGGTATTCTTTGAAAACTATACCAAATTGTTCAATTCTATTAAAAAATGTATAAACATCGATAGCCGATTTAAGACTTCAACAAAACTTTCGAAATATTGGAAAGCTGAGTTTCAAGAATATTTGCTGTTAGAAAGAGCAAATAGGAATCAAAATACTCTACAGTGGTGGAGACTGATGAAAAAGTTCTTCATACACTTTCCAAGATGGCCGATGATTTATTAATGGCTACATCCGTACCTGTTGAAAGATTATTTTCCACAGCAGGTATGATCATGGCAAAAACACGTACATCATTGAAAAATGATGTGATGCAGGCGTGATTATGTTTGAATTCTTGGTCATCGAGTAATTCAAAAGTTGAAATTATCAGTGTTTAAAATTAAGAATAATATTTACTTTTACAAATATTTTTGTATAAGAGCGTAATAAATATAGCTTTACAAACTTATTCATTATTGTATACCATTTCGTTTATATATTATAATATTCATTATCGTTATTCAGAATTAAGCGAGACGAGACGAGACAACGGATAACGAGACGAGAACTAGACTTAATTTTTTGGGAATTGGCATAATTTCGAAGATTTTCGCTAGATGTCTGAAAACGGTCTCCAAAACGTTACAGAATATTTATTTGGTTCTATAGTTGATGTTGTTTCGTTACTGTTTATTAGGCAGCATTGCTCTATATATTGCATCTGACACATATCTACTGTTTGTAACGTAGAAGCGATTTCAAAATATTTTTTTTTTCATTCCAAAGATATTTTTCAGAGTTTGGGAGAGAAATAACAGAAACGAAGCATTTACTGATGACTACACTTCCCAAACAATCCTTTAATGATTAGATAAATATAATCTTCCATTAATTCTATCAGGCACAAAAAATGTATATGGAGATTGAGTGTGAATTTCGAAACTACAATACTTATATCACGAAAATAATATATAAAATAGAAAATCTACATCCCCTCAGATGTGTCGGAATTTCCCTCGGAATTTCCACTGCGCAAATTCCTATTTTGCGTTCCTAATTCAACCAATTATTCAAATGAATCTCCCTTCCCTTCTTGAGAACCATAATCCTCAATTCCCTACAAAAACTCCGGCCCACAATATTCCCATTCTGATTCCAGGTCCTGCTATCATTTTTCCCTTATCGCAAAGGCATCTAAGAAGGCGGGAATTCCTCGTGGATTTCCGCGAACGCTCGTACACTTCCGCGTTAGCGACTCTAAACGCAGCAGCCTGCGAATTGACAGTAGCGCGTATCCACCTCGGCTCTTTGAATCTGTTGAAAATGCGGATCCAAGAGCGTCGGTAACGAAACACACGTGCTTCGTTGGGGTTCTGTGATTGTGCAGTTTTTATTTGTGATCCATCACTCGATTTTTTATGGTCGTTGCTATGGATTATCTTCATTAAGGTAGCCGTCTTGTCCATGCTTTTAGCCAAGCGCAAGTTGAGTTTTAAATTTGGAAAAAAATAAAGAATTAATTTTTGGGAAACTTGAAGTTCACTTGTGGCTGGGGGTGGGATATGGATTTCGTGGAGTCATGCCAAATTTTTGTATTTGGTAATGTCGACTTTGTTATCGACATGACTCTTGACTTGCCAATTGCAAATGTAAATAATTTTATAGTTCAATCTTTGACACAATGCACTCCTTGAATAATAGTGCGATTAACAACAACCGAAAATTCAACATTTGGTTTTCTTCTTTGAATTACTGATATGAAAACTATTTGCAAATAAATATTTCCCTTCTTATTTCTTAAGTGAGGATCCCAGAATTTATATCGCACATGTTTGTTTTTCAGAGGAAAACATCTCTTTTTTCTTATATCTCAAGAGAAGTTAAATGCAACTTATTACCATAATACCTGCACCACTACATATCGATTATGAAAACCGGTAAACTTGTGTATTGTTTACGTCTAGAAACTGATAAACACCTAACGCTAGTTGAAGTATTTTGTATAGATTAGAAATAATGCGGAATTATACCGTACATCGAATGATCTTATCTTATTGTTAATTGATTTGCAGTATGAATGCAGAAACATTATCGAATCTTGCATTGGATGAGTGGGCAGTATAGTTTGAATATTACGAAAATATGCATATTTTAAATTAACTAAAATATACAGGTCACATAATGTATGAACTCCAGGGAGCTATGTAGATATTATTGTAATTTATATTAGACTAGGTGAGTGCCTAACGAAGGGTCATAAATCTTTGATGTAATTTTTTCTATTCGTACAAGAAGAACCCACTTGATTCCTTTATATCGCATTATAGGTAACCAATGATTCAAGTCAAATAACAAACAACCTTTCAATCGATTTTCGTATTTCAACAAAATTTCACGCGAAAAGTCTTTTTAAACGAATATTAAGGTTTTCCATATGATTCATATTAATTGGAGTATTTACCTCGGTACTTACTTAACTGGTTGTCTTATTCATAATTAAGTTGAACTCTAAACCATTGGAACACTGAAAGTTAATTCAATATAAAGTTGATCGAATCTCACCGACATAGATCTTAGGAATTAAAATATACAAGCCCTGTGGACAGGAGCTTTCTGGCGCTCTAGTTCAAACAGACAAAATAGATCTCCGAAAGTATTGGTTTCTCAGAGTTGGGAATTATATCAATGTACTCTTATGATTGAACTGCCTCATTCAATTCAAATAATAGTTTGTTTATCAAGATTAAATGAGCAATCTGAGAATGAGAACTGCACCATAGAAGAAATCGAATTAATTCTGGCCAATTTTGCCCAATAACGAACTTAACCGAGATATTCATCTCCCCAACCTACTCTGAAAATTTCAACCTCCTAGCTCATTCCGTTCGAGAGTTATTGTAGAAAAACTTTTTTTAATTTTTGAAATTTTTTTTGACACTTTGCGGTAATCTGGTCAATACAAAACTTCACATGCGTATAAAGGTCATGATTCTACAATTTGATGCTGAATTTTGGATAGATCGAGTGATCGGTTTCGGAAATATTCATAAAAATATTTTTACTAAAATCGGCCCTAACTCCGAAACCCCTTGATGGATTTCTCCCATTAACGAGCTCGTCCGAGATATTTACGCTCCAAACCCACCTTGCAAATTTCAATCTGCTAACTCCTTTCGTTCGAGAGTTATCGTGCCTACGGCCGGCCGGCCGGCTGGCCGGACAGAATCGATTTCGACCTCGGATTCTTGATCAGTGAGTCGAACCACTCGAAGACCATTTTCATCGAAAAATTCAAAAATTACAGACATTTGGGCAAATTGATAAGCACTCAGTTCCGAATAACTAGAGCGCAAACAAGTTTCGTATGACAATTGCCCAAAACAGATTTAAAGTACCTACAAATAGTAGATTTTTCATAAAACATGTATCAAAGAAGAGTAATAATGAAAAATTACCTTGTAATCGATCAAAAATTTCCTGATCTACGTTCACCAAATTTTCTCCTCTCTCGAACTGCAGAATTATGCTTTCAATATTTACATTCTATTTGCATTCTATGTCTATGGATGAAAAGCAGTCTCACTACTCTCAGATCTCTTACTTCATGTTCCGTTCCGAAATGTAAGACTTTTCTGAGAAAAACTAATTTCGGAGCAAACACTTCGCTCACATTTCGGAATACACTTTATTCTCATAATTCTTCGATTGATTAGATAATGTCATGTCTTAGGATAATAAGTTGACATTATGACAATTCATACATAGATTAATTATATCACTCTGTGAAATACGATTTATCATTGAAATTTTGAAAAATCATATCTCCGAAAGTATTAGCTTGTTAGAGTTAAAAATGATATCATTGAATTCTTATGGTAAAACTGCTTATTGAAAAAAAATTAATTTGGAATTTGTTCTGTAAAAAAAATTTTTTTTTTGTTACTCCGAAACCATCTGTCCGATTTTGCCCAGTAACGAACATAGCCGAGATATTTATCTCCCAAACCTACTCTGAAAATTTCAACTGTCTAGCTCATTCCGTTCGAGAGTTATCGTGCCTACGGCCGGCCGGCCGGCCGGACAGAATTAATTTCTACCTCGGATTCTTGATCAGTGAGTCGAACCAAATCGTTTAAGACCATTTTCATCGAAATATTCGAAAATTACAGACATTTGGGCAAATTGATAAGCACTCAGTTCCGAGGAACTAGAGCGCCAAAAATATTAAAGGCGGGTTTATACAGCGAATAAAATAAAATTAGAAACAAATTAACATACAATAATTTTAAGGGTTAAAAGGATGGGTTTATACCGAGTTTTATACAGATGATCTAAACTAAAACATATTAAGAAATAAGAATGTACCATTCAAATCGCAGCTTTTTGACAATTTTATGCAAGTTCTGTGAATTTCACTCTTTGAGCATGCGCATTTTCATTTTCCAAACAAAATGAAATAACAAAATAAAGATGAGAGGTGGCCAACTCTAGTTCTTATTCTTAATTCGTATTTTATCTGATTTCGCTCTCATAGAAATGTACATATTAAAGTTTCTTTCATCATATTTTATGTAATATTATAGGTAAAATACATATTCATTTTCATTGGTATGAAAACTTGTTTTCAATTAAAAAACCTTACAATTTAGACACATATATCGTTTGAAAGGAAATTTAATTCTCTTTCAATATATTTTATGATATACAAGTTGTTCCTCGGATTTTGAACAACCCTGTATGATTAGGGACGTCTGCCATTATACGTAAATGATATTGGTAATCCATACCCGAGATTTCCGCTTTCTAGGATTCCAAGTAAGAAGGTAATGAATGATGAATTGAAACTATGTTTTGCACAAACAAGTAAGTAAATCAATTAATTACTCGAAAACTGCTAAAGATAGCGATGCTGATGTTGATACTGAATTAATAAGGAGAATACCGCGGATCGCAATTATATATAGGGTGTTCCGAGGGGTGTTCCAATTGAAATATCCAAGTTGTTAGTACTTATAAGCGGTAACACCGCAGCACTGAAAATATTCTAGATCGATAGAACAGTGGCTCCTATCCAAGAAAACAAATTTTCAATTAAATCGTACGTCCCGTTCTCCGCAAAAGTCCAGGGTACCATCGACCGTGTATATACGAATCAACGGTTGATTTGCTTATTCGAAATATGGATCAGACCCCGAGAATCACTCAAATAATCGAGCAATACGGTTTCCAGGATATCCGCACATTATCTGTGGCTCGATATGTGGTAGGTACAGATTTGTAGCTGATGTTTTAGACTCGGTTTTAGATAACATATTCATTCATACCTTAGTCCTCAATACAAATTTACTGCTGAATCAAGTTAATTGCCATCAGAAGGTGAAAACCTTATTGAAATCAGTTATTCTATTTCCAACGGACAATTTTTTTAGGTCCAATGGTAGGTCATGTCCATTCAAACATGATCTTGCCAATAGAGCTCAAAAACTAACTTCATATCACGTTTCTGATTAATTTTCTTCGTAACAGACGCACTGAAGAATCAAATTTAGCAACGAAATCTCCGTCAATAGGGTCAATGTATTGATTTGAGACCAGTTTCCCCTAAATATTAGCAAGAAATTGGGATGAAATCTTATTATCTCCCTGCCACGAGCCAGGCATACGCTGGAAATTTCCGAGGAAATTTCGTACAAATTCTCATGGTTTTCTCTGAGGTTTTTTTCTCAAATTGCTCCATTTTTCTGTATTATTCACATGAAAATCTAATAATGTTTTTACAATTCCAAAATTATTTCCTTATGAAATTGATATAATATTCCACCATTGTTATACGGAATCCAAACGTTTCTCAGCAACGATTTTCTGTCTTGTGTGTCCCAAATCATAGAAAATTTATTTCGAAATCAGTGTGCTTACTAATTTCATTGCATTGGTTCTTGAAATACGAGAATTATATTATTTTATGTGGAGGAGAAATGTTACTTTTCATGGCACGCTGAGCCTCATAATCCGTTCGGCGAGTAATACAAGGCAAGTTATGAAAAGTTACATCTCTTCCAAATGAAATTTGCTACTTTGTCTAAAACGTTTCAAAATTATGTATTGAATACGTAACTATCTAGATATTCAGCTGTGTTTGATTATATTTACTGATGAAAATTTCATTTTGAGGAGAAGTGACATCATTTTAAAATGTATAATAATCGCCTTTATTTGAAAAAGATTATACATACATGTAATTGGAAAGCAATTTAGATGTTGGAGGATTACTCTGGAGCCAGCTCTGGAGCGAAGTTTAGTCGAGGACTATTCTTACACTCACCTCACAGAATGGCCCATTCTTGTCGTATGTATAAAAACAAATATATCGTATAATCCAAAAGAAAATTTGAACTAACTCAAATCTAACTATTGAGAAAAACAATGTAAAAAAAATAAATAAAATATTGAAAACAAAATACTGTGAATGATTGAATCGATATACCTCTAAACCCGAGCCATACTCTTTAAACAGTCGTATGAAAAAAATTAAAATGACAAAATGAAGGTTTGAAATAAGCAATGTTTAAATAATTGGATTATAAAAACTGGGAAAGCCCTGTGGACAGTAGTTTTGGCGCTCGTGTTCAAACTGTGACAACTGAGGAGTAACTTTTCAAAACGCATTATGTCCCATTAGGGCGAAATTGAGTTTGAAGCGGATTTAGGAATGATTTCTATTGCTCTATAGCCCTATGTAAACAAAATCTTCTAAATGGCATTATGTCCCTGTGTAATTCAAATCCAAAGTATGTAAGCCGCATCGCAATAAATTATGTTCACGTTTGTATTTTTAAAACAAATAAAATATAACCAAAACATTTTTTTATCGATTTGCTCATGTTAATTAGGTTACAGGCCAACACTTACTATGCATTATGTTCAATTTCAACCACATAAAAACGCATTATATACAATGGGATGAATCAAAACGCATTAAGTCCAAACGTTTTTTACATTTTCTGTGTATATCTGATCAATACTCGGATCAATATTGATTTAGATGAGATTAGTTATTACCTTTAGATGTAAACATCTATCAAACAAACTTGACGTACTCAAATTATAAGTTAGGGTGGAAGAAAAAATCGTGTTTCGTTGATTTCCAATAAAATGGTTTTTGGACTAAATGCGTTTTGAAAAGTTGCTCCTCAATTCATCTCCGAAATTATTGTTTTCTCAGAGTTTGGGATGATATGAATGGATTCTTATAATAGAACTGCTTCATAAAATAAAATATATTAAAATTAAATAACGAATTTATCCGTAATATTCATTCCTTAAATCTACTCTGAAAATTATATCGTATCAATTGAAACTTTGCCAATATTCCAGTTTTGTTTTCACTGAAGATATTCTGAACCCAATTTGATAAACTTACCAAATTATATATTTCCAGCAAATGGATTATCCAAGGGCATATATGGTAGGGGTAATTATAATATCCTATAATTGGTAATTTTGCATTAAATCATACTTTGTTTGTTAGAACAATAATACATTTGGCATGTCTGTTATAGGTAGATAAGATTACATGTATGAACAGTAATCAGAAATAGAACACAGACATATATAATTCGCATTCTATAACATAGAAGTGCGATATATTATTGAAATTTTGAAGAATCATATCTGTGAAAGTATTAGCTCGTTAGAGTTGTATATAATATCAATGGATTCTTACGATGAAACTGCATCTTAAAAAAAAATTAATTCGTAATTGTAATGTGAAAAAAATTATTTTTTTTTCATTAGTCCGGAACCATCCGGCTGATTTTGCCCAATGAAGAACTAAACTGACCACGGATTCTTGATCAGTGACCCGAACCAAATCGTTTAAGACCATTTTCAGCTAAAAAATTTGAAAATTACTGACATGAGCGTCAAAAAGAAGACCCCTCACATGAGACCTGTACTGGTAAATATTTAAAAAAATTGGCTTTCTGGCGCTCTAGTTCAAACAGACAAATTATATCTCCGAAAGTATTGGTTTGTCAGAGTTGGGAATTATATCAATGTATTCATATGATAGAACTGCATCATAAAGGAAATTCAATTCAAATAATAGTTTATTTATCAAGATTGAATGAGCAATCATGAGAATGAGAACTGCATCATGGAAGAAATCAAATTAAATCTGGCCAATTTTGCCCAATAACGAACTTAACCGAGATATTCATCTCCCTAACCTACTCTGAAAATTTCAACGACCTAGCTCATTCCGTTCGAGAGTTATTGTAGAAAAACTTTTTCTAAATTTTCAAATTTTTTTTTTGACACTTTGCGGTAATCTGGTCAATACAAAACTTCACATGCGTATAAAGGTCATGATTCTACAATTTGATGCTAAATTTCAGATAGATCGAGTGATCGGTTTCGGAAATATTCAAAAAAATATTTTTACTGAAATCGGCCTTAACTCCGAAACCGCTTGATATCTACGCTCCAAACCCACCTTGCAGATTTCAATCCGCTAACTCCTTTCGTTCGAGAGTTATCGTGCCTACGGCTGGCCGGCCGGCCGGACAGAATCGATTTCGACCTCGGATTCTTGATCAGTGAGTCGAACCAAATCGTTTGAGATCATTTTCAGCCAAAAATTCCAAAATTACAGACACTTGGGCAAATTGATAAGCACTCTGTTCCGAGGAACTAGAGCGCCAAAAAAACAAGTTTCGTACGACAATAGCCCAAAACAGGTTCAAAGTACGTACAAATAGTAGATATTCCATAAAACATGTATGAAAGAAGAGGAGTAATAATGAAAAATTACCTTGTAATCGATCACAAATTTCCTGATCTACGTTTACCAAATTTTCGCCTCTCTCGATCTACAGAATTATGCTTTCAATATTTACGTAATATTTTCAAACATTTTTGGGTGAGGTCCCCATTGCATCGCTAAAATACGAGTATTTCAACCCCAATATTTTTGAAGTTATAATATTCCCTTCCGTCAGTCCCGTCATAAATTGAGGGAACTGAGCATTCTATGTCTATGGATGAAAAGCAGTCTCACTACTCTCAGATCTCTTACTTCATGTTCCGTTCGGAAATGTAAGACTTTTCTGAAAAAAACTAATTTCGGAGCAAACAACAACTGAGATTTTTCTCACTTCGCTCACAATTCTTCGATTGATTAGATAATGTCATGTCTCAGGAAAATAAGTTGACATTATGACAATTCATACATAGAATAATTATATCATTCTGTGACAACGTAGAAATACGATTCATTATTGAAATTTTGAAAAATCATATCTCCGAAAGTATTAGCTTGTTAGAGTTAAAAATGATATCATTGGATTCTCATGGTAAAACTGCTTATTGAAAAAAAATTAATTTGGAATTTGTTTCGTAAAAAAAAAAATTTTTTTTTTGTTACTCCGAAACCATATGTCCGATTTTGCCCGATAACGAACTTAGCCGAGATATTTATCTCCCAAACCTACTCTGAAAATTTCAACTGTCTAGCTCATTCCGTTCGAGAGTTATCGTGCCTACGGCCGGCCGGCCGGACGGCCGGACCGGCCGGACAGAATGAATTTCGACCACGGATTCTTGATCAGTGAGTTGAACCCTCGGTCGAACCAAATCGTTTAAGACCATTTTCATCGAAAAATTCGAAAATTACAGATATTTGGGCAAATTGATAAGCACTCAGTTCCGAGGAACTAGAGCGCCAAAAGTACCGTATTTTATTTGGAGTAGAGTAGAATCGAGAGTAGAACTGACTTTTCCTGGCTATTCGAATCGAAATCAGGCGCGCCTTGAAAATTCTATACAATACAATAACATACCACTGCGAGAACCAATGAACGTGATGACACGAAATTAGTATGATATAGTGAGTTCGAAATCAATTTTCAATATTTTATACCATTCCCAATTTTCACCTATACAGCATGAAACTGATTCCACCGGAAAGTTTTAGAGACCATCCCTGAGGAATACTGTGAAGTTTTCATGAATGTCCACCACTTCGGGAGAAAAGCTGTCTGCAGGATTGCAGGCGCCGTACGAAAGAAGAACTGAGTTTTTCGAAGCGGGGCTCTATTATTTTTGCCCTGTGCTTGTAATCTTCGAACTGAATCAATTTCCATATGAATTACTGATAAGGAATTCGTAGTTGAATTAAACTATGTCCGTTCCTAAACACGATACCTTCAGACTTGAAATTTGGGAAGCAGAAAACCCCGCACGAATCTTACAGTGAACGTTAAAAGTATGCAGTCATGGATTTATTTTCTCCTCTCTTTCCCAGGAATAGCGAAAAATGGAAGTGACTTCATTGATATATTATTTCATTTCTTGGATTTGATGGATAGATCATGAAATTGTGAATTGAATAATTCACTAACGTCATTTGGGTCAATAATTCCCGAGATATTGAGTTTTTAAATTTGAAAAATATGTGACCTCCATAAAGTTAGCAGAGCCACTGGCGAAAATTTCAATGAAACCTATTGCATTAATTGTCGAATATTTGTCGAGAATTTGTCGTGAAAGAAAAAAATTTGTCGCGCGCTTAGTTTTTTTTATATGGGGTGGCTCTGCTAACTTAATATTAAGTTAGCAGAGCCACCCCATCTAAAAAAAAACTAAGCGCGCGACAAACTTTTTTCTGTCACGACGAATATGTTTGGGTCGTTCGACAATAATTAATTCAGCTCATTTCTGATTGAAAAAAAATACGATTAACCAACGTACGTGATTTGTGTGTGGCCCCTTTAGCCAAATATTAATTTAGCCCGTAAAAAAAAACGAAGCGCGCGACAAACTTTTTTCTTTCACGACAAATTCACGACAAATACTCGACAATTAATGCAATAGGTTTCATTGAAATTGTTGCAAGTGGCTCTGCTAACTTAATATTAAGTTAGCAGAGCCACCCCATGTAAAAAAAACTAAGCGCGCGACAAACTTTTTTCTGTCACGAGGAATATGTTTGGGTCGTTCGACAATTATTCAGCTCATTTCTGATTGAAAAAAAATATGATTAACCAACGTACGTGATGTGTGTGTGGCCCCTTTAGCCAAATATTAATTTAGCCCATACAAAAAAAAACGAAGCGCACGACAAACATTTTTCTTTCACGACAAATTCACGACAAATATTCGACAATTAATGCAATATGTTTCATTGAAATTGTTGCAAGTGGCTCTGCTAACTTAATATTAAGTTAGCAGAGCCACCCCATTTAAAAAAAAAACTAAGCGCGCGACAAACTTTTTTCTGTCACGACGAATATGTTTGGGTCGTTCGACAATTATTCAGCTCATTTCTGATTGAAAAAAAATACGATTAACCAACGTACGTGATGTGTGTGTGGCCCCTTTAGCCAAATATTAATTTAGCCCATACAAAAAAAAAACGAAGCGCACGACAAACTTTTTTCTTTCACGACAAATTCACGACAAATATTCGACAATTAATGCAATAGGTTTCATTGAAATTGTTGCAAGTGGCTCTGCTAACTTAATATTAAGTTAGCAGTGCCACCCCATTTAAAAAAAAAACTAAGCGCGCGACAAACTTCTTTCTGTCACGACGAATATGTTTGGGTCGTTCGACAATTATTCAGCTCATTTCTGATTGAAAAAAAATACGATTAACCAACGTAAGTGATGTGTGTGTGGCCCCTTTAGCCAAATATTAATTTAGCCCATACAAAAAAAAACGAAGCGCACGACAAACTTTTTTCTTTCACGACAAATTCACGACAAATATTCGACAATTAATGCAATAGGTTTCATTGAAATTGTTGCAAGTGGCTCTGCTAACTTAATATTAAGTTAGCAGAGCCACCCCATTTAAAAAAAACTAAGCGCGCGACAAATTTTTTTCTGTCATGACGAATATGTTTGGGTCGTTCGACAATTATTCAGCTCATTTCTGATTGAAAAAAAATACGATTAACCAACTTACGTGATTTGTGTGTGTCCCCTTTAGCCAAATATTAATTTAGCCCATACAAAAAAAACGAAGCGCGCGACAAACTTTTTTCTTTCACGACAAATTCACGACAAATACTCGACATTTAATGCAATAGGTTTCATTGAAATTGTTGCAAGTGGCTCTGCTAACTTAATATTAAGTTAGCAGAGCCACCCCATATAAAAAAAACTAAGCGCGCGACAAAATTTTTTCTGTCACGACGAATATGTTTGGGTCGTTCGACAATTATTCAGCTCATTTCTGATTGAAAAAAAATACGATTAACCAACGTACGTGATGTGTGTGTGGCCCCTTTAGCCAAATATTAATTTAGCCCATACAAAAAAAAACGAAGCGCACGACAAACTTTTTTCTTTCACGACAAATTCACGACAAATACTCGACAATTAATGCAATAGGTTTCATTGAAATTGATGCAAGTGGCTCTGCTAACTTAATATTAAGTTAGCAGAGCCACCCCATTTAAAAAAAAACTAAGCGCGCGACAAACTTTTTTCTGTCACGACGAATATGTTTGGGTCGTTCGACAATTATTCAGCTCATTTCTGATTCAAAAAAAATACGATTAACCAACGTACGTGATGTGTGTGTGGCCCCTTTAGCCAAATATTAATTTAGCCCATACAAAAAAAAACGAAGCGCACGACAAACTTTTTTCTTTCACGACAAATTCACGACAAATTCACGACAAATATTCGACAATTAATGCAATAGGTTTCATTGCAAATGTTGCAAGTGGCTCTGCTAACTTAATATTAAGTTAGCAGAGCCACCCCATTTAAAAAAAACTAAGCGCGCGACAAATTTTTTTCTGTCATGACGAATATGTTTGGGTCGTTCGACAATTATTCAGCTCATTTCTGATTGAAAAAAAAATACGATTAACCAACTTACGTGATTTGTGTGTGGCCCCTTTAGCCAAATATTAATTTAGCCCATAGAAAAAAAACGAAGCGCGCGACAAACTTTTTTCTTTCACGACAAATTCACGACAAATACTCGACATTTAATGCAATAGGTTTCATTGAAATTGTTGCAAGTGGCTCTGCTAACTTAATATTAAGTTAGCAGAGCCACCCCATATAAAAAAAAACTAAGCGCGCGACAAAATTTTTTCTGTCACGACGAATATGTTTGGGTCGTTCGACAATTATTCAGCTCATTTCTGATTGAAAAAAAATACGATTAACCAACGTACGTGATTTGTGTGTGGCCCCTTTAGCCAAATATTAATTTAGCCCATACAAAAAAAACGAAGCGCGCGACAAACTTTTTTCTTTCACGACAAATATTCGACAATTATTGCAATAGGTTTCATTGAAATTGTTGCAAGTTGCTCTGCTAACTTAATATTAAGTTAGCAGAGCCACCCCATTTAAAAAAAACTAAGCGCGCGACAAACTTTTTTCTGTCACGACGAATATAATTGGGTCGTTCGACAATTATTCAGCTCATTTCTGATTGAAAAAAAATACGATTAACCAACTTACGTGATTTGTGTGTGGCCCCTTTAGCCAAATATTAATTTAGCCCATACAAACAAAACGAAGCGCGCGACAAACTTTTTTCTTTCACGACAAATTCACGACAAATACTCGACAATTAATGCAATAGGTTTCATTGAAATTGTTGCAAGTGGCTCTGCTAACTTAATATTAAGTTAGCAGAGCCACCCCATTTAAAAAAAAACTAAGCGCGCGACAAACTTTTTTTTGTCACGACGAATATGTTTGGGACGTTCGACAATTATTCAGCTCATTTCTGATTGAAAGAAATTACGATTAACCAACGTACGTGATTTGTGTGTGGCCCCTTTAGCCAAATATTAATTTAGCCCATACAAAAAAAACGAAGCGCGCGACAAACTTTTTTCTTTCACGACAAATTCACGACAAATATTCGACAATTAATGCAATAGGTTTCATTGAAATTGTTGCAAGTGGCTCTGCTAACTTAATATTAAGTTAGCAGAGCCACCCCATTTAAAAAAAAAACTAAGCGCGCGACAAAATTTTTTCTGTCACGACGAATATGTTTGGGTCGTTCGACAATTATTCAGCTCATTTCGGATTGAAAAAAAATACGATTAACCAACTTACGTGATTTGTGTGTGGCCCCTTTAGCCAAATATTAATTTAGCCCATACAGAAAAAACGAAGCGCGCGTGAAAACTTTTTTCTTTCACGACAAATTCACGACAAATACTTGACAATGAATGCAATAGGTTTCATTGAAATTGTTGCAAGTTGCTCTGCTAACTTAATATTAAGTTAGCAGAGCCACCCCATTTAAAAAAAACTAAGCGCGCGACAAACTTTTTTCTGTCACGACGAATATGTTTGGGTCGTTCGACAATTATTCCGCTCATTTCTGATTGAAAAAAAATACGATTAACCAACTTACGTGATTTGTGTGTGGCCCCTTTAGCCAAATATTAATTTAGCCCATACAAAAAAAAACGAAGCGCGCGACAAACTTTTTTCTTTCACGACAAATTCACGACAAATACTCGACAATTAATGCAATAGGTTTCATTGAAATTGTTGCAAGTGGCTCTGCTAACTTAATATTAAGTTAGCAGAGCCACCCCATTTAAAAAAAAACTAAGCGCGCGACAAACTTTTTTCTGTCACGACGAATATGTTTGGGTCGTTCGACAATTTATCAGCTCATTTCTGATTGAAAAAAAATACGATTAACCAACGTACGTGATTTGTGTGTGGCCCCTTTAGCCAAATATTAATTCAGCCCATACAGAAAAAAACGAAGCGCGCGACAAACTTTTTTCTTTCACGACAAATTCACGACAAATACTTGACAATTAATGCAATAGGTTTCATTGAAATTGTTGCAAGTGGCTCTGCTAACTTAATATTAACTTAGCAGAGCCACCCCATTTAAAAAAAAAAAACTAAGCGCGCGACAAACTTTTTTCTGTCACGACGAATATGTTTGGGTCGTTCGACAATTATTCAGCTCATTTCTGATTGAAAGAAATTACTATTAACCAACGTACGTGATTTGTGTGTGGCCCCTTTAGCCAAATATTAATTTAGCCCATACAAAAAAAACGAAGCGCGCGACAAACTTTTTTCTTTCACGACAAATTCACGACAAATACTCGACAATTAATGCAATAGGTTTCATTGCAATTATTGCAAGTGGCTCTGCTAACTTAATATTAAGTTAGCAGAGCCACCCCATTTAAAAAAAACTAAGCGCTCGACAAAATTTTTTCTGTCACGACGAATATGTTTGGGTCGTTCGACAATTATTCAGCTCATTTCTGATTGAAAAAAAATACGACTAACCAACTTACGTGATTTGTGTGTGGCCCCTTTAGCCAAATATTAATTTAGCTCATACAGAAAAAACGAAGCGCGCGACAAACTTTTTTCTTTCACGACAAATTCACGACAAATATTCGACAATTAATGCAATAGGTTTCATTGAAATTGTTGCAAGTGGCTCTGCTAACTTAATATTAAGTTAGCAGAGCCACCCCATATAAAAAAAAACTAAGCGCGCGACAAACTTTCTTCTGTCACGACGAATATGTTTGGGTCGTTCGACAATTACTCAGCTCATTTCTGATTGAAAAAAATAAGATTAACCAACGTACGTGATTTGTGTGTGGCCCCTTTAGCCAAATATTAATTTAGCCCATACAAAAAAAAACGAAGCGCGCGACAAACTTTTTTCTTTCACGACAAATTCACGACAAATACTCGACAATTAATGCAATAGGTTTCATTGAAAGTGTTGCAAGTGGCTCTGCTAACTTAATATTAAGTAGCAGAGCCACCCCATATAAAAAAAACTAAGCGCGCGACAGACTTTTTTCTTTCACGACAAATTCACGACAAATACTCGACAATTAATGCAATAGGTTTCATTGAAATTCTTGCAAGTGGCTCTGCTAACTTAATATTAAGTTAGCAGAGCCTCCCCATATAAAAAAAAAAGCGCGCGACAAATTTTTTTCTTTCACGACAAATTCTCGACAAATATTCGACAATTAATGCAATAGGTTTCATTGAAATTGTTGCAAGTGGCTCTGCTAACTTAATATTAACTTAGCAGAGCCACCCCATTTAAAAAAAACTAAGCGCGTGACAAAATTTTTTCTGTCACGACGAATATGTTTGGGTCGTTCGACAATTATTCAGCTCATTTCTGATTGAAAAAAAATACGACTAACCAACTTACGTGATTTGTGTGTGGCCCCTTTAGCCAAATATTAATTTAGCCCATACAGAAAAAACGAAGCGCGCGACAAACTTTTTTCTTTCACGACAAATTCACGACAAATATTCGACAATTAATGCAATAGGTTTCATTGAAATTGTTGCAAGTGGCTCTGCTAACTTAATATTAAGTTAGCAGAGCCACCCCATATAAAAAAAAACTAAGCGCGCGACAAACTTTCTTCTGTCACGACGAATATGTTTGGGTCGTCCGACAATTACTCAGCTCATTTCTGATTGAAAAAAAATAAGATTAACCAACGTACGTGATTTGTGTGTGGCCCCTTTAGCCAAATATTAATTTAGCCCATACAAAAAAAACGAAGCGCGCGACAAACTTTTTTCTTTCACGACAAATTCACGACAAATACTCGACAATTAATGCAATAGGTTTCATTGAAAGTGTTGCAAGTGGCTCTGCTAACTTAATATTAAGTAGCAGAGCCACCCCATATAAAAAAACTAAGCGCGCGACAGACTTTTTTCTTTCACGACAAATTCACGACAAATACTCGACAATTAATGCAATAGGTTTCATTGAAATTCTTGCAAGTGGCTCTGCTAACTTAATATTAAGTTAGCAGAGCCACCCCATATAAAAAAAAAAAGCGCGCGACAAATTTTTTTCTTTCACGACAAATTCTCGACAAATATTCGACAATTAATGCAATAGGTTTCATTGAAATTTTCGCAAGTGGCTCTGCTAACTTTATGGAGGTAAATATGTGACAATTTTTAAAATATGTCTTCACCAAATAAACACAATTTTATTGCAAATACGATCCTTCAGGTAATTAGGCTTGTTTCACATGCATACGGTTCCATTCGGTTCGTTTCGTTTTCGGTTTCAATTCGGTCGCTGGCGACAAGTGTGAAACGGTGCTCCGGTTTAGATTCGGTACCGAATAGAAACCGTACAGCACCGAATACTCCCTCGACACGAATAGGTTTCAATCAGGTTTGGATTCGTGTGTAGGGAATACAGATCAACCGGGGCGTTCACACAAATACGGTTTAGTTTCGGTTTTAACCATAAAGTAATAAATATTTACATATGTTTTCAGTCTCGTTCTGTGGTTTTAACCTCAAATCGAGCAGATATCTTTCAATATTTCCCGAATTGTTCAAATATAGAAATATAAACATACATATTTTCGGGATATTGTTGCTATCTCAGTATTCATGAGAAAATGATGATTTACCAAATGTGGATCGACTGATTTCTGTTGTAAAACTAAACCAGTGCTGCGGGACAAAAGCTCCGAAAAATATAAAGATCAATTAAAGACGTAGGATACATTCAAAGATGTATATGTTCAATTTTGAATGGCTTTGATGAATCTGACGTCGCGGAAAAATTGGATTTGTGAGCCCGTGTCGGAAGATAACATAAAACCTAATATGAACCATATATGTGTGAAAGGCCTTCATTCGTTTTCGGTTTAAACCGAAAACGAACCGAACCGAATGGAACCGTATGCATGTGAAACAAGCCTAACAGTTCTAGCCCATACATTACTTTTTCAGTAAATTGTGTATGTGCTTTCATCATCCACTGGATTGAGATTTGACCAATAGACACAGTTTTGTCTGTTCGCAGCTCCATTTGAATGAAATCTTGCTTCGTCACAAAATGAAATTCGAGCAGGAAACTCCTCACCGGCATTGCGAAGGTCCATCATTTGTTCGCAAAACTGAGTTCTGCGGTCAGAATCATCTCCATTCAGTTCGTGCACTGAATTATTTATGCATGGATGCCATTTATAGCATTTCAATTTTATCAGAACCGATTTTTGCGATATATTGTTATTTGCTGCTATAGTTCCCGAAGACCAATGAGGATTTTCTTCCAATTCTTATGAAAGACCCTCGGTAGTCTGACAAACGTTTTGCAAGGCAGTGTCGGACTATCGACCTAAGACCCCCTATAGTCGGAATTCTTTGAAATAGAATACATTGTAATCCGACATATTACCGATCAAAATACATATGTCAGCACTGATACGCATGTCGGATTAGAAGGGGCGTCGGATAAGACGGGGGCCGGATTACCGGAGGTCTACTGTACTCAATTCTACTTCCTCTAGAATTGCCGTTCGACCAATTTTTAGATGATCCTTCATGTACGAGTTCATGTATCCTATAACTCCTCATAATTCCTGATCATTTTACTAACGAGTTACAGGTTCCTCATTTGGATATTTTTCATTTTTCTGGCCGATCAGTTGTGTGCTGAGATGGAGGAGAGGAGGAGGAGGTCCAGAAATATCATGGTTTACAACCTATCCGTTCCAGAAAATGTTAAAGGCGATATTGGTGTTGTAAATTCACTACTGTCAGAAATTGATCCAGCTGTAACTGCCGTTAAATCCATTCGCGTCGGCAAGGTAAATCAGGGCTACGCGTCTCTGAAGGTAACTCTTGCTAACTCTGATTCTGTGCTTAGTATTTTAAAAAATAAAAATAAAATTTCAAATAAAAATGTGAAAATACGCTCAGATTTAACCCCATTTCAAATTAAGCACATGAAAGATCTTCGACTTGAACTGGAAACTCGAAACTCAAAGGGAGAAAATCTAACAATAAGGTACATTAATGGAGTACCTAAAATTGTAAATTCCCCAAAAAACCATACCCGAAGGCAGAATCCAACTCAAAACAGTTAAGTGCTTATTATCAAAATGTGCGTAGTGTTAGGGGGGCCACTAAGCTGTATGAGCTCATGAAGTGTGTAAACGTTTGTCTTTATGATGTTATTATTCTAACTGAAACATGGCTTGATGATTCAGTTGGAAATTTGGAGCTACAGCTACATAATTTTAACATATTTCGTTGTGATCGATCATCGAAGACCAGCGAAAAAAAGGGTGGGGGTGGAGTTCTCATAGCAGTGAAGAAATCTTTAAAGTCGGAGATTGTCCTCACGCCGTGCTTAGATGTTGAAGATGTGTTTGTGTTTGTGCATGGTAATGGAATTACGAGTGGAACTATTTTGTTCGGTGCTGCCTACATGCCTCCTTTGCTCAGTCTAGAACATTTTGAAAACCATTGTTTGAATTTTGAACATGCTATGGAGCTGGTGAGACCTACCAATGTGATAATGGCTGGCGACTATAACTTGGGTTGTTCTGATTGGGTCAGCGACGAGTTCGGTGTTGGTGTCGCCGGTGATGGCGACTATCGTGCTCGGGCCCTTGCTGATACTTTTGGATTCTATAATATGCATCAAGTGAATTGCGTTCGAAATGTTAACTATAGATTGCTTGATTTAATTTTTACTCAGCAAAGTAATATAATAGTTGAAGCAGCAGCTGACATTTTGTCTAGGGTTGATAAACATCATCCGGCTATTTGTTTCAGTGTAGGGGACTATGATGATAGGTTGGTTAATTATGAAATTGTTACTTATAATTTTAAAGAAGGAAATTTTGGGGAAATGAATTCTTATTTTGAAGGTTTGAATTGGGAAGTCCTATTGCCGCATGACTCTCCTATAGATTCTTTAGTTGATACATTCTATGATATTTTAGATGAAGCTATTGAGAAATGTGTACCTAAATTATTTCTTAAGCGAACTAATTATCCTGCATGGTTTTCCGGTGAATTGAGGAAGCTTGTTATTGAGAAGAAAAAATGTCATATAAAGTACAAAAAGACCAAATCATGGGATGATTATCTTTTGTTTAGTAACCTCAGATCCCAGTGTAAGAGTTTGTCAGACACTTGTTACTCATTATATGTGCAGGACATCGAATATAACATCAGAACCAATATCAATTCATTTTGGAATTTCGTAAATTCTAGGCGACATTATAATGAGATTCCTTCTAAAATGATTCTTGGTTCTGCTGTGCTTGACGATGACCATGATATTGTAAACGGATTTGCAGAGTATTTTAAGTCTACCTATGTACCTCTTTCTTATACAGCAGATACTGTTGATGATTGCATTTCATGTTCACATTTTGATAAAATTGATAACATCGGTTTTGACATATTGGAGGTAACCAAGATATTGACGTCCCTTGATGTAAAGAAGGGCCCTGGTCCTGATCAGATCCCTACATTAATGCTGAAGAAATGTACTACGTTGGCATTGCCTCTTATGCTGTTGTTCAACAAATCTCTCATTTCAGGTACCTTCCCTTTGAAGTGGAAGAAGTGTTTTGTAAAACCTATTTATAAAGCAGGTAGAAGGGATGATGTTGTCAATTACCGACCGATAAGTGTTCTCAGTGCGATACCTAAGTTGTTTGAGCGCCTAATTTATGGTAGAATATACAACCAGATGATCAATCGAATTTCACAAAAACAACACGGTTTTGTAAGGGGCCGAAGCATTGAAACAAATCTGCTACTTTTTGTCCAATACTGTACTGATGCTATCGAAAATCGTAGGCAAGTTGAAGTTGTATACACAGATTTTTCAAAGGCTTTGGACTCTGTTGACCACTCCATTTTGAAAAGAAAACTTTATCGCTTCGGTGTATGTGGTTCACTTCTTGGTTGGTTTGATTCTTATTTGTCCCTTCGCACTCAGTTTGTCAAAGTTAGAGATAGTACTTCATCGGAATTTCAGGTGTCAGCCGGGGTGCCACAGGGTAGCCATTTGGGACCTCTGCTTTTTTTGATATTTATCGATGATATAACCGACTGTTTCATTAAATCGAAGTGCTTACTATTCGCGGATGATTTAAAAATTTTTTCCGAGATCAATACAGTTGAGGATATTGGCTTTTTCCAGAACGAGCTGGATAATTTATGGAATTGGTGCGAGTTGAATAGGCTTAAGTTGAATGTCAGCAAGTGTAATCATTTGACAGTCTTCAGGCATGCCAATAGATTGGAATGCAATTTCTCTACCGGAAACCATCTACTTGAGAGAGTAACATGCATTCGCGACTTGGGAGTGCTTTATGATTATAAAATGAGTTTCAAACCTCATATTGCGCATATTATTAATAAAAGCACTAAATTATTGGGTTTCATCATTAGGCATTCTGGAGATTTCAACAATGTTGATACAATAAAGCGTTTATACATGTCGCTGGTGAGGCCAACACTAGATTTTGCATCCGTTGTTTGGTCACCTTGCTCGTATTCTGACTGTAACATGATTGAAAGGGTTCAAAATAAATTTCTTTTGTATATATCCAACAGATTGAGAATTCCTCGTCTAAACTATTCGGCAACTGAAATGCGAAATAGGCTTGATTTACCAATGTTATCTGTCAGGAGGAGGCGGGGTGACGTTATTCTATTCTGTAAATTGATAAATGGTCTCTTAATCTGTCCCGAACTTCTTCAACAATTCGAATTTTATGTACCACCTAGGAGAACTAGAGGCGGTAATTTGCTACACATGGGAAATTACAGATTCAACTACTCCCGTAACTCACCTGTTCCTAGAGTCAGTAGTAGTGTTAATATTGTAGCATCTGCCGGTTTAGATTTTTTCAACAACTCTTTTCCTGTTTTGAGAAAAGAGATATGTCTTGCTATTGTTGGGTAATTATTGCTGATTCAAGTTTGGTAATATTAAAGTTAATTGTTATTTATGTTTTTTTTTTTTTTTTTTTTTTGAGGATGCAGTCATCGATGGTACGTGTATACTTTCTCATGTCGCTTTTGTAATTTTTTTGCATGTTGATTTTTATTTGCCTCACACAAGGATGTATTTTATTTTTTGTAAAAAAGGGTGTTCTACCCGTTTATTGAATAAATAAATAAATAAATTGGAATAGTCGCAAGCTTCTTAATTGATATGTGCATGTCAGAATCCCTAATATAATAGTTTCTCTTCTGCCTGATGCCGATATACGCTGACTCATTTTTAGTTTATTTTTTTAAGTTTATGACAGTAGGTGTCGAAATGAGAACAAGTAATCATGGAAATATATTTATCGGAACTCCTAAACATGTCTAATTATGATTTAATTAATGATAGCAGATCAGGTTATATACTGGTGCAAGTTAAATATATCGTTTTTCAGTTTTGGTGCTCCTGTTCCTCGGAACAGAGTGCTTATCAATTTGCCCAAATGTCTGTAATTTTCGAATTTTTTGAATAAAATGGTCTTGAACGATTTGGTTTGACTCACTGATCAAGAATCCGTCGTCAAAATCGATTTTGTCCAGCCGGCCGATCCGGCCGCCCCTCCGTTAACACGATAACTCTCGAACGGATTGAGTTAGGTAGTTGAAATTTGCAGAGTAGGGTTAGGAGATAAATATCTCGGTTAAGATCTTTACTGAGCAGAATCGGCATGAAGGTATCGGAGTAACGAAAAAAAAATTTTTTTTCACATTACAAATTTCAAATTATTTTTTTTAAGATGCTGTTTCATCATAAGAATCCATCGATATAATTTTCAACTCAAACAAGCTAATACTTTCGGAGATATGATTTTTTTAAATTTCGAACATAAATTGTACTTCTATATGTTTTCACAGAATGCTGTACTCATAGAAATCTATACTTCGTTAGTATGTAGTTCATTGGCTGTACTTATTTATTCTATCTATGAATTATTATATGATCTGTGTTAATTCATGTCATCTTATTTTGCTTTAAGTGACATTTCAAATAATCTTTCTGGTTCGTTATTCTTGATGTAAAATACCCTTCCTGTTATAGAGAACAAAGTATGATTGAATGTAAAATTACTACCAATGAAATATCCTCAGCTATCGTGGAATTAAGGGGATGATATGATATTATACTTTCAAGATGGTAATACAATGCCCGTAGATAATCCATATGATGATGGAACGAAACTGGAATATTGGCTAAGTTTCAATTGATGTAATATAGTTTTCATAATTATAGATTTGTGGAATGAATATCTCGGATAAGTTCGTTATTGGGTAAAATTGGTCAGTTGGTTCTGGATTAATGATTTTTGGCACTATTATTGAATTAAAATTTGTTTATGATGTTTGAATTCAATTTACTTTATGATGAAGTTCTATCATAAGAAACCATTGATATAATTCCTAACTCGGAGCAACCAATACTTTCGGAGATTTGATTTGTCAAAATTTGAACAAAAGCGCTAAAGGTCCTGTCCACAGGGCTTTCCCACTTTTTTTTTCCAGCACTATTCCGATACAAACAATTTATACTTCGGCGATTTTCAGTCTATTAGGCGACAAAAACGTATTTTGTTTCTTGATGATATTATGTGTTTGAAATGTGAACCTAAAAATTGGTTCAAGCACTGACGTGAAGTCAGAAGCTTTTGCGCGTATGTTCTATTGTCCATTCTTCTGTATTGGACACCCTTAATCGAATTTACCATGGTTAATTATGTTGTCCATTCTCCTGTATTGGACACTCTTAATTCGAATTTACCATGGTAGATTGTGAGGACATAGAAGTACGATGTATTATTGAAATTTTGAAAAATCTCTCTCCGAAAGTATTAGCTTGTAAGAGTTGAGAATAATATCAGTGGATTCTTATGAAGGAACTGCATCTGAAAACAAATTGAATTCGAAATTTATAGCGTAAAAAATATTTTTTTTATTGCCGAATAACGAACTCAACTTAATTTCAATTGTTTAACACATTCCGTTCGAGAGTTTTCGTGTTAACGGCCGGACAGAATCAATTTCGACCACAGATTCTTGATCAGTGAGTCGAACCAAATATTTGAGACCATTTTCAGCCAAAAATTCGAAAATTACAGACATTTGGGCAAATTGATAAGCACTGTGTTCCGAGTAACCAGAGTGCCAAAAAAAAGGCGCTATGCTAAATCAGGTGACCCTTCCCCTGTAAACAAATTCTGGATTGTAATGATTTTTTCATGAAAAATGATAAATACTACAATAGTTTGCATGGAAATCCCGAGGGATCTATTTTATCTAGGTTGAGACATATACTCGTAAATGAAGCTGAGTTAACCATTTTTGATGGGATCTGAAAAATATAGCGAATAATGCCTTGGTCACTTTTCTTTTGCAGAAATATATTCTGTATGTTCATGAAATTCGAAGTTTCAGCAAAGCATTCCAGAGAACTTAATTTAATTAAAGGATTTTTCAGGAAAGACCTCCGAAGAAAGGAGATAACTGTGAGTGTACGAACGAACGTGAACAGAAAAATGTTATTTGAAAGTAATTAGGACACAATGTAGAAAATGCCTAGAAAATCCTCAAATAATGTAAATGCATGTTATGCCTAATCAAAGAGAATTATTCTCTTTCATTATATGATCATTCCAAATATGATTGCAATCAGATTGGTTACATTTTTCAGAAGTGGAACATATATCTATACATTTGCTTCGAGAAGTAACTTTCTTTAAATATGGCCCAATTGAAATTTTTGCGCGGATGTTGTGGTTATCCTCCTCATCTTCTCCTTTACTCGTGATTAATGTGATTATGAGTTGCTTGTTACGAGTAGGACTAGTAGGTACGAATAAAAAAAATACAGTATTTCTCGAATGAGAATTCAAATAATACTCAATTAACAGAGAGGAACTCTTAGGAATTTCAATTTGACGATAATCAGTTTCAAAGTAATGATGATATTTGATTGTGTTGTGGATTGTGTCCCTGGAATAAAATACGCCTCATTGGAGCGGTTTTCCGGCCATATTTTTCGATTTCGTGAAGGAATTATTGCCATTTGTCAATCTTAACTTTGTTTTCGAAAATACCCCCTCTTTCTTCTTAACAGTTTCAAGGTATTGTGATCAACTGCGCTACAGCTTTCTTTATAATTTCTGGACGATTTTGCATCTCTTCACATGCAGCCTGAATACGATCAATCAGTTGCTTCCTATCTACGATTTCTTCGGCGTAAACTTTATTTTTCAAGTGTCCCCAGAGGAAATAATCCAAGCATGTAGGATCTTGGGATCTTGCAGGCCAGTCATGAGGTGCCTCTTATGAGTTAGAAATGGAATATTAATTTGTAACCGTTGTACTCAGTTATCAGCTTCTGAGAGTGAATAACTCACAGTTTTTTGTAGTTTACCTGTCATTGTAACTGACTTTCCAATAAAATTAATTTTCAAAGTTAATATGTGTTTGTGTTTTTGTTTCTTTGTAATCTTCGTTTCTGCTACCATTTGTTTCAGTTATTCAAGAAAGAGTTTTCGTAGATGAATAATTCGTGAATGAGAATTTCCATCATTTGAACATAGCAGTATTTTTTTGAAAGACTCTTTTGGGTAATTTGAAGTCCAAACTCTTAATTTGTGTATTGAGTAAAATAAGATGCACCATATTCCTGAAGTCATGATAATGAAAAATTCAATTCATTCAATATGTATTAACGCATTATTCGGAGGCGCACAGGTCCGTGTTCATTATGAATTGAAAATTCCAGATATTCAATGGTTCATAAAATATTGTTGCGAAGTATGCCAGTGTAACCAATAGGTTTGTTTGAAATAGTACTCATTTCAGATTCTGAGAAAAATTTCACTTCTTCAAAATTTGATGGTGTTTTACAAGATGTAGAACGAAGAAAATAATGTTCTCAGTCCGGACCTACGATATCAACAAGTCAGTACGAGTGAATATTAGGCATAGGCCTTTACTCATTCCCTGTAATTCTCAAGAGGATCCACGCAGGCGTTCAATAGTTATGCCGATTGAAAATTTTTGATGAAATACATAATTCATCCTGTATCTCTTGAACGATTATAGTAAGGACATATTTCGAACACTGATTTGGACTCACCAAATGTCCTGCATCTTCACTGAAAGCCTGTACAATCATTCGTTAAACACCCTGCAGAGCAAAGAGGAAATGATGGATATTCATGAGAAATAATAATCCTGAGTAAAGTCCGCATCATTTCATCTATTGGATTATTCAAATATATGGAAGATGTTTGAATTTACTTGTGGGTGTTCGATTCCTGATATTCAATATTAGAGTTCAATATAACCATAAAAATAATTTATTTTAAAATTTTATCTTTCATCGGTCATTAATTAGAAGATAACTCTTCGAATGCAGATCAGGTTACCTTTGGAAACCGAACGATATTTATGCGGTGTACTCGTACATTTCGGTATACATAAATTTAGATCGACCGAAGGTGATTAAGTGTAAAAATACCGTTCAACGACATATGTGGACACCTCTCTATCATAATATTTATATTTAATCAACCTGTCTCACACATTACACAAAGTGAGCAGTAAATGTTTTCTTAGGCTATTGTTATTGTCATCACACGAGCGTCGCGAACCGAAACCACAGAGATACATTAGCCGACAATTACGATATATTGCATGACAGTATCATGTTATGTTGTTGCAACCAATGACAATATGCCTGTTCGAATGAATCTATCAGTGGTTTGTGTCGCAATTTAGAACGAATTCAAATAGTCGTTCATGGATCTCGGGATTTCATATACAGGGTGTTTCTTTGATGAATGTACATAATAGCTGGGGAGCCCAAAAAGCTAAAAGGGATTTACTCGAGCGCCGTGGGGACCTTTTGAATTGTGAAGATTAGATGCCAAACCGAATAGTTGAAGGAGGTCAGGAGCTTTGGCGCTCTTGTTCAAACTTATAGCTATAGAGCGGTATTCCACCCATAGTACTGTGTACACTGAGAGAACAGCTTATTTATAAATAATATAGTTTATTCATATTAAATGAACCCCTTATTCATATATGGCGTAAAAAATATTTATTTGTCCTAAATAATGGATTTATTTGAGTTTTAAAAATAAATATATATTGATGAAAAATTAATATATATTAAACATTAATATACGATTTTTCATAGATAATGAAGTTTATCACTACATCAAAAGGGTTTATTTTCATTCAATAACGAATTATTTATAATACATAAATGTTATTTATGAGAAAAAAATATTTATTTTCAATGAATATCAATATTCTCATAATAATCAAAGATATATTTATATATAGATTTATTTCAGAAATTAATATTTACTTTGAATATAGAAAAATTCACTATAAAGAAATTATATATTTGTATTGAATAATTAGTTATGTATGTGCAGTAAATGAATGTTTTTTTCGAGAAAGAAATTAATTTTTCGAATAAATATGATTAGTTGAATGTAAATTGAGGTATATATATATTGCTTTCTAAAATGTATATAATAACAATTCCCATATGATATTTTGTGGTAGTTTTCTATGTAGCCTTCTTTCTTGATCTCTATATGGGTGCAGAATTAAGCCAAAATCTCGATGGTATGTAACTACAGGAGCCAGTTCGAAGAACTGCGAAGAGAGTTTCTAGGGTGTCTCATGTTGTCACTATCACTATAGTGGTGTGCATTGACTGGAAAATAATAAGAAAAAAACCTTTTACCTTCAAAAATTTTTCCAAGTTTCAATATGAATAAATAATAACGAAACTGTTTTTCTGATTCATATCATATTAATATTCGTATTCAGGTTTTTTGGAATTTCAATATGAAAAACTAATAGCATTGAAATAACGAACAGATTTTCTGGAAATTATAAATATTCAAGAAAAAATTTCACCACATTTTCGAGAATGATATCAAATGGATTTACATTTTTTTTCTAATAAACCCATATTAACAACTTTGATTAATCGTAAAGAAACATTTACCTTCACAAGTGAATTTGACTGAAAACTCCAGCAAATAGAAATCCATTATCAATAACCTGAATTTATTGCAGCAGGTGTTTCATTTTCTTATATTTGAAGTTTTCTTAAAAACAACATCATGCATCTTACCTTCGAATGTACTTTTTGAATGACTCAAACCATTTCGAAACAAAATTGTCTGGAATTGAATCATTCTGTCCTCTCACCTATATATCACGCACTATGCTAACAACCAACAGACGAATCAAATATTACTAAATGTGACCGATCGCTGAATACAAAGTTTTCAGATTCGCATTTCGGTATAATGGTCAATGGGGTGGGGTACGTCTCGGGGTACGTCGAAGTTCACGATCAGGATGCGAGGTATAATAAACACTTATTCGAGTATAATCAAGATTTATTACCTATTAATTAATAAATCTTGCTTCAATAATTATTCAATAAATGTTTGTTTGACAGAAATAAGGACAGTTTTTACTTCAAATACGATTTGTTTGTTGGACATTAATTATTTGTTTATAGTTAATAATATTGTTGAACATGACATTTTTGGATTACATTTATTTACTGTCAATAAACCAGTTTGATTATTATTAAAGCTTGCCCAAATAAATGGAATATTTCTGAGAAATAAGGTTTATATCAAGTTGTTTTAACTATTAATAATATTTATTAACAATTAATAACATTTATTTATGAAAAATCAAAACCAATAAAGAATTACTAATTATTAACCGTAACATTTCTCTCAGTGTAGATGGTCTAAATGACCAAGGCTTTAAAAAAAATTGTCAAATTTTGGCAAATCATATCCCAGGAAGTATTGGTTTTTCAGAGTTGGGTATGATATCAATGGATTATTATGAATTATGATAGAACCGAATCATGAATATAATTGCAGAGTTAGAGGAAGAAATATCGTTTGCAGCCATACCACACTGAATATGCTATTTACCGTCCGAACACTGAAGCTAAGCAGCGTCGGGCGCGGTTCGTACTTGGATGGGTGACTGCCTGGGAACACCAATATCTTATTTCAATATGGCTTCTGTGCGTCAATTTTCAAGCATTTTCGTAATTAATGTCAAAACATAGGTCTATGACTCACTTCATGTTGGATTTACGTACATCAGCAAATTATAATTAGAGTATTCGATGAATTCATAGAATTAAGAATAATTATGGAAATTTTGAAAAATAGTAACTCCGGAAATATATACGTTTGTTAAAGTTGAGAGTGACATCAAATAGTTCTTATTAAGAAACTACATCTTGAAAAAAATTGAATTTGAAATTGTAATGTAAAAAAAATTAACGAATTAACGAACACAAACGAGATATTTATATATCTCCTAAACCCACTCTGAAAATTTCAACTGTCTACCTCATTCCGTTCGAGAGTTATCCACGGATTCTTGATCAGTGAGTCGAAACAAATCGTTTAAGACCATTTTCAGCCAAAAATTAGAGAATTACTGACATTTCGACAAATTGATAAGCACCCTGTTCCGAGGAAAAAGAGCGCAAACAAGTGGGAAAGCCCTGTAGATAGGAGCTTTGGCGCTTTTGTTCAAACTTTGACAAATCATATCTTCGAAAGTATTGGTTTCTCAGGGTTGAAAATGATATCAATGGATTCTTATGATAGAACTGCATCATAAAAGAAGATGAATTAAAAAAATCATGAAATTACGATTAATGATTGAAATTTTGAAAAATCATATCTCCCAAAGTATTAGTTTATTAGCATCTTATTATTACCTATTAATTTCTCGAACGTTATTTTGAAACTGTCATAATTTATTATCTTCACATCAATGAATGTGAATTGTATTTTACAGTTGGAACTTGAATATTTCCTTCAAAGTTCAGTCAAATGTACTGGTCGCATATTCACCTCATTATATAAATGAACCAAGACATTTTATCGGAGTCTCACTTCTGGAAATCTGCAATTCATAGCGTTAACTATTTTCCACACAGTATGCTTGATTTCAGTTCCACATATGAATAAAATACCGGACATTGTGCCACATTTCATGATAACGTAATCAAGCATTTGGTCTGGTGGAGAAATATTCGCTCGAAATACATCAGATAATTTTAACAAAATGAACTGAGTGAGAGAACATTGCCAAGAATTTTTATAGTGGTATTTATGGAAAACTCTGAAAGTTGACAATGACAATAATTATCACACCTAATATGGATGCCGATTTTCAAGTCATATATCAACTGGTGATAGAACTCATTTAAATTAACCATTTCACTCGTAAATGTAGTGTGTTTTTTTAGCTGAATGGGATCATAGGATAAGAATAACTTTTGAATCGCGTTCGTCAAAGCGACATTTGTGTCACCCGATTTAACGCTCTCAGATTACTATGTTTGGGGAAGGATGTAGAATACGGTGTATGCAACTACTGCATATAACGTGCCAGAAATTCGTTTAGGTTCATTATAATTATTCAAAACTGGAGCATTTCCTGATGCCCTTAAGACTCGCCTTGAGATAACTCTTGTGAAACCCTGCTACAAGAAGGAAAGCCCAGATGATTTTACCAATTATAGACCTATCAGCTTAATTATATCATTCTCTAAAATTTTGGAGAGAATTCTACTTAAACAGCAGTGTTCGAATTTACTCAGAAGGTTTTCTCCTCTCTCGAGGAAGCTAGAATACCAGTTGGATCGTTTGTCTATCTTTCAGAAAATTTTGATTGTGTCGATTACAAAGTACTATTATAATAGCTAGAAGAGTATGGAATCAGGGGTATACCATTGAAGTTGATTTCGGGTTACCTGGAAAACACTGAACAGATGGTTAGGTTGGATGTAATGGAGAATTTATTTTTGTCAGCTCAAGTAACATTATCTGCTGGAATACCGCAGGGCTCTATTATGGGACCCATTCTTTTTACTGTTTATGATAATGACCTACCAAAAGCATTCGAACAGAGGTTTATCAATGATCAGAAAACAAACTATGATTTGGAAATGGATACAATCCAATACGCTGATGACACTTATGTGATCATTTCATCTCTCAATATTGAACACGTGACAGATGGCGTAAAAACTGCTCTTTCAACGATCAGAAACTAGTAGTATCACAAAGCATTGACCCTAAATTCTGATAAGACAAATATTATATTTTTGTCTAGCAGCAGATCCAACATCACTTATCCTGACAACATCAACTTGGATCATAATGCCTTAACAACAAGTTCATGTAGGTACAAGACTTCTTGGAACGATGATGGACAGACATCTGAATTGGGGTCAACATCGGGGCCAACATTGTGAAAATAGTCATACAAAAGTTGAACTTAATACACAAAAATGGGTTCAAGCCCTGTGGACAGGAGCTTTCTGACGCTCTAGTTCAAACAGACAAATTATATCTCCGAAAGTATTGGTTTCTAGAGTTGGGAATTAAATCATTGTATTCTTATGAAAGAACTGCATCATAAAGGAAATTAAATTCAAATAATAGTTTATTTATCAAGATTAAATGAGAATCTGAGAATGAGAACTGCACCAGGGAAGAAATCAAATTAAAATAGCTGAAATGAATTTGACTCTTTCTTATAAAACAGGATGAAATGTACGAGTATGAACACAGATGATACAATAAAGCTTAGATAGACGACTCATTATTGAAATTTAGAAAAATCATATCTCCGAAAGTATTAGCTCGTTGGGGTTGAAAATTATATCGATGGATTTTAATGGTGAAACTGCATCTTAAATAAAAATTACAGACATTTGGGCAAATTGATAAGCACTCAGTTCCGAGGAATTAGAGCGCCAAAAAGTGTAATTCCCTTTCCGGGATTTGAGCCCGCCTTCTCTCGTTCCGAAACCGAAAACCCGACTGACTAGACGAACCGGCTATCGGGCTCCTCGTACGATCTTGTCGATCTCCGGTATTAGAATAAAACGTCGTTACTTACCTGGGATATATATTCTTAATTTTCACTTTTCGACATAAAATCGCCACATGGGGTTTATTTGACGGTTTTTTACCCTTGTCTCTCTAAGTCGATTTTGACGTTTCTCGAACCAACTATTAGCAAGGAATTAGACAATGTCATGTCTCAGGAAAATAAGTTGACATTATGACAATTCATACCTACATAGAATAATTATATAATTCTGTGAAAACGTTGAAATACGATTTATTATTGAAATTTTGAAAAATCATATCTCCGAAAGTATTAGCTTCTTAGAGTTGAAAATGATATCATTGGATTCTTATGGTAAAACTGCTTATTGAAAAAAATTAAATTTGGAATTTGTTATGTAAAAAAAAATTTTTTTTTGTTACTCTGAAACCATCTGTCCGATTTTGCCCAATAACGAACTTAGCCGAGATATTTATCTGCCAAACCTACTCTGAAAACTTCAACTCTCTAGCTCATTTCGTTCGAGAGTTATCGTGCCTACGGCCGGCCGGACAGAATGAATTTCGACCACGGATTCTTGATCAGTGAGTCGACCCAAATCGATTAAGACCATTTTCATCGAAAAATTCGAAAGTTACAGACATTTGGGCAAATCACTCAGTTCCGAGGAACTAGAGCGCCAAAGAGCAATCAAAATTCACGTTAATTTGAATATACTGATTGTGCAAACTTCCAGTAACTTCTTTCTTATGGCATTGTTATTTGGGGCTCTGGTCCTCAAGGTGAAAATATTTTTGTAATTGCAAAGCATGCAATTAGAACAATATTTTATATCAAATTCAGGACTTCTTCAGAGCCAATAACATTCCAACACTATCTGGTCTGTACATTTATAGAATCTTATTATTTTTCCTTGAACATTCTCATTATTTCGAAAAATATAAAAACACAAATTTAACAAGAAGAATTCATGAATATTTTTTCCGATACATAAGCATTCGTATACTGAACGTAGTACTATATATATCGCTAGTAGGTTGTACAATCTACTTCCTAAGATCATCAGAAACATACCAGAACATAATCCATACCGTAAAGTAATATATGTATTGATATTAAATTGTGAGCCATATTCATTTGATGAATTAAAGTATGTACACAGGGGTTGCATAATACTGTTTTCTTTGTTTGACTTGTTTTCATTTTGTTGTCAGGTATGATAATAATTCTGAAAAAAAAAATTAATCCGCATGAGATGAAGAACCTATCTCTTCGTCCTGCCCTCACTGCGTCCCTTAAACAATAGATGAGCTGCAGGCAGCCTTCACAATTGATGGCAACCTGATGACTCGAAGTCACCCCAGCCACGTGAAAAATGTATAACAGTATATTCAGTAATAGTTCCTTAAAATTTCATACTTCTAACATTGAAGGGCAACCAGCCTAGACCATCTCTCTGATGGTCCCCAATAGAGAGTCTGAAAGCACAAAATAAATAACTACCGAGCATGCCATTTGAAAAAACGATGTGGATAGCAACTTCTGGTATGGCCGGAAGTGACAAAAACATGCAAATATTTTAGATTTTCTCGTCATTCCGGAAAACACACCTAAAATAAATTTCATGAATATATCTTCCGTAGTTCTCCGCACAATTTTGGATGAGATTGAGAAAGAATGACATTGTATATTCTTCGTAAACGTAAACACACATGTGTTTAATAATAATAATAATAACAAATGAAATTATAATTCTTGTTGAATTCACAGTAATCATAGTATTCCTGCACATTTTACGGTTCAAATTCCATAATAAAGAAACATACATTTTTGGCGCTCTAGTTCCTCCGAACTGAGTGCTTATCAATTTGCCCAAAGGTCTGTAATTTTCGAATTTTTGGCTGAAAATGGTCTCAAACGATTTGGTTCGACTCACTGATCAAGAATCCGAGGTCGAAATCGATTCTGTCCGGCCAGTCCGGCCGGCCGGCCGGCCGTAGGCACGATAACTCTCGAACGAAAGGAGTTAGAGGATTGAAATTTGCAAGGTGGGTTTGGAGTATAAATATCTCGGAGAAGTTCGTTAATGAGCGAAATCCATCAAGCGGTTTCGGAGTTATCGAGGAGTTATGGCCGATTTTAGTAAAAACATTTTTTATGAATATTTCCGAAACCGATTACTCGATATATCTGAAATTTAGCATCTAATTGTAGAATCATGACCTTTATACGCATGTGAAGATTTGTATTGACCAGATTACCGCAAAGTGACAAGAAAAACTCTCGAACGGAATGAGCTAGGCAGTTGAAATTTTCAGAGTAGGTTAGGGAGATGAATATCTCGGTTGAGTTCGTTATTGGGCAAAATAGGACAGATGGTTTCGGAGTAACGAAAAAAAAATTTTTTTTTAAGTAGCAAATTTCCAATTCAATTTTTATTTAAGATGCAGTTTCATCATAAAAATCCATTGATATCAGTTTTAACTCCAACAAGCTAATATTTTCGGAGATATGATTTTTCGAAATTTCAATAATGAATCGTACTTCTATGTTTTCAAAGAATGCTATAATTAATCTATCTAAGCTTTATTATATGATCTGTGTTTATACTCGTACATGTCATACTGTTCTATAAGAGAGAGTCAAATTCATTTCAGATATTATAATTTGATTTTTTCCATGGTGCAGTTCTCAATCTCAGATTGCTCATTTAATCTTGATAAATAAACTATTATTTGAATTGAATTTCCTTTATGATGCAGTTCTATCAAAAGAATACATTGATGTAATTACCAACTCTGAGAAACCAATACTTTCAGAGATATAATTTGTCTGTCTGAACAAGAGCGCCAGAAAGCTCCTGTCCACAGGGCTTGAACCGATTTTTAATTAATACATTTCGCTCGTCATGAGACGAAATTGTATTGGACCAGCGTTAAATGATATAATGCACATATACATCGCATTATTTTGTGTTAATGTCATATTATGGCCGGGAAAGACATATTGGTGGACCAATATTCTTTTACCCATCCTAGTTTTGGTGTACTCACTTTGATTCTGTTCAAATAATTACTTGTTTTATACAAGAAGTTTTATACTATTATAAATATAAATTCCTGTCAAAGTATAGATATTGCTTGCACGGAAAATACTCCTGCATGTCTGTCTTTATTTCATGTTTTAGCACAGATCTTAAAGTCATCCTTTGGTTTAGAAAAAGGCATGAAGCGCAGGAACTATTTGCCCAAACCACAATACCATACCACAATATTGACTGGAAGTTAAAAAAATAACTATTTTCAATGTGGATAGGTCCACCGACATTTTTAGAACATTTATAGCATGAATAGTAGAATTTAGTTTTTATTCAAGTAATCTACATGATTTTTCCATTTTGTATAAGGGTAAAGGTGTACACCAAGAAACTTAATACAACCAGTTATTTCAACTTGAGTGCCATCTAGTAATATCTCATTGGGAGGCTCAATTTTGGATCTTTCACTATGGAATATTATACAATCTGTTCTTTTGGCATTTAGTTTCAAGTCATTTAACGAACACCATTTCATTATGTCTACATACATATTATTTAACTCTTTCATCAGCTTATTAATATCTTTTATAATTCTTAGAATTGGCATCATCAACATAAATTATCAGATACAGCAACTGATTCACATTAAAAGGAAAATCGTTTTCATATACTATAAATAGGAGAGGTCATAAAACACTACCCTGGGGTACCCCATAACCGACACATTTTATATCTGAAATAAAACTTTCGGTGTTAATTGTAGCACGTACCTTCTGCCTCTGACCTTCTAGGTAATTTTGAATAAGCTTGAGCTGTCTGTCTCTTATTATAACATATGCTTTTAGTTTCTCTAACAATCTACTATGATTCACACAGTCAAACGCTTTAGAAAGATATAAGAACACACCAACTGGGATATCACCTTTTTCCATTGCTTCCAGAGCTTTTTGTGTCCGTTAAAAATTTGCAGTAGTTGTATTTTTTCCATTAATATAGGCAGGTTAAAACGAGCATAAAATCTCGTGTTTTCCAAAGAACTTGAACAGACGTCTCGACAAAACCTTTTGAAATATCTTTGAGAACTTTGTTGATAAATTTATTGGCCTATAGTTACCCAAATCATCCACCGGACCAGCTTTATATACAGGTGTTATCACTGACAATTTAAGCGCAGATTGACATTCATCTGCTACAAAAGCTTTGCACATAATATATCTTAAGGGTTCAACGAGGGGTTTAACTACAAGATGAATTATCTCGTATCAGATACACTGTTAGAAGCTGCTCTCACAAAATAGCTGTTGAAGTCATTTATCAGTTTTTGTAGGAAGTATTTGTTTAGAAGGACATCCACCAGTAAATCACTTGATCATATTGTGTTATTTCCTGTTCATAATCCTTTTTAGGTTTCCTTACATTATTGACCAAATTCAGGTCTGTATGCATCAAGTTTGCGCTTTAAAGCAACTATATGTGGATTAGAATTACATCTAGATTTAAAATATTGTGAAAATCTACCCTTATCATTAGTTCTAGTGGCAGCAATGGGAAATGTACCCTGAAACATATCCTCAAAATTAGTAAAGAAGAAATTCCACATCTCATCTATCTCAGGTACCTCAATTTCATATAAATGTGTCCAGTCGAATGAAAGCCGTTTCTCCGAAACGCTATATACAGTGTGTTTGGTAATTCGACGTGGTCCTTTCAAGAGGTTATACTACACATCAATTGCAACGATTTGAGTCGAGTGAACTAGGGTCCAAAAGTCTAAGGTTACTGAGATTACTATTGATATTTCGACTTTTTGCAAGTTTTTCGACTTACCATCGAAAATAATTAATTTTGTGGGGACTACTCAACAATGAATATAGAAGTAAGGTTTTTGTTTAAAGCTGATGAAATGAGGATTATTTCCAGAAAAAATCATTCACCAAAAATACGAATAGCCTGAAAAATAGAGTCTCAAGTGGCATCAGAAGTTTTTCTCATTAAATAATTGCGTATTTCACGAAAAAATATTTTAATTATCTTTACGTACAGATAAGTGAATAAACTTCCTTGGTTGACGAACTTTCCAAAAAGGTCCATATGTAATAAATATTTCCACGAGATCAAAATGTATAGCTGGAAATCCGAGCAAGTAACATACTTTTTCGATACTTGTTTATCCCCCTTATCTTGTCTTTTACTTGTGATTAATGTGATTATCAGTTGCTTGTTACGAGTAGGACTAGTACGAATGGAAAAAATCCACAGCATTTCTTGAATGAAGATTGAAATAAATCTCAATTAACTGAGAATAACGCTAAAGAATTTCAATTTGAGTATAATTAGTTTCAAAAAGACAAAATGCTTATATTTCATTGTATTATATGTTGTGTCCCTGGAATATAATACGTCTCCTTGGAGCGGTTTTCTGAGCATATTTTTCGATTTCGTGAAGGAATTATTGACATATGTACCGTTTTGAAAAGCTAATGAAACAATGAAGTTTATTCCTGAATTTGTACACCAGGCTCATGATATATTTTTCGATTAGTTCTCAATTGTTTTATCAAGATTTTCTGAGGAAAAAAGTTGATTAACTTTATAACCCCTTATATCTCAGGTTATCTAACTTTCTGGTAAATACTTTTTAGCATGAAATGATAACCCTCTCTACGGCTTAAAAAAAATATTCACTGAATATTTAGAGCCAAGTATATTCTATTTTGAGTTCAATGTGGACATATTATGAACACTACAATACAATACATACTCGTACATGTCATCCTGTTCTATAAGAGAGAGTCAAATTCATTGCAGCTATTTTAATTTGATTTCTTCCATGGTGCAGTTCTCATTCTCAGATTGCTCATTTAATCTTGATAAATAAACTATTATTTGAATTGAATTTCGTTTATGATGTAGTTCTATCATAAGAATACATTGATATAATTCCCAACTCAGAGAAACCAATACTTTCGGAGATATAATTTGTCTGTTTGAACAAGAGCGCCAGAAAGCTCCTATCCACAGGGCTAGAACCAATTAAGATTTCAATTAGTCTTTCAAAAAACATATGTGCATTTAGTGTTTAGTGATGACAAGTTTCGTGTGGCGAATGTTACAAAGAAAACAAATTCCATGTGGTTTTCATGCCAGACGAGTACCTTTGATGTACAACGGACACATGCATTTGTTTTCAATTAATAATTATACGTACCTACTTCCAAACGTAAACTGCATACATTGCCAAGGCCAATGAAATTTTATTATTAGGAAATAACGAACCTAAATGAGATTCGAAATATTTGATATTGCAGCAAACCATCTGTTGAAAAACATGAAATTATAGCCGAGAGTCATAGAGCATAAAATTAATTCATCTTCTTTCGTGCGTTCTAGAGTTAACCATCAAAAGCTAGATATATAAAATCATGTTTCCAATGGGTGTAACAAATTATGTATTATTATATAGTGGATGAGTGATATTAAAAACGCAAAATCTGAATGTTTTGCATTCCAACTATAATTTGAAACTGATTGCCTCTTCAGAATACGCTTCGATTCGGCATCTCTGGTGTGATCTTCACTTAAATGGAGATCAATTTACATGAAAACACTTCTGACGTCGCCTAGAATTTTGATTAGGATTTGGTATAATCAATTCAAGTCACTAGTGTCAGTAAATCATATATTTAGGAGTGCTCATTTTTCATTCCATTTTGTCTTCCGAATATGAATTATGGTGAACCGATCTGAGATTAATTCGGAAGATAAGGTCGCGAGCTAGTCGTTTCAATATCCTTAGTGCACCGCTAATAACGTTATAAATCACAAGGTTTTACTCTTAGAGTCGACGGCCATCCAAAATAATTTGTCTGTAGTAGGTATTCGTCCTACTTATTGTTTTTGATACATCGTCACCCCATCTTCCGAGCTAAAATTGACATATATCCAATTTTTGCACGCTCGTACTAAAATTGTACGCAACGTAAGTGAGTTTTTCTTCGATCGTGGTAAAAGTGACACTATTTTGACCTGTTTTCTATGCGCAAAGCTCAACATTCCAGAATAGTGGGCAGTTGTAAGCAATTAGAAAATAACCGCACGCTACAGCAGTGCGGTAATGTTACAAATGGATTATTACAATAAAATGAAACAATGTATGGTTTTGATTTTTATATTATTTTAATCAAAAAATTGTATATTTCGTATTTATGCATTTTAAGTATTACTATTTTATATATATCTACTTACTTTCGCCGATAAAAAGAATGAATTTCTGAACTTGTTCCTGGTTTGAAATTTTGGATTTTTTGGTTTGTATACTATAGCTTGACGTTTTAAAAATGCTCTCAGTTTTTGATACTGGGTAATATTAATATTATTTCTAACAGACAAAGTTGATCGAAGCATGGAATAATGTGCCCACAACGTCGAAGATTACATTGTTTTAGCCAATTCAGGAATTCAGCTATCAGTACATTCTCAGGAAAGGATTCACTGTTGCTTTTTCTCCAAAAATCCATGAAGCGTTGGTACGCAAGATCATACTTCTCTCTGGATTTCGCCGGAAGTAAATTAAGTGAAGCCGCGTTCGCGACTTCTACGAGTTCAGGAGGCGTGCAAGTCAACAATTAATCACTATCAGTGTTCATATTTATTAATTCTTTTTAATTCCTTATAAAAATATAACTAATCAAACAAATCCAGCTTGAAAATTATTTCACTTTTGTCATAACAAAGTAATTTCCATGGTTGCCACTTCTATATTTCAATATGAACATAGAAAAACCTATTCAAACTAACTTGATTACATCTTGAATGAAATATTTTTAATTAATTTCTCAAATGTAAATCAAAGATCGAAGAAAAAATAGTATGTATAATTCGTAGGAAAAGTATATTCCCAAACGCCTGTGTTACCAGACTCGTCGCTACGCTCCTCGTCTGGTAATTATCATAGTCGTTTGGGAATATTATGCTTTTCCCACTAATTATACAATATACTAATGCATAATTAGACTTTCAATTTTCATAAATTACAACACTAACGGGGAGAGGATTTTTGTGCGTATGTTCTGGGGAACATCGTGTTCTCATTTTGCCCAAATGTCTGTAATGTTCGAATTTTTGCCGAAAATGGTCTCAAACGATTGACTACGACTCCCTGATCTAGAATTCGAGGTACAATTTCATTCTGTCTGGCCGGCCGGCCGGCCGTCCGTTGCCACGATAAGTTCGTTAATGGGCATAATCGGCCCGATGTTTTCCGAATAATAATTTTGTTTTCAACCAATACTAGTCCGATCGAATTGAAGCTTGGTGAGTAGTTGTAGAATGCTAAACTTAGGACGTTTGTGAAATTTTGTGACAATCGTATTACTAGAAAATTAAAAAAAAATATCAAAAAATATTATCTGTGTAACGATAACCTGAGAACGGAAATATATATCGATTTGAAATTTTCGGGTAAGATTGTGTATCTGAATGGGACATCTTGGTTTGTTCATAGGCATAATCCGCCAAACGGTTTTGGAATTATACGCATCTGAAATTTGGTTCTTATTTCCTCAATAACTCGAAAAATACAAAACCGATCCAATTCAAACTTGCTTATCTGTTGCAGAATGCCAACTCGAAAACTCTTGCAAAATTTCGTGAGAATCGTATGACTCAAAATTTGTTAAAAAATCATAGAAAATCATTGAAAAAAATTCTATACATCCGAAACTATTCGTCCGACATCGCTCAAATTTCGCGAGAGCCTTCAAATCCTAACTCTACTACCATGTTACAAGTTTGAACTCGATCGGATCTATATTTTGGAGATCCGAGTAGCTTTGTGTGAGTTCAGTAGCTGGATGGGTGTCGGTTTCCTCAATAACTTTTGAATGAAAGGAGATAGTGACTTGCAATTTTCAAGGTAGGTTGCACATCCCAATGTGTTCCTCGATAACTCAAAAAATATAGACTCGATCGAATTGAACCTCGGTAACTAGTTGTAGAATATCGGCATAAGGGCGTGTGTAAAATTTTGTTAAAACCGTACCCCTAGAGAATTTTTAAAAAATCACGAAAAAAGGTATTGGTACAAGCACTGACGTGAAGTCAGGAGCTTTTGCGGGTATGTTGTATTGTACCGGGTTTCCCACTATAATTTGACCCCCCCTTTTACTTTGTTACGAATCAAGATACATAAAAATGTTCCGCACGAAATCAACTGAGTTTTTACAGCATGTTTTCACGAATTGAAATATATACAGGGTGAACAAGATATTGAGTGCGACTTGATATTTTTTAATGAAACACTCTATATATATTTTTATATTTGGCTAGTTCTTTCTCACCTGATTTCGAATATATACATATTATATGGGCATATGTTGGCTTGTCTCTCTTATTTTGAGAACTACATATAGTCTTAAATTCTGGGAACCACCTGACAAACTCAGTAGTCAGTTGTCAAGAGGGAGGCTGTGATTAATCAACTAACTGCATTGGTAACGATATCACACACTCCATTGGTAACAATATTTTCACTTTATGTGAAGAACAATAACAACAAAGCATTACGAATGCAGTTTGTTGATTTATCACAGCGTACCACTTGACAACTGACTACTGAGTTTCCAGGTTGTTCCCAGAATTCAAAACTGTGTAGTTCTCAAAATAGGAGAGATGAACCAACACATGCATATATATTCGAAATCAGGAGAGAAAGACCTAGCTAAATATAAAATAATAATGAAAAATGGCGATACCGTTGTTAAAAAATCAACAAGTCAAGAGCGTTCCTGCTAATCGGGTCCTTCCTGAAAGGCTTCGTATAATAAATATACTTATGCATATATTTCACAAATCAAATAGACCCCAGGGGGTTCATTGATCTGCCGAGAAAGCAAGAGCAGACGCGTTTCTGGCTTCTTGGCCGTCATCAGTACCCTGTAGCTTTCCCAACAAATTCAACTAAACTGACCCGGGTTAAGCCCCTCAGAGCCGGCTTGGTCGATCATTATAATCGCCCATGCCACCTATGAGACGAAACACGGAAATCAGCCTCTCCCCACCTCTTAACTTATCGCCATTTTTCATTATTATTTTTGAAAACGCCAAACAGCGTTCATGGCCATTGAGAAGATACTGTCTGAGCTCTGCGGGCCTCGTTCTTGATTAAATATCGAGTGAATGGTGGCATATGATTTCACGCTTCAAATATTCACTGGTGGGGAGAGACTGATTTCCGTGTTTCGTCTCATAGGTGGCGTGGGCGATTATAATGATCGACCCAGCCAGCTCTGAGGGGCTTAACCCGGGTCAGTTTAGTTGAATTTGTTGGGAAAGCTCTACAGGGTACTGATGAAGGCCAAGAAGCCAGAAACGCGTCTGCTCTTGCTTTCTCGGCAGATCAATGAACCCCCTGGGGTCTATTTGATTTGTGAAATATATGCATAAGTATATTTATTATACGAAGCCATTCAGGAAGGACCCGATTAGCAGGAACGCTCTTGACTTGTTGATTGTTTAAATATAAAATAATATATAGAGTTTTTAATTTGAGAAAATTAAGTCGCACTCAATATTTTGTCCACCCTGTATATATTTCAATTCGTGAAAACGTCCTAACAAAAATTCAGTTGATTTTGTACAACTTTTGTTCGGAACATTTTATTGTATCACCATTCGTAACAAAGTTAAAGGGGGGGGGGGGGGGGCAAATTATAGTGGGAAACCTGGTACATTGCCCTGTATTGGACATTCTTAATTCGCATGCAGAAATTTTCATGAAAACATTTTTCTCTTTTGAAATATAGTTAGTTCAAAGTGGTTTTCAGTTTGTGCACTTTGTCATCATTTACTTTGAGACGATGGTACCTGATGAAATTTGTCACCCAATGAAAGTCGACCATTAGAATTTTGTTCATGCACAATTTTCAACCCCTTTCAACCCTCTCACGCCCCGCCATTTTTTGTCTGCATGAAAGGGTTCGTAGGGGTTAAAAGTTGCGCATGAACAAAACTGTAATGGTCGACTTTCATTTGGTGAGAAATTTCATCAGATATCATCGTCTCAAAGTAAATGAGCCGTGACAAAGTGTACATACTGAAAACATCTTTGAACTAACTATTTTTCAAAAAAGAATATTTTTTTCTTGAAAATTTCTGCACGCCTGTATAGAAGATACAAAGGCCCTGCCAAGAAAGTACCACATGACCCACTTTTCCTATTCAAAAAATTTAGAGGGTTGATGGGGATGGCACAGGGTGCAACAAAAGTCCTTCAAAAATGCATAAAAATTTGGTAAAAGTGAAACAAAAATTGACCTGTTTCAGGATTTTGTTGCCAAATATTCTTCTTCTGAGAAAATGAATTTGTTCCATAATTTTGACGCGCACTGTATATACGATCGATATCGCTAACATTTTGCTAGAGTCTTCAAAACCTAATTTTAGAGTAGAGTACCAAATTTTAGCACGATCGGATCGATATTGTTGAAGAAAAAATATTGTAAGCCGAGCAGCATTGGGTGAGTTCAGTGGCTGGATGGGTGACCGTAGACACGATAACTTTTGAATGGAAAGAGATGGCGACTTGCAATTGTCAGGGTGGGTTGTGCATATGAATGCGACAGTTCTTTCGGTCGTTAATGGGCATAATCGACAAAACGGTTTCGGAGTTATACCCATCTGAAATGTTGGTGTAACTTTCTCAATAGCTTGTTGCGAAATTCGTAAATATCCTATCACTAGAAAAAAAAAATAAAATTGTTTTATTTCAGAAAGTATTCGTCTGAATCTGCTGAAATTCCGCACATAGCTACGAGCCGCCATTTTACAATCGAGTACCGATATTCAGCTACTTCGACTTTGTATGAGGCGTGAATAGACAATGGAATATGCCCGCAAAAACATTTTAAGAATTTTGTTTTTTAGAATGAATGACTTCATATCATATTCGAATATCTTTAACAAGAATAAGTTTCGTTCTCCATCTAACGTGTGTTGTAATTTCAATTTTGAAAGGAGCTTAAAAATTTCAATTCAGTTATAATGCAACGAGAGTAACTTATCTCGTGATGAGTATGCCAAGCTGTTTTACTCTTGCAACAAACTTGGGGTTATCGAAGAATCTCAGACCGATTAGTTGCGTCCTATGAATCGATTTCCAGAATGCTTGCTTCAACGAAATAGGAAAACTGGTGATCATATCAGAAGTGCTGGACAGGGCGGAATACGTGCTACAGGGTCGTTTTTTAAGAATTTCTACTTTGTGCCAACGCTTTGTCATCACAAGAATTTTACAAACTCTGCTTGAAAACGTGTTAGGAATTCGTTTAAGTACTGAAACAATTCGGCAACGTCACAGGAAAGCTCAATTATGACGCCGTATTCCTGAACGAGGCCCAGATTTAACCTTGGACCATATCTATATGGTATAGAGGTCGGCTGAACTTTGCTGGGTATCTTGTCAATTCGGCAGAATATTATTGGGCACGAGATCTCTAGACAGATGAGTCCAGATTTTGCCTACTTGCGATAGACGTATTCGTGTTTTTCGACATCCCAGTGAAATACAGCCCAACTAGCAATTTTATAATAATGAAAAATGGCGATACCGTTGTTAATGAATCAACAAGTCCAGAGCGTTCCTGCCAATCGGGTTCTTCATAAATGGATTCGTATAATTAATATACTTATGCACATATTTTACAAGTCAAATAGACCCCAGGGGGTTCATTGATTTGCCGAGAAAGCACGAGCAGACGCGTTTCTGGCTTCTTGGCCTTCATCAGTACTCTGTAGCTTCTCAACAAATTCAACTAAACTGACCCGGGTTAAGCCTCTCAGAGCCGGATTGGTCGATCATACCTAATCGCCCACGCCACCAGACCAAGCCGGCTCTGAGAGGCTTAACCCGGGTCAGTTTAGTTGAATTTGTTGAGAAACTACTGAGTACACTCTTAATCGAATTAAGCATCGTTGAATGGACAATAGAACATACGCGCAAAAGCTCCTGACTTCACGTCAGTGCTTGTTGTTTAAGAATTTTAAAATCTTAAGATATTGTATTTGTTTAGGTATATATATATATAATAATATTTCTTATTCCAGTATGAATTGAGACTCAACTGCGTTTCTCTAAAATGTAGAGGGTTCTTTATTAACAATATCAACACATAGGTACAATACAACTTACCTAAAATGTAGAGGGAAACAACATTTAAAGCCTCTAATTCGGATTTTCAACAAGCACAACTCAAACAAAATTCTATCTTTGACAATTCTAAAAAAATAACAACAGAAATATGAACTGTCTACCTGACATTCCAGGTCACTCAATAAAATATTAAATGAAAAGCACAGTGTACTTTTCTTTACATCTCCCCCCCACAGGGTGTAACAATTTCAAATAATAATTTTCGTAATTGTTCATTCATTAACAAAAACTGGACACAATTTCGTTATGTGATAGAAATTTGATTCTGCTTTTCTGTGTCCAGTATTTACTTCATAGATTGAATCTGAAATTTTTTTTACGATTTTGAATGGGCCAATTCTCAGTTCCTCTAATTTTTTTCTGTTAAGTCGATTTCCATTTTCGACATAGACTTTGTCTCCCTCCTTGAATTTATAATCTTTCCTTTTTGAATCGAATAATTTTTTGTTATTTTCATGGGATCTCATTGTATTCTCGAATGCAATTTTCCTATCTCTTTCTAAAATTTCCTTTGTACATCTCGATTTCAATTCACTGGGTAGGATGCTTACATTTTCGCCCTCCAAAAGATATTTTGGAGCAAACCTCGTTACTGTGTGATCTGTTTCATTATATTTTTCTACGCACTTCTGTGCAATAGAAGACCATGCAATTTTTTTTTCACTTTCATTGATTTTGCATCTTATCTTATTCACCAAAGTTTGATTTAATCTCTCATTAAGTCCATTTGAAAATGGCGTATCAGCAGCAGTGAAAACCAATTTTATATTCTCTTCCATTACAAATTTTTTAAATTCTTTCGAATTTATCCCAGGATATTGATCCGTTAGTAATATATCAATATCATAAACTGGTGTCACATTTTTCAGAAGTTTTATGAAATCCCCAGAGCTTTGATTTCTCGATGTTGAAATATAGGCGTATCTTGTGAAGTGATCAACAAGGAGATGCATGTATTTTTTTGTTGACCGCAATCCTCCAAATCCTCCGATGGTATCAATAGACATAATTTCAAATGGTCGTTTTGCTGGACCTAATTGTGACATCAAACCATACTTTGGTTTTCTTCTCGATTTGTTCTTTATACAAATTTCACATTTATCACAAATTTGATTTATGTTTCCAATAATATTTTTGGCTGTATAAAATGGTGTTATTTTATTTTTCATCTGGGTTTGTCCAATATGGCAGTAGAAATCATGGACATCTTTAATTAAAATTTTGCTAAACTCTTCTGACAGTATAATTTTTTTCCCCTTGTTATTTCTTTTGTAAAAAATTCCGTTTTCTAATATGAGTTTCCTATTTTCTATGTCTAAATTCTCTTTTTGATCTTTTTTAATATCCCCAAAGTTTATTAAATTCACTACTTTTAAAAAATCGTCATTATTTTCGTAAAATTCTAAAACTGGATTTCTGCTTAGACAGTCAGCTTCTTGGTTTGATTTTCCTGGGTTATATTTGATTTTGAAATTGTATTGGGATAAATAATATGTTAAATCTCCAAGTTCTTCATCTGTTCTAGCCTTAATATTCATATTTTCTAATGGTTTATGATCTGAATATACCACGAATTCTTTTCCCATTAACCAATGTTGCCAATATTTCACAGCTTCTTTTATTGCCAGACATTCTAAATATATAGCCTTCTTCTTTTTTTGTGCTTCATTCAATTTTTTTGAAAAATAAGCAACCGGTCTGTATTCTCCGTTTTCGTCTTCTTGTTTCAGTACCGCCCCCACTCCTTTAATACTAGCATCTGTGTAAATATTTATCTGCAACTCAGGATTAAATATTTTCAGGAATGGTTCAGAACAAAGCAATGATTTTATTTTATCAAATGATTCTTGGCATTCTATAGACCATATGAATTTTTCATCTTTCCGTAATAATTTATGTAATGGATCCAGGATAAGTGCATTCTTTGGTACAAATTTATGATAAAAATTTATTTTTCCTAAAAATTGACGTATATTTTTTTTTGTAACTGGGACTGGAAAATTTTTCACAGCTGTCAAATTGTCTTTCAACGGCCTGATTGAATTATTTTCTATTATGTGACCTAAATATTTGGCATAACTATTTGCAAATGTACATTTTGAAAATTTCAGTCTGAAACCTTCCTTTTGAATTGCTTCCAACAATCTAGATAGATGTGATATATGTTCTTCGAAATTTTTCGAAAAAATCAAAATGTCGTCTATGAAATTCACTGCAAAATCAGATAGTTTGTATTTTCTTATAATGTTACTCAATATCCTTTGAAAAATAGCTGGAGCAGTCCTTAATCCAAATGGCAGACATGTCCATTGAAAATGACCTTCTTGTGTTACAAATGCCGTTTTGTGTCGATCTTGAATTTTCAAAGGAATTGACCAAAAAGCTGAATTAATATCAAGAGTGGAGAAATATTTACAATTTACAGTCTTGATCATTAAATCCTCAATCAAAGGAAACGGTTGTGATTGAGGGACAACGATTTTGTTCAATTCTCGGAAATCTATACATAGTCTTGTCTTTTTTTTATCTTCTTTCTTGTATGCCAAAGTCACTGGAGCAGCGAATGGGCTGTAAGATTCTTCAATCAAATTTTTTTCTATTAATTTCGATATTTGATTCTCTATTTCCTTTCTATCATCATTTGTACATCTATATGGACGTTTGTAACAATATTTATCCACTATTAAATCGATATGAGCTTCATAATTTTGAACTGTACCAATATCATATTTATCTTTTGCAAACACTGATTTATATTTCTCTATCAATTCATCTATCTCAGATTTTTTGTATGCATCTAAATGGTTTACAACTATCTCAAATTCATCTGTATTTACATGCTCATTGAAATTTATCTCATATCTACTCTCAGTATCTATTTCTTGTTTATAAAGATTTGAAATCTCTTCATTCTTTTCACCCAGTACATCGGGAATTTCTAAATTTTCTGAAATCAGAGAATTGTTTTCCATAAATTTATCTTTTTCTAAGTTTTGTGTGATCTTCAAGTCTTCATTTTGTATTAATTTGAAATTTTTAATACAATCTAAACCAATTAGAAAGTCATAATTGAAATTTTCATTGTCTACGACGAAAATATCCATAACTTTTTCTATATTGTAGATTTTGATTTTAAGAGTTACTATACCTTTTGATTTTTCATCACCATTAATAGTCTTTAAGTTTACTATTTCGATGTTATTAGCAATTTTATTCGGATTTTTTTGGATTTTTAATAATTTTGCATTAATCAGTGATACATTCGAACCAGAATCATATATACCAAAAACTTCTAGAATGTCATTCAATAGTAACTTTACCCTTATTAATGGTGGCACAACTAGTTTTTTGGATTCTCTTCATTTAGTTCAATCTCCAATGCAGTATTATTAACGGTCTTCACAACTCCTTTCTGATTGTCCTTTTTGAACCAGCAATTTTTCTCAGGATGATAACGTATGCCTTTCTTTTCATCTATACAAATTCGGCATGGTTTCTTCTCATCATTCCGTTCATTCTTTTCACTACAGTTAATAATAGTTCTCTTTTTGTCATGTTTATTGGTTTTCGAAATCAGATATTCTAGTTTTCCAATTTCATTGTAAAGATCTTCGGTTTTCCCTAAAGTTTCTCTATCAATTTTATCTGCAACATAATTAGGTAGGCCAAAAGCTATAAGGTCTATGAGTGTCCCAGTATCAATTGATTTTCTCACTTCCAGTAATAGTTTCTCTTTTTTTAAGGCATACTCAAGCAATGAACCTGTTTGGTATTTGAAGGCTAAAGCATACCTAGTTGATGACCATCCTTTATTCCCGAAAGTATCAAGAAAACTCCTTTCCCATGTATCCCATCTTGATTCTATTGAATATTTAATCATCATGCAGCTATACCACTCTGCACCAGAACATTGCAAAAAAAGTTTTAAAATCTCAATTTTCATTTGGTCCTGACTGATTTGAAAACGTTTACATTCTTTATTGAAATCCTCAATCCATTGATTTGCATTGAGGTTCCTGCCATTGAATTTTCCTATCATAAATTCATTTGAAATTTGTCCTGAATTCTTTGGAAGACATTGGGCTGGCTTGTCATTTACTTTCTCCAAAAGTTTTCCCAAAACTTGCTCTACGTTTGTAGGAATAGATTCAACAACATCAATTTTTTCTTCAATTTTCTCTAAGTAAATATCATCAAAATGGATATTTTCCTCTTCATCTAAATAGGTTTTTGATAAATGTTCCGTTAGTTTTATCCATATTCTTCTTATTTGATATCTCTTAGTCAAGGATTTTTTAACTTTCACATAGTTTGGAGTTTTAGTAAGGAGTTGGTGCACATTTATTGGTTGGTATTCATCTGGTAATCCGAAAACCTCTCCATTAGTTGTTGCTATCGAAGTTAAACATATTGTGTTTGATTTTCCATCTATCGTTGGTTTCAGAGCAAAATCGAATCTCAGTTTTTCCATGAGTTGTGGAATAGATGCAGAAAATGTTGTTTTATAATAATATTTCTTATTCCAGTATGAATTGAGACTCAACTGCGTTTCTCTAAAATGTAGAGGGTTCTTTATTAACAATATCAACACATAGGTACAATACAACTTACCTAAAATGTAGAGGGAAACAACATTTAAAGCCTCTAATTCGGATTTTCAACAAGCACAACTCAAACAAAATTCTATCTTTGACAATTCTAAAAAAATAACAACAGAAATATGAACTGTCTACCTGACATTCCAGGTCACTCAATAAAATATTAAATGAAAAGCACAGTGTACTTTTCTTTACATATATATTCTTTTGACTGAGAGCTGTATATGTGTTTATTTATTATATTATTATATTATTATATTATTATATTATTTGTTTAGGTACTAGTTGAAGTTGGGACACAATAATTTCGTGTCCTTATGCATGTTGTTTGCAACTCTCATTCGTTGAATTCCACGATGATGAAAAATGCATAATTACCTTCCACTATATTCCAGATATTAACATCTAAAAAAAACAATTACATATTCATGTACCTATCTTTAAATTAACATATTCCCATCAATCCGATTACATTAGTGACGGAAAATGAACTATGTACCCAGTTACTAACAAAATATTGTCAATTACGTATGTACGTACGTATTTTTGGCGCTCTAGTTCCTCGGAACTGAGTGCATATCAATTTGCCCAAATGTCTGTAATTTTCTAATTTTTCGATGAAAATGGTCTTAAACGATTTGGTTCGACTCACTGATCAAGAATCCGTGGTTGAAATTCATTCTGTCCGGCCGGTTCGGCCGGCCGGCCGTAGGCACGATAACTCTCGAACGGAATGAGCTATACAGTTCAAATTTTCAGAGTAGGTTTGGGAGATAAATATCTCGGCTAATTTCGTTATTGGGCAAAATCGGACAGATGGTTTCGGAGTAACAAAAAAAAATTTTTTTTTTACGAAACAAATTCCAAATTAAATTTTTTTCAATAAGCAGTTTTATCATAAAAATCCAATGATATCATTTTTAGCTCTAACAAGCTAATACTTTCGGAGATATGATTTTTCAGAATTTCAATAATAAATCGTATTTCTACGTTTTCACAGAATTATATAATTATTTTATGTATGAATTGTCACAATGTCAACTTATTTTCCTGAGACATGACATTATCTAATTCCTTGCTAATAGTTGGTTCGAGAAACTTCAAAATCGACTTAGAGAGACATGGGTAAAAAACCGTCAAATAAACCCCCATGTGGCGATTTCATGTCGAAAAGTGAAAATTAAGAATATATATCCCAGGTAAGTACCGACGTTTTATTCTAATACCGGAGATCGACAAGATCGTACGAGGAGCCCGATAGCCGGTTGGTCTAGGCCGTCGGGTTTCGAGAGAAGGCGAGCTCAAATCCCGGAAAGGGAATTACACTTTTTGGCGCTCTAGTTCCTCGGAACTGAGTGTCTGTAATTTTTATTTAAGATGCAGTTTCACCATTAAAATCCATCAATATCATTTTCAACTCCAACAAGCTAATACTTTCGGAGATATGATTTTTCTAAATTTCAATAATGAATCGTACGTACTTCTATGTTTTCACAGAATGCTATAATTATTCTATCTACGCTTTATTATATGATCTGTGTTCATACTCGTACATTTCATCCTGTTCTATAAGAAAGAGTCAAATTCATTTCAGCTATTTTAATTTGATCTCTTCCATGGTGCAGTTCTCATTCTCAGATTGTTCATTTAATCTTGATAAATAAACTATTCTTAGAATTGAATTTCCTTTATGATGCAGTTCTTTCATAAGGAGACATTGATTTAAGTCCCAACTATGAGAAACCAATACTTTCGGAGATATAATTTGTCTGTTTGAACAAGAGCGCCAGAAATCTCCTGTCCACAGGGCTTGAACCCATTTTTATATTTATTTCTAGTCTCGCCCGTGTATAATTTGTCGGTAAAAATCTTAAATAGTTTCCTGTGGGTCTTCAAGTTATGCATTAATTTTAACCATACATTCCTCTCATAAAATGGAACATTATTCTCATTTACTATTCTGCCAAATTCGGTTACGGTAAAAAGATACAGGCTGTTGAAATTATATAAAAGCAACTGACTGAAAAAAGCACTGAATTGATGTCGGGAGTTTTAGCGAGCAGGTCCTATTGTTCATTCACGCCTCGAACACTTCAAGCCAAATTTTTTCAACTGAGTGATGTGATCGTGAAATTCTGCAGAACCTTGTTCGTTTTCATTCTACAACTTTTAGTCTAGTCAATAAGTGCCTTTTAGGTCGAAACTTCATTGAGTTCTTGGAAAATTATGATTGCGGTGTCATTCGAAAAAGAAGATTCGAGTGCCGCTCGCAAAAATTGCAAAAGTTTAAACAATTAAGAGAAAAATAAGGGGATTTGGTTTTTTGCATATGTCTCAGAAACTATTCAAGGTGTTTCAAATTTGAAAAAAGGTTCAAAAAGAGGAGGAAGTTGCCGAAAAAGAGTCCCAACTCCTGGAACTGTAGGACCAATATTCAAAATTATCCCAGAGGGTTGAAAATACGCCCAAATACGGTTACCCCGGCTTGCTCATGCCACGCCTACTTCGGCCAAAAATTCGGAATAACAGACATTTGGGCAAAATGATGGCAACTTGTTCCCTAAAACATGTGCGCAAAAACAGTTTCTATTTTGTAACTTTGACATGGTTCTTCTGAATGCAATTAATGTTGGTGTCAAGTTTTGCATTGTTCATATTCTCGAGCATATTCCCCAATTATTATTTTTTTCCTATTTCGACTGGTTTACCAGTTATAGACACTCAGAGTCATACAACCAAATTAAATAAGCATAAATCATTTTAAGAATATTCAATCGTGTAGAAAATTAACTAAAGCTCACCATTTCTCCTAAAATATTATAAATGTTATAAAATCAGATTATACTTCTTGTGTGGATCCGTCTCAGAAAGAACTCTGAATTCTCGATTCGTAAACAAGAAATAGTTATTGAAACCGCCACCATGTCCCATTCCCGCGGAATAACGAAAACTTGCCCCTTGATTTTCCTATACAGGGTGACTCTTTGACCACTGCATTAATTTTAACCAAAGATTCCTCTCATCGAATGACACACTTTTTTCATTTAACATTTTTCCAAATTCAGCTCAGGTAAACAGATACAGGCTGTTGAAATTTTGAAAAAATCAGTTTTTATTTTGTAGCTTTGACATCCTTTTTTCGAATAAAATGAATGTTGGCGTAAAGTTTCATATAACTATGATACATATTTTCCAAATATTAGTTATTTCCTACTTCTACTGGTTTTCTAGTTATGGACTCGTGGATTCCTAAAACTAAACGAAATTAGCATAAAGAAAGAATATAAAGTTTTTCTTGAGTCATTTCAAGAATATTCCATCGTTTTAGAAGATTATATTATTCTTCATCATTTCTCCTTAAACGCACCGTTTTCGAGATATTCTTCATTGAATGTTTTAAAATGGAAAACTCCAGAAATTTCACTACTTTTATGGATCCGTCCCTGAGCGTTGGAATCCCGAATCAAGCTGTAAACCACGTTACCATGCCTTATTCTCGTCCGCCAACAATGTCATAGATAAGGGGAGTGTATTAGCACATTGTGAAATCTTTAAACGCTTGTAACTTTTTACCTGAGCCGAATCTGGAAAAATGGTTAATGAAAAAAGTGTTTCATTTGATGATAGGAATCTTTGGTTAAAATTAATGCAGTGGTCAAAGACTCACCCTGTATATATATATATATATATATTCTGCAATTAGTCACGTTTGGAACAAAGAATGTACGCAGGGATCTATGTTTTGAGTTTTCCGCAACGGGAGCCTGGTTGGTTGAGCGCTAGGTGTCGCTCTGTGTACTTTGTACTCAGAGGGTATACCTGGGGCTCGATAAAGCGGCTCCTTCGAGGTGTATTCTTCCATCGGCGGTTGACTTATGCACCACTGACGATTCCTAATAAGGATGAAACCGCGGTATGTTGCTAGTCAGCGTTGATGGAATTACACTTTGTGGATGACTCTTGACTGCGGTCCCTGCTAGTCCTATTATTATTTATATATATATATATATATATATATATATATATTCTTTTGACTGAGAGCTGTATATGTGTTAGCAGAGGTTGGTGTAACGGGGTACCATACAATTCGGCGTATGATACAAGAGCTTAGGGAAAAACCTCAGCAAAAAACCCTTTCTCCCCGTGAGTGTGGTGATTTGTAACTATTGTTTACAAAATTTGCTGAAATTTAAAAATATTGATGGGGATATATTTCTTCAATGTGGATTCCCCTCGTCAAAAAACGGACAGGTTTCTCCAAGGTACCCGAAACTCAACCTGAAAAATGAAAAAACAAGAGGAGGAAACGAACAAATTAAAAATATTACATAACCTTTCAAAAGTCTCCTCTCACAAAAATCTTCTCTGTCGGCGAATGGGATCTCGTGGAGAAGAATCGCCTCCGCTAGTTTTCGAAGATATTCACTCCTGAAATCCCTTCAATATTTGAATTCAAAAATGAAAATGTTGCTCGTAAGGCCAGGAGGGTCTCTTTCAAAACCAGGTCTGACCGGTCCAAGTCCAAGCGATGATTATTCAGAACTTCAGATGTTCGAAGCCCGCTACAGGGCCCTCAGGAAGGGCTATCATCTCCCATAGATATATATTTTACTTTATATTGTATAAAAGAATGAAAAAATGCGCCGGACAAATTACGACTTATGTCATGTTGACATATGTATATCTCGCAGTAAAGGCAGTCTTTAAAGTCCCTTGTCTCTGATAATTAGTTTATAACAATTGATGACAATTAGGAAATTCAAGGAATTTTCAATATGATGATAGGCGATGATGATCGTGTGTATAATCTTATGGTGGAAACAATTCGATAATGAATTAAAATCTAGGGGTTGTGATCATTAGTTTGTTTTAAGAATTGTGGAATATTCTTGTAACAAATGCATCAATAATGAATATTATAAGTATAATATAATGAATTTAATATAATAAATATAATATAATAAAATAATAAATCAGTAAATAAGTTTTCTCAAAAAAATTAATTGAATTTGTAACATCAGATGATACAGTTTTTCGGTTTCTGTAACACAGATTAAACCGTTATGGATAAGAGATGAAAACAAAGTGCAGGAGTATATTAGCACACTGTGAAATCTTTGAACGCATTTAACATTTTACTGAGCCGAGTCTGGAAAAATGATAAATGCAAAAAGTGTTTTACTTAGAAATAAGAAGTAAGAAAACTAGTCTAGACCATGAAATATTTTGTTTTGAGGTTTATTAACATAACATCATAATTGTGCGGTATGATGGCTTCATCACTAAATTTCATTACTCTCAAAATGGAATCAAACACATTGGGAACTTGACCGAAGGAAACAACCTGGCAGCCTTGTATAATATTTACCGAGATTGAACTGGAGGACACAATGCGGTTCCTATTATATTTCTATGTGGAGATTGGAAGAAATTGAAGCCACAAGCTGTTCCAGGAAATACCATATGGACAACAGCGAGCGAAACTCCAACTTTTATTATCGTGGAGTTTGAGACAATCGTCATTGCGACAGTTCGGTTCGATATCATGTGGAAACCTTATACAGTGCGTTTCAAAAAGTACGCACCAAGGGAAACTTTCTCGCCTGTTTAGTTTTTTGGAATTCTGGTTTTCGGGAAAGTTGGTGCTCAAGAAATGATGATTTTTTACATATATGTCATTGATCCTGTTACTCAGCAAACCTGTCAAAATTGACATTTTTTTATAAAAATGACCCAATGACGTAGAAATCAGAACAATATCAAACAGTTTCCGAAAGAAATGTTGCTCAGAATTTCATTTTATACCAAACTGTAAAATTTCATAGTGAAACCGAAATTTTTTGACATTAATATTTTGACGACAGCACGCTAGACGGAGCTTTGGGCTTTGTGGAAATTTGAAAAATTATTCGGAATGTAATTTAAATGTTTCTCATAAATTATGATTACTATCGTGAAAACCTCACAATCTTGGTGCAAACCAAATTATACTTGAGAAATGAAATGCGCAAAGAGCTAATATGTTGCTAATTATTCTTGGAACATCAAAAGAAATTGAATTCTTCGATGTCACATCTGAAGAAGAATTCTCCAATCCTCTGAAATCCCTTGTGAATTTATTAACTCAAACACCACTAAAAACGCAATACAGACCTCATCTAAAACTAAGATACCTGTGAAAATAATAGATTGTAATCGATTTGACTGGCGCATAGAATTATACACTTACAATGTTCTCATTTTTATTTAATGCGCCTGTCAACTCGATTTCATTTTCACAGGTAACTTTGTTTTAGATGATGTCTGTATTGCGTTTTTAGTGGTATTTGAGTTAATATATTCACAAGGGATTACAGAGGATTGGATAATTCTTCTTCAGATGTGAAATCGAAGAATTTAATTTCTAATGATATTCCAAGAATAATTAGCAAGATATTAGCTCTTTGCGCATTTAATTTCTCTAGTATAATTCGGTTTCCACCAATATTGCGAGGTTTTCACTATAGTAATCATAATTTATGAGGAACATTTAATTAATATAAACTTTATTTCAATTGTGATAATGTCAGTTTCATTGGAATTACATTCCGAATAAATTTTCAAATTTCCGCAAAGTCCAAAGCTCCCTCTAGCGTGCTGTCATCAAAATATTAATATCGAAAAATTTCGGAATTGCACTATGAAATTTGGCAGTTTGGTATATAATTAAATTCTGAGCAACATTTCTTTCAGAAACTTTTTGATATTGTTCTGATTTGTACCTTTTGGTCATTCTTCTAAAAAAATTTCAATTTTGTAAGGTTTGCAGTGTCACAGGATATATGTCAAAAATCATCATTTCTTGTGCACCAACTTTCCCGAATACCAAAATTTCAAAGAACTATACAGGTAAGAAAATTTCCCCTTGGTGCGTATTTTTTGAAACGCACTGTAAATGCACATTGAAAATGGAAATAAAAAAAATTGTACTTAGTTTCTATTTGAAAATCTGACTCATCGTAGAGCTGTGGCACCTTCAATCTCTGTGTTTTGAAGAAAAATCAATAATAGCTCATAAATTACTGAAGCTTGGTATCAGGTGTTTCGTAGAGAGTCTACTTAAAATACATGGAGATTAAAAAATGTGGAAATATATAGGATGCTCTAGTTGAAAAATGTACGTAGGTAAAACCGGACAGGGTACGACAGTCCTATTTTTCAAAGGGCCGTGCCGTTTACCCAGTTGGTCATAAACAAATTATTGGAACTTTTGGCACTAGCCTATTTGGAATATATTGTTCTGAATGATCTAGGCGACCTGCAAAATTGAATAATAAGTCGCCTTTCATATGCATATGAAGAATTATTGTGAAGTTGGAAAATTATGGTTAGAAGGAATTGTTCTTATTAATACATCCACACTACTTTTCGAAAAGCAGCTGAAGGTGACCGAAAAATTAAACACGAAAGCATTAGGGTTCGAGAAGATTTTAACACGTATTTATATCTTTCATTATTTATACAGCAACAGTCAACTACCAACAGTCTCTTGAGCTAAAGTGGTACTTGTATCGTTATAGTCAAATCAGTTTCTGGTGGATCCTCAATTAGATAACTAGTCTGAAGTTAATTGAAACCAATCAGAGTACTGATGACTCAAGTATGTGTCTGGACTTTATCGGAGCATGAACATAGTTGAATTGAAAGCGAGTTTGAGAGATATCTCCTATAGACTTCAATATGTAAAATTCGTCTTTAATCGATTCACCACTCATTCTTACAACGTTGTGCTGCTCAGTTGTTACTTTATACGCAAATTTCGATGTAATTTTAGTGGGATTAATAAAAATCAAGTATCATATACAGCGATTATTTCATGAATATATCATGATAATATAAGTATTGGTTTCAATCAGTTCAATAATGAAACGATGCTTAGTGACAAACATAACCATAACAATTTAGTATCTTTCACTTATACTTTTTCCTTTTTCCATCGATAAAAAATGTCGATTCAAGGTGATAAATAATGATATCCCACCAATAACACTTCATATAAATTGGTTGCCAAGACTCACAAGAACCATTCACAGTTAAAAAGATATGAGATCTGATTAAGAGCCAAGCACCTAAATATACAACGCCTTCCTCAACAAGCCCGAATTCTGAAGGGTTTTCCAATAAGAGGTGTTATTTTGATATTCAAAGAAAATTGCCATTTTTCAATATAAATGATCGAAAGTTTATTTCATTATAAAGAAGAAGCTATGCCGTTAATAGTGGAAAATAACATCAGGCAATTGACCACCACGACCACGCTTACAGGACCATATCCTTTTAATGAAAGTTTCCATAACCAAATCGCAAAGTGGCTGCCCCATGCCCTCGATAGCCTCACGAATTCCATCTTTGAGGTCTTGAATCCACGCTGGGCTATTGGCGTAGACCTTCTCTTTCACGTGGCCCCAAAGGAAGAAGTCGCAAGGTGTTAAATCACAAGATCTCGGTGGCCAATTATGATCACCTCTTCGAAAGATAACACGGTCCGGAAACTTTTCCCGCAAAAGATCAATGGTTTTGTTGCTTGTGTGGCACGTAGCGCCGTCTTGTTGAAAGTAAACGTTCTCCAGATCAATACCTCCCAATTCCGGTCATAAAAAATCATTAATCTTCTCTCGATAGCGCAATCCATTCACCGTAACTGTTGCTCCAGCCCCATTTTCGAAAAAGTAAGGTCCAATGACTCCACCGGACCATAAACCGCACCAAACAGTCACACGTTGAGGATATAGAGGCTTTTCAACAATAACTCTTTCTTTTTGGGGTTTTCCGAGCCCCAAATGTGACAATTTTGCTTGTTGACGAAGCCACCGAGGTAGAAGTGGGCCTCATCACTCAAGATGATTTTTCGATGGAGTTCCGGATCATTTTCATGCATTTCAACGACCCAATCAGCAAAGACACGACGTTGTTGATGATCGGCCGGCTTGAGTTCTTGTGTTAACTGAACTTTATAAGCCTTAAGACCCAAATCTTTATGAAAATACGGTGTAATGACGTTTGTGGAATGCCTAATTCCAAAGAACGACGAGGAATGGACAAACCTGGGTTTTCTTCCACACTTTCGGCTACAGCAGCAATATTCTCGACTGTTCTTGAGCGAGGTGCACGGGTTTTATTCTTCACATAACTAACTTGTCCCAACAGCTCGAATTTTTCCACCAATTTCTTCATTGTGGTCCGACAAGGTGCTCCACGACGACCCAAAAATGTTCGAGTTTTACGAACCGTCTCTGCCAAATTTTCACCATTTTTATAGTGAATTTTAATAATTTCAATGCGTTCTTGAAGCGTGTATCGTTCCAATTTTATTAATTGCGTAGTTTCTACTTGTCGAATGTCAAAAAATGATAGCTTCAAAAGTGATATCTACCGAAATAGCGGGCTATTCAAAATAACACCTCTTATTGGAAAACCCTGTACATATATCTTCTTGATCAAAACGTATGGCATGACAGAACAATTGCATGACATATTAGAGACCAGGGACTTAATTTCCTATCAAGTACACTGGAGTGTCGTGCGACGGCTGCGGAGCCGCCAAACCATACGTTTTGACCAAGATGTAGTTTTTGTAGAACTAGGGCTTGTATAGAGAGTCCTTGTACATTTAAGGGCTTACTTCTTTATGAGATCTGATAACTATTCTGACTGTGAACTGTGAGACCCATTTTACAGCAAATGATTTCAGTTAGATTTCACTCCTTTTTGTAAGAAGCTTTAGCTTCAGTTATTCATTTCCATCGCCCACTTTCTATCTACCTTCCTTGTATTCTGGCATAGTCTGGTATTTCTCTCTTCATAGCCCATATAACCCACTCACTCTCTCGTCATTTATTTTTTATACACTAATCTAGTTTCCACAACGAATGTAAGTATCTGGACTTAATTTATGTACAATGGCGTGACCTTCGAAGGCTGCGAAACAGCCAAGCCAAAAGTTTTGACCAAGTTGTAGGATTTGTAGAATAAGGACTTGTAGGCATTGTAAGGTGCCTCCCTCATTCGCTGTCCCCCAAGGGTATTTCTGTTACCGTTGGAGATAAAACATTTGAAGTTAGAAATTTATGGGCTACTTTTTCATGACAAATTCAAAAACGCCTTCAGTTTTTGGATATATTTTAAAAGTTGAAAGTTACGGGGTGATTTTGAAATTATTGTGTTTTCGGGGATACTGTGTATCTCTATAACCTATTAGGGTATTTTCAAGATGAATACTGTCTTTGATAGATATTTTTACGTAGAATTCATTGGCATACACTAAATTCTTTTCTGGGTTGTCGTTTTCCAGTTTTACTCAAACCTATAGTTTTTTTTAATGGGACACGCTATATTTCATTATTACTGATTGAAATAATATATAACACTTGGCATCTAAAAATAATTTTGATAATTAAAATTTGAATTTCATACTTTGAGGTCGATTGATTTATCAATCAAAGGTGCTTCGACAATTATTAAAGTTATTACATTGATAGAACTCAGTAATCTTCTTTGTTCAAGAATATTTCAAAGTATTTTCACTTGTGAAACATTTCAATTGAAAAATAATCTCGTTAATTATTGAGGTGCGATCACTAAACCTCGCCCTAAAGTGTATGCAAAGCAATATCAGGAACCCTAGGGACTAGGTAAATGTTCTGGCCACATTCTCTAACAGACCTACTATTAGTAGGGGAGCCTACGTAGCTAATTCGGGATTTACTCGAGCGTCATAGAGAGCTATTGGGTTGTCAAGCTTAGATGATAAGAAGAAAAAAATGTTATATAATATATACCCGTTCATCGGTGGGGTGAGCGGATATAAATTTTCAAAAATGTAAAAAAAAACCGATACGTGGACATACTCGAGCGCGTCAGATATTGATAGCATCTGTGTCCTACGTATTTTAAAAAATATATAGATGTTCATCTGATCGTTTCCATGATGGAGGTGATCATACGTTAGGGTTGAAAATGAAAAAAAAATTTTTTTTATCGAACTCGTTAGATTTTCTAAGGGGGTGTTAAGTGAACCTTAAAAGATGCTCTTGTATAATAATCTGACGTTTGAGATGTAACGCAAACTCGTGGTCATTATTAGAATATGCAAAAAAAATCGCCATTTAGAAATACTCAAGCGCGTCAGATTAAGATATATATGGTTCATCAATATGGCCTAGACGTGCTGTCTCCTAATCTGACGATTGTCTGGAGGGATTCGCTAAATCTGACAATAAAATTTTTTTTTTTAATTTTTTTAAATCTTTGCACTTAATTAATCGATAGCTCAGGAAATAGCGTGCAAATGAAAAAGCTTATGTTGTTTTGAGGAGAATGTTTATAAAAATAATAATTATACAAAATTTAATTTTTAAGGGTATTTTTTTTAATCATCTTCATCAGTAGAATCCTCTTCCGGAGTGGGACGGAGTGAGAGAGCAATAGATAGAGAAAGAGTGAGAGGAGAATAGAAACACGGAGAGGGTAATATAGGCATGGCATAGCTGCACGCATTCAACTTTATCAATTAATTTTTATTACTTCGGCTTTGTGAAAATCGTCAGATTATATATTTTTCGTAATTCTTGCATTATTCCCTTCAAAATAAAAAAAAAATTTACCACGCTCGAGAATGTCAAGATGTCGTTTTTTTTACAACTTTGTAACCCTCCCCCTTCTTTACGTCAATCTCAAATTGTCAGATTAATGGAATATACACTTTTTAGCATGTAACTAACTCGCCCTACCTTAATCTGACGCGCTCGAGAATTTCCGATGATCAACTTTTTTTTACTAATCTGATGCTTTATCCTTGACGGGCGGCCTTATACATATGGCTCATATTTGGTGGAAAAACTTAACCAGGTACAAGGTATCCCCCCATATATTAATCAGCCGCGCTTCAGTAAATCCCAAAATCCCCGCTTGGGCTCCCCTACTATATATCATGCAAGATAGTAGCAGATGAATTTGGCATCTCAAAGTTAAGGGTAAGCAGGATTTTGAAGAAAAATAAATATTTTCCATATGAATATAATGTAGTGTAGCAACTGCATTCAGGTGATGCCTAAAAACGAGTTGAATTCTGCCAATGGTATCCTGATAAAATTGAAGAAAATGAAAATTTCGGGAGGAACATAGTCAACAGGGCAACAGGGTAGGTTTTGAGGTTAGCGTTTCTTGCTTTGTTTGGAATTTGAAGCCAGAAGCCAGAAACGCGTCTCCTCGTGCTTCTCGGCAGATCAATGAAATACCCTGGGGTTTATTTGACTTCTGAAATATATGCATAAGTATATTAATTATACGAAGCCATTATGTAGACCATATTGGCAAGAACGCTATGGACTTATTGATCGAGTAACTAACCGGATGCCCGAAATAAAAGGCAAATTCAACATCAGTGAGGATACGGAGAAGAAGAATAATTGAATCTCCCTATATATTTCCTGCTATGCGAAAAATAAAATCGGAAATCATAACATGGATAGATTATTAGAGTGGAAATTATATCAATGAACCTGAAATTCAACAGGTTACTCTATTCAAGTATGAGCCTTTCAGGATCAATGGAAGCCCAACCCAATCACCGCTAATGCATGGCGGCTGTTACGAATTTGTTGCTCAGCCCGCCTCATCCGCTATTCCATTGAAGGAAAATCACGAACGCTCAAAATTCTAATACCGAAAATGACTTTCAACGAAGTTATGAATAAAATCGAAGCCCTAATATACCTTGATTGAGCCGGATGTGGACGTCAGCCTCTGAAGCATTCCCGAGAACTATCTGGATGCAAATGAGGTTGAACGATTTCCATATAGAGCAATTTAGCGAATGTAGAACGATCGTAATAACCTATTGACATTCGAGACCCGCTGTAATTATACTTTTATTGTTCCATGCTGTACTGTGCGGTTGTTTATGAAATGAATTAGTGTTGAAAGCGAGTTGCGTATGGTCGGTGACGCCAGTTAATGGTCTGGATTGGATTAGAGGGAGTACTGCTTTTGACTGTCGCTATGAATATTCGAAATAAAATATAAAGCGTAATAAATAAATTGAAGTAGTGAATTAACAACAAATTGTGCAAACTGTACGTTGGTTCATGTTATTATTAGTGACTGACCGAAAGTTCGGTTTCGGTTACGGCCAGTTTCGGCCTTAGTTTCGGTTTCGGCCAAAAATTAGCGGAAACTTTCGGCCGCGCTGAAACTTGACTGTCCGTGAATTAACCTGGTGGTTTGGCTTACTGAGTTATAAGTAGGTATACATAATTGTCGTACAAGTTATTGTAATTTATCTTTGTTAAGACTGAGAATTCATGAGCATTTTCTTCAATGATTATTAACTAGATTATATAGAGTGGTTCCAAATTAGACGTGAACCTTGGAGGAGGAGCTCATTAGCTTTTGTTTGATAAATATTTATTAATAATCGAAAATCAACCGTTTTTGGAATTCGAGTGATTATTAAAAGATTTCTGGTCTTAGTTCATATTTCGTCAATTTTTTCTTCGTTGACTATGCTATATAAGAGGTTGAAAAAGAATTAGTATGATTTGCAATGTGGTATATGAATAAATGAAACAACAATTTCTAATATCAATTTGTCTGCAACTTTCTAATTTCACAATTTATGTATGCCAACATTATTTTGAAAACTTGCCAAATGTCTTCTTCATTCTCCAAAAAAAATCGTTAGAATGCTTATAACTAGTTTCGTTTCAGCAATTTTTTTATAAGCAACCTTTTGAATGTCTGGCATATAAAGTAGTGAATGTGTAAAGGCAGCGTGGTTAAATTTCAGGCGGAAAATAACAACTGAAGAAATTAGAAAGAGGGCACGTGCTTGCCTATGGAATGGTGGAGGTCCTCTCGAACATAATTAATGAATTCATTTTCTAATGAAATTTCGAGCTTAGTTGCAACAAAAAGTATTGAATTCGTTATTTTTCTTTCTTTGCTTCTTATTTCCCCTTTCAAATCTTTTCTGTTGATCTGTTGATTTTCGGTTATCAATGAAAATGGCTCAAAACACAGCAAATGATCCATAGTAACACCTCCTCCAAGGTTCACGTTTGATTTGGAATCACCCTTGGTAATACCAAAATAATAAATAAAGATCTTGAAAACATTGTCTTTTTTTTATTCAACACTACTTAACTCTTTTTATGTATATGCAAATAAAATTGTAAAAAATACCCCTGATGTCAGTATAAAATATAAAGTTTGTGTTTCTGTTTCGGTTTCGGCTGAAACTGAGATCCTGGCCGAAAGTTCGGTTTCGGTTTCGGCTGAAAAACCAGTTTCGGTCGGCCTAGTTCACATAATTTCGAGCATAATTTCTACTCCTTAACACGCAAGCCATGATACATCTATACATGCTGATTCTGAATAAGTGCGACAAACTTTAAGGGGTGATTCTGTGATGAAAATTAAGGTGGGTATTTGGTATAACATTTTTTGAAAGACCTCCCCCCGGAAAGGTTACACCCCTCCGAAGATTGATACTCTTTTTTATTTTCCCTGTATACAGGGTGAGTCTTTGACCACTGCATTAATTTTAACCAAAGATTCCTCTCATCAAATGAAACACTTTTTTCATTTAACATTTTTCCAAATTCAGTTCAGGTAAAAAGATACAGGCTGTTGAAATTTTGAAAAAAAAATAGTTTTTATTTTGTAGCTTTGACATCCTTTTTTCGAATAAAATGAATGTTGGCGCAAAGTTTCATATAAGTATGATACATATTTTCCAAATATTAGTTATTTTCTACTTCTACTGGTTTTCTAGTTATGGATTCGTGGATTCATAAAACTAAACGAAATTAGCACAAAGAAAGCATATAAAGTTTTTCTTGAGTCATTTCAAGAATATTCCATCGTTTTAAAACATAATATTATTCTTCATCATTTCTCCTTAAACGCACCGTTTTCGAGATATTCTTCATTGAATGTTTTAAAATGGAAAACTCCAGAAATTTCACTACTTTTATGGATCCGTCCCTGAGCGTTGGAATCCCGAATCAGGCTGTAAACCACGTTACCATGCCTTATTCTCGTCCGCCAACAATGTCATAGATAATTTTTATGCGGGAGTGCATTAGCACATTGTGAAATCTTTAAACGCTTGTAACTTTTTACCTGAGCCGAATCTGGAAAAATGGTAAATGAAAAAAGTGTTTCATTTGATGAGAGGAATCTTTGGTTAAAATTAATGCAGTGGTCAAAGACTCACCCTGTATATTAAGCTAAAGACAAGAATCTTGGTAAATAATATCTTTCAATAAACCACACATTTGAGAATTTTTTCATCTCTGCACCAACTATGCGTAGGAGGGGTTGAAATAGTCACCCCCAAGGATATTTTGTATCACAACTTCTTTTTGGTTAAATATTCTCCTTTTCAAGAAACATGGCTGAAGAGTCCAATTCATTTACTAACATTTCTATCTCTAAAAGTTTTTTGAAAACTTAAGCATTTACGAGAAAAAAATGCAATGCATTTTCAAAAAGCATCGAGGTGGAACTTCTCTAACCTAATTTATTTGTTTATAGTTCGTATATTTTACAGGTTTTGCTTTATGTTCTTCATCACCCATTCTTTTACCTTTCTTGTAGACTTTTGATATGAAGGGAAAATGAAAAAGACAAACAAATTTTTTTGCTACTCTTCGGAGAGGTGTAAATTTTCCAGGGGGGGGGGTTCAAAAAATTTCATACCAAATACCCACCTTAATTTTCATTACAGATGCACCCCTTGAAGTTTGTCGCACCTATTCCCTGTATATTTGTAAGTTTATCATTTATCAGGGTATAAATCCTTCAGAACATTTCGATACTGCCCCAAACGATGGTTTTCGAAATATTTATGGATCCATTGAATTCATATAAATTCATTTTTGGCACGCTGTTCAGGTGAGTCGAGTGCCTATGAATCATCCAAATGTCTGCTATTTTTGGCCGAGAATAGTCTCAAACGATTAGTTTCGACTAAATGATGAAGAATCCGAGGTCAAAATTGATTCTCTTCGGCCGGCCATCTGCACGATTACACTCGAACGTAATGAGTTAGAGAGTTTCAGTGTAGGTTTGGAGTTTAAATGCGCCGGCTAAGTTCGTTAATTGGCAAAATCCACCGAGTTGTTTCAGAGTTATATACATCTGAAATATTGTTTTACCAATAACTCGAAAAATACTGAGCTAATCGAATTAAGCGCGGTAGTTCGTTGAAAACAAATTCTTTATCTCAAAAACTGTCAGTCAGATATCGTTCTAATTCTGCGAGAGCCTTTAAAACCATATTTTACAGTGAAGTTTTAGGTTTGAACTTGATTCGATCTGTATTGGTGAAGATATTGCCGGAATAACGAAATATTACAACAATGGAGATGTACTGGTCCACTGGATTACACTCGAGAAAATAGGTTTTCATGTAACGAGGGGTAAACCGCTGGGAATTCTGGAGTACAAGAAAGTAGAATTCCATGGAATTCCTATTGAATTCCGCGGAATTCCTACTGAATTCCTGGAATTCATATTTGATTCCTGGAATTCCTATTGAATTCCGTGGAATTCCTATTGAATTATTGAGAATTCCTATTGATCTTAGAGTGCGACACCTATCGGACAATTATGTATACAGCTCCAAATAGCTGGTTTTAACCGAGGGGTAAACCGCTAGGAATTCTGGTGTACAAGAATATAGAATTCCAATAGAATTTCAAACGAATTCCTATTGAATTCCTAATGAATTCCTATTGAATTTCAATGAAATTGGAATTTGAGTTGAAATTCTGGTGTACAAATTTTTGTCAGTGGTTTCCCCCTCGGTTTTCAACGGTTTTTGATTTTTTGACTTCGCTGTAGATATTTCATGAATTATATTTTGTGCTTTCCACAGATCGTATTAGTACAGATCGTATATTAGTAATGTAATTCACATTTCTGTCTTCCATGTTCCTCTATGATATGTCTATGATATCTCAGAAACTATCTGTCCGATATCGCTGAAATTTTGCACTGGCCTCCAGAACCTAACTTTACAGCCGAGTTCCAAATTTGAACACGATGGAATCTATATTGTTGTAGATCCGGGCAGCCATGGGTGAGTTCAGTAGCTAGATAGGTGATAGTTCCCACGATAACTCTTAAACGGAAAGCTTGCCACTTGTAATTTTCAGGGTAGGTAGCGCATCCGAATGGAACAGTTAAGTTCGTTATAGGTCATAATCGGCCAAACGGTTTCGGAGTTATATCCACTGGAATATTGTTTTCTCTATAATTTAAAAAATACAAGTCCGATCGAATTGAAACTTGGTAACTGGTTGTAGAACACCGACGCAAATACGTTTGTGAAATTTCGTGAGGATCGTATCTCAAGAAAATTAAAAACAAATAATGAAATACTATTATTTATCTCACGATAACTTGAGTACGGAAACAGATAGCGACTTTTCAGGGTAGGTTCCGCATTCGAGTGCAACATTCAAGTTCGTTAATAGGCATAATCGGCCAAGCAGTTCTGGGGTTTAAAATTCTGCAGTTAAGTTCTCTATAAGTCAAAATATAAGAATCCAATCAGATTAAAATTCGGTAATTACCTGTAGAATGCCTCTCTTTAGCGAAATGTCGTGAATATCTTATCTCTAGAACAGTTTTTTCCTTAAAAATTTCTATATTTCAGAAACTATGCGTCAGAATTAAGGAAATACTGCACATAACTTCGAGCCATATTTTGCAATCGAGTATCAAATTTCAGCTCGATAGACTTCGTATGAGGTGTGAATAGACAATGTAACATGCTAGCAAAAGCTCCTGTCTTCACGCCAAAGCTTTTCTCAAATTTTTCTGGGATCTAACAGTGCTGATACTTGCACCCTTTGAAAACATAATGGATTGAATTACTTTGTACTTTTGGTTATTTGTATTCCACTTACTAATTTTTTTTGCGCACATGTTCTAGTAGACCACGTGCTCTTATTTTGCCAAACGCCGGTGCGCTCTTCGTTACCACGATATCTTTCGAATGGAGAGTGATAGCAAGTTTTCAGGGTAGGTGGCGCGACCGAATGCGACGGATAAGTTCGTCACTGGGCATAATTGGTTAATCGGTTCTAGAGTTATATCCATCTGTAATTTTGTTGTTATTTCCGAGGTTGTTTGCCAATAATTCAAAAAATTCATATCCAGTCGACTTGAAACTTGGTAATTGGTTGTAGAATGGTCACGAGCAAATTTTTGCGAAATTTTGTGAGGATCGTATTGAGTAATCATTAAAGGATACTGTGGGAGGTACATTCATCATTAAATGGTTTCTTTCTGGGTTTTCTCTCCCAAACTGGAAACTGGAAACTGGAAAATATCTGTAAAATAAAAAATTAATTATTTTTGTTTTGCTTCTGCGTAAGAAACACAAGATATTTGTCAGAAGCAATCAATCGAACAATGTTGCCTAACAAATAACCCTGAATCAACAACAACGAAGAAACAACTATATCGTAACGTTTCGTAGTCTATATCAGACTCCTTCGTCAGACGCTTAACGAAAAATCTTCAGAATTATTGTTTATCGTTATTCTGAAATTCGAGAATTGTCACATTGACAGCATTTAAAATACTGCCAATGTGACGGTATTTAAAGACAATATTTTTCTTGATTTTTTTTTTATTTCAGAAACTATCTGTCACATTCCGCTGAAATTTCGGATATAGAGTGAAAATTAAAAGATACATCAATTGACAGATTTCAAAGTTCGTATTTAAAACTCTTTCCAACCGCCTTCGTTCACCATTTCTGAAATCAATAAATTCAGGACCGGGCTGGACAATTTTAACATTTGCTATCTTTGATATTATTAGTTCACCCTGACCGTTAAGAATGACAATTTGTGCCATCTTTATTATGGGCGTAAATGGGAGCGATATACGAATTCTTATCCTTAACTATTCAGAGAATGGATAACGCAAATTTTTAAACTAAAAATTATTCAGATTTCGCACATTAGTGTTGTTTGTGTTTTTGTTTCATTTTCCTCGAGCTTGTACATTGTAGTTAAGTATCGTTATTTGTAGATGAGGAACATATTTGGCAAGTTAATTAAATTAATAAGTGTGTGAAATATTTCTGACATTTCATTATTCTTAGAACAGATTTGGATAAGTTAATCTCGCTATACCAAACCTTATACCATATACCTATTCAGACAAAGGCTAATGCATCAATAATTTTACATTACTTTCCTTTCATATTTGAAATATGTCTTCAATTATTTAATATTAACGTTATATTATTTTTTCCTCAATCCACATGAATCTTTACTCTTCACTTCACGAGAATATCTTATTCACACTTATTTTGAGTATTGGAATGTCAGAAAAATTTGAAGGAATGACACGGACGAAAAATTTAAACAAACACAAATATAATGTAAGAAATCGAAATAATTTTTAAATGAAAAATATCTAAATATTTTGATTACGAATCTAATTCAACTTCATTCATTCATCTAATGTCACCGATAATGAAAATAATACATTCGAAAATCTCATGAAGTTATAAATCTTGATCTCATGAAAAATCGGATGAATGAGCTGAGGGAAAATGTATATAATAATGTTTATGGAGTCACCAAACTTGACAATTAAACTGACATGGTCTATCAGCAATGCCTTTAATTGTTATTTATTACTGGATAATTATTGCTTTGATCTATTGATTGCAATTGCGGTTCAATACATTGGAATTCACCATCGAATTAAATAACTTAATCAACTCGACGTACTTGAGCGGAGAAATTACTCATTTACAGAGAACATAGACGAACGTATCGATCGCGATTAGTTCTTTTTCTATATCGTTTAATTCTTGAATATTTTTGAAGCATCATAGAATGGCTACTTCTACTACAGATTCGTATCAGTATACTATTAATTCGTACAGATAACTCATTTTTTAATTTTCAGCATGAAATATTTCTCAAACAAATACACAGGTTGAATCTTCAAGTTGTACATTAATCTTAATCATGGATTCTTCTCATCAAATTAAACAGCTTTTTCATTCACCGCTTTTCCAGATTTGGCTCAGGTAAAAAGCATTTAAAGATTTTACAATGTGTTAATCCACCCCTGCACTGTATTTAACTGTTGAATACAGAAACACTTACTGGACTCAATATCGCATAATTATCTGAAAGCTTTATCATCTGATGCTCAATTACATTTTTTGAGAAAATATATTTACCAACATCCTGAATATTAGAATACTGACTCCACCTTGATGTTCATTAAATATCCACCATAAGATTATCCACAATAACTTCATCGCGTATTACCACATGCATTGAATATTTTAATTCGCAACATATACATGAATACAATATCATATAATATTCAACTTCATTATGAACAACAGCAACAACTATTATAAACTCCATCAGTAATATGACCCATTTAGATAACAGAACCTAGACATATTATATTTGCGGTTAGTAGGTTTCACCAAGATATGTTTAATTCACAATGTTCCAATTTCTATTCATATTCAATAAGCTTATGAACGGAATTCAGGTTTCACAAATCATATTAAATTCCAAGGTTCTTAGATAAGTAAACAATGAACGAAACCGTCAATCTCTCCATCAAGAAAAACTATCTGACAAGTTATAACCTAGTATACACAAGCTATAATAATATTCTTGTACTGTGAAAGAAGCAAGCATATAAATGTAGAAATTATTAGAATATTAGGTTAGCTACAGGATATGTCGTTAGTCTAGCTGATTTATTTTGTAATGTTCGCGTCCACTGGTTTATGTTTACATAATTCCGTAGATTTAGATTCAGAATTTCTCTTCTCAACAATAATGGGGTTGAATAGATGGAATGATGCTTATAATTGATATTTAACATTTTTAACACTATGGAGTGTTACCGTATTTACCGTTTGAGGAAAAGACTGAATTTCTGTTGCGGGTAACAAGTTCCCCTATTATTATATTATTATACTGATCCTCCTAGGTATTCCCCAAGGAGACCCCTGATAAGCTCTCGAAGAGCTTGAGCGAGTAACGAAAATCAGTTGTGGTCTGTGTAGGCTTTGTTACTGTGTCCTTACGCCACCTTAGGCACAGCACTGTTACTTTTTAACCCAACAGTGAATGATTACCGTGACAAGAAAATGTATTTCCTAGCCTCGGAAATGAACTTGGGACTTCCGCTCCCAAGTCAATTACTTCCCACTGAGCCAACTGCACTATATGCATACCAACATACTACAAATTTATGATTCAACCATATAGTTGGAATAAAATAATCAGAAGTGACGTGAGTTATTTCTGAAGAAAATTATTAATTGAATATGTGTTACTAGATGAAATTATGTTCCTTATACAAGAGAAAGCCTTAGAGTGATTGTGCAGAATCGAAGCAGAATTAAAATAAATGTTTAGACGATATGGATATCAGATAATTTAAAAGTCTTATATTCACTATTGGGGATAAATAGAGAAAAATCCATAGGATAATAAAGACCACGGTAATCCTATTCATCTATAACCCAAAAGATAACTACTCTGCAATTCATGTTGTTTGAATAATGATTTCCTCTGCCTATGGCTTTTATTCGAATTTTTTATGATAAATAACCTGTTCTAAGTTGTATGAGTTGCAGGTGAATCTACACAATTCACAAAAAAGCTCAAATTTTGAACTAATAATCCATCAAGCAATTGAAATTTGATTACTAGGTATTCCTAAGTTATACCTTATTAACTTATCCCGTTTAAAGATGGTAATATAACCAATCTATTTGGAAACAAGTGAGATTGAATTGAAATGCATAAAAATATTAAGTGAGATTAGGAGATTTCTAGCTATACCTCTTTCTAGAAGTGTCATCTTTGAAATTAATACAGAGTTTATGCCTTCATTTGAGCAGAGGTCATCTGTAGTTCTAGTCCAGAACTGGATTGATAAAAGCAGTTAAATTTCTGAAATTTTAATCATCTTTTATGACATTCAATCAAGTGATTTTAGGAAAAATGATAAAGAATAACTCGATTTTCTAAAATGATTGGGTATTCCTAAAATGACTCAATATAACCTTCATCTGCTTCCATAAAGCTAATTCCTCATAGTTTTATGAATTCGTGATTATCTTACGAGGAAATCAGTAGCAGTAGGGAAACACAGTTAATTTGAGATTATGTACCATAGTTGTAAAAAACTTCGCACCAAAATCCATTTCATGTCAAAGATACAAAATGAAAACTGATTTTTATTCAAATTTCAACAAACCCCACCCTTTTCCTGTGCTGAATTTGTAAAAACGGTAAATGTAAAAAGTATTTTATTTGATGAGAGCAATCTACGGTTGAAACTAATGTACAACTTAAAGATTCACCCTGCACATATATAGGGTGAGTCTTTGACCACTGCATTAATTTTAACCAAAGATTCCTCTCATCAAATGGAACACTTTTTTCATTTATCATTTTTCCAAATTCAGCTCAGGTAAAAAGATACAGGCTGTTGAAATTTTGAAAAAAAATCAGTTTTTAATTTGTAGCTTTGACATCCATTTTTCGAATAAAATGAATATTGGCGTAAAGTTTCTTATAACTATGATACATATTTTCCAAATATTAGTTATTTTCTACTTCTACTGGTTTTCTAGTTATAGACTCGTGGATTCATAAAACTGAACGAAATTAGCATAAAGAAAGCATATAAAGTTTTTCACCACGTTACCATGCTTTTTTCTCGTTCGCCAACAATGTCATAGATAATTTAAATGCAGGAGTGTATTAGCACATTGTGAAATCTTTAAACGCTTGTAACTTTTTACCTGAGCCGAATCTGGAAAAATGGTGAATGAAAAAACTGTTGTATTTGATGAGAGGAATCTTTGGTTAAAATTAATGCAGTGGTCAAAGACTCACCATGTATATTCCTTCAGTTGAAAGCCTTAAAAATGTTAGCAGAGGTTAGTGTGACGGGGTACCATACAATTTGACAATTTGACGTATGATACAAGAGCTTAGGAAAAAAACTCATCAAAAAAACCCTGTCTCCACGTGAGGGTTGCGATTTGTAAAAATTGAAATTGTTTACAAAATTAGCTGAATATTAAATATTGATGGCCATTTCTTTCTTCAATGTGGATTCTTTCGTCGAAAAACAGAGGTTTCTCCAAGGTACTCGAACATTAACCTGAAAAATAAAAACTTTGACAAATTATCTCTTCGAAAGTATTGGTTTCTCAGAGTTGGGAATGATATTAATGGGATCTTATGATAGAACTGCATCATAAAATGAAAAACATTAAATAAGAATCCATTGATATCATTCCCAAAACGGAGAAACCAATACTTTCAGAGTTATAATTTGCCAAAGTTTGATCAAGAGCGCCAAAGCTCCTGTCCACAGGGTTTTCCCACATTTTCAAGTTGGCTTCTGTACTTCAGTTCTCCAGAATTTTCGTAATTGAATTCAAAACGTAGGTCTATGACTCATTTCATGTTGGATTTATGTACATCAGGAAATTATAATAAGAGTATTCTATAGAATTGAGAATAATTATTGAAATTTAGAAAAATCATATCTCCGAAAGTATTAGTTTGTTAGAGTTTAGAATGACATTTATGGATTCCTATAATGAAACTGCATCTTTAAAAAAATTTAATTTGAAATTTGTGATGTAAAAATTTGTTTTTTTTACTGCGATACCACCAGGCCATTTTGCCCAATAACGAACTCAACTGAGACATTTATCTCCTAAACCTACTCTGAAAATTTCAACTGTCTAGCTCATTCCGTTCGAGAGTTATCGTGTTAACGGCCGGACGGACGGCCGGCCGGACATAATCGATTTTGACAATGGTCAAGACCATTTTCAGCCAAAAATTCCAAAATTACAGATTTGGGCAAATTGATAAGCACTCTGTTCCGAAGAACAAGAGCGCCAAAGAAGACCAGAGCAGAAAAACATTTCGAAAAATATGTATATTTCAATCAATATGATATTATTAATTTCATAGAAATATAATAGGTTGCATTTCACATATAAGTATTGTTCAGTTTCAAATTTGATGATAAACCTCCATTTGAATGTAATATACAACCTTGATTACCGCAATTATATTTGTTGGTTGAACATTTATTCCAATTGATGCAATATGATTGTTTTCGAATTATAGTGCGAGCATTGGAAATCGTATAATTTTTTTTCCGCTTGTAATGGGGGTGTACATTTTTCCCATGGAGTAGGTACATTACGTCCCCTATACACGTAAATCCAAAGCGAATTTAAATTCGTGATGCAGATGAAAATACGAACTAGCTATTCAACACTGGAATTCAATCATTTCGAATTACATATTCAACCTGTCAACAAAATCTCGGTTAGACGTAACAGGAATGATTTCCGTACATTATGCATACATGGTTGATAAATAATTAATTACTCAGTATATAAACGAAGATGGATTAGGCATTATCAACCAGTTATAGACCACATTAGTTATGTTAGGCGTGAAATTTGAATTACGATCTATCCGTGGATCCGAGCACTGAATTCCCCATGCATTTCTTATGGACCTAAAATTTACGCGAATTTCTCGCCTGTTTTTAGACCGGTGTGAAGATAGCAGCCTAAAGTTAGCAGCCGATTTCGAGAAATCGGCTGCCAGACCGTAGCAGCCGAAACTTCGTTTATGCGTACACCTTGAAGAAATTTGAATATTTCCCACAAGTTCAACAATTAAAAAAATATTGCTACATGAATAGGAGCCTAAATGACTTACTCTTACCAAAAAATATACTACGAAGTACCTTCTGTCAAATACTACCAAATTTTCCTATCATATATAAAATGAATATGAACTATTATATAGTGAATTCGAAGTTAAAGCAAAATATAAAGAAAATGATGTTACACTCTGAAAATTTGATATGTTAATAATAATGATGTACTCTATCAGAAAAAACTATCGCGATGGACTTACAAGCCTCCCTTCTATGGAAAACTACCCCTTGTCTTAAATAACCAATATGTCGAATGTATCAGAATTATCGTGTATTTCAAAGATGAAGAAAATCATGAAGAAAATGATGTTACACTCTGAAAATTCGATATGTTAATTATAATGATGTACTCTATCAGAAAAAATTATCGCGATGGACTTACAGGCCTCCCTTCTATGGAAAACTACCCCTTGTCTTAAATAACCAATATGTCGAATGTATCAGAATAACCGTGGTATTTCAAGCTGGAAAAAATTATGAAGAAAATGATGTTACACTCTGAAAATTGGATATGTTAATAACAATGATGTACTATATCAGAAAAAACTATCGCGATGGACTTACAAGCCTCCCTTCTATGGAAAACTACCCCTGTTCTTAAAAAACCAATATGTCGAATGTATCAGAATAATCGTGTTATTTCAAAGTTGAAGAAAATGATGTTACACTCTGAAAATTTGATATGTTAATAACAAAGATGTACTCTATCAGAAAAAACTATCGCGTTGGACTTACAAGCCTCCCTTCTATGGGAAACTACCCCTTGTCTTAAATAACCATTATGTCGAATGTATCAGAATAATCGTGTTATTTCGAAGTTGAAGAAAATGATGTTACACTCTGAAAATTTGATATGTTGATAATAAGGATGTACTCTATCAGAAAAAACTATCGCGATGGAGTTACAAGCCTCCCTTCTATGGAAAACCACCCCTTGTGTTAAATAACCAATATGTCGAATGTATCAGAATAATCGTGTTATTTCAAAGTTGGAGAAAATTATGAAGAAAATGATGCTCTGAAAATTTGATATGTTAATAATAATGATGTACTCTATCAGAATAAACTATCACGATGGACTTACAAGCCTCCCTTCTATGGAAAACTACCCCGTGCCTATAATAACCATAATATGTTTATTATGTTTTTCATTTGCTCCCTTTTAAGTACATCCGACTAGATCGCTTTGGAGTAGGCATATTCCTTTGAAAACTTCTGGTATTCTCAATTCATACGAAAATCGTCCATATCAGACATTTGCCATGTTCCGATATTCCTGAACAGTACTGACCAGTAAATTGAAACGTCAGATATTACCGAAATTCTCTGGCGATGCTTACTATCACTAAAGAGCGTTCGGAAATTACTTACTGCGGCCGGTAGTGCCAGCAATTTCGGAACACAAGGAAAATATTATATCGTCTATGAAAGTTTTAAAATATATTTAAATTTAGGGTTTGATATTTTCTAGAAAAGTACCTTCTTAAATAGGTTAAATAGATAGCAATATAAAAATAAGTGTTGAAATATTAATCAGTATTTCAATTTCACTTATAATTCATTCTTCCACAAGTATTCACTCCATTTCTTTGGTAATAAATTATGTGGTGTATTAGAAATCCCATGAATATTCTTTTTTCTACTTTTAAATCTCACGACCATTCTTATACATTCGGTGTATTGGTAGTAGAGCAAGGAGTATATTTTTTAGGAAGAATACAACATGATTATTCACATATCAACTTTGAAATAACACGATTATCCTGACACGATCGATATATTAGTAGTAAGGACAAGGCGTAGTTTTCCATAGAAGGGAGGCTTGTAAGTCCATCGCGATAGTGTTTTCTGATAGAGTACGTCATTATTATTAACATATCGAATTTTCAGAGTGTAACATCATTTTCTTCATAATTTTCTTCAACTTTGAAATACACGATAATTCTGATACATTCGACATATTGGTTATTTAAGACAAGGGGTAGTTTTCCATAGAAGGGAGGCTTGTAAGACCATCGCGATAATTTTTTCTGATAGAGTACAACACTATCATTAAGATATCAAATTTTCAGAGTGTAACATCATTTTCTTCATGATTTTCTTCAACTTTGAAATACACGATAATTCTGATACATTCGACATATTGTTTATTTAAGACAAGGGGTAGTTTTCCATAGAAGGGAGGCTTGTAAGTCCATCGCGATAATTTTTTCTGATAGAGTAGATCACTATCATTAAGATATCAAATTTTCAGAGTGTAACATCATTTTCTTCATGATTTTCTTCAACTTTGAAATACACGATAATTCTGATACATTCGACATATTGGTTATTTAAGACAAGGGGTAGTTTTCCATAGAAGGGAGGCCTGTAAGTCCATCGCGATAGTTTTTTCTGATAGAGTACATCATTGTTTTTAACATATCCAATTTTCAGAGTGTAACATCATTTTCTTCATAATTTTTTCCAGCTTTGAAATACCACGGTTATTCTGACACATTCGACATATTGGTTATTTAAGACAAGGGGTAGTTTTCCATAGAAGGGAGGCTTGTAGGTCCATCGCGATAATTTTTTCTAATAGAGTACATCATTATCATTAACATATCGAATTTTCAGAGTGTAACATCATTTTCTTCATGATTTTCTTCAACTTTGAAATACACGATAATTCTGATACATTCGACATATTGGTTTTTTAAGACAAGGGGTAGTTTTCCATAGAAGGGAGGCTTGTAAGTCCATCGCGATAGTTTTTTCTGATAGAGTACATCATTATCATTAAGATATCAAATTTTCAGAGTGAAACATCATTTTCCTCATGATTTTCTTCAACTTTGAAATACACGATAATTCTGATACATTCGACATATTGGATATTTATGACAAGGGGTAGTTTTCCATAGAAGGGAGGCCTGTAAGTCCATTGCGATATTTTTTTCTGATAGAGTACATCATTATCATTAACATATCAAATGTTCAGAGTGTAACATCATTTTCTTCATGATTTTCTTCAACTTTGAAATAACACGATTATTCTGATACATTCGACATATTGGTTTTTGAGACAAGGGGTAGTTTTCCATAGAAGGGAGGCTTGTAAGTCCATCGCGATAGTTTTTTCTGATAGAGTACATCTTTGTTATTAACATATCAAATTTTCAGAGTGTAACATCATTTTCTTCATAATTTTCTTCGCTTTGAAATAACACGATTATTCTGATACATTCGACATATTGGTTTTTTAAGAACAGGGGTAGTTTTCCATAGAAGGGAGGCTTGTAAGTCCATCGCGATAGTTTTTTCTGATAGAGTACATCATTGTTATCAACATATCCAATATTCAGAGTGTAACATCATTTTCTTCATAATTTTTTGCAGCTTTGAAATACCACGGTTATTCTGATACATTCGACATTTTGGTTATTTAAGACAAGGGGTAGATTTCCATAGAAGGGAGGCTTGTAAGACCATCGCGATAATTTTTTCTGATAGAGTACATCATTGTTATTAACATATCGAATTTTCAGAGTGCAACATCAATTTCTTCATGATTTTCTTCAACTTTGAAATACACGATAATTCTGATACATTCGACATATTGGTTATTTAAGACAAGGGGTAGTTTTCCATAGAAGGGAGGCTTGTAAGTCCATCGCGATAGTTTTTTCTGATAGAGTACATCATTGTTATTAACATATCAAATTTTCAGAGTGTAACATCATTTTCTTCATAATTTTCTTCAACTTTGAAATAACACGATTATTCTGATACATTCGACATATTGGATTTTTAAGAACAGGTGTAGTTTTCCATAGAAGGGAGGCTTGTAAGTACATCGCGATAGTTTTTTCTGATATAGTACATCATTGTTATTAACATATGCAATTTTCAGAGCGTAACATCATTTTCTTCATAATTTTTTCCAGCTTTGAAATACCTCGGTTATTCTGATACATTCGACATATTGGTTATTTAAGACAAGGGGTAGTTTTCCATAGAAGGGAGGCTTGTAAGTCCATCGCGATAATTTTTTCTGATAGAGTACATCATTATCATTAACATATCGAATATTCAGAGTGTAACATCATTTTCTTCAATATTTTCTTCAACTTTGAAAAACACGATAATTCTGATACATTCGACATATTGGTTATTTAAGACAAGGGGTAGTTTTCCATAGAAGGGAGGCTTGTTAGTCCATCGCGATAGTTTTTTTCTGATAGAGTACATCATTATTATTAACATATCAAATTTTCAGAGTGTAACATCATTTTCTTTATATTTTTCTTTAACTTCGAATTCACTATATAATAGTTCATATTCATTTTATATATGATAGGAAAATTTGGTAGTATTTGACAGAAGGTACTTCGTAGTATATTTTTTGGTAAGAGTAAGTCCCTATTCATGTAGCAATATTTTTATAATTGTTGAACTTGTGGGAAATATTCAAATTTCTTGAAGGTGTACGCATAAACGAAGTTTCGGCTGCTACGGTCTGGCAGCCGATTTGTCGAAATCGGCTGCTAATTTTAGGCTGCTATCTTCACACCGGTTGTTTTTAGATACTTTGGCTAATTTCTTAAGGTTTATTTTAGTTGAAATAGATTCTGTGAACCTTTCTCAACCATCTAGAATCAAGTTTTCATAACAAAATTGTATATTTCCAAAACAATTAATAAATATAAAAGTGTTCACCATATTCGATTGACTTATGTCTTAGCTCACTCGAAATCAGTCGAAAATAATAACATAACCCTAAATCGGCCTTGTAATGTTGCACAACAGAGGACATCTACGACATACGGTAATCTTTCGAACTACACTGGTTTCAATTTTGATTTAAGAATAAATTGAACTAGATTTTAATGTGGAAATAACATGAAAACATGCACTTATGATGAAGGTACCCAATACTTGATGTCTCTGTACTTATATTCTCTTTTAAATAGGGTGGTTTCATCTCAAAGTTGAAATTCCTTGTTAGAAAATTTGAATATGGATCTCCCGCCAAGAGAATGATTCTAACCTAACTAATGTGGTCTAAACAGTTCATTTCGATAATGAATTCATGAAATCAAGAAGAAGATAATGGGGTAAGCTGCTACAATTAATTTATAATCTAAAATAGTACATCTTAGTAGAGCGTTCGTGAATGAGACACATTGTGTGAATAGAGACAATTTCTTCCAATCAACTACACCAAATGGAAAAAAAAATAGAAGCGCTGAAATGAGGACAGTCTGCTTTGGAGCACTTGTCCACGGCCAATCTGAATTGAATTATGTAATGAACAAGTGTGCAAAACTGACCTTACGCCAGTGTTTCCTATTATTTGACAATACTGTTTATGACGTAGTTTGAATTATGCCTCTCAGTTCTTCTGTCGGTTGAAATAAAAAAAATTGGTTCAAGCCCTGTGGACAGGAGCTTTTGCGCTCTTGTTCAAACTTGACTTGACAAGATTTGTTGTTATTTATCAAGATTAAATGAGCAATCTGAGAATGAGAACTGCACCATGGAAGTAATCAAATCAAAATATCAGAAATGAATTTGACTCTCACTTATAGAACAGGATTACATGTACGAGTATGAACGCAGATCATATAATGATTCATAGATAGAATAATTAAAGCATTCTGTGTAAACATAGAAGTAATGATATCAATGGATTTTAATAGCGAAACTGCATCTTATAAAAAATTGAATTTGAAACTTTTAAGTTAAAGAAATTTTCTTTTTTCGTTACTCCGAAATCATCAGGCCTATTTTGCCCAATAACGAATTCAACCGAGATATTTACCTCCCAAACCTTCTCTGGAAATTTCAACTGCCTAGCTCATTCTGTTCGAGAGTTATTGTAAAAAAAAAATTTCAAAATAAAAAAAAAAATTTTTGACACTTTACGGCCATCCGATCAATACAAAACTTCTCAAGCGTATGAAGGTTATTATTCTACAGTTTGATGCTAAATTTGAAATAGATCAAGTGATCGGTTTCGGAAATATTCATAAAAAATGTTTTTACTAAAAAGGGCCATAACTCCGAAACTACTTGGTAGATTTCGCCCGTTAACGAAGTCGTTCGAGATATTTACGATCCAAACCGACCCTGCAAATTTCAATCCTCTAACTCCTTTCGTTCGAGAGTTATCGTGGTAACGGACGGCCGGCCGGACGGCCAGACAGAATCGATTTCGACCACGGATTCTTGATCAGTGAGTCGAACCAAATCGTTTGTGACCATTTTCAGCCAAACATTCGAAAATTACAGACACTTGGGCAAATTGATAAGCACTCTGCTCCGAGGAACAAGAGCGCCAAAAACTTATTAAAACCACTTCCACTATGCGGGATTCAAACCTATTACCATCTGACCGTGAAGCAGACTGCTTAATCTAAACGCCACAGATTACAAATAAGGATCTTGGGATCATACATAATATGCAATATCTAAAAATAATAATATTTTATTGAACATAGTATAAGGTGACTAGCTAATTGCTACTAACTGAAAGATACACGGTGAAATATTCCTTGATTTCAACCATCTACAAATGTAGTTCGTCAATGGTACAATAAAAACAATGACATTCATATTATAATGGAGAAATTTCAGGATATCAAAAACATGCTCTCCCATTAACTTTTTTGTGTCACCTTGTAGAAAAATACTCCGTACTGAAGTTTTAGAATTCAAAATGAAATTTTGAAAATTTGTTCAAGCCCAATGCTTCGAAAATTATCATTAAAAAAAAGAGCAATCTGCAATGCTTCAATGCTTCAGTGCTTCAAAAATTGTCCTCAAATTTATTTATCAAGATTAAATGAGCAATCTGCAATGATTCAACCTCGTGGAGTGGGTTGTTGCAACTTATACTTGGTGCATAGTTTTCACAACTCGAAATACCTGAGGAAAGTATCATCGAAATGTCTAGATCAAGGCTGGAGACACTCATAGCAGATTTTCCATTTATTCCTGATATATGAGTAGGTATAGGCTGACGAACAAATTATTTTTAGTTCAAAATATATTAATAAAATACTATCCTCTTTTCATAATTTAAAATTGAATAGTTCATACCACTTACACATTCTTTTCTGTATTATGGACCTTAACTCAAGAAAAAATTTTTGATACACAAATGTAGATCCATATTTCAGCATTTTTTTGCTAGAAACATTATGAAACTACATAGGAACATGTCTCACAACTTAAGGAAGTAAAAGGTAATATAAACCTCAGTGGTCAACGAAGAGTAATTTCTTTTGATGATTCCATTATGTTCTTGTTTCCTATTGCGTTCATAAAAAACATCATCCCCGATATTTATACATAAATTATTTAATACGTAATGAGTCAATATGATTTTCGGTTTCAAAACAGTCTTGTATATATTCACAAATTCAAGAATCGGATAATTGTTTTCCAACAGAAATTATTTTCAAACTACGAATTGACAAGTCTCTAATAGCTAGATAAGATGACATTTATGAGCAGTGAACACAGACATTCTGTGTTCACATTCTATGAATACATAGAACTAGGATGTCTTATTGAAATTTTGAAATATAATATCTCCGAAAGGATTAGCTCGTTAGAATTTGAATTTGAAATTTGTAACGTAAAAACAATTTTTTTTTCGTTACTCCGAAATCATCATGCCGATTCTACCCAATAATGAACTCAGCCAAGATATTTATCTTCTGAACCTACTCTGAAAATTTCAACTGCCTAGCTCAATCCGTTATCGTGTTAACGGAGGGTCGGCCGACCGGACCGGTTGGCCGGACAGAATCGATTTTGACCACGGATTCTTGATCACTGAGTCAAACCAAATTGTGCAAGACCATTTTTCATCAAAAAATTAAAAAATTTCGTTAATGGGCTCAACGGATCCGATAGAACTGAAACTTGGTAGCTAGTTGTAGAATACTGACACAAAGACGTTTATCAAATTTAGTGAGAGTCGTATCACTAGAAATTAAATAAAAATATATTAAAAAATATTATTAATATTGCGATATCCTGAGAACGGAAAGAGATAGGAACTTGCAATTTTTAGGGTAGGTTGTGCATCTAAATGTGACATTTGGGTTTGTTAATAGACATTATCGGCCAAACGGTTTTGGAGTTAAACCCATCTGAAATTTTGTTGTTATTTCCCTAATAACTCGAAAAATACGATTCCTATCCAATTCGAATATGGTTATTATTTGTAGAATGCCGACGCGAACATTTCTGCAAAATTTCCTGTGGAGCCTTACTAAAAAATTAAAAAAAAATCACTGATAAATATTCTATATATCAGGAAAGATTCGTCCGACAACGCTGAAATTTTGAGAGATCCTTCAAAACCTAGTTCTACTGCCAGGTTCCAAGTTTGAACACGATCGGATCTATATTGTAAGATATGCCAGCAGCCTTTTTTGTGCTCATTAGCTGGATGGGTGATGTTGTCTGGATAACTTTGGAATAACGAACAGAGATAGGTACTTGCTATTTTCAGGGTCCAAAGGTTTCGGAGTTATACTCATTAGGAATATTATTTTCTCAATAACTCAAAAATACAGACCCGATGGAATTAAAACTTGGTAACTGGTTGTAGCATATCGGCATTAAGATGTGGTTGAAATTTTGTGAGGACCGTTGCACTAGAAAATTTAAAAAAAATTACGAAAAAATATTATGTCACGATAACTTGAGAACGGAACGAGTTAGCGACTTGCAATTTTCATGGTATGTTGTGCATCCGAATGCGACATACAAGTTCATTAATTGGCATAATCGGCCTTATGGTTTCAGAGTTATACTCATATGAAATTTTATATCTATTTCCTCTATAACTCAAAATATACTAATCTGATCCAATTAAATCTCGGTGAGTACTTATATACCGACCCACTAATATTCGCGGAATTTCGTGATTATCGTAACCTGGACTTACTTGAAGCGTAAGTTTTTCCGTATTTAAATTTCAATAGAATACATATGTCAGAATTAAAAATTCCGTAATTACAGACGATTCTCTCGTTACTGTAGTCTGTCATTAAAATGGTATGAAATGTATTCATATATTATAAAAGTTGAGGAAACGGTATATTTCGTTGCTGAATTCGATTAATAGTTTCCAATAGGGTAGATAATAGAAGATGCGCGCAAAAGCTCCAGACTTCACGTCAGTGCTTGAACCAATTTTTTTATCATCTCTTTCTCTATAGTTTTGTTGTTTTCCAACAATTTCTGTACTTTCGAAATCGAATTTGTCTGAGTATTAAGTAAGGCCTGTTTTATTTGTTGCTCTTATGAGGTTCTCGGGTCTTATGCTCAGTCCCTCTTCATACCTAATAAGTAAAATCAAAACTTCTAAGCGAAGGCAGATGAGACGCCTCGTTTAGTTAAACGTCTGAGCTACAGGAGGCTGACGCGGTACAAATTACGTCGCAATACGTGTCCAGCCTTGCTCTTGACAGTTCGATGATAATAGTAAGTTGCAACAATCAAATCTATGAGGTTCTGACATTGCAGATTGTTCCGTGGGTTCCGATGGAAAGTGCAATGGTGAGGACCCACAACCTCTTGGTTGTCCAGTGTTTCGTTAAAGCTCTCACTGATGAACTTATCAATACGGCTTATTCAATGAGAGGCTGCTGTAGACGCATTTGACTGTCTTCAGTGCGGCGCTTCGGTTTCAAAGCATCACGCAGAGGTCTACTGGTGTTCGTTGAGACAGAGTGACATCTACTGGCGGGAACGGCGAGGGTGCAGAAGGAGGGAAAGATGTAGTTCCCTACAATTCCCCCCTGCTGGTGGACAAGTCACGACGCATTGGGTGTGATGTGTACTTTCACATGCAACCATGCTGGCTTAGCTGAGGGAGACCAAAACTTGTCGAATGGACGTGCAGCATTGAAGGTGCGAGAAAGTAACGCACATCCGTTCGCCCAGCAGGTGGTCACGTGCTCAGATCACGTCGGGGTTGCAAATTGTGATTTTTTATGGAAGGTGAAATGGTGAGGACCCACAGCCTCTTGGCACTGATGAACAATATGGCTTGTTCAGTAAGAACCTGCCGTAGACGCATTTGACTTCAGCATGAATTGCAGCGCTTCGGTTTTAAAGCGTCACGCAAAGGTCGCCAGGTGTTCATCGAGACAGAGGCGACATCTACTTGCGGGACTGGCAAGGGGGAAGGATATAGTTCCCTACAGTTCATTTCTACTTGCTATTTTATATTATGTTAGTTAAACAGAAATCTCTTACCAACAAAGACAATTGTTGATCCTATTTGAGGTTAAAATGGAAACCCCTGAAAACTAATCGAAAGCAACGACAGCTTACCGGAAGTGATTGTTTATCCTCCTTACTCACAGCGCAATCAGTTTTCATGGAAAAATGCAAATTCGTGGTGGCTCGCAACGAAATTGAATAATGTTTTCATTACGTATCAAGCATGTGATGAACATCCTATATCAATTTCGAATTACACACCAGGCCACTGCCAAATGCAACGCCCCAAGCTCACCGATTTTCCGCTCAAGCTATCTGGATGCAAATAGGGTCGGTCGATTTCCATATCGTGCGGGGATTCATGTTTCATCAATCCCACGAAGCCACACTTCCAGATACAGTAATAAAACCGAGCTGAGAATATATTGTTTGCCTTGAAAATCGATCATGGTTTCGTCAATATCCGCGGTGTAGCTGAATGAGAATACCAAATTTTGACCTATTTCTGGATAGTCGAACCAGGGCGCAATCAGATGGGGTTCGATTTTGTTGGAGGTGGTTCAATAACATCGAAAGAAAACTTCAGTACTGTAGGATTTCAATCATGATTGGATTGATTCTATTTGTATCTAGCTAGAATTAATATCAAATTTTAACAGTGCAAGCAACATGTTATCGTCAGATTATACGTTGTCTGGAACATCTGCCGCCAGTAATCCATTAGCATACCGTTAGTGATACTATGCAGATTATGAAAAAGATGTACCACTAATAGGAGATAAAGAATTTAAGACCAAACCCCGACTCTCTGGCGTCTCCAAGGGGGTCTGGGTTATATAATTCCCGAAGAGCGCTTGACCTGAAAGATCAAAAAGGGCTAGATTCCAGGAATTGCCTCAAAGCCGGGGGATCGTTCCCATGGAATCTTTTTGGTCTAAGGCGGGGTGGTTCAGCCAGAGAATCACCAATCATTGCACTACCCTGAGATCGAAGAAGACAAGCGAAGTACGGGGGAGGGGGGGGGAGAATAGGTTCAGAGTGTATTCTGAGCAGGGGAAGACGGTAGATGTTGAAGAGGGTTCGTAAGTACGAGTTTTATCCCTGGTACTTAGACGGTTTTACTGAATTCTGACTTAGACGAATTTAGAGTGTATTGCTACGAACTTCAGTAATTGCGCAAGTAATACTGTCGGAGTTGTAAATTTTTCTTCGAGTTGAATTGTAAATAAGGTGTGTAAATAGCAGCACAAATGTTTTGTTGAAAACCAGAGACGTTAAAGACGAATGTTACGAAAGTAACTCAATCAACCCCTAGGCGATTGATATAAAAATCCTAGAGTATGAATAAATTATTATTCTGATGTGGAAATTGATTTTTTTCTAAAATAATATCGACAGAAAATTGTAGCAATCACTAACGTAGAGTAATTGCTTTCCATCAATTATTGAAGGACACTATGGGAGGTACATTCATTATTCAATGTTTTCCTTTCAATTTTTTCACCAAAAGTCTGACAAAAAAACAGTAAAATAAATATATAATCAAGAAAAAAACCAAAAAATGTGAGAACATATAACTGAAAAACCCTAATATAACAAGTTGAAAAAGTTCTGTGGACAGGTCTTTGATGCGCTGACCCATCCAGGTACTGAAGTCGCCCAAAGCTGCTCAGGTCCAGGAAAAAAACAATATTTCCAAGAATTCAAATCCAACAGTAAAAACAGTCGTCCAGAATAAATTGGTACTGTTTTTGGCCGAGAATAGTATCAAATCATTAGTTCCAACTCAACAATAACAATAAATTCATTGTTGATTCGAAAATGAACAGTGATGTGTCTGCGATGGCGTAAGTTCCCTTTCGAATACATATATTCACTATTGATTCGAAAATGAACAGTGCTATGTTCGTGGTGGTGTAAGGACCCATTCGAATACATGCATTCACTGTTGGGTCAAAAATGAATAGTGTTTTGTTTGTGTTGGTGTAAGGACACAAGCACTGGTTAATTTTCAATAGTGTATGCCGAGAGTAATTTCTATGAAAGAAATCAGTTCAATCGTACAGTGGTGCCATGAGAAACTATGAGTTGGCAATTCACAAAAAAAAAATTTGTATAGCAGTAATTTTCAATTGTAAAAATACACGAGAATACTCACGTTTCACGCAATTTTAAGAAAAAATCAACCCAAATTTGTTCGACAACCGTTTCCTCAGAGTTGTTTCGAAAGAAATGGAAATAACCTTGAGCGGAACTGGTAGTGTCTTATCTAGACTTGATATGGGACAATTTAAATAAGCCAGATGTTCCACTCAGACCAATCGTCAGTATGATCCCCTCCGCAAATATCTAAGCTGAGCAAGTTCATTGCGGATATACTTAGGTTTATGGACCATGAGTTTCATCTAACAAATTCAAAAGTAATCAATAGAGGATACTTTGGGAGGTATATTCATCATTTTTCTCATTTTCAATCTGGTTTGTCTGATTTGACAGCCGTGTCATGTCTGAGAACATGATATGAACTTGAACATAGAGAGATATGAAATATGAATGTCATCACATAACACCAATAATAATGATCTATGCAAACACGTCATGATTACTTGAATCCTTTCGAGTCACGTCAAAAATCAAAAACTGTTGACAACTTGTTTGGTCAAATGTGAATACAGTGGACCAGTACACCCCGACCGTTGGAATATCTTCATCAGTGTAGATCCAATGGAGTTTAAATCTACAGCTTTGAAGCATGATTAGGTTTTTAAGGCTCTCGTAGAATTTCAACGATATTTGATGGATAGTTTCTGAGATACAGAATTTTTTTTTTATTTTCCAGTCATGCGATCCTCACAAAATTTTGCACAAGTCTTAGCATCGGTATTCTTCAACTGATTACCGTGCTTTGATTCGATCAGATTAGTATTTCTCGAGTTATTGGGAAAACAAAATTAAAAATGGCTATAGCTCTGCAACCACTTGGTGGATTTTTTCCATTAACGAACTTAACCGGCGCATTTGCACTCCAAACCTACGCTTGAAATTTCATCTCTTTATCTCATTGCGTTTGAGCGTAATCGTACTGACGGACGGTCGGCCGGACATAATCAATTTTGATCTCGGATTCTTGATCAGTGAGTCGAAACTAATCGTTTAAGACCATTCTCGGCCAAATATTCGAAAAAAGAGAGACACAAGCTTAATGTTAATCAGAATTTGGTGTTTGTGTAAGATGAAATGCACAATGAAGTATTTTTCAAATCAATACATATTTATATACAATAAAATATAATATGGTATGAATATAATTCATACGTATCGGAATTTTACTTGCAGGGGCAAATGAAGAATACGGATTTTTCTTAATATCAAAATATTTAAGTGAGAACAATACTAAACACAGTTTGTTTATACGTTTGACCCGCCTGCAAAATTCCAATACGTATCTATTAATTATATTCATGCTAAACTAATTATAAATGCAATTCTCTTTTGAAAATTATAGCATGTTCAAAGAGAACTTGAAAACCTTCAATTACTGAAATCCATGGATCTGTGTATTTATTTCTCCATGGTCCACGATTTTCCATAGCAACCGGTTAATCAATGTTTAAAAACAAATGATTACCAAAGTTTAATCCTCATTGAACAAGATTAAAAATGTATTCATCTGATGAGGATCTACTAGAAAATATTGTGGAAGTAGCTTAAGTATGGATCTATTACCCGAAATATCGAATGATGTTATATGGCCTTCAACAAATACACAAACGTCTAAATTCACTGAGACCAATAGTGAGTTGTACTGGTTCTCTATGCCAACATTTATCGAAATGTTAAGAACAATTTTTAAAGCCGACAGGAAAGAAAGTTTCTTAAAGAATACCAGATACTACCTTTAAAAACTATAAAATTCAAATTTGAATCAGAAAGATATTCTAGTAAGTTTTGATCTTGTTAGTTTGTTCCCAAATATTCCTGCCGATAAATACCTTCAAATGGGAAGAACAAAATCCGAAAATGAAGACCCAGTGTTTAAAGAATCTCGATTAAATGCTGATGATATCATGAAAATGCACGATGTATGTTTAAATCGAGGTTTAAATACCACCTATTTCCAACTAGAAAATGTTTTTTATGGACAAAATTTTGGAATGGCAATAAATTCTCCTGTATCACCTGTCATGAGTAATATATTCATGGGTAATTACGAAGAAACATTTGTGATTATATGTTCGTTGTACCTAGAGCTTGGTGGCGATATGTTGATGATTTATTTGCAATTTCGCAATATGGTTAAAAACATGTTTAGATTTTAAAAATATAAAAGGACTAACAATACAATTCACTTTGAAAATAGAGAAGAATGATCAGCTTGCTTTTCTAAATCTCTTGATAATCAAGTATTCGAACCATTTTGAATCAAGTGCCTTCACAAAATAGACACACAAATAGATATTCAAATCATCAACATGGTGAAAAAAGGTGTTATTCAAACTGTCAAAAAAACTTGACTTTTCTTCATCACAATGGATGAGTGAATTATTACTTTTTTTCAGCGTGAATAAAAAGTCTATTTTCATTGATGATTAATAATTCTCGAATCAACTGTTCAAGTAATATTTAACGTTTTTAATCAGAAACAACATGGAACATCTTCAGGAATATCTGTTTCAGAAGTAATTTTTTTAAATTCCTTATCAATTGTTACTACAAGAAACATTCTCATTTATTGGAACAATAATTGATAGTGAAGTGTGAACGATTACTTACAATATAAATTCCCGAAGATGTTCCAGGGTGCAGATTTCCAGCCACCGTGACGTTTTATCGATGTAATGTTGCCCCCTGCATTGGCCAGAAGAGTTACAGAGCTTCTCTTGAAACAGTGACTTGTGTAGCTCTTAAATATGTCCTTTTCCCAGCCATTTCGCAATCAAGCTTGGAATTTCTCCTATTTTATTTATCCCCACATGCTGATTGACACATTTTCCTCTCGAATATTTCAAAAATAGTCTATTATTTTTGCTTCTTCAGCCATATCTGATGGGGTATCACTACCACTATCATGATCAACATCCATCTTCTTTAAAATAATTCGGAATTGAAGTAACTGCGAGGAAGAGTCAAAGATTCAAACACGCGGCGTGTCAACAAACCGTTTCTATAGTAACGACACAGAAAGATCACTGGATGCATAGAAATATTGTATTGGAGGCATTATCTTTAATAATTATATTTATGACGATGTAAATTCACATTCATAGTTGTACAAAAAATGTTGGTTGTATTGTGTGCGTATAAAATTCGTGTTTCATGGCACATTCGAGTGAATTTTTGGCCTCGACCTGCGGTCTCAGCCAAAAATTGACACTCTCATGTGCCATGAAAAAAACAGTAATTTTACGCACTTAACACAAAAATGACTATTTTGTCCACTCTAGAAATTCGTATCTGAAATGTGAAATTTATTTCATCCAAATGATTTTGTACAATTCAAATATACATATATCATGAATTTGGACAACAAAATAACCTGTAAGAATAACAACCCAATATATTCAATGTGATCCCTTATGCTCGCGATCTTTCAGAAAAAATCAGGACAATTGGTTCTCATTTCAATGTAAGAACCGTTTTCAAGACTCAAAATAATCTGAGATCTTCACTAACTAGAACAAAACCGATTGATCAAAATGAAAATTGGTAAAAATTGTGTATACAAGTAACATCGACACCACTAGAGGTAAGGAAGTTTCTCATTTAGTCTCTGAAGCGTTACGGAAAAAATGTTGTTTTATCGTTGGTGCCGTTTCGTTAGAATTTGTAATAGACATAATAATTATATAAAACACAATTCAATTATCTCCAACAATGCGCCAAGGAACAATCTCCAGTCAATAAGATCAGAATTCGAATTCAAAACTATTATATGGCGCATCGTTGGGGATAATTGGTTTTTTACATATATTATGTTCATCTTGATAAGTCGGTGGAAATTAAGCTTGTAACTTGACTTATTTTGAGTTGTATGTTTGATGATTCAGAACTGTGATGGCCATGCTTTGGCTTTCCTTCATTTTCGTAATCTTCAAGTGATTATGATTTGTAATATTTTGACTTATCTTTAATTAAATTAAGTACAATGGATTTGGATACAATTTGTTCATATTTTAGTAATTTACTTATTTTATGATTTCTACACTCTTTAATAACATTTTAGCCCTAGAATAAGGAGGAGATTGTTTTCCGAAACGTTGGCGTTGATGAGTTGATAATTAATTTTAAATAAAAATCTAATTACCCATTGTCGTCTTATTCTAATTTGAAGTATGGAAGCTACATGAACACAATGTATCTACATCGTTTTATACAGGGTGTTCTACAAGCTCTATGATAAACTTTGGCAGATGATAGCTGTGCTAATTCTAAACAGTTTTTCCACTATGAAAATAAGTCCTATTTGTTTTCGTTCAGAAGATACAAAAGAAACAAAACATAATATTTTCATGTTCAAATTAAAAGTAAGCCGAGAAGCGAAAATACTGGTTGATATAGTAACTTGTATCATTTTAATTGTTCATTGGATACCTATTCTTGTCGTACGTTCTGAATAAACAATGCATTCTTTCTCAACTCAAGAGTGTGAAGATCAGGGCCAGATTAACCATGTGGGGGGCCCACAGGCAGTGCAATTTTTGGGGCCCCCTTTTCAACTATCGTTAAATTTTTTCAAGTGCGTGCACGGGGCCCTTTGCTGTTGCGGGCCTCTAGGCAGTCGCGTATACTCTGCCTAAAATTTAATCCAGCTCTGATGAAGATCTTATGTTTGTATATGGGTATTCTAATGGGAACACTAGAAAAGCAGCTCGGGAGTACCGAAGGAAGTATCCAAATAGACGCCCAACTTCCCGCGCAGTATTTAGTGCATCATACAGAAGACTTTGAGAAACAGGTAATTCTGCATCAAAAAAAAGCCATTTGCCCAACTGAAGTGAGTGTAGAAAATGTTATTGAAGCTGTTCTTGGAAACTCTTCAATTAGTGTTCGGTGTGCAGCTACCAGTATTCATTTACAGGTACGGGCTGAAGCCAAATTTGGGGGGGGGAAGCCAAAAATTGCATTGAAGTATTACACACTACTGCGCATTGAAGTGTTACACAACAGAAGTTGGGGGGGGGGTGAATTATCCAACTGCTTCAAAATTTTTCCATCTTCTTCGAAATTTTTCCAACTTCTTCGAAATTTTTCGAATTGCTTCGTAATTTTCCAAAATTTTTCCAACTTCTTCGAAATTTTTCCAACGCTGAGAAATTTTTCCGACTGTTTCGAAATTTTTCCAACTGCTTCGAAATTTTTCCTACTGCTTTGAAATTTTTCCTACTGCTTTGAAAATTTGGCAACTCCGGTCTACAGTAGGACCCTTAGGTCTGTTTCTGAAGATCAAACTCGTTTTTCGAAATTCAAACTTATCTATTTTTATTATTAAAAGAAAGGAGCAAATTGCGTACTCAAATATTTACGTTGCTAAATTCAATAGGAATAAAAGCTTTTTAAAATACCACTCGACAGTGAGAAACAACTCAAATTGGTACCAGATCGTTTGTTTTATGTCTACCCGCTTTGGGATATCGCAAAAGAAAATAAATATTATTTTTGCCGGCTACATACATTGCGCCGAAAACTATTGGGTACATGGTGTTATTCCATGTTAAACTGTCCCTATTATCTGCATGCTTTGCATTCATTCCGAGATTTATCCGGTCAGGTGGTCAAATTCCTTCACATTTTATGACAATTTTTTCGGAAATATTCCAACTCGATTGAAATTTTTCCAACTGCTTCGAAATTTTTTCCATCTCCTTCAAAATGTTTCCAACTGTGTTGAAAACTTACCAACTCCGTTCAACATTGGGGGGATCATCCACTCGAATATATCAAAAAGTAATCTCACATTTAACCAAGAACGGAACAACCAGCTTTCGATTTTGAATAACAAACAAACTGCAAGTATGTAAGTGAACTGAGCCAGATGAGTCGCAATTGCACTTGTTGAGGCCTTGTATTTTATTTTGAATTCCAACCCCGGATATGCTGAATATTTCCGATAGGCAAATCTTCGTTCGCCTTTGACCCATAAGAATATGTAATATATGATGGCAATCGGGAATCTTCGTATTACTCGTCTGTTCAGATAACGAAGTTATCATCGTCCTCACCGAATTGAATTTGCGTAATTCTTAACCGCATCAGTGGTGTCGTAGAGGAAGGAATAAACGAAGAAGTGTTTCGTCAACAAGTTCATGTCTATTATTAAAATGTTTCTTTCTGGGTTTTCTCTCCCTAACTGTGAAGAATATCAATAAAAAATTAAAAAATAATTATTTTGTGATGTGCTTCCGCGTAAGAAACACAAGATATTTGTCAGAAGCAATCAATCGATCAATGTCATAACAAACAACAACGAAACAACATATCGTAACGTTTCGGAGTCTATATCAGACTCCTTCGTAGGACACTCAACGAAAATCTTCTGAAATTCGAGAATTGTCACATTGACAGTATTTGAAAATCATAGTAACATAGTTTTACTTTGCATAGAAATGTCCAAGTGCCAACTCCTTTTTTAATAAATTCAGCCAAATATGGTCAATACCAATTCAGCAACTTGCAGAATTGCATTCTCTGTTCAACAAAATACAAATTGACTCCTTAAGTTTCCTTTCAATATAATCAGGTTCTGTCATCAGAATCTTTGTATTACTCTGATCCATCATGTGTTCTCCTTGGATTGTACATACATGTTCTGCTATTTTTGATTTATGTATGTCTCTATTTCTCAAGTTGTACTTATGTTCTGACTTTCTTACTACTAGTGGTCTTGATGTCTCTCCTGTGTACGATTTACTACAAATACAAGGAATGTTACTTACACAGTTTTTTTTATTTTTGGTTTCATTAATGGGTTTTGTCTTTGTTAATAAAGACCTAAGATCATTTTCTGTTTTGAAGACGGTCCTTATATTGAACTTAGAACCGATTCTTCTGTACTTATGTTCGTGGCCTTTCTGAAAAAATCAGAAGAATCGGTTCTATGTTCAATATAAGAACCGTCTTTAAAACCCAAAATGATCTTTATTAACGAAGACAAAACCCATTAATGAAGAACAAAAATAAAAAAAACTGTGTATACAGGGTCCTTCACGAGGAACCTCACCCAAATTTATACGGGAAACTACTGAACGTATTTTCATGAAATTCAGCACTTATAAGTATTTCACGATGCTGATGAAATCTAAAATATTTTCAAGGCATGAGCACCTCCGGTTTTTCCGGAAATGACGTCAACTTCCGTTTTTCAAATTAGAACACCATTTTTTTATTGCAGAAATATATTCTTTAGAAAATTTCAAGTTATTTTGATGTAACATTTTTCAGTTTTGGTTGGAAAATTCTCTCTGAGCGGGAAAATTCGAAAAAAAAATCGAAAATAGAGCTCCGCTGAAACAAGAATAACTTCGAGGTTTTTAGATGGAAAATTTTCATTTTTGGGATTTTTCAAGATGTGAGATTGATGTATCCACTTTAAAAATCGAAATCGCGATTCATGATACAGGGGGTGAAAAAATCGCTTTCAAAGTTAGGGATGACAAAATCGTGAAAAATCAATTTATTCAAATTAGAACCCCATTTTTTTATGGCAGATATTGAATCTACGTTAAAAAATAATGTGAGTGTATGCATCACACCCTTGCCCTAAAATGGATATTTTCTGAGTTATTCACAAAAAACTGTTTTTCGTCTTGAATTTTCAGCTATTTCTTTTCCCTTCACGCCAAAAAGATGAAATTTTCAGGAACTGATATTTGAACCATGCTGTAGATTTTTCACCCCTTCTTCAAACCGACTTCAAGTTACTATTAGGAGAACCATGGCAAACTCTCGCAGTTATAACTAGAGAAGATGCTCAAAGTTTTGACCGTTAATTTCTAGACATTTATTTATACGTCTCAGGAATGCTTCGTGCGTTGCTCTTCTTTTTTCATCGGGAGGAAGAGATCTGCAAAAGTGTTTAAAAACCAAATTGAGTTTCAAAACTATGAATCTAAAAATCTAAACAAACCTGAACGCATTTCTGACTCGTTCTATGCCTTCCTCTTCATCAGTCAGGGGAGTTGAGTAGACAATATTTTTTATCCTACCCCAAACATAATAGTCTAAAGGAGTTAAATCGGGAGAACGTGGTGGCCAAAGATGTGGACCATTGTTCGCCAACCATCGATCTTCAAATAGCCTGTAGAGGATATTTGACACATTGAGTGAATTGTGTGGAGGCGCGCCATCTTGTTGATACCATAAGTCATTATGGTTCTGTACTAGCGGCTCAATTATTTGAGTCAATATGTCAGAATATCTATCTCCTAAGGGAGAACATTCTTTAAATAATGCAAACATGTGTAGTGTTCTATCTTACCAGTTAAAGTCCCATCATAAATGTGAACATCGAGAATTGCATTACTTTTGATGGCGCAAAAAACATTGAAACTCCAGGTCTCTTGAAAGTTCCATTGTCTGAAGTGGTGGTTGTTCTCTTCATCCCAATAATGACTGTTATGCCTATTGAAAGAACCATTCTTTGTGCATTTAGATTCATCTGTCCAAATTATCCAGTCCAAAAAGTATTCATTCTCTTGAAATCGAATCATCATAGCTTCGCAAAACTCTGTTCTCCTGACGAAATCAGTTTCCTTCAAATGCTGTACCCTATTGAATTTATATGGGTGCATTTTATGTTTTTTTAATATTCTCCAAACACTCGATTGAGATAATCCCAGATCAATCTCGGCATCTTTGAGAGAATTTTGAGGATTCACACGAAAATATGCAAGAACTGTAATTTCGTTGTTCTCATCTTCTACTACACTTTTTTCTCTGTGTATAGTTTTCTTAACGAAAGATCCGACATTTCTCAAGTTTGTCATGGTTCTGTTAATGGTATCTCTCGTTGGTCTGGGTCGGTCAGGAAACCTCTCAATGAACAGTCGAATCGTTCTATCTACAACTTTATTACATTCTCCATGAAGTAGAATGAGATTTAAATAATCTTCATTGGTAAAATTAGGCATAGTGATCGATTTTATAACTTAATACGAATTATCACCAAATTAATAGTAAACACAAAATGCTACTGAATAAAGAGGAATTTGGCAGATGTAATTAATGATATCTATCATTAAAAAAAAAGAATGTAAGACATGGTAAGTTTTTGCATATGGTTCATAAGGAATTATTTATTTATCACTGGAGAGAAAACCGATGGCCGATTAGTTGAAATAAAGAGGTTTCCGATACAAATTCGAATCAAAATTCGCCATCTATTTAGGAACAACCTGTAACTTTTTTCTCTTGCATTCATCTTTTTGGCGTGAAGGGAAAAGAAATAGCTGAAAATTCAAGACGAAAAACAGTTTTTTGTGAATAACTCAGAAAATATCCACTTTAGGGCAGGGGTGTGATGCATACACTCACATTATTTTTTAACGTAGATTCAATATCTGCCATAAAAAAATGGGGTTCTAATTTGAAAAAATTTTTTCATCCCTATCTTTGAAAGCGATTTTTTCACCCCCTGTATCATGAATCGCGATTTCGATTTTTAAAGTGGATACATCAATCTCACATCTTGAAAAATCCCAAAAATGAAAATTTTCCATCCAAAAACCTCGAAGTTATTCTTGTTTCAGCGGAGCTCTATTTTCGATTTTTTTTTTCAAATTTTCCCGCTCAGAGAGAATTTTCCAACCAAAACTGAAAAATGTTACATCAAAATAACTTGAAATTTTCTTGGAATCTATTTCTGCAATAAAAAACTGGTGTTCTAATTTGAAAAACGGAAGTTGACGTCATTTCCGGAAAAACCGGAGGTGCTCATGCCTTGAAAATATTTTAGATTTCATCAGCATCGTGAAATACTTATAAGTGCTGAATTTCTTGAAAATACGTTCAGTAGTTTCCCGTATAAATAAGGGTGAGGTTCCTCGTGAAAGACCCTGTAAAATATTCCTTGTATTTATGGTAAATCGTACACAGGAGAAACATCAAGATTACTAGAAGTAAGAAAGTCAGAGCATAAGAACAACTTTAGACATACATAAATCAAAAATAGCAGTACATGTATGTACAATCCAAGGAAATCACATGATGGATTGGAGTAATACAAGGATTCTAATGACAGAGCCTGATTATATTAAAAGGAAACTCAAGGAGTCAACTTGTATTTTGTTGAACAGAGAATGCAATTTTGCAAGTTGCTCAATTGGTATTTACCATATTTGGCTGAATTTATACAAAAAGGAGTTGGCGCTTGGAAATTTCTATGCAAAGTAAAACTATGTAACTATGATTTTCAAATACTGTCAATGTGACAATTCTCGAATTTCAGAATAACTATCAACAAAATAATTCTAAAGATTTTCGTTAAGTGTCTGACGAAGGAGTCTGATATAGACTCCGAAACGTTACGATATAGTTGTTTCTTCGTTGATGTTGTTTCGTTGTTGTTTGTATGGCAACATTGTTGGATTGATTGCTTCTGACAAATATCTTGAGTTTCTTACGCAGAAGCAAATCACAAAATGATTATTTTTTATTTTATAGATATTTTTCAGAGTTTGGGAGAGAAAACCCAGAAAGAATCCTTTTCATAATGGGTATACCTTCCACAGTATCCACTGTAATGATCACTTAAGTTCGAATAATAATTGCATTTTGATTATTATTGCTTTCTATTTATTCTTTTTTCTGCGATATTGTTAGGTTAGGTTAGGTTAGGCGCTGCCTCACTTGCCTCATTTGACAAGCCGCCACTGATACACATGTCAACATCCAGACACACACTTCGTCCAGGCTCCGATCATTCAAAGAGAAAAACCATTTCTGACATCTGGACTATGGTTATTGAAGCTGGCTCAGAACTGAGGAATTGGAATTTCATACCAATTGTCATTTCCTTGCCTATTCGATAATTATCTGTAACAAGGTTGCTCCGTGCCATGTCCAAGGAAACCACATAAACTTATGTACAGCTTATATTTCAAAATTAATGAATAATTTTCAGTATTTCCGTATGCAATAAACGAACGCTTCCATAAGAATGAATAACTGAACATCTGGACTATTAATATGAATCGATCAACTCAAATATGATGCGAATAATATATACAATATATCACACTCCGTTATAAGTTACACTCTCAGGAATCATGAATCCAATCATATGAGCATTCTTCTCTCTACAACAGAACTCCCCATTTTACCTTTGGTTATTTAATGATGTAAATTTATGTAAAGTTGTTAACGTTACTGTTTTCGATGAATAGTGTTTCAGCGTATAACCCCATTTCCACTTCGGTTTATCATCCGAATACCTATAAACAACAGAAACGGAGCAGGAATATCCTGGAAATCAATTGGCTGATTTTTCCTATTTACAAACTTAACTGACGAGCCTAAATCAGACGGATTGAAAAAATCCACTTTGACTATGGATTCCTCATAAGTTCAAAATTAGAAAATTACAGGTATTTGACAGAATGATAGCGCCTTAGAACAAGCGCGCAAGACAACAATATTGCAAACACATCAGTGTGAATTAAATCGGAAAGTTATATGGTTTTAGCATATACTAATTGGGAATATAATAATCATCATTTAATGGTCTTATCCTATACTGTCCAAAGAGTCCAAAGGAGTGCGGACGGGGAGTATCTCTGGCTACTGACTACATAAATTCACATGCAGGTTTTTTCTAGGGTCTGATTCCGAACCGCTTCAAAACCATTAGACGTTAGATAGTTATAACTCCAAAACCATTCGGCCGATTATGCCTATGAACAAACCCAAATGTCACAATCGGATGCGCAACCTACTACAAAAATTACGAGTCGCTATCCATTTCCGTTCTCAAGTTATCATGAGATACATAATATTTTTCAATATTTTTTTTATTTTCCAGTAACACGATCCCCACAAAATTTCACGTACCTCTTTACTTGGATATTCTACAACTATTCACCATGTTTCAATTCGATTGTCTTGGGATTGGTTGAAAACAAAATAAGTACTCGGATACCGTTCGGCTGATTATGCCCATTAACGAACTTGTCCGTTGCATATGGACGCGCCACTTACCTTGAAAATTTCAAGTCGCCATTTCTTTGTGTTCAAAAATTATCTTTGCAACAGCCGGATGTCCAGCCGGAGAGAATCAAATTTGACCTCGGAGACCATCTTCGGCAAACATTAAAGCAAAATCATAGCACACTGTTCCCCAGATCATGCGTGCAAAAATACTATCTAGTATTAAAATTTTATATTAAAAGAACTAACCTATATGACGATTTTTTAGCGATAATTGTTTGCGTTATCCAGATTCATATTTCTGTTACCGAGTCTATTACTCAATTCGCTTCCAGAAAGGAAACTTGTGAAAGCCTCATCTTAATTTGTAATGCTTTCCTAGCTACGAGTGTGATTATTCGCTAATAACAATTACGAACGCAAAATGTTAAATAAATAGTATAATGAAGCCTCGTGGAAACAACATTTTCCGGGGCGCAGGTTCACCTGAACAGAGCTCCCATCATTTTGCCCAATTGTCTGTATTTTTGGGATATTTGGCTGAAATATGGCCGTCCTGGGACACGATAGCTGTCGCATGAAATGATTTAAGGACGATTTCTCAATTGCAGGTTATCCCAAGGTTACGAGTAAGACGATCTTTATGCATTCATTAATATAGTTAATTGCTTTCGTAAATCGCGCCCAACGTGGGGCGCCAATTGTTATGAAATCTGAAGAAAGGGCGCCAACCACATTTTAATTTCTATAATATCAATAGGTTTCGAAGGGTGGATTCTGTTTTCTAAAATTCAAAAAATTTGGGAATTTATTTTTTTCCAACACAAAATAGAATCCAACCTGGGAAACTTATTAATATTATGAAAATTGAAAAGTTATTGGCAATCATCGGATTCGATAACTGTACCTACTGGTCTAAATTAACAATGATCGAATCCTTCATCAATGAGAAAGTAGTTAAATTGAGCATCATTTGACCAATCGCACAATTCTATTCCTTAATGCATTAGATGATGCATTGACAAAATCAACTAATAGTGTTTAACTATGCCAATAACCCGAAGAATAACAGTGTGCATAAAGATATTAATAACATCCTGCAACAAATAATCCCACTTCCTCATCGAAAATAAAGTACTTCCCAAAACACAATGCAATGTATAAAACTTTACGAGTTCGGATTCACAACGATTGCTTTTTCAACCGAGAGTCTCCAGATGAAATAGAACGGTAATAACAGTTATAATTTATTTGGGTATTATTTTCTCGATGTGGCGTAGTTTGGAAAATGGAAAACAATGTTTTTTCGTTTATATACCTAAGGCGTTAGTAGTGAGAATTCATGTTCCAGCAAGGAGTTGTCCTGGGGTTTGAAGTTCATTTTTGGGCGCATGTTCTAGGGGAACATCGTCCTATCATTTCGTCCAAATGTCTGTAATTTTCGAATTTCGAGCTGAAAATTGGCTAATAGACTAATTCGGACTCCCTGATCACGAATCCGGTGTTAGATTTTAGGGTGCCGTCCGGCCGTAGGCACGATAACAGGAGCACCGAAGGTCCTATCGACTTCAAACTTTCAGGGTAGGTTTCTGATCAAAATGCGACGGTTAAGTTCGTTAACGGGCAAAATCGGCCGGACGGTTTAGGAGTTATAGACATTTAAAATTTTGAGGTTATTTCCCTGATATTTCAGGAACTAAAGAAGATGTTGAATCGAAACTTGGTAGTCAGTTCGAGGATATAAACGCGCAACTTTTGGCAAAATTCTGTTATGATCGAAATGTTGGTAATTTTTAAAAAAAAATTTCTTTTAATTTTTTCGAAAAAAAAATTTTTTTTTCGTGAACTATTCATCAGATTGCAACAAAAACTTGTACTAACGTCAATTGTAGTGTTTTGCAACATTGTGCAAAATTTTGGCTCTATACGATTTCAATTTCTGGAGATATAAGACAAAATGTGTCAAATTTCCTGGGTCTCTCTCAGTATTTTCATCGATTATTCTATGAACTCTTTGAATTCCACCGAAAACAAATTCAAAGACATAAACATAAAGAATCAAGTCATAGTTTAGACGTAGAAAGAAGGACGATGTTGATCGACTTGAAAAGGTACCTATTTCAAGAAATGCAATAATGAAATGCTTAATTTATGGATATAATATTATCTAAGTATTGTTGGGATCGGGCAGTTGGAAAATTTTTTAATAAAAAAATTTGTACCGACGTTAAATCAAGCATTCTACACGAGTGTGCAAAATTTCAGTTCGATACGATCTCAATTCCAGAAGATATTGCTTAAAATTCACATTCCAGCGTGTTTTGACGTTCTATGGTCACAGAAAATCGTCACAAAAATCTATTTACCTCATTTGACGGCTGTTTGTCAAATCAATTAATTCCAATAATTGATGTCAGATTTCCTACATACCAAGTTCAAACACATTTTATTATATGGAAAACACTTATTATGATCACGTTCTACAGGAATTGATACTAAATAGAAGCTAGATGAAGATTATTGTAATGGCAAATTTGAGTTCCAGAATAATATTAAGGTATTCAACATGATACTGCTTTTTTTTCTTTATTGGTCAGTACGGGCCACAAGGAAGATGAACATGCGCCCAATAGCTCCTGTCCACAGGGCTTGAACCAATTTTTTTGCTATTACTTTCACGGGCTTCTTGAAGAGTTGGAGTTATAAAACAACAAAAATTGGGTTGCCTCACAGTGCGATTGAATAGGTGGAATGATACATATACCGCCTTATTCACAAAGCATTTAATCTCCGTTAAGTCCTAACTGAGGTCTTCAGTTAAGGATACATTTGAATCGCAACCTCAGTTAACGTGAAAATTAACGTGACAGGCCTGTTTCACCTCCGTTAAATATGTTAATTGAGCTTGCGATTCAAATTTATCCGTAACCGAGGATCTCAGTTAGGAGTTAGCGGAGATTGAATGCCTTTATCGTTTGATGAAATGACTGATTTTGATTGCGGATAACAAGTTTCCTTATAACTACATGAACTTCCACTCCAAGGACAAACTTAATGATTGAACTATTTGGAATAAAGTAGATAGATATTTTTCAGTGCTCGGGAGAGAAACCCCAGAAAGGAACCCTTTAGTAATAAATCAATTTTCTATAGGTAATGATTGATGTTTTATATTGACGTTATCTGCTATTTTTAGCCTAATATATATTTAGTTAGTGTTCGGATAGGTTTCCGCGGCTACCAATATGAGGAATAAGAAGGTTCCGGGTTGGACCTCGTCCAGAGTTCAATTTCGTTCGACGTTTCGGCTCCGATTTTGAAGCCATTATCAAGAACAAGATTTAAAATGTGAATTAACGCTGTGCCCTCAATCTGCCTACTCCCCAGGTTTCATCACCATTAGTCTCGGCTCGGAGATCCATGTATTTCTACTACTTCGAGAAGTCTGATTAACGGAAGAAGAGATACTGTATTCATACGTGTCGGGGTTTGCATAGGAGTGGGAGTGGTGGGGATACTGGTTGCTGTTGAGGTGACTGTGGGAGGTTGGAGGCGAGAAATCAAAGGTTTCCATGTATGAGGTAATCTTTGACTATCGTCGCGTTTGTTAGGACATTCTGGACGTCTTTAAATTTCAACGGCTTCACGAATAATATTATTCGACCGCAACCAGTATCCCCACCACCTCCACTCCTACCACAACCTCGAAACGTATAAATACAGCTTCTCGATCCTTCGTTGATAAGTCTTCTCAAAGTAGTAGAAATACATTGATCTCTGAGACTTACTGGTGATGAAATCTGGAGAGTATAGGCAGATTGAGACTCGGATTAAGACCCCGTCGTTAATTAACATTTTACATCTTGTTCTTGACAATGGCTCCAAGATCGGAGCCGAAACGTCGAACGACATTAAACTCTAGACGCGGTCCGATCCGGAACCTTCTTATTCCTCTTGGTTATACAGTGCGTTTCAAAAAGTACGCACCAAGTGGAAATTTCCTCGACTGTACAGTTTTTTGGAATTTTGGTTTTCGGGAAAGTTAGTGCTCAAGAAATGATGATTTTTGACATATTGATCCTGTTACTCAGCAAACCTGTTAAAATTTACATTTTTTTAGAAAAATGACCCAAAGACGTAGAAATCAGAACAATATCATAAAGTTTCTGAAAGAAATGTTGCTCAGAATTTCATTTTATACCAAACTGTCAAATTTCATAGTGAAATTCCGAAATTTTTTGACATCAATATTTTGATGATAGCACGCTAGAGGGAGCTATGAACTTAGCGGAAATTTGAAAAATTATTCGGAATGTAATTCCAATGAAACTGACATTATCACAATTCGAATAAAGTTTATATTAATCCAATGTTTCTCATCAATTATGATTACTATCTTGAAAACCTCACAATCTTGGTGCAAAGCGAATTATACTTGAGAAATGAAATGCGCAAAGAGCTAATATCTTGCTAATTATTCTCGGAACATCAAAAGAAATTAAATTCTTCGATTTCACATCTGAAGAAGAATTCTCCAATCCTCTGAAATCCCTTGTGATTTTTTAACTCGAATACCACTAAAAACGCAATACAAACCTCATCTAAAACAAAGACACCTGTGAAAATAATAAAATGAAATCGATTTGACAGGCGCATAGAACTATACATTTACATATTATTTATTTATTTAATGCGCCCTGTTCATTTTCACAGGTAACTTTGTTTTAGATGATGTCTCTATTGCGTTTTTAGTGGTATTTGAGTTAATAACTTCACAAGGGATTTCAGAGGATTGGTGGATTCTTTTTCAGATGTGAAATCGAAGAATTTAGTTTCTTATTATGTTCCAAGAATAATTGGCAGGATATTAGCTCTTTGCGCATTTAATTTCTCTAGTATAATTCGGTTTGCACCAATATTGCGAGGTTTTCACTATAGTAATCATAATTCATGAGGAACATTGAATTAATATAAACTTTATTTAAATTGTGATAATGTCAGTTTCATTTGAATTACATTCCGAATAATTTTTCAGATTTCCGCAAAGCCCAATTCTCCCTCTAGCGTGCTGTCATCAAAATATTAATATCAAAAAATTTCGGAATTGCACTATGAAATTTGGCACTTTGGTATAAAATAAAATTCTGAGCAACATTTCTTTCAGAAACTTTTTTATATTGTTCTGATTTGTACGTCTTTTGGTCATTTTTCTAAAAAAATGTCAATTTTGATAGGTTTGCAGAGAAACAGGATCAATGACATATATGTCAAAAATCATCATTTCTTGAGCACCAACTTTCCCGAATATCAAAATTTCAAAAAAAATATACAGGCAAGAAAATTTCCTCTTGGTGCGTACTTTTTGAAACGCACTGTATATTTATATAGTTTTATTAATTCGCAAATCTATAACTAGGAAACCAGTGAAAGTATGCAAATACTGTTGATTATACATTATATAGGGTGAGTTAGTTGTATGTAGGAGGACGTCACCATCAGATTGAAGGCTTTATTTCATCATTGAAAGTTTCTATATTTATATATCCTAAGATGCCCCATTAAAAAAATACAGGAATTTGAATATAGGAAAAATAATTCGTTTTTTGCAATAAATCCGAAGCGGCTGAAGATATTCCGATAAAAGTTGGAACAGCCGATGACAGTTAACTTCAAATATTTCTCTCATGTTTCAAAATATTTTCAGTGGCTCAGATGGGAGTTCATTCGATATTACAACTCTACCAACTTAAACGTCACTGATATTTTGCAAATTTTTTTATGGGGTTAAAATTCTTGAACATTTTTCCTTAAAAATTGTACTTTAAACTAGAACTATGGCTGTTCAGAGTTTTATCGGAATATCAGCCGCTTTGGAGTTATTGCAAAAAATTATTATATTCTCAAAATTTAATACTTAGGATATAACTGTATATCTAATTATCCATGTCAAAGCAACAAAAGTAAAATTGATTTTTTTTTAAATTTCAACAGCCCATTTCTTACCTTACACTCACCTCACACTTGATATCAATGGAACAGGTAGGATAAAGATAAATTGCACTCATATTTTGACATTGCTTTGCACAACAGCAAATTGCACAATGAAGAAACGTCAAACGTCAGTATACAAAGTATACTTATTGTAGTCCTTGTAGTCTTTGTAGTCATTTTAGTCATTGTAGTCCTTGTAGGGGGCCTACAAGGACTACAGACCGCCTCTCCGGCTGTGATTGATTGGATCAGCGGGCTTGATGTTGATATATATATGATCTGTGATATAGTTGTAGACCCTTACTATTGTTATTTTAATATTGTATACTCTTTTAATCTGTTGTACTTTTCTGATATTTTGTGCTGTTTTAAAATTTTTTATGTTCTTTTTGCTTTCTGATTTTATCATTGTTCTTCTCATATGAAAAATATATACTTATTACATGTTCTAGGGAACAGCGTGCTATCATTTTGTCCAAATGTCTGTGACCTTCAAATTCTTTGCCAAAAATGGATGCAACCGAAAGATTAGATTAAATTCACGCATTAATAATTCGAGGATAAATTTAATTCTGTCTGGCTGAATGGTAAGCCGGGTGTTGCCACGACAACTTTCGATGGGAAAGAGCAGTGTAGATGGCGCATCCAAATGTGACGGCTAAGTTCGTTTATGGTAATAATTCGCCAATCGGTTTTGTAGTTGTATTCATCTGAAATATTGATTCCTCAATGAACCAAAAAATACTGATCCGAGGGAATTGAAACTAGCTGATTAATTGTAGTATGCTGACGCGACAATTTTCTTGACGATCGTATTAGTTTAACACGGTGAAGAAATTCATGAATTTCTTCGCGAAGTTGACCTTGAATTTCTTCATGAAGTGTTTGGTTATATACAGGCAAAGGTATTCATGAAGATAAATGTCAAATAACAGTAATATCAACTGTAAACTTCTAAACTAGCAAATATCCAGACGACAACAACAGCAGCTGTGACTCGATTCCGAATTGTTGATGGTGGTAAACGAGGAAGCCTGTTGGATGTCCTTTAGATTTGTTGACATTCTGTCATGTCCTGGGAATTTGAGTCCGTTGATGTTTGTCGAAAGCTGGAGAAATGAGAATCACCCTTGAACACGGTTATTATTCCTGGATCATTTATTTTAATATTTCAAGACGAACGTGTATACTCTGTACATATCTCCTTTGCGTGTGAGTGATGTTTGTGTTCGTGTAGTTTTCTTTGTTTCAATGTTTTATTTGAATTTAAAATGACGTAAGGTAAATTTATTGTAGGCTTGAAAATGGCCAGAATCCTTGGCCGAAACGTCGCATTGATGTAGATAGAAATTCAAGAATATAATGCTGGATTTTATTTGTCACCTATTCCCAAGATTCCTACAGAGATAAAATATAACAAGTTCTGATTTCGTGAAGATCTTCATGAAGTTTTACGTCAAGAAATTTCACATCAAGTTTACGTTTTAGACGGAGAATTTCTTCATGAAGTTACTTCATGAAGAACTTCGCTAAAAATACAAGAATTTCTTCGCCGTGTAAAACTAGCTTTGAAAAGTTTTTCTTCGAAAATTTCATAGTTCAGAAACTATTAGTCAGTTCTCGCTGAAATACCGTAAGAACCTTCAATCCGCCAATTAACAATCGAGTACCAGATTTCAGCTGGATCAGCTTTGTATTTTTCAAAAATTTTCCGAATCTTCATTGAATGTTATAACATCTGAAATTCCAGAAATTTCACTAGGTACTTTTATGGGTTCTCCCCTGAGCTTTGTAATCCTCGAATAAAGCTGTAAGCCACGTTGCTATTCATTTTTATCGTTCGCCATCAAAGTCGTAGATATAACTTGTGTACAGGGATGTATTAGCACATTGTAATAACTTTAAACGCTTGTAACTTTTTACCTGGGTCGAATCTGCAACATTGGTAAAGGAAAAAAGTGTTTTATTTGTTGAAAGGAATATATAGTTAAAATGAATTCATTTAACACAAAGACTCACCCTGTATCACTTATCGAAAATTTGAATATCGGAAAAATGATTCATTAACCCGCTTATAGCAGGCAAACCAATGGTCGAGAAGGACATAGTCGGACCGCTACTTCTACTTTAATTTTTGTGTAGCTCTTCCGTTCTTTCTGCGAACCCCACTGTGAGAAACGTTCTGAAATATCTATTTATATGTAAATTCTTGTATTCGTTGCGAGATAGATATAAGATACACATGGGATTTCCGTGCTGTTACCCAGGTGATTTTCAGATCGGTTTATTTCTATCGATTTTTCGTCTTCTAGTTACTACTTTATTGGCTTTTGTAAACATGGAACATTTTTTCTCCAGTCGTAAATAAAATTACCTTGATAACACCTGTTGCAATGTTGATGAAATTTAATTCCAGTTGAGACATGGTGACAGGCAACCCAGTGGTGGTAGAAATACTCTCGTAATTTTCTGCTGTTCAACCCTTCGCTTACCACGTTCGTTCTCAAAATCGAATGAAGTTTTTATTTCCCATTAACATTTGGAATTTTTCAAGTTCCTGACAAAAAACTTTATTTCAGATATCAAAAAATTTTTATTTTTAGTAATAAAAAAATCTCCATACTTTTCTTTGTAGCTTTCTAGGGGGTTTGCTCTTATTACCCATTATCTTCAAATATAATAAAGAACTCTTCGCTTTGAAATTGAAAATGAATTAAGTAGTTTTGAAGAAGCAGAGACAAGGTAATAAGGTATCAGCAGGAAGTGCTATACCGAATTGAAATCTGCAATAGGAAAACTTCATTCTGACATGTTGAACACTCGAATGAAATTACTTAGTTTCCTATCATTATATTTTATTAAGGTATAAAAATGACTCGGATTTCGTTGTACTACTACATTTTGAAACTGGTGTATTTCAAGTGATGCAATAAGGTATTTAAATGTCTTCTGTAGGCTTATTTCTTGAGAATTTCGAAAGTTGGGATATTTCAGTTACGTCTGTTCGTTTAGAAGTTTTCCTGCCGGGTTATTCAGTACTTTTATTCTTTTTTAAAGAATACTTTTACTAAGTAACGGATTACTCTATCCATTATTTTTCATTAAAATTCCAACACTTGATTCTTGATTCCCATACAAGAAAATAGCATAATTGAATCTTTTAACCAGTTTATATACTTGAAATATTTCCAGTAACAACAGAGGAAAAATTTTCTTCTACAGTCACCAGGACTGTGGAATTATTGAATTCACATAATATCTTCTCAAATTCATTACTTTTCCGAACTAAAGTCACATTCTGAAAATACGTAATTTCTTCTATGTAGAGAGGGCAACGTTGCGTAGTTATTCGACAGGAAAATGACTCTAACCTAACATTTTCAAAATATACATGGTGAAATGTGTCAAATTTTCATGGCCAACCGGACGAATTTATAAAAGTGAATGGAGTATATAGATAAAAATTGACGGGCCGCCGCTGCCGCAGCTTCAAGAAATAGTTATATTTCAAGAATGGCGCACTCTAGAAATAAAATATCTGCGACGAAATTTAATTTCATCTAACATCACAAAAATTCCTCACTAAGTCTCGTATATTAGGTATTGGTTATTGATTTTTAATATCGAAGTTTTTGTCCATTCCTGGTATGTCCGGAAGTTGCAGAGAACGGCAAACAGGTCCTAGTAGATCCCATAATATATTACTCTGGCTCGACTCATTGTTAAAGATACTCTGAGCACGTGTGACATCCTCAACCATATACAGGATCCGGCAGTGATACCTGACCGTTTTGATGAATTAGTAAGATCTTGGAAGTTTTAATAATTTGTTTTTGGCGCTCTAGTTCCTCGGAACTGAGTGCTTATCAATTTGCCCAAATATCTGTAATTATCGAATTTTTGGCTGAAAATGGTCTCAAGCGATTTGGATCGACTCACTGATCAAGAATCCGAGGTCGAAATCGATTCTGTCCGGCCGGCCGTAGGCATGATTACTGTCGAACGAAAGGATTTAGAGGATTGAAATTTGCAAGGTGGGTTTGGAGCGTAAATATCTCGGTTAAGTTCGTTAATGGGCAAAATCCACCGAGTGGTTTCGGAGTTTTGGCCGATTTTAGTAAAAATATTTTTTATGAATATTTCCGCAACCGATCACTCGATCTATCTGAAATTTAGCATCAAATTGTAGAATCATGACCTTCATACGTATGTGAAGTTTTGTATTGACCAGGTTACCGCAAAGTGTCAAAAAAAATTTTTGAAAATTAAAAAAAAATATTTTTACAATAACTCTCGAACGGAATGAGCTAGGCAGTTGAAATTTTCAGACTAGGTTAGGGAGATGAATATCTCGGATAAGTTCGTTATTGGGCAAAATAGGCCATATGGTTTCGGAGTAACGAAAAAAAAAATATAAGATACTATTTTTCGAAATTTCAATAATGAATCGTACTTCTATGTTTTCACAGAATGTTATCATCATTCTATCTAAGCTTTATTATATGATCTGTGTTCATACTTGTACATCCTGTTCTATAAGAGAGAGTCAAATTCATTTCAGCTATTTTAATTTGATTTATTCCATGGTGCAGTTCTCATTCTCAGATTTCTCATTTAATCTTGATGAATAAACTATTATTTGAATTGAATTTCCTTTATGATGCAGTTCTTTCATAAGAATACATTGATATAATTCCCAACTCTGAGAAACCAATACTTTCGGAGATATAATTTGTCTGTTTGAACTAGAGCGCCAGAAAGCTCCTGTCCACAGGGCTTGAACCCATTTTTTATAAATATTTTGGTGATATGATCCTGACGAAATTTCGCAAAAATTTGCGTGTCGGTATTCTACAACTAATTACAAGGTTTGAATTGGATCGGTTTCGTATTTTTTGAGTTATTGGGTAAATAACAGAATTTGAAGTAGGTATAACTCCAAAACCGTTTGGCTGATTATGCCTATTAAGAAACTCAAATATCGCATTCGGAAGCGAAACCTACCATAAAAATTGCGAGTCGCTATCTCTTTCCGTTCACAAGTTATCGTGAGATGAATATTATCTTCAAATAATTTTTTTAAGTCTATCATTAAAATGGTAGGAAATGTATGCATATCTTATAAATGCTTAGAATACGGTAAATATATATGGATAGTAAATTCGGTTGAGAGTGCTTGATTGAGGTAAATAGACAATAGAAAATGCTAACAAAAGGTCCTGACTTCACGTCAGTGCTTGAACCGATTTTTCTTTGCAAATCAATTTTTATTTTGCAAAATGTTGGATTATCAAAAAGGGTTGTGTATCTAACCTCTTTGTGATAACATTTCGAAATTACAATAACTGTCAAAAAGTGATATTGAATTACCGTTAGGGATCTTCAAAATAATTTTCTTCTGAACTGTTTCATAAAGGAGATATTCAATAAAAACAAAAATTTTTCCCCAATTTCAAAGGGCAGCAACTTTGGGGGGAAGGGGTTTAAAACAAAAAATATATGAGAATATAACAATAATTTTTTTTAAAGAACCATCTATAAAATCTTTTTCATCAATTCAGAAACATCCTTTATATACATTTTTTTAATAATATCTTTACTGAATAGAGAATAAAAATCCTTTCAAATCAAGTAACACACCTAACCTCCTCATTTTAAATATCAGGAATTTCCACTTAAAGGGAATTGAATTTAGTGATGAAATTTGTATTTGATAAAATTTCATTTGAGTGTCTTGAGTTGACCTTGTAATTTTAGTTATAATACACGGAATTTCTTCTAATTTGCTGGGACACCCAGTATACAGGCAGAGGAACCCAGCCTTCATTTCAAAGTCAGCAAAAAAGTCGACTCAAAAGGTTGGTTTGTTGTTATGTGGTGGTTATCAATTGAATCGGAAGTTGAATATGAAATATAGCCTGCTAGACAGATAGCGACTCTACTCATTACAATAAATTTTTGGCGCTGAAAAAATAAATAATGGTGCGCATCAGAATAATCAACACCTTCAACTGTGAACAGAAGAAACGGGTTTTGTAGATGTTTGCAATTTCTTAACAAAAAATGACGGTCTGCTTTATGGGAAGCTAGAAGCAATTTTAAATGGTTGAAATTATTACCTCACAAAATTTTTCGAATGTTCTGGGTGCGCCTGAAGTTGCCAGCTGGAAATCCTCCTTGATAAACAACTAGGAATTCAACTCTTCGAAGTTAATAACAGTAACGTGTATACAACTTCAGGCGATTAGAATTCAAGGTTTCCGATAAAAAAATTGCACGTCACAAAACTAGTACGATTAGTAGTGAACGTATTCAATGTCCACTGACGTTGGGTGCTAATCAAAATATAATATGTTTTAATTAACCTAGAGCTGAAACACAATGCATGTCATTCATCAGTTATTGAATTTAAATTACTGAGTGTCTCCTCACTGCTTTGAGGAATGATAAATAGATATATTTATTTCTTTCAATATCGAGAGTTTTTTAACGTTTTTGTTGAATGATGATGAAGGCAATTCTGTTCAATCTCAGCCCTATACAGGGTGTTTCATTAATAATTGGAAGGATTTCAACTTTTGAATCTTGAGCTCAAAATATTAAGATTTAATCTAAATATATGTTTAAACAAAATGTGACTCCTTACCAAGTTAAATGGTGTTTTATTCAAAAATTCAAAAACTATTTGTGCCAAGTACTTTGAAACTTTCTGAAGTATCCTTACCATACTTAGCGGGAGGTGTAGGTCATCTTCACACTTGCTTAATAAAAACTATCCAAAAACACAGACATAAGTAATACAAAATAGTAATAATAATAATTATGGTGCTTTATGTTTACCTTAAAATATCTCGAAAAATAATGATTTTATCGTTACGAACAAAGAGTATGTTATTTACATAAAAAGTATTGTAGAATCGAAAAATGGTACTAAAATGGAAATTACGCCAGTGGCGTAGAATTTGGAAAGGTCAACCATTCACTTGCCCCCGTGTTTCGCCCCTGGTAGTAGCGAGAACCGGTTAATTAACATAATTTAGTAGTGTGTACACTACCTACAATTCCTGCCAAGTAGGACCAGGATACGTCAGATAGTTTCAAAGTACTGGCCACAAATAGTTGTTAAATGTTTAAATAAAACACCATGTAACTCAGTAAGGAGTCACATTTTATCAAAGTGTTTCAGGTTAAATCTTAATATTTTGTGCTCAAGAATATTTCTGATTATTCTTTTGCGCGTATGTTCTCTTTTCCATTCTCCTGTATTGGACAGTCTTCATCGAATTCACCATGGTGAATTATATTGTCTGTTCTCCTGCATTGGACACTTTTAATCGAATTTACCATGGTAAATTCTACAGTCATGTCGGATGAATAGTTTTTGATATATAGAATTTTTTTCAATGATTTTTTATTCAATTTAATTCTATTTAATTATTACTCGGAAACCTTTGGGCCGATTATGCCCATTAACGAACTTTTCCGACGTATCAGGATTCGCCACCTACCCGCAAAATTTCAAAAACTATTTGTGCCAAGTACTTTGAAACTTTCTGAAGTATCCTTACCATACTAAGCGGGAGGTGTAGGTAATCTTCACACTTGCTTAATAAAAACTATCCAAAAACACCGACATAAGTAATACAAAATAGTAATAATAATAATTATGGTGCTTTATGTTTACCTTAAAATATCTCGAAAATTCGCCACCCACCCTCAAAATTTCAAGTCGCTATCTATTTCCGTCCTTAAGTTATCGTGGCAATGGCCGGCAGGCCGGCCGGACAGTATCAAATTTGACCTCGAATTCTTGATCAGGGAGTCGAACCCAATCGTTTGAGACCATTTTCGGCGAAAATTCGAAAATTGCAGACATTTGGGCAAAATGATAACGCGATGTTCCCCAGAACATACGTGCATAAAGAGTTACCCAACTTTTTTATATTTACCCAGAAGTCATCTGGATATTTTACCATTTTGATTATTCTCAATTGTTCTGATATATCCCAGTTGAGATGCCTGGTGGCCCCGATGATGATAGCAAAACATCGTATATTGGCCAAAATAATGTCTTGCAGGTATCACCACAAAATGAAAGATTTTAATGGCTGTGTACGGGCCTTAAGTCGATCCCAAACGATAACAGCATGTCGTGCAATTCGCTCGTAAAATAAAACACCAGAAGCAATTAAATTTCCGATAGCTAATCGCGCCCAATAAAAATTTGTAATTCAACCGTGACTCCGACTTTATTTTTGATTCGTGATTACAGTGGAGCTAGGTATCGACATTTTTGGCGCTCTGGTTCCTCGGAACAGAGTGCCTATCAATTTGTCCAAATGTCTGTAATTTTCGAATTTTTGGATGAAGATGGTCTTAAACGATTTAGTTCGACACTGATCAAGAATCCGTGGTCAAAATCGATTCTGTCCGGCCGGCCCTCCGTTAACACGATAACTCTCTAACGGAATTATTTAGACATTTGAAATTTTCAGAGTAGGTTGAGGACATTTTCAACTCTATGAATTTTCAAAATTTCAATAATAAATCGTACTTCCACAGAATCCTGTACTTAATTATTCTATTTACGAATTATTATATGATCTGTGTTCTTACGTGACATCTTATTTTCCTATGAGAGATAAATGTCAAAATTATTTCTGTTTCGTTATAGGTGATAATATAATGCCCGTGGATAATCCATATGATGATGAAAATATATACTTTGTTAGGATACATAATCAAATTGGGTTCAGAATATCTGCAGTAACAACAAAACTGCAATATTGTTCAAGGTTTAATTGATATTATATAATTTTCAGAGTAGATTTGAGGAATGAATATCTCAGATAAGTTCGTTATTGGGGAGCATCGGTCTGTTTGAATTTAATTTCTTTCATGATGCAGTTCGGAAATATGATTTGTTAAAGGTTGAACAAGAGCGCCAAAGCTCCTGTTCACAGGGATTTTCCCACTTTTAAATGCCTGTGTTGTTCTGTCCAGTATGAACTGGGATGTCAATGAATTGAATGGTAATGAAGGTCGTTATTATGGTCGTAGTAATATTAATTAAGAATGTTTATACTGGCTAGGCTAGACCAAGGTCGGATCTGTTCCTTTTGCAGGTCTGGGCGATTTGTGCAACGTGAAATAGTTATAAACTCGTTGTTATTATGCTGCGGTAGAGCTGAAATTTTAGATGTCCGAACAGGTTTTCCATATATAGAGGTTAAAGTAGTAAAAACTGCAATTTCGTATAAAAGTATCCCATAACCTCATCAGAATACAAACATTCCTCCTATTCTTCATATCATCTATAAATGTTTCTATGAGCGCTTATTGCTTAAAATCACAGACAAGTGTTTCAATGTGACATCCTTTAATGCAATGAGGGTTAAACATGAAATGTAAATTTTCGGTGAATGATATTGATGGACTTTTTCATTGTTTGAATAGTAGCAAATTCAATTCTGATTTGGTTAAATGGGTTATGCAATTAGTGAGGGTTCGCCTCACGAAGAATTGCTTGATCTTCACCAAATGGCGACGACCGAGGTTTTCCAGGCTGAATAATTCATTATGCATAGGTACATCATCATCATATGTATTTATATTCAACAGTAACAAATTATATTGAAGGTTTTACGCATTCGTTACGTTACGTTTTTCCGTCATAGTCGTCAAATACCTACAAATATTGCTATATCGATGAGAAAAACATGCTAGAAAAAAAAGTGAAAAGCTCTGTGGACAGTAACTCTGTCAAATCATATCTCCGAAAGTATTGGTTTCTCAGAGTTGGGCATGATATCAATGGATTCTTATGATAGCACTTCATCATAAAATAAATTTAATTAAAACATCATAAATTAATTTAAATTCAACTAGAGTGCCAAAAATTATTAATCCAAAAGCAACAAACAGACCAATTGTATCCAATAATGTACTTATCCGAGATATTAATTCCTCAAATCTACTATGAAAATTATATTACTGTTCAACATGGCTGCTTCCAATGAATAACTACTATACAGACATCTTGTAATAAACAACAAAATAAAGCCTTGAGAAGTATACTTAAATGCAATATCTATACTCGTAGGACAGATATGTTAAATTGTACCAACTTGTGAAGTAATCATTAAAGGATACTGTGGGAGGTATACTCAATATTGGAAGGTTTTTTCTGGGTTTTCTCTCCCAAAGTCTGAAAAATATCTATAAAATAAAAATTAATTATTTTGTAATTTGCTTCTGCGTAAGAAACACAGGATATTTGTCAGAAGCAATCAATTGAACAATGTTGCCTAACAAACAACAACATCAACGAAGAAACAACTATATCGTAACGTTTTGGAGTCTATATCAGACTCCTTCGTCAGACGCTTAATGAAAATCGTTAGAATTATGTTGTTGATAGTTATTTTGTGAAATTCATGAATTGTCACATGTGACAATTCTTGAATTGTCACATGTTTTTCGCGCATACAAACATCACGTGATCTCCACTCTCAGACCCCTTGCTTCACAGAACAGCTGAGATCTGAGTTATTTGACAATATTGTAAGTACGTACACGTGAGTCTGTATAAGTTGTCATGGATCAATATTTTGTTTCAATTACTGAATGTCCATTCCAAGATGCATAGAATAACAAGGTGTGGACACTCCCTACTAATTCCTGCTAAAATTTTCGGCCGAAAAACGGACCAAGAACTGTCAAATCACGTACTTTATGTACTACTTCACTTTATTAACGATGGTGCCGCTAGGGTCGATTTCGAAGATTCTGACAAGCGAATAAATGAAAACTGACAAGCGACAAAGTTCACTTTTCACCGTTGCTAGTTCGTAAATTCAAATTAAAAGAATATAATGAAGCAGTTTATTGAAAAATCAATCCATTTTTTGATTAATCAGATATCTGTTCGGAGATAATATGTAAACCACATTGGTTTGGAACAGAAATTTCATCTTGCCAAGACATAATGAGGTCAAATAAGGGATTTATCAGTAAAGGAGTTTCTTTGGAACATTTTGAATGGAACTGTAAATGAAGAAATCTGTGAAATCATTATTTTTCCATTACGAAAGATCACATCCAACGTCATTAGAGTACAAGCATTTAATTTATGTATTTTGAAATACATTGAATGATACAGAATTTTCTGTAATACCTCTACATACAATATCTTTCGATATCATATTATTATTCAAATGTAGTAATTCCTTTATCATGTAAGGCTCTTTTAAATTGAGCATTTTACTTATTATATTATATGTATAATTTGAAATTTCATCAAAACATTCTCATGTATACAGCATTTTTTCAGTCACCCAATACCCCTTGACAACTTTTCATGTTCTCAGCAATTAGATTGCTGAATATAGATATTTAATTCGATAGCTATTATTCAGAACTAAGTATATACTGATGAAATATCGAAAAATGATTCATTAAATTGATAAACTAACCAAATAGAGGGTAGTGTACTACGTTTCGATCTTTTATTCAATATACATATATTCGCTAGAAAAATATTTTGAACAGACAAATGTTCTAATTTTCGATACCCTACCTCTAGCACAAGCCAGTTGCCATTCTTGTCGTTTAACAATATCCTTGAAACAAATAATATTATAGTATAAGAGCGCCAAAAAGAATGACGCCTTAGGAAAGCTATTCAAATTGATGAAATCACACTGTGTGGTTGCTCTGAACTTTGTTCTCTGCTAGTCCTTTCATCGTTCACAAATAATATTGTTAGTTTTCATAACATGGCATTTCATTCCTTCTCAATATATAACTGAATTGTATAATGAATATAATTATTAATCAATAGAGTTATATCTTAATTTCAACTGTTAAAACAGTTTATGTTCATCAACCGGCAAGATTATAGTAAATCAACAAGTCTTACGTTCTCCTATGTTGATTTATTAACAATTAACGGTATCAGCGATCTTTCAATATTATTAATATTAAAATTAATAACTATCTTGATACTAGAAATCTGCCCCTGATCCGGTGAGAATATACAATTGTTAAAAAAATATATTCGCATAAAAACGAAGTATTTTCGAAATGAAAATAGTATTTGATTAAAATGGTTCTGGATACTCGTTCAGAGTTCACACAGCAAACATTTGACTTACTTTCGGCGCGGCAAACGACTTTCCAGAAGAAACTGGAATAAGCAAAGATTCAAATTTAATTTGACATGTCGGTAATTTTGTCCATAAAATTTCTACTGCCGGCATCTATCGGCGAAAATTGAAGTAAAACAAAATCCTTGTATTTTGACAGTATTTGGACCGCAAATCGGCCGAAAATATGTCAAAGAGTGTCTTCACCATGTATTCTATGCATCTATGTCCATTCTAATATATTTGTCTTGTCTTCGGCAATATGAGTCAAAGAAACTTATGTTGAATATTTCGGTTTAAAAATTGACAAATAAGATAGGGCATGGGTTCCTAATAAAGTTTGTAAGTCCTTTGTTCAATCTCTACGGTTATGGAAAAAAAGAGAACGTTCTGGATAAGATGTTGGTTGCCGAACATTTCCTAGGTAACCATAAGGCAGCAAATTATGAAGAAGTCGTGTAAAATATGCTGACAAACTTTCAGAATTTAGGAGCAAATATAAGTATTAAATTACACTATCTCCGCAATCATTTAGATAAATTTCCGGATAATTTAGGAAATTATAGTGAGGAACAGGGAGAGCGGTTTCACCAAGATCTGAAAGTGATGGAGGAAAGATATCAGGCTCGATGGAATTGTCACATGATGGCAGATTACTGCTGGTCTTTGAAAAGAGATTGTCCCTCGAAAAATTATGAAAGAAAAGCCCATAATAGGCGTTTTACGGAAATATAAGATATATTTTCGACATTTTCCTCTTTATTTACTTCGATGTATCCTTATTTCTCAAAATATTACTGACATTATAAATATATATGTTATTTTATTTCTCTTTTTTTGATTTTTGTAATGTGAAATGAAAATAATGATTTTAAAAAAAATCAAAGCAAATCTAACAAAACCATAGATAGTTTCATGAATTGTGTGCATGAATGGACCCAAAATCATTTTCATATCTAGGGCAACAAAACCACTGTAGACCAGTGTAATTGGAAACATAATTTGCATTGTTTACGAAACTTGGAATAACCATATTATGTCCAAAGTACGTCGGTTCTTGACACTTCAAATACAAGATACAAGGACTCTACCTATCTCTGCTCCTTAATCTATGCTAAAGAGCTTACTGAGAGGTTTATTGCGTCGGACTACGTTGTATGCATGGACCGATGCAAAGTAAGATACTTTGAAGCACCCTTTATGATCGATGCGCGGTCGCACTTGAAGGTGCGGCGCACGCAATTATGCCATCTACTGGGCAAACGAGAAGTGGCTAGGAATTAAGTAAATCCCTACAATAGTATTATATTGCGAAACACAATCCTAGTAACAATAAAACAAATATCATGAATCAGACTGTATCTGCAACCAACGTTTCAGTAGAGCGAATAAAGTCATTGTAGTAAACATTAGCCAATTGTTTTCTTTCCCTTCATAATTTGTCAAAATGTTTCACCAAGTAATTAGCGAGAGCTCAATATCTTTGAGAATGATTTTTTTTATGAATGATTAATAGTGGCTTGTTTACGCTTGGATTCATTTGTTTTGTGTCGACAATTACTTTTGATTTTAACAATTTGTACTTTTTCACGTCTACAATCGCCACTAATAAATGGAATGTGCGTTATTATCATTATTATTTTCAATATTCATAGACAGCATATATTGTCGGAAAGTAATTCATAAGCATATTGGAAATGGTGTTGATTCTCGTAAACTTTCCTACTAGTTGAGTGGGCAATTGACGTAAGCAACTATTATTTCGTTGTCGATTTCATGATTTCATTTTCGTTGTTAAAAAACAAGGTTCTTTTTTATCGAAGTGTGTGTATCGTGTTTAACACGGAAGAGAACTGCGTGACTGGACTATTAGATGGTTATCGAGAACTGAACTAAGATTGCTCATTAGTTGGTATGTCCGACATTTCCCCTTCATTTCATAATTACAGAAAGCGTAAAAAAAGGGCCCTAATTGAAAGTTGAGCTTGAAGTGATCGCAAGTGCTGAGGTTGAATTAGTTGTGCATTTTTACTCTAATACGTATATGTACAGGGTGGATCAAATTTGATGGACAGAGACTAGGACCTTCAGAACTATAAGAGTTACGAAAAAGAAAATGGATGCCACATTCTCTTTCTCTTTGTTTTAGAAACTGAAGACTGAAGCTATTTCAGAATTTAGGAAGAGCTTTGCATCATTGAATGATACATCTTTACTATCCCGTTCAGAATATTCCCACTGCTTTGGAGCGAAATTTCGGTATTGTTCTTTTTTAGAAATTTCTTCTAGGAAAACTGGAGGTACCAAAAAAATAATAAAAATACCTTAGGAATGACAGATTATGTCTGAATTTGAAACAGGTAGCGAAGTTATGAAAAAGAAATGTTCAAGGGGTTTTTTGTACTAAATTATACTGTACTTCACTGAAAATTTCATCAAAATTGAATGAGCCATATCAAAGATATCAACAAAAGGAAAATTGATCGAAACAAATTACCCTTTAGACTATCAATTAAGGCCTCCAACCATAAACCAAATATGAGTTCGAAACTGTCTTGACAAGTGTACACTTATCCTAAAATCTGACGGTCTCCTCCGGAATCACCCTGTATATTGAGAATAAAAAAAAATCGTAAAAGGAACTGACTTGAAGTCGGGAGCTTTTACGCGTGTTCTTTTGTCTATTCACGCCTTACACAACATCGCGAAATACTGCATGAACCTACATGTTTTTTCATCCAAGTACTAGATTTCAATTCGACGGGATCTGTATTTTTGGAAATATTGAGCAAACAAAATGCGTGTTGAAGGTTTGTGCGGAATTTCAGATAGTTTCTGAAATGACTCATGACTCATTTTCAATTTAAAAAAAAAAAAAAATTATTTTTTCTTCTTGTGATATGATCCTTGTGAAAATTTTGCATAAATTTCTGCGCTTGTATACTCTACAACTAATAACCAAGTTTCAATTTGATCAAATCGGTATTTTCTGAATTTCGGGGAAATAAAAACAAAATGTCAAATGCTTATAACTCCAAAACCGTTCGGCCTATTATGCCGGTTATCGAAATTAGCCTTCGCATTTAGGTGCGCCACCTAACCTGAACATTAGCAAGTCGCTGTCTCTTTCCGTTCGAAAGTTATCGTGGTAACAGACGTAGAATAACAAAGAGAATAACACTTTAGGAATGCTAACCACTAGATGTTGTAGATGGAAGGGCTAGCAGAGACCAAAGTTTTGGACTTTTGGAGCAATCCACAGAGTCTGTATGATTCCATCAAAGTTGAATAGCTACATACCGCGGTTTCATCCTTATTAGGAATCATCAGTGGAGCACAATTCAACGCTGATGAAATCAATACTACGAAGGAACCGGTTTAAAGAAAACCAGCAATCACTTGTGAGTAGAATTTAGACACAAGCGACACCTGGAATTCAATCAACCAAGCTCCTCGCTGTGGCTACCCAAAACTATATAGATCGTTACGAGTACTGAATTTCAGAATGTAAGCTCCCTGGAACTAGCTCGCAAAAAGATCACATGAAATCTAATAAAGGATGGATTAAAAGTAGTTTAATCCTAGTAATTCGTATCGGTTTTCCGATTCAGTGTGGAACGCAGGGTACAAATACCGTCGCAATTCGAGAGCTTCTCATCGGTCATCACACAATGCATTTAAAACGATTAAATCTGATCGATCTACAAACGTATAATATGCAAATTTTTCTGTGTCCGAGCACGAGCCGGGGCTTGACCCACCCATTCGTTTATTTATTCCTGACACCGCCTGATGGGGTTCGTTTCAGAATTCCATTTCACATAAGCGGAATCCGGATATTTATTTGGCCATTATCTAACTCATCTGCTGATATTGCGAAACGAACGTTGTTCAGCTACTAGCAGAACATTTTTGAGTAGTTGTGTTGAAGGGGGAATCTCATTTCAATTCGGTTAATGCGTGAAGTTGCAATAAATAATCATGAAGATAATCAAACGAATACTACAAAATAATAATGAAGTGCCTTTATACAGGGTGTCCCGAAATGATGAGCAAAAAATTCAGGGGTGATATCTAGACCAAAAATAAATGGTACTTTTTCCTATACATTTTTTTCGAAAATTGATTATTAACGAAGTTACAGGATATTCAAGTTAAATTTTATTCACAGTTTGCTTGCTCTACGTTTTATGGAAGGAATATTCCATAGAGTCCGTCGGAACTTTATGGTATTATTATTATTATGTGTGTATTGCTATGTTTAAGGTTGAAAATAAATGAAAAGATTTCGTATCCATCGCATGCAAGTAATGCTATTCTGCGTTTTTCTCGAAAACGGTTAGATTTATCGAAACAGAAGGATGAAAATAATTGGTCAAAATTTGCATACAGTGTAGCACAAAAAACTTGGGATCATTCAAACTAAAGTATAGGTTTGTATGTGGCGCCCTCTACAAAATGGGAAAAATGGTTTGCAAATTAGTTTTGCTCATCCCTTAAAAGCCACAAATACAAAATTCCATCGAAATACTATCAACGTGGCAAAACGTACAGCAAAAAAACTGTGAATAAAATTCAACTTTAACACCCTGTAACTTCGTAAATAATCAATTTTCGAAAAAATTTTATAGGAAGAGGTAGTATTTATTTTTGGTCTAGAAATCACCCCTGAATGTTTTGCTCATCATTTCCGGGCACCCTGTATATGTGATGTAATATACTATACAAATACGCTATCTACGGGAAGTCTAGCTTATTACGCGTAAGTTCGTCGTTGGGCATAATTGGCCAAACGGTTTCAGAGTTTTATCCATCTAGAATAGTATATTCTAAAACAAGTTGCAGAATGGGCTCCTATTCAAACACGAATGCGAAATTCAAAAACGAGCGACGTAGGAGCGAGTTTTTGAAAGCATGAGTGTTGGAATTGGATTTTGCAACGAGTATTAGACGATATTTACTCTATTTCAGGCAAGTATTGTAAAATACTTGAAATGAAAAATTCGGATTATACCTCGTAGTGACTTTTGTATTGTATCTTGGCAGTTGGTGTGACTGTTACGAAAGTTGACAGATTACAGAATTTGAATCGTAGGTAAGGCATGAAGATCAGATTTAAAATAGTTTCCTAATAGCATTAATGATTCAAAATTATCAGGACGGAAAGCTCTTGTACCTTATTTTTTAATGGAAATAAAACTTTTCTTCTCAACAATTATTTCACTATATCCAGATTATATTATACTGAAAATTGACGTGTGTTTAAATTTGATAGGATCGAATGTCAGTACTGACTACCAGAAAACGAAAAATATAACTAGAAACAATGCGGAAATGGGTTCATTCCTGCACTGTTTTTAGTTCTGGAATGGACTCATTACGATACTGAAATAGAGAAAACTATTTTCTCCATAACAAAAAATACAGACCCATTCTCTAATCGTAGAATACCGAGTAGAATACCGACATAAACACGTACGTAAAATTTTGTGAGAATCGTACCAGTAGATAATCTTTAAAAAATTACGAAAAAATATTATGTATCTCACGATAACTTGAGAACGGAGGGAAATAGGGACCTCGATAGCGACTCATTTTCAGGATAGGTTGCGCACCCGAATGCGATATTTGATTTCGTTAATTAGCATAGTCGGCCAAATGGTTATGGAGTTATACTCATCTGAAATTTTGGTTGTTATTTCCTTTACAACTCAAAATATACAAGACTTACCCAATTAAATCTCAGTGATTACTTGTAGAATGCTGACCCACTAGTTAATATTATATTTTGCAATTATGAGTTCTGCAATAAACGTGAAAGTAATAACATTTCTGAAGAGAGAAAAACGCGACCTTCCAAGCGATGTATCACAAGCCCAAACTTCCTATTTGAAAAATTGGGGGTTATACCTGTTTTTCAAAGGGGTTTGAAGGTAGGGTTCGCATTTTTACGAAGAAGAATGACAATTTGAAATTTGAATTTGTCGTGTTTCGTGATTTTCCATGAATATCTACAGTATTATTGAAAGGTTTTTTTTTTTGGGTTTTCTCTCCCAAACTCTGAAAAATATCTATAAAATAAAAATTAATTATTTTGTGATTTGCTTCTGCGTAAAAAACACAGGATATTTGAGGAGTAACTTTTCAAAACGCATTATGTCCAATTTGGGCGAAATTGAGTTTGAAGCGGATTCAGAAATGTTTTCTGTTGCTCTATAGCCCTATGTAAACAAAATCTTCCAAATGGCATTATGTCCCTCTGTAATTCAAATCCAAAGTATGTAAGCCGCATCGCAATGAATTATGTTTACGTTTGCATTTTTGAAACATATGAAATATAACCAAAAACATTTTTTATCGATTTGCTCATGTTAATTAGGTTACAGGCCAACACTTACTGTGCAGACTTTTTTCTCTAAATGTATAAAAAATCGCAACAAACAGCATTATTTTCAATTTCAACCACATCAAAACGCATTATATACAATGAGATGAATCAAAACGCATTAAGTCCAAACGTTTTTTACATTTTCTGTGTATATCTGATTGATATTGATTTAAATGAGATTAGTTATTACCTTTAGATGTAAATTTCTATCAAACAAACTCGACGTACTCAAATTATAAGCCAGGATGGAAGAAAAAATCGTTTTTCGTTGATTCCCAATAAAATGGTTTTTGGACTTAATGCGTTTTGAAAAGTTGCTCCTCATTTGTCAGAAGCAATCAATTGAACAATGTTGCCTAACAAACAACAACGAAACAACATCAATGAAGAAACAACTATATCGTAACGTTTCGGAGTCTATATCAGACTCCTTCGTCAGACGCTTAATGAAAATCGTTAGAATTGTTTTGTTGATTGTTATTTTGTGAAATTTCAATAATGAAATAAATAATAAATAAAATAATAAAATAATAAATAATGAATAAAATGATAAAATAATAAATAAAATAATGAAATAATAAATAATGAACAAAATAAATAATAAATAAAATAATGAAATTTCAATAATGAAATTTCATTAATGAAATTTCAATAATGAGTATACCTCCCACAGTATCCTTTAAGGATTAATATCTGCAGTGCTTAACCAAGATGATGAATTTATTCCATTTTGCTTTTCCACACTGTATATATTACAAATTGTTTACATTACTCGGAAATTGTATCCGGTCAACATGAATTCTCCAGTCCAGTTCGTAATTATACCGGGTGGCCCACCACAGACGCGGAGCTCGTTTTGAGGGAGTAAATGAAGATATTTTGAGAAACGGTTTTTGTGGCATGTGTAAGATATTCAAAAGCACAATTCAACATTATTTTCATATATGCAGAAAGTTCGAAAACAAAGCCACAGACCAAAGTTACATTTTTCTAAATGTAACACCCTGTATTTGACGTCAAAAATGGAATGACCAGCTCAAATTATGATGAATATTTCAGATCATTTTATACTTTAGAAGCACCATTTACGAGAAAATGGCGAAAAATTGAAAATATGGAGTTCTTTTAAATAGCAATTAATGAAGAAACCAGTTACGCTAGCAGTACAGACAGTATTTTTTTGAGTAGAAATATTGACTACTCCTATACAGAAAACACAAATGATCTCTGGAATATACAGTGTCATCATAATGAATTTTCAAACATCAACTAAAAATAATGGTCGGTAATTGCTGAAAATTTATTAGGTTTAGTTAGTTGGTGGGATGATCTTATGAAGATAGTTTCAAAATTAATTTTTACGTTCAACGAGATATAGAGTGCCATTTGATATAAGGAAGTCTTTGATCATTATTTGTAGTTGATGTTTGAAAATTAACGACCTCTGCGTCTGTGGTGGGCCACCCGGTATAAGGAAGGTTTAAAAAATCTTATTATTCGATTTTTCGTTTAATTTTTTTTTCGCTGAATATAAGTTAGCCGCACTTTTGAATCGATTTTTACTTTAATGGGAATTCAATTGTTTTTACCGTACTAGACGGGGAGCCTAGACATTTACGGTAAAAACAATTGAATTCCCATTAAAGTCATCCTCTCAAGTTGGAAAAGTGCGCAGCCCACAAACTTATCTAGAACTCGGGGAATAACTTTATTTTCCTCCGAAAGCAATTCGTTGCACTACCATTTCTACCGATTTGTCGATAAATCTCCTTCTGAGAAATGGCTTGCTTCGAACCTGCGAAGAATATCCGTTAAGTCGATTAGAAAAGTTAATTTTGTATTTCACATTCGACGTGGATTAACCTTGATGAATGATATTAATATTTTGAAAATCCAAGGTCTTCCGAAGAGATCTCTCGAAAGCTTTCTTATGAGCTTGTAGCGTCAGGAGTAATACTTTTTGGTGCTCTTGTTCCTCGGAAGAGAGTGCTCATCAATTTGTCCAAATGTCTGCATGTTTCGAATTAAAATGGTCTTAAACGATTTGGTTCGACTCACTGATCAATTTTGTCCGGCCGGTCCGACCAGCTGGCCGTTGCCACGATAACTCTCGAACAGAATGAGCTAGACAGTTGAAATTTTCATAGTAGGTTTGGGAGATAATATCTCGGTTAAGTCCCGAATTAGGCAAAATCAGCAGTTTCGGAGTAACGAAAAAAAAACTTTTTTTAAATTCTTAAATTAAGTTTCAAATCCAATTTTTAAGATGTAGTTTCATCATAGGAATCCATTGAGATCATTTTCAACTTTAACAAGCTAATGCTTGCGGATACATGTTTCATAAAAATATTAATATTAAATCGTAAATCTATGATTTACCAGAATGCTGTAATTGAAAATTAACGTCCGTATTTGTATCAATGAATATATATATATATATATATATATCAAATATCTGTGTTCATACATGTCATCTTACCTACAGATAAGATACGTGTCATATTTATTTCTAGTTCTATTCAAAATTCTTGACATAAAATACCTCCTGATCCAGAATAAAACATAAGATTGAATGCAAAATGACCAATGAAATAACCACAGCTATCGTAGAATTATGAGGATTATAGGATATTATAATTCGTGGGTGATAATGCCCTTGGGTAATCCATATGATGATGGAAATATATACTTTGGTAAGTTAATCAAATTGGGCTCAGAATATCTCCAGTAAAAACAAAACTGGAATATTGGCTAAGTTTCAATTGATATAATATAATTTTCATGGTAGGTATATTTGAAGAATGAATATCTCGGATAAGTTCGTTTTTGAGTAGAATCGGTCTGGTGGTTTCGGACTAATAATTTTTAGCACTCTTATTTTTTTCTAAATGACACTTTTTGAATTCGATTTCTTTTTAGATGCAGTTCTATCATAAGAATCCATTGTTATTATTCCCAACTCTGAGAAACCAATTCTTTGGGAGATATGATTCGTCAAAATTTGAACAAGAGTGTCAAAGCTCCTATCCACAAGGCTTTCCTCTTTTTTACGCTTAACGGAACTACGCTTGGCTGCGGGAGAGTAAAATTTCGGAATAAATGATATATTAAGGGTTGCTTCAGATTTGAGCAATTTTTTGATAGGCAATTTGCTCGGGTTAATAAATCTCATGGAGGTGGTGTGCTTGTTGACGCCATATTTTTCAGTGTTTTGGACGAAGCATTCATGACCGTTCAAGTCCCGTTGAAAGATGTCGTTTTGTTTCGTTGTATCGAGCCATTTCCTTTAATTTTTTGTGGACTTCATATGTTACCCCGGCTATAATTGTTTTCCAGTTGAAACCTTCACAGCAGCATTGCTGATGAATTTCGTTGGGAAGACCGTCTTGCTGGTTAAACACTTCAATTTTCCTAATTTCGCGGAACCTTCTGTCCCAAGTCAAGTCAGCTGGTAAACTTATTTAATTTTCTGAACTTAAAGGCATTCCACCAACGAAGTATGTGATCTTCTTTGTGCATTGGGTTCAATCTGCCTAACTTCAAAATATCATAGAATAAAGTGTTCTGTAGCTAATTGCTAATAACTAAAAGACACAGTGAAATATTCGTCGATTTTAAACATCAATAAATATTCCGGATCATGATCCGGACTAGCCACCTCATGGCTCAGCGTTAGGGGTCGACAAGACAAGAATTCTTGTCTTGATAACAACTTCTTGTCTTGTCTTGAGATAAAGTCAAGAAATTTAAAAAAATCTTGTCTTGACGTTTTCTTGACATGTTATATCTTGTCTTGACACAAGAAATTTCAAGATCTTGAAATTTCTTGATTAAACGGGGATTCCCCGGCGACCTTCCTCGATCTTTATTTGTTTTCTGACGAACTCAAGTGACGTCGCGCAGTTGCTCGCTTTACACTGTTTAGTTATGTGAGATTATTATCACAAAGGGGTAGTGATAGAGAAATAGAAGAAAAATTCTATGGTGTCTGGTGGTAGTCTTATTTCATCATGAGTGACAGTGACTCTTCAGTTAACAGAGTACGTCCGCTAAGCCATTTGGCTCCGATTCTGGCTCAAAATATTTACCAACAAGCATCAATAGACAGAAAGGTAATCGTTACGGTTTTAATAAATATATAAAATGATGAGTGCGACTAACGTGACTACGACTAGTGCCTGTGAGAATGTCAAAACGAAATCTCAAACCGTAGCTGCGGTAGCGGAAGGAAAAATTAGAAGCATTCGCGAATTTAGGATGGTGGTACTAGTGGCAATAGTGTCCGAAAGAAATTATGTAATGTTTTCGAAATTGCGGTGGACATCATTACCAACGGCAAAAACAAGAAACATAAATTAGACCAATTTTTACCATGTTTTCACAAAAATAACAAGTGTTTACCTGAAAAGTAGAAGTTCTGGTTTCAAAGTGAAGAAAATTTAATTTGAGATTTATTATAATAATTTGTATAATACTCACATTTGTGCACGTTACAGAGCCCTTAATAATAATTACCAGAGAAATACAAAAATACTCTGCCAAATTATGGACACAAAGTTCCCACAAAATTTTTTGTAGTACCTTCGCATCACAATAGTGAAAAGTGCATGTATTGTATAGGGAAAATTTGTTTTTTACCTAAAATGGCTTAAAATGATCTAAATTGTACAAAGACATCATTTGAGCAATCAAAATTTTGCGTCTGAGTGTCTGGTTGTATGAGTGTGTGGATGTATATATTTACTCGTATTGTTATTGAGCAATATCCCCCCCCACTAATAAAGTGGGGGGGGGGGAATAATATACAGAAAAAATCGTCATTAATTAAAGACTTGATGAAACCTGTATTTTCTCAAATTTATTCATTTTTATAAAGGAAAAATATAATTTTCTATTTTTCAATCCTTATGGTAAATAGCGAAAAGGCTTATTTTCAAGAGCAGTTTTGACAATAACAAAGTCAAGGAATCAGCTAGGTGTTGACTCGATGAGAAGTCTTATGTGCCTTAGTTCATGACTTCCGATTTAAATTTAACATCAATTTTGACATTTTTTCAAAATCTAGTTTTCAATTTGAGTTTAAACAAAATTATGATTTATTATTTTTCATTTAAATTTTTTTGAATCGTTTTAGCAGAAAATGTATTTATTAAATTAAAATATGTTATAATAATGAAAAATGGCGATACCGTTGTTAATAAATTAACAAGTCCAGAGCGTTCCTGCCAATCGGGTCCTTCATAAATGGCTTCATAAAAGCCATCCATATAAAATGGCAATGCTCCAGGAACGGACCCAAGATGATCTAGATAGTTTTGTGATCAAATTATAGATCTGCTAATCAGAAATGTTCTAAACATAGAAAACGTTCTGTTTTCCGATGAATCGATGTTCACGTTGAATGGTGAAGTAAGTCGTCAAAATTGTCGTTATTGCGCAGACAACAACACACACTGGACGAGGGAAGGCCATACTCAATATCAAGAAAAAGTTCAATGTTTGGGTAGGGATTTCTCGTGATCGAAATCTCAATGGATCTGGATATTTGGAATTCTTGCAGGAAGAACTAGTCCGGGCCTGGATACTCTGATTCCTGACTATACAGATGGTAAATTCGACTAAGACAGTTCGTAAGAAGTGAATATGAACATTATTCACTATACTTTAATTAAATTTAGCTCATAATGTTATTCTCATCTGCTCCTCCTAGGTACTTGAAAACTGAAAATCATCAGAAAAGTTTCGAATATGCATATTTATAGTGGAACTAGCTGACCCACGCAACTTCGCTTGCGCCAAATCGGTTATTGCGGTTGCAATTTTATTTTCAAATGCGAAAAATCTCAAAAAAAAAACCTAAAACCCGATTGCAGCGCCTCCTTCCGGGACAATTGAATTTCCAAGTTATCCAGGGACCCACTCAAACACGTAATTCTAAAAAATACCTAGAACCCAATTGCAGAACCACCTACCAGGTTCAATTGCGAATACGAACTATCCACTCAAACGTATCTGGTTAAGAAACGTGAGAAAAGGTGAGAAAGACAGGAGACCGGCTTCGTTCTCATCCCTACTCCGTGCTGTTTACTGGGACGTGACACCGGTATAGTCTGGCAAATGAGTGTTGATCCAGAAAGACGCGGAAATTTTAAAAAGTCTAGCACTAAGTATAGCAGGCATAAACTGCCTTGGTACTTTAATAAAATAAATATTTTTTTTGTACAAAAATTTTAGCTTTGCCATAAGCTCAGGGAAATTTTAATCGAAATAGAATGAAAAACATTCACAAAAAATACGGCGACTTGGTTTTAATTAGCTCTTTCTCTGGGATACCTTACCAAGTGATAATTGATCAGTTATCGAGCGGGATGTAAAATGATTAATTACTAAAATGACTATTAAAAAATAGGGGTTGGTGATAGAAGGGTGAAAATTTCGGGTTGTATGTTTTTTTTAAGGCCACATTATAAAAAAATAAAAACAAAAAGTTTCGTCCAAAAATTAAAAAATTAAATTTAAAGGTGAACAACCCTTATCACTTAGGGGTATGAAAAATAGATAGTAGCCGATTCTCAGACCTAAGGAATACGCATATAAAATTTGGTAAAAATCGGTAAAGCCGTTTCGGAGGAGTACGGTAACTAACATTGTGACAGGGAAATTTTACGGTACGGCGGATACCGCCGTATTCAGTAAGCATTCAATCTCCATTAAGTCTTAACTGAGGTCCTCAGTTAAGGATAAAATTGAACCGCAACCTCAGTTAACGTGAAAATTAACATGAAACAGACCAGTTTCACAACCGATAAATACGTCAACTGAGGTTTCGATTCAAATGTATCCTTAACTGAGGAGTTCAGATAGGACTTAACGGAGATTGAATGCTTAGTGAATACGGCGGTATCCGCCGTACCATAAAATTTCCGTCTCAATGTTAGTTACCGTACGCCTCCGAAACGGCTTTACCGATTTTTAGCAAATTTTACATGCGTATTCAGTAGATCTGAGAATCGGCTACTATCTATTTTTCATACCCCTAAGTGATAAGGGTTGTTCACCCTTAAATTTTTTTTTTATTTTTGGACGAAATTTTTTGTTTCTATTTTTTTATAATGTGGCATTACAAAATACAAACAACCCTAAATTTTCATAGTGTGGTTCGAGTTCGTTATTCGTAAACATTTATTACGTTTTTAATAAGAATTCAGTTGGAAATTTTCTGTACGAGAGTATCTGGATGATGTATTTTCAGATGGATTGATGGTAGAAGAGAACAATTCGAAAGGCCTCCCAGGTATCCAAATTTAACACCTACGAATCGAGTATTTCTTGAAGGGGTACTTGAAAAGCAAACCGAAAAACTTGTGTTGTAACACCGGCTAATTTCCGCCGAAGAAATTCATAATAATCCAAAATGACTTTCAGTTCCGATTAGGATATTTTCAGTTAGTTAATGGACAACATATTTCGCCATATTCACAAGACATTCAATCTCCGTTAAGTCCTAACTGAGGTCCTCAGTTGAGGATACATTTGAATCGCAACCTCAGTTAACGTGAAAATTAACATGAAACAGACCAGTTTCACAACCGATAAATACGTCAACTGAGGTTTCGATTCAAATGTATCCTTAACTGAGGAGTTCAGATAGGACTTAACGGAGATTGAATGCTTAGTGAATACGGCGGTATCCGCCGTACCATAAAATTTCCGTCTCAATGTTAGTTACCGTACGCCTCCGAAACGGCTTTACCGATTTTTAGCAAATTTTACATGCGTATTCAGTAGATCTCAGAATCGGCTACTATCTATTTTTCATACCCCTAAGTGATAAGGGTTGTTCACCCTTAAATTTTTTTCAACTCTGGAGCTCAGTTATGACCTAACTGAGATTGAATGCTTTGTGAATGCGGTGGATATCTTATTTATTGAAGAAACATGTTTGATTTGATATAAGATAGATCAGATCAACTACACAGAAAAAAAAGTACACTGCGAGCAAGACTAGTAGTCTTGATTGGAAGCTATGGTAGACTCATATATCCGCAATGATAACTTGACTCAATGCAATATGCACATTATTCTTATACCTATCAGTTCAGCTTACTTCCGATAAAGAATAACAAACTTGAAAATAGTATAGTAACACTAATTTTAACGTATAGCATAACTTCAACTAAGAATATGCCTACTTGAAATGAATATAGAACTGTCTTTTAGCAAAACTTTCTCAGTTTCCGAATAAGTATAGTTATTTTCTGAGCAACTATTTTCTTAATGCAGAGTAACAAGTAATAAACTTGAAATGAGAATATTTCTAATCATATCAATATTATTCTTAAAATTGTTTGAAAATCATCTATACTATCCCTCCGAGTATAGTGAAACTCATATCAATTTTGAAGTGTTCTTAATTTAATTCCCTTTGAAATGAGAGACAGTCAAATAATATGGAGTGTCAAGTGGTACATCATAGAAAATAATTCTTTTTGTTGTCCTTCCAACTATCTGCATTTTTTTTTGACGACGTGATGCTTGACCTCCCATATTTGAAAATTTGAAGTTAATTTTCTCTCCAGCGTCATCTACTTAGTATCAAAATGTTATTTAGTTCAAAAAATACCATTGGGTATTTATTCAAACTAGTCCCATATCTAAGCGTCGCAATAAATTGAATCAATGATAGCTATCATTGTTGGAACCTTTGGCTAAGTTTGCGACGCACATATATGGGACTAGTTTGAATAAATACCCACTACTAATGTTTGAAAAAAATATCATTATGATACTAAGTTGATGACGCTGGAGTGAAAATTAACTTCAAATTTTCAAATATAGGAGATCAAATATCACGTTGTCAAAAAAAATTCAGATAGTTGGAAGGACATTAACAAAAAGAATTATAATCAATGATGTACCTACCACTTGACAATCCATACCATTTGAATGTCATTCATTCCGAAAAATAGAATCGGTACAAAAGTAAGTAAGGAATGCACAAAATAACTATTTTTCACTTTGCAGAATGTGTAAGGGGATATGTCATTTATTCATTTGCACAATATTTTGCTCAGCATTTTGGTGAAACGGATTGTTATTTTTCTTGCTGCGACGTGCCAAGTTCCAAGTAAAAAGTTGCATAACAGTTTGGTGCAATCAGGTTCCTGAAAATGAAATTATGGGTTCCAATGAAATTATATAAAGTATATTATAAGTACTCACTGTTAAATACTCAAATTAACTCGGCCAATTCCCATTCGTTTAAAATGTTCTTCATATTCATTACTACATATATAAACTTATAAAATCACTAGTTGTTGTCGATCGTGATCATGCTCTCTTTGGATCCGCGTCCAAAATGTCCGCCACCAACCTTTCCACCCGGTGCAGATATGTGGATTTGCTCAATCGATACTCGATAGTTGAGTGTATTGAGACTTGACTGCGCATATAATATTATTTCGAATAAGAATAGCCTGTTCTTGGGTGAAGTTGTACCTGAATTCATATGAGATCTCTTAGATTTCAACCATGAGAGCTATTCTCAATATAATTATTGAAACACTTCCATCAGTAGAATATTTCCTACAATTAAGAATTAATATTCTAGCTATAAAATAGTGTTGCTTTTTATTCAATGTCAGAATTAGGCTACGATCAACTTTAAATAATTTTGGCTCAAGTCTTGCATTTTCTTTAGAGAATACTAAATGATTTTCAATAGAACTCAATAGCGGTTCTTGCTTTCATTGTAGTGATCTTGTTGTATTGAGAATATAACATGTTCAATAAAATGTATCGTAATCTTGGTGAATAAGTATATGTGTCTTCTCAGAACAAAAACAGCATTTTCTACTTTCAAGATAAATAGTTTCAACTCAGGTATGAAACAACTTGCTTTTAGAATATTTCATCAAGACTATGTGTATACTTGAATGTATATTATGATTTTTTTCCGTGTAGATCTGAGATCTGATCAACAAGTTCAGATTTCTATATCTCCGACCAAAATAAATGTTTGTTACATGGCACGCATGTGTAACTTAGTATGGAAGAGTGGGGCAAAACCAACTCGCTATGCTTTGCACTATCATTGTTGCGTCCCATGACTTCACATTTTGGGAAGCGCTTCTTTGTTTTCTAAACAAAGGAGCTCGCTAGTAAAACTTAAATGTTTGGGGTTCACTGATTTAATATACCATGTGTGGTCTCACCCTTGAAATCAATATTTCTAACGAAAATATAACTGCAAGTAAAATATCTTGTGAAACTTCGACCCTTGTAGAAGTATTTATGGCCTATTTCCTGTGAAATAGTGCTAAAATGCATACAACAACTAACACATTGCCAGGAGCTGTTAGTATTTTTGTCTAGACTATTCAAAAACCCCTAGTCTGTAAAAGTCATTTATCAGCTTTCGCTGATAGATTATTTCCAGACAGCTAGTGAAAATCAGTCCAAATGGGGGGAGAAATTCGAGATTTTGAATTTCTAAGATAAAACACGCTAGGAGTTCACTGATTGGTGCATCTAGTAGGCATTCCTACTACTGTTCGTAATCGACAAATGAGAGTATTGTTATAACATATCTGGGGCGGTTTACAGATCGAACCCCCAATCATTGTTAATATTTCCCCTTTTTTACCCAGACGAAGGAACTTCCTATATTTCCTTCTATCTGGGCTTTTATATACAATTACACTGTACAAATTCATTACTATTCTTGATCTGTCGCGAAACAATTACATTGCCTTGTCTTCGTTAGCAACTTAGTAGTCACTTCTTCCTTTTTCATATAGAGGGAAGATTTTATATTGTATCAATATTGCATTGTACAATACTTCGTGCTTGTTATCACATTGTTGGTAACAAGAAAATACATTTTGTTGTTGTGTTAAAAGTGCGTTCGAATATTTCACCACTTCCTATCCTCTTAATTGTTATTTTATTACAAGTAACAACTTACGCAGTAATCAATGAGATTACTACTGGGTGCTTAAATTTGAGTATATCCCCTTACTCATCCCCCTGATAAAATAATCAGGGTGTATAATTCTGGTCCTTAGAAATATCCTTCTATCCTGATAAACGAATCAGGACTCATCATTTGATCCTTCGAGCCATAACATCCTGATAAACCAATCACGATCCATCAATCATGAAGAGCTAATTACTAGAATTTCTCAGTCAAAATCGAATACTGTCTACCTTACACATTCATTAAAGTAAGTCCTTGGATAACAATCGTTATTACAGATAGATTTTTCAATATTAATTTTTTTCGTAATTCTACAAAAAGACGTTTTTGTCCCATGAGTCCCATGAGGCAAATATAGATTTAGCTTTTAGATAGATTATCTTGTTGTTTTTAGACTTGCTGTCAGAGACCACAGTCTAAAAACTGAACATTCAATTGTATTCCAAAATGTACTCCTACGTGCAAGAATCATTATTGTAATCACCTGGTTCATACAATACGGCGTTCCAAAGACACAAAGTATTGCTTTCAACAGAAAATATCAAGAATATTTATCGCAAACGCAAAAATGTCATCACGATAATAACAAGTGGCCGGCATCAACTAATTTTAATTCCAGCAAATAGTGAGCAATTTAAAGTAGTAATCGACTTGCTCGAGCATATTTCGTCGGCGACACCGCAAAACCAAGTAACTGATATAAATTCAAAAATGAGATTTTGGCGGTAATTATCTGATTGTATTTGTGGGGACGGGTGTGCAAATTCTTTTCGAAAACTATACAGACACTAAGAAAATCAATATCAAGTGGTTTGTAACTATTTTGAATTTAATCTATTTCATTAATCCAAAATAATGAAGTCTTAAGTGCCTCCTGAAAATGTTGGTTTTTGCACTTACTTGGTTTTGCGGTGTCGCCGACGATTTACAACAAAAAAACAGTCTTTGCTTTAGTGAATTCATTCTAAATTAGAGACTCACACTATATATAATTGTAGTGGTAATGTATATTTCACATTGAAATTATATATAAACCAAATGTCAATCGAGTTCCACGGAATCTAATGAAAGTCAACCGTATGCATATCTTGTGTTTCTTACGCAGAAGCAATTCACAAAATAATTAATTTTCATTTTATAGATATTTCTCAGAGTTTGGGAGAGAAAACCCAGAAAAAATAACCTCTTAATAACGTATGCATAATTCCAGAAATCCGGACCAAAAAATCCTACAATTTGTGAATCACATTTTACGGTAGCTTTCTTCAAGCCTCCAAAGCGTCGTCGCAGAAATTTATTTTCTCTTTATCCCATTTCTCGCACCCGGTTCACCAAAGTACATCCGACTCCCCTCCAGCACGCTGGGGGATAACCAGCGGAAGCAAACTGAGAAATCTCAGGTCATCAAGAGTTTCCCAATTCGTAGAATGTAGGTAAAGGGAGAAAACTGCAATTTAGTTGTTTCCGCAGTTTTATGCGCCAAATCCATTCCAAATGTTATTGGAGTTTTAGTTCGAAATGGAAAACTGAGAACTTCGATATTTCCAATTCCAGAGTGGTTTTCCATGTTAATTCGCCAGATGTTTTTCAAAGAAGGTTTCACTTCACCAGATTAAAATTGCAATTTGCGATCCTTTATATTGTAGAAAAATATGGTATCCGAATTATATTTTAGAATCACATAGAAAAATTCGAATTATTCACTTTAATGGATTCTGTCATCCCTGCGGATGCTTTGTAAGGAGCATTCATTGATTGTATTCTAAGAAGGAGTGGAAAAGCCACATTTAAGAGAGAAATATTTTTCTGTATAATTAGAGTACACTGGGTAGCATGCATCTTTAAAATTGATTTTAATTCCCTTATCACATGAGCTGTTCTCTGCATCAAAGACAATATAAAATATTTTGGAAAAAGAATCTATACAGACAATACAGGGTGAGTCGTTGAGTTGTACATTAATTTTAGCCATGGATTCCTCTCATCAAATGGAACAACTTATTCATTTACTATTTTTCCAGATTCGACTCAGGTAAAAATTATAAGTCTTTAAAGATTTTACAATGTGCTAAGCCAGCCCTGAACTTTCGTTCAGTTATGAACAAAGAAACACTATCTGGAATCAATATCGCATAATTAAATGAAAGCTTCATCATCTGATGCTCGAAATTCAACGAAATTGTCTGAGAAATCTTATTTACTCGCTGAACTTATGACATTATTTTGAATAATCTTCGAGCTGGATTTTGAAAAAAGCTCTACCTGAGTATTAAAACACTGACTCCAACTTGATTTTCATTGAATATCCACTATAAGATTATCCACAATATCTTCTTCGCCTATTTTCATATTCCTTAAATATTTAATTCGTATCATATCAAACGAATATATCAGTATCCAACTAACAACATTTATTTATTATATCCTCTACTCTATTGAATCGAGAAAAGGAATCTGTTCTCTATGCAAATCACAGAACACAAATAATTGCATATGCAAGTAAGGACCTCGTTTAGACACAGTAGAATAATATTTTATTATACTGTGACAGAAGCAGGCACAGAAATGTAATAATCTAACCTATTATATGGTCTAACCTTAGATTATTACGCCGGCGGTTCTTTGTTTACATACATAGTTCCGTAGATCCAGATTAAGAATTTCTCGTCAATAATAATTGGGGTGACTAGGTGGAATGATAGTTATAGTTGATATTATCTTGAGTTTGCATTGAATTTGTATAAGAGTCAACTGTGAAATCAATACTCAGTCTATGCCCTTATTCGAACAGATCATCTTTGATTGTTTTCCAGGTTCGGATTGATAAAGGCAGTTAAATTTCTGTAATTATTTTATATTTTATGACATTAAACGAACAATATCTCGAAAACGGTACGTTTTAGGAGAAACGATGGAGAATAAATCATTTTTCCAAAAGGATAGAGTATTTCAAATATGACCCAAGATAACCTTCATGTGCTTTCATTCTGCTAGTTCCTCATAGTTTTAAGAATTCGCGAGTCTATAACGAAGAAACCAGTAGAAGTAGGGAAAAACTGTTAATTCGAGATTATGTGCCATAGAAAACTTCATACCAAAATTCAATAATTTCTGAATAACCATGTCAAAGCTACAAAAGAAAAACTTGTTTTTTTTTCAAATTTCAACAGCCTGTTTCTTTTTTCTTGTGCCGAATCTGGAAAAAAAGGTAAATGAAAAAAGTGTTTTATTTGATGAGAGGAATCTATGGTTAAATTTAATGTACAACTTAAAGACTCATCACCCTGTATACTAATAACCTTGAAAATCCATGAAGTGAACTCCAAACTTTGTTCCATGGGAGTGATTTTGTTTGATGATTAAACAATGGTTGTTGGCTATTATTATTACTGAATTGCTGTTGCTAGCTTGTACAAGACCTAAACAAATTTTTAATGTCATTTACCATATAAGTTCAATTAATTTAGGTCGTCAATTCTCGGTAATTTCGTGACAGTACCTATGTACTTTTGGAATCGAGCAGTCAAATAAATCTCTCACTTCAGTCTTTGATTGAATTTGAATGTGAGCAACGTTTCAACAATAATTTGGCTTGTTTATTGAGCCCTGACTCCCTGCTCATTTCCAAATTTTTATATGCTGCATCGCATAGATTTTTCCATCAAATTTGTCCCTTATTCAATATGTATTTTCGGGATTCTTCCATACCATTTGTATTCAGTCTGAGCAGGATTTAATTAATTGTTGTCACCTCTACTTTTGTGCTTGTTTTGAGTCTATTCTTTTTATGCCGCAGTATTAGTTTTAATGTCATGTTGGTGCTCACGAATGAAAACTGAAGCTGGCTTGTCTATTCGTCAATAATCAAATACACCCCAGTTACGAACCAAGTTGTTGGTTCATAAATTTATATAAAAATTATTTCAAAAAATTCACTGTTTTCTCGCACAGTCACACATTTGACTTGCTACCCATGTCCCAACCATTAAACTTCTCATTCTACATAATGTTCACTTGGTTTTTAGGACATTAATCACAAACAGTGTTATCACTTAACCTTGAATTCTGCGTGCCAAACGTATACTCTTCTCTCAAGCATAGGATCTGACGGCACAGAAAAATATGCCTTATCATCTTACAATCGATGATTTAAAAATACCGGGTTTAAATTCTTGCGCGCATATCCTAGGGAACATGATTTTGCCCGTATGTCTGAAATTTTCGATTTTTTCCGTGAATGGCCTCAAGTGACTAGGTTCGACTCACTGATGAAGAATTCTATTCTGCGGGGCCGATCACTTTTGAACGGAAAAATGTAGAAGTTAGGTGGATTGCGCATCCAAATGCGACGGACAGCTTCTTTAATGGGCATAATCGGCTAAACGGTTTCCAAGTACAAATTTTGTTTTCAAACAATACAGATCCGATCGAATTGACACTAGGAAATTTGTACTAGAAGGCTGACACAAATACTTATGTGAAATTTAATGAGGATCGTGTCACTAGAAAATTTAACACGTTTTTTTAAAGAATTATCGAAAAATATTATGCATCTCAAAAACTATCTGTCCGATATTGCTGAAAATTTGCGACATCTTTTAATTCCTAAATCTAAGCCAAGTTCCAACAAGATCTGATCTATATTGTGGGAGTTGAAGAAGAAAAACTGGAAATCGAGCAGCGTTGTTCGATTGCAGTATCTGGATAGGTGACCATTGCCACGATAACTTGCGAACGGAAAGAGATATTCCGCCGTATTCACAAATCATTGAATCTCCGTTGTATCCTGACTGAGGTCCTCAGTTAAGGATAAAGATGAATCGCAACCTCATCAGTTATCGTGCAAATTAACGTGAAAATGGTATGTTTTACCCCTTTTAAATACATTAACTGAGGTTAGGATTCATATTTATCCTTAACTGAGGACTTCAGTTAGGACTTAAAGGAGAGTGAATGCTTTGTGTCTTGAAATCTTCAATTGCACCATCAATTTTGTTGTTATTTTCTCAATAACTCAAAAAATACAGATCCGTTTCAATTCAAACACGGTAATTAGTTGTAGAATGCAGACTTGAAAATATTTGTGAAATTTCGTTTCACTAGAAATTCATAAAAAAAAATCGTTAAAAAATTTCAGTGTCTGAGAAAATGATATCGCAAAACCTGCCTTTACTGCTTAATCCCAAATTTGATCACGATCGGATTTATATTGTTAGAGATCTGAACAGGCTTGGGTGAGTTCACTAGCTGCGTGGGTGACCGTTGCCATGATAACTTTCGAACGGAAAGAGAAAGCGACTTGTCATTTTCAGGCTAGGTTACCCATCCGCATGGATCATTTGAGTTAGTTGCGAGGGGGAAACCGCTGACAAAAATTTGTACACCAAAACTCCAACTCGATCAACCGGAATTTCATTGGAATTCAATACGAATTCATTAGGAATTCTTTTGAAATTCTATTGGAATTCTATATCCTTGTAAACCAGAATTCTTAGCGGTTTACCCCTCGGTTAAAACCAACTATTTGGAGCTGTATATATGATTGTCCGATAGTTGTCGCACTCTAACATCAATAGGAATTCTCGATAATTCAATAGTAATTCCACAGAATTCAATAGGAATTCCACGGACTCAATAGGAATTCCACGGAATTCAATAGGAATTCCACGGAATTCAATAGGAATTCCAGGAATTCAATAGGAATTCCTTGGATTTCAATAGGAATTCTATGGAATTCTTCTCTCTTGTACACCAGAATTCCTAGCGGTTTACCCCTCGGTTTGTTGTTGGGCACAGATTGCCCAACAGTTTCGGAGCTATACCCACCTTATGTTTTGTTGTTATTTCCTCATTAACACAAAATGTGCAAATGCGATCCAATGAAAACTCGATAATTACTTGTGGAATGCAGACGCGCCAATTTTTGCGTGGAATTCCGTGGAATTCAATAGGAATTCCTCGGAATTCAATAGGAATTCAATAGGAATTCCAGGAATTCAATAGGAATTCCTCGGATTTCAATAGGAATTCTATGGAATTCTACTCTCTTGTACACCAGAATTCCTAGCGGTTTACCCCTCGGTTTGTTGTTGGGCACAGATTGCCCAACAGTTTCGGAGCTATATACAATATCGTATAAAAGAAAAAAATTTCCAGAATTCTTTATTTCAGAAACTATCCGTTATAATTAGCTCGAATTCCGCACATGCGATTATTGCACGCAAAGGCTCCTGACTCCAAATCAGTGCTTTTAAGAATTTTTGTTATTTACATCAATGAAAATAAATTTTACTGGAACTACATAAGTATCAACAGAACAACTTTTTAAAATAAGCGGTATTATGGATCTAAGAAAACTTTATTTTCTCGCATTGGCCATCCATCAAAAGAAAAATTTCGGTCTGCAAGTTCAAATAATCATTTACATGACACTTCCTTTAAAACCATAGTTCAACGGTCAGTTTCATATCTTGCCCCAAGGGTTTATAATAAGATTCCGATCAACATAAAAGTTATTGATTCATTAGCATTATACAAGAAAAAGCTGAAAATTTGGATTTTGAGTCAGCCAAGATAATTATGTGATACACAACATTATCGATGTTAAAAATATGTGGCCGGGTTCATGACTGAGTGTTTTATAGTGTTCATAGATTGTTATAAGTATTTCTGCGATTTTATTTATCTTGGAATTTAATTTCGGGGTAATTTTTGCACATGAACGTGGTTTGGTTTTGTTTATTACTTTGTCAGAAAATTTAAGAATAAGATACTCTAATGTTTGTTTGCGTTTTTGTTTGGGAATTTTGTTGCTTTGCTGTATCTACCTTGTTATAGTGGTATTCTTTTGTCAAAATTTGTAAGTTACACCAAATAAACATTTTTATTATTATTATTATCGATAATTGTTGATCCTACGTTTTTCGCATGAGTTTTCATATGATATAACGATAAGTTTCTATTACACCTGACATTTTATCTTCGATCTAACTTGAATTTTCTTATATACCCAACACGCAATTCCGTACACCTATGTAAAATTGGTAAATTGGTATGTTGATTTCTATTTCGAATCGCTTACCAACCTACAATTTATTTAGTATTTATGACGTCCAAACAACCATTTCGATCCATCGATATTAGGCGACTGGAAATAACCAGGGTGGTTAATCTTAAAGTAATCGCTTTTTTCCGCTGAATGTCCAACGATTTAGTTCAGTTGGTGTCGCTCGTTCGAAAGAAAGCCTTGACATTATCGGAATGTCAACGTCGCTCAATTTGACGAGGGTTGAATGGACACGATTATTTTAAAATGACTGAAACTAGGGATTTTCAGGGCTTGCAAAAACTGAACAGTTCCAACGGTCTATCGACTTGCAGGGGTTTGGAAGGCGGGGATTTCAGGGGATCTCGTTTTTCACTAGCATTTTTTACGTATCGCAAAATTTTTACAGTACTTACTTTTCGTATTTCAGGAAGAGAATATCTATTGCTCTCCATCATTTTTATAATAATTAACCTAATTTTTTTCTTTCCTTGAAAAGTAACTAAGCATAGTGGGTAAAATTCTGTGAGGATTCTTGAGTGGAATATCCTGGCGGGATTTGAGCAATCAAGATATGGTCAAACCAAAATATTTCGAAAAATTCGTAAGAAACATCATGCAGAACTATTCTTAGGATCGAATTTTGGACGGGGTAATAATTTTAAATCATTACCATTATTCAGTTTCAACTAGACGAATTCTCCTAATTTGTTTGATCCGATTTATTTGGAATAAAAATTGTTTCAACCACTGACGTAAAATCAGGAGCTTTTGCGCGTATGTTTTATTGTCCATTCTCCTGTATTTCACGAAATTTTGTGAAAATTTTTGCGTCGGCATTCCAGAACTATTCGTATTTTTTGGGTTATTGAAGAAATAATAACCAAATTTCAGACTCCAAAACCATTGGGCCGATAATTAACGGAAATAAATGTCGCATTCAGATGTGTAATATACCCTGAAAACTGCAATTCGCTATTTCTTTCCGTTCTCAATGTATCGTGAGATACATAATATTTTTTCGTAATTTTTTGAAAATTTGGTACGGTCCTCACAAAATTTTACACAGGTCTTCATGCCGTTATTATGCAACTATTCTTGTCTATTCTTTGAGTTACCCAGGAAATAATATTCCAGTGGCATGGGTATTGCTCCGAAACCGTTGGACCCATTATGGCCAACGGCGAACTTAACTCTCCCATTCAGATGTGCAACCTACCCTGAAAATTGCATGTCCCAATCTCCGTTCGTTCGAGAGCTATCGATTCAACAGTCACCCATCCAGCTACTGAACTCACACAAGGCTGCCCGGATCTCCTACAATAGATCAGATCGTGTTCAAACTTGGAACGCGGAAGAAGAGAAAGGTTCTGAAGGCTCTCGCAAAATTTCAGCCATATCAGCGAATAGTTTCTGAATTTCTTTTTCAATGATTTTTTTAAAATTTTCTAGTGGTGCAGCCTTACGAAATTTTGCAAGAATTTCTGCGTTGGCATTCTACTATTAATAACCATGCTTGAATTGGATCAGTTTTGTATATTTTGAGTTATTGAGGAAATAACAACCAAATTTCAGATTTTCCTGAAAATTTCATCTTTTTGGCGTGAAGGGAAAAGAAATAGCTGAAAATTCGAGACGAAAAACAGATTTTGTGAATAACTCAGAAAATATCCATTTTAGGGCAAGGGTGTGATGCATACACTCACATTATTTTTTAACGTAGATTCAATATCTGCCATAAAAAAATGGGGTTCTAATTTGAAAAAATTGATTTTTCACGATTTTGTCATCCCTAACTTTGAAAGCGATTTTTTCACCCCCTGTATCATGAATCGCGATTTCGATTTTTAAAGTGGATACATCAATCTTACATCTTGAAAAATCCCAAAAATGAAAATTTTCCATCCAAAAACCTCGAAGTTATTCTTATTTCAGCGGAGCTCTATTTTCGAATTTTTTTTCGAATTTTCCCGCTCAGAGAGAATTTTCCAACCAAAACTGAAAAATGTTACATCAAAATAACTTGAAATTTTCTAAGGAATCTATTTCTGCAATAAAAAAAATGGTGTTCTAATTTGAAAAACGGAAGTTGACGTCATTTCCGGAAAAACCGGAGGTGCTCATGCCTTGAAAATATTTTAGATTTCATCAGCATCGTGAAATACTTATAAGTGCTTAATTTCATGACAATACGTTCAGTAGTTTCCCGTATAAATATGGGTGAGGTTACTCGTGAAAGACCCTGTATATTCCGTTCTACCAATGAGAATTTCAAACACATCATCTGCTCCAGGTTTATTCATAGTGCTCGAATGTCCATTTGTGTTAAATGGCACTCCAAGCAATCGATCCGCTATGTCGGATGTGGACTGTAACTAATAGTAAACATAAATGTGCAGGCAACCATCAGGAGAATTGGGCAAATTGTTCATATATACGCTGAGTGTTCAGGATCGAACATGTTCATTAGGTACAATAACTGCAGTCTGAATTTTCCAGATGTTTTTCAATAATTGATGCTCATTCTGCTTGAATGTAGCAAAGCCTGATGAATTAGTTCGGTTTTGATGACCATTAAAATCGTTAGAATGTGTGTGATTTATCACAAAAAGTAATATCAGAGAGCTCATATGAATGTACCTACTTCAATTAAAGAAATTCTTCTCTCAATTCACTCCATATTCCGAAAAATCTTATCACGCTGAATGTAAATTCCTGTAAGTTTGTTAATGGTTATAATCGGCCAAACGGTTTTGTAGTTCAATTTTGTTTTCGAAGATTACAGATCTGATAGAACTCAAACTCAAAGACTCAAAGACTTTTGCGAAATTTTGTGGTTCGTATCACTAGAAAATTCTCAAAATATTATTAAAAAATATTCTGTATCGCGAAAACTATTCGTCCGATATAGCTGAAATTACGCAAGAGCCTTCAAAACGTAATTCTACAACTAATATCTCAATGGAACTCAATTTTATTTGTATTGTTGGAGTTATTGAACAAATACTGGCAATCAAGCAGCGTTGGGCAACTTCAGAGTTGCGTTCGAAAATTAACTCCGTAGAGTAATATTTACTCCATTGCGTTCGAAAACTGAAAGGTTGAGTAAATTTTACTCTGTGTCAGTCGTCCGAAAAGTCGGAGTATTCGACTCCGAGTTCATTTTACTCCTGTCAAAATTGACATAACTCATGGGACGGAAAATCTAGTATCTTTGTCTAACTGTTTTATGAATGTTTTGTGAGGTAATTTAATAGTTTTTATGCTGCTCACAATATATATTTATGATTAGAGTTACATATATGCGAAGAAAACAATAATAATAGGATCTTTCTTAAACCAACATAACCTATTTTCCGATATTGGCACCTTCTGTTACTGTCAGTGTCAGTGTCAGAGTAACTCTAGAGTAAATCTGTCAAACCTTCAAAAACTCTACTCTACTCCGTGGAGTTAATTTTCGAACACAACTCAGTATCTGGATGTTTGACCGTTACTACGAAATCGAATTGCGGACAGCTAACTTAATGGGCATACTCGGCCGAAGGGTTTTGGAATTTTGTTGTTATTTTCTCAATAACTCTAAAAATACAATTCTGATTCAATTTTAACTTGACTTATTCTTGAAGAAAGCCGACGCTCCAATTTTTACGAAATTTTGAGAACATCCTATAACTATGAAAAAAATATCCAAATATAATATCTGAAAAGATTTCTTCAAAAATTTGATATCTCAGGAACTATTTGTCAGATTCTGCTGAAATGCCGCACAAACCCTCAAGCGGAATTTTATTTTCCCAATATTTTCAAAAATACTGATCCGATCGAATCGAGGATCGAATTGAAATCTAGTACTTGGTTGAGAAAGAAATGTCTCTAGTGCTTCCTTTCTGGGTTTTCTCTCCCAAACTCTGAAAATTATCTATAAAATAAAAATCTATCATTTTGTGAACTGCTTCTGCGAAGGAAACACAAGATACTTGTCAGAAGCATTTTAAAGAACAATGTTGGCTCACAAACAATTACGATTATTAAATGGTTTCTTTCTGGGTTATCTCTCCCAAACTCTGAAAAATATATATTAAATAAAAATTTATTATTTTGTGAATTGCTTCTGCGTAAGAAAAACAAGATTTTTGTCAGGAGCTATAAATCGAACAATTTTGCCTAACAAACAATAGCTAAACAACATCATCGATGAAACAACTATTTCGTAATGTTTCGGGCAACTGCAGGGTCTGGATGGGTGACCGCTACCACGACATTGGATTGCGACAGCTAACTGCATAATCGAACGGTTTTGGAATTTTGTTGTTATTTCCTCAATACATAACGCTAAAAATACAAATCTGAATCAATTTTAATTTGGCTAATTTTTTAAGAGAGCTGACGATTTTCACGAAATTTCGAGAGCTAGAAAAAAAATATCTAGATACCGTATCTGTAATAATATTCCGACTCCATCGTCAGACACTAACGAATAGCAATATCAACAAAAAATAATTCTGAAGATTTCCGCTAGTGTCTGATGATGGAGTCTGATTTAGACCCCGAAACAACTATTTCGTAATAGTTGTTTCATGGTTGATGTTGTTTCATTATTGTTTTTTAGGCAACATTGTCCGATTTATTGCTTTTGACAAATATTTTGTATTCCTTACGCAGAAGTAATTCACAAAATAATAAATTTTTATTTAATAGATATTTTTCAGAGTTTGGGAGAGAAAACCAAGAAGGAAACTATTTAATATCGAATATACCTCCCACAGTATCGTTTAATGATTATTTACAACAATAACGAAACAACATCCATGATAAAACTACTATTTCGTAATATTTTGCAGACGTGATCAGAATCTTTCATCAGACTCCAAGGGAAAATCTTCAGAACTATTTTTGGTTGATAGTTATTTTGTTGACTTGCAATTTTCAGGCTAGTGCATCCGAATGCGAGGTGGAAACCGCTGACAAGAATTTGTAAACCAGAATTCCAACTCACCGGAATTTCATTGAAATTCAATAGGAATTAATTAGGAATTCAATAGGAATTCCTTCGAAATTCTGTTGGAATTCTATTTTCTTGTACACTAGAATTCCTAGCGGTTTACCCCTCGGTTAAAACCAACTATTTGGAGCTGTATACATGATTGTCCGATAGGTGTCGCACTCTAAAATCAATAGGAATTCTTGAAAATTCAATTGGAATTCTGCGGAATTCTATGTAATTCAATAAGAATTCCACGAAATTCAAGAGGAATTCCAGGAATTCAATAGAAATTCCAGGAATTCCAGGAATTCCTTGGAATTCGTTAGGAATTCCATGGAATTCTACTTTCTTGTACACCAGAATTCCTACCGGTTTACCTCTCGTCCGAACGCGACATAGGAGTTTGTTAAAAGGTATGTATTTTTTTGGTTGAAAGCTTTAGATGTGTTAGCAGAGGTTAGTGTAACGGGGTGTCATAAAATTCGACGTAACGTATAACAGTACAAATACACATATACAAATCCAATTTTATTTAAACTCGATAATTTCTTGTAGAATGTCGATGCGCGAAATTTGGTGAATATCGTATACTGAAATTACTTGAGGAGTAAGATTTTACATATATTGTGGGATTTTTAAAAAATTAAATTCCGATAGTAAACATAAGTCAGAATTGAAAATTCTGGGATCATAGGCGATTCACGCATTACTCAAGTATGTCATTAAAATGGTACGAAATGTATTATAAAAGCTGAGAAAAATAGACCGTTTCCTCCATTTCGATGGTAAATTCTATTAAGTATGTTCGATAGAGGTGAAAATATTATTAACACTGGCTTTGTCGGTTCATGGTTAAATTTTCATATAGAAACCTCTTATATTTCAGAAACTATGCTCGATGATCTTCGTATGAGGCGTGAATAGACAACAGAACATGAACGCTTAAGCTCCTGATTTCACGTCAATGCTTGAACCAATTTTATGTAGTATTCGTTTCAGTCACAACCCTTTATATCTACTAGCCTGGAAGATGATAAAATGGCAACACAGCTCAGAGACGTACGTCAGTCGAACGTTTGTTAGTTTGTTATTGTAAAAATGGACGATTACTTCTGATTCTGGAGTTAACCATTATTGTTTTTCGCGGGCATTTCGTGGTATTTTTTGTGTTCAACGTTGTCAAAAGTGAATTAATGCAATGCAGTGATAAATATGGTGGGATATTTATATGTGATTAAACTGTAGTGTGTAAATAGTGAAATTTCCTTTGTATTATTTCTACTTATGGGAGATGAGTACATTTCAGTTCAGACTATAGATAACAAGATGGACTAGAAATATGAGTGAAATAGAACTTTCATTTCTTTCCGATTTTATAAAACATTTTGATGACCTTTCTAATAATTTTTCAACAAAAATTGATACATCTGGATAGGAGATCAAGAAGCTCAAATAATCTATTTATTTTTATATTTATGTATTCAATTTCCAAACGTCTGCATCTGTAGATGCTTCAGTTGAAATCAATAAGGACCTTATTATTCATTTTAAATTATTCATTAAAAATGTTCAGATTTTCCGCAGTGATTTGAAATGGATTCTTCCTTTCGATCTTACCTTTACCCGAGCAGATGGTCTCAACCTCAGATCAATAAGAAAACATTTCCCGCTACAGAAATATAATTAATGGGGATTCAGATTCGGCATTTATCAATTTGTTTTATCAACATTTTTACACAGCTCAGATCAAAAAATAATTTTATGTGAATTTACTCTTTGTAGCATTGAATTGATATTCTGAATTCACATAGGCTTGTAGCATCCCATAACTGTCTAATTGTCCTGAAAATTTACTCACTTGCTAATTTTGGGTTGTAGATGACGAATCTGAAGTAGAAAATCCGTGCTCTCTTCTAGTTTTTTTTTTTATCCCAAAGTGTCCAAAATCACAACACTTCATCTCGTAATTACATTGTTTTGAACTGTTTTATCGGTAAATATTCATCATAAATAAGATCTTATTGTAGTCCTCATCATTTTTCGACAGTAAATCATTTGAAAAATGATGAAATAGTCGAAATTTCATCAAAATCCAGCGCTACCGCATTGACGGAGTATGCCTCTAAGAGACGATTAATTGCGGCGTTGTCAGACTGTGTTCCAGGCTATCTCTATAGTGGGCTGTGTTTCAGCTCACTCGAAAAGTTTCTGGAGATGAAGAATGACACTAGCACTACGTAGTGCCATAATACATTTCGAAATAAAACATTTAGCTTTTACAGTCAACTGAGAGGTCGTAGCTATCTATTTTCTTAATAAGCAGATCGTGGTATGAATTCCTGCGAAGGTTGGAATTCTGGTCACATTCTTTTATGCTGAAGCAAAGAATGAGGGGTGAGATCTTTTTATGAGCCGAGACAAGAATGAAATTCTGAGTAGACTAGCATCCCACGAATGTGTATTTTCCCATTTCCTACTTCGATTCATTGCGTGGATGTTTCCTGACTGTGAGTTGTGTTCGTAGTCGTTTGCTCTGCTTTCCTTTCTTCTCTAAATTGGAGCTCACAATTTAATTCTGTAGAGATATTATCTTTGCCGAGGGGGTTTCTTAATTGATATGTCAAGAATGATCTTCGGTCGGCTTGGTTTAGAATGATTGGGAATGTGGGAAGCAGAGTCGGATAGTATTTATTAGTGGCGAAATGATATATTGTTGGTGCATATCGTTACGTCAATCTTCACACCCAGGGGCGTAGCTAGATAGTAGATAGTGGAAAAACAATTGGTTCAAGCCCTGTGGACAGGAGCTTTTTGGCGCTCTTGGTCAAACAGACAAATTATATCTCCGAATGTAATGGTTTCTCAGAGTTGGGAATTGTATAAATGGATTCTTATGATTGAAATGCATCATGAAAGAAATTGAATTTGAAAAAAGTGTCGTTTAAAAAAATTGCTTCAAAAATTATCTTATAAAAAAGAGCCATCTACAATGCTTCAATGCCTTAATGCTTCAAAAATTGTCATTAAATTTATTTATCACGATTAAATTAGCAATCTGCAATGATACAACCTCGTGAAATGGGTTGTTGCAACTTACACTCGGTGCATTGTCTTCACAACTTGAAATACCTAAGGAAGGTATCATCGAAATGTCTAGAGCAAGGCTGGAGACAATCATAGCACATTGTCCATTTATTCCTGATATTTGAGTAGGTATAGGCTGAGGAACAAATTATTTTAATAGTTCAAAATATATTAATAAAATACTATCCTTTTCATAATTTAAAATTTAGTAGTTCATACCACTAACACATTCTTTTCTGTATTATGAACCTTAACTCAAGAAAAAATGTTTGATACACAAATGTAGATCCATATTTCAGTATGTTTTTGCTAGAAACATTATGAAAATACTGTATATAGGAACATCTCTCACTACTTGAGGAAGTAAAAGGTAATATTAACCTCAGTGTTCAACGAACAGTAATATCTTTTGATGATTCAATTAGGTATGTTCTTCTTTCCTATTGCCTCCATAAACTACATGAAAACAGTCTTGTATATATTTACAAATTCAAGAATCGAATACTTGCTTTCCAAGAGAAAATAACAAATATGAATTGAAAATTTCTCATAGCTAGAAAAGATAATATTTATGAATAGTGATCACAGACAGATTCTGTGTTCACATTCGGTGAATACATAGAACTTACGATGTATTATTGAAACTTTGAAACATCATATGTCCGTAAATATCAGCTTGTTAGAGTTGAAAATTATAACAATGGATTCTTATGATGAAACTGCATCTTGAAAAAAATTCAAAAGTTGTAATGTAAAAAAAATTTTTTCGTTTCTCCGAAACTATTAGACCGATTTTGCCCAATAACGAAGTCAACCGAGATATTTATCCCTCAAACCTACTCTGAAAATTTCAACTGTCTAGCTTATTCCGTTCGAGAGTTATCGTGTAAACTGCCGGACGGACGGCCGGCCGGACAGAATCAATTTCAACCACGGATTCTTGATCAGTGAGTGAAACCAAATCGTTCAAGACCATTTTCAGCCAAAAATTAGAAAATTACAGACATTTGGGCAAATTGATAAGCACTCTGTTCCGAGGAACAAGAGCGCCAAATAAGTAGGACCCAAAGTAAAATGTTTAGTTTTAATCAAGTCGAAATATAAACACTTTAGAGCTTCTTCATCATTGGTTCTAACTTTTTGCAACTCAGTTCAAGGCATGCTACTTACTGCATATACAGTGTGGAAAAGCCAAATGGACTAAATTCTGAATTTCTGAATAGAGAATTATGCAGCCTTTCAAGGCTGCAAGATGGTTCACAAGTCCATACTTCCTATTTGAAAAATTAGGGGTTGTACCTACCTGTCTGTCGAAGAGGGTTGAAGGTAGAGTCCGCATTTGGACGAAGAAGAATGACTATTCAAAATTTGAGTTTGCCTGTTTCGGGATTTACCATAAATGTGAAGGTACAGTAACCAAGATAATGAATTTATTCCATTTAGCTTTTCCATACTGTATGTGCATGAGTGTCTTGCGTGAGCATATGTGGCGTCCTCAAGCTACTCATGCGCAGAGCCGAGCACGCCACATATGCGTCTATGCCAAGTGTGAATATAATGCGTTGTTATCAAACTACCGGTCGAGTAGAGCCTCGGACGCCACGTATGCGTTTTTTTTCATAGGTTTTTTTTTTTACTTTTTGAAAAAAACTTGAATTAGACTTATTCCATTACTATTTTCATTTAAATCGATATAGAAATATATAGACAATTAAAAAATGTATTGGGCCTACAGAAGGACCTCTTGAATTGATGTTGGTAACGAACGTGTTCTAGACAGAGACTTGAACGATTCGAAGTAATTTCTATACATTTTCATCTTTGGAATTGTCTCTACTAAAACTCCACTTGCGTCGCTCACATTAATATATAATTTTTGTCAAGCTTTAGATGCATATACAGTGCGCGTCAAAATTATGGAACAAATTCATTTTCTCAGACGAAAAGTATTTGGCAACAAAATACTGAAACAGGTCAATTTTTTTATCACTTTTACCAAATTTTTATGCATTTTTGAAGGATTTTTGTGTCACCCTGTGCCATCTGTTGCCATCCCCATCAGCCCTCTATATTTTGAATAGGGAAAGTGGGTCCTGTGCTACTTTTTTGGCAAGGTCCTTGTGTCTTCTTTACAGGTGTGCAGAAATTTTCAAGAAAAAAAATGTCTTTCTGAAAAATAGTTAGTTCAAAGAGGTTTTCAGTATGGGCACTTTGTCATGGCTCATTTACTTTGAGACGATGGTACCTGATGAAATTTGTCACCGAATGAAAGTCGACCATTACAGTTTTGTTCATGCACACTTTTCAACCCCCTCACGCCCCTTCTATTTTTGTCTCCATTAAAGGGTTCGTAGGGGTTGAAAGTTGTGAACCAGACTGGCTTACGAGATGCATTCTGAACACGTTTGAACTTCCTATAATTCGAAGAAAATCACAACACCAGTTAAGGAAAGCTACAGCACTGCTATTCAAACTATCAACGAGTAGTTGGGAAAATACATCGTGATATATTGCAAACGAAACCTACTTCTGCACTCAAAAATATTCTGGAATAGCTGAAATCCGGTATATCGAACTGCAAACTTCATCGAGTATATCATCATTATTCATTGTTGAAAAAACCGCAGAAAGCTCGAACGCGTCATCCGTGCGGCGATCAATTTGAGGAATTTTAAAATAAAATGTAAACTTATTCACGTCTAGACCTCAAGTATCCATAACAATGAACCTCCGGCCAAAAGGCATTAATTTAATACGGATAATTTATGTTAGTATATTTTCGAATTTATTCAGAATTTTGATTGCTTTTTGGAACTTTAATATACTCTAAATTCTTTGTTTGCAGTTCTATTTGTATCCTGCATAACAATATCCATCTTTACATCACCCAAAAACTATCGCTCATGTGAAGACACATGGCTTGAATTTGGCGCGGTTTATGGACGAAATTACTGTGGTTACTAAACCTTGCTAACCCGTGTGTTATTGCTGGACGCTTGCCCGGAGTTGTACACAAGTTTATGAGCGGCAATATAGTTAGCAAACCGTCCAGGTTTCAAGGCATCAATGTGTTATATTGTAACGCACCCTGGAACGGTGCTCGGAATTTTTAAATTATACATATTTGAATAGTCGTTTGGTATTTTATTCGAATAGGCTGTAACGTTGAGTTTTACCCAAGGGGTATTTGAGCATGAGATTCTAATACTAATTTCTCAAGGGAGGTTTGATTACCCCAGCAACAAGATTCCTAGTCAGGTTGTTAACAATATATTGTAGAAAGAACTAGGTGTACAAATCTTAATTTACAGTTCCAATCACAATCTCTCAAATTACACAAACTTATAACTACTTATATTAAATGAAACGTTCAAATCGTGGCTCCACTTCCAATGCAATATGTTTCTGTGTGTCAGATGTTCTCGGTAAGGGAATGTACCCTCAAGTCAGCTTCGAATTGTTCTTCAGGTATGCTTCCAGCTCCTCCGCCATAAGTTAACTTCCAATGAAATGGGCGTGCAGGCAAACGTAACAACCAAAAATCACTGCAGCCTCCAGCTCCTGATTTTACTCCAGTTCAAGTCAAGCTTCAGTCAATGATTGTGTTTCGGTGCAAGTCAAGCTTCAGCTAATGATTCTATTTCGGTGCAAACAATGTGGACCCAACCAAGGAGTTTAGTGTAACTCAAGTGGTCCCAACCAAGGAGTGTAGTAAATATGGTCCCAACCAAGGAGCTATATGACATTAAAGTCAATGAAAATATGCACAAAAATTCAACAGAACTCCTTCTCGCCTCTCAAGAAAAAAAATTAGGCATTTACATTATGTCGATAATCATTAGTGAACCTGAGAAGGAATTCTGCCCTGGGCAAATGAAAAGTGAAAAACAGAACATGTGCTGTAAAACAAAATAAAGGCAAGCAATGCAACAATTCAGAACCAGCATAATATTTCCTTAAAATCCAAACCTCTACTTAAATTAAAGGAATTATGAGACTTACCGAGAATAAATATTATTTATCTCGCAAACTAAAACTTAGAAGTTCCACTGGGGATGCTCGATGAATTCAGATCAAAATTATCTCAACGACCTACTAAAGATGATTTCTCCTTCAGAGAAAGGCTGGAAAAGAACGTCAATCCGCTTCCTTACATTACGCAGACACGAAGATCATAGAAGAGAAGTAACCTGACATAAGGTGACAGTCCGTCAACGTGCATTCTATGATTACCAGTGGCGTTTCATAAGGAGATGAATAGCATAGGCGTGCAATACGTTGCAAGGCAAATCTATGAATAGTCGAACACAAAATTCGGATGTAGATTAGTCGAATATTCGAACATTCGATTTTCATTCTATATCTGACATATACTTGTTTGTGGATGTAGATTTTGTAAATTTATTTGAAGATGATACATTATCTGTATGTTACGATACTAACTTAGAGCTGTTGAGAGTATTAATGATGGACTAAAGGAGGTTAATGAATATCTCATGGCAAATAAGTTAAGATAAATACCATGAAGACTAAAAGTATGATCATACCAACCAAATATAAGTTGAACACTCTTGTGGCATGTATTAATTATATTGGATTCTGAGTAGAGTAGACAGTATGTTACATTTCGATTATTTAGATAAGAAGATATCTAAAAGACTATCCGCCGTATTCACAAAGCATTGAATTTCCGTTAAGTCCTAACTGAGGGCCTCAGTTAAGGATAAATTTGAATCGCAAACCTCAGTTAGAGTGAAAATTAAGGTGAAACAGGCCTGTTTTACCACCGTTAAATACGTTAACTGAGGTTTGCAATTCAAATAATGAAAGCTTAGTGAATACGGCGGTATGTCTTTTCGCGAGAATTACTAGAAATTTTTCCATTCAGTCCAAAAAACTGTATAGAATGCGATTATCCAACCTCTTTCGAATTACTTCGCTTCTATTGTTTTCCTCTTTAAACCAAATCAAACATCACCATTACTAAAACTCTTGAATTGCGGTATTCGCATAGTTCTGAATGCGAGTAAATTCACTGTAATTGAAGTCATGTTGGAGACTTTACAGTGGTTATCTCTAGGGTTGTATAACTTAACAATGATATTAATATATAAAATACTGAATAACTTGCCGCCTTCATATTTTTGTGAGTTTATCAATTTGAATTTAGTTCACGAAGATGCCATAAGACATGCTGCAAATTGGCATATATGCTGAACAAATTGGAAAGAGCCTTGTGTTTAAGGGCTTTGTTACATACAAAAAATTACCAAACGTAGTTAAATCTAGTCGATTATTGTTCTTTTTAAAACACAATTATTGGAATACTACCAGCACATTAGATATAATACATTTTTTTTGGCATAATTTTGATGATCGATTATTTGTGTGTTGTTTTTGGCGCTCTTGGTTTTTTGTTTATTTTGCCATTGTATTAAGGCTGCAATGTAATATTCTAATAGCGTTTTAATGAAGTTTGATTTTTCCCTACAAATCAGTGTTGATTTTGAGAGGGTTTCCTCTTCATTGTCCGTAAATATTACGAGAGAAGACCGTCTCAAATTCAGGCTGTCCGCATCCGAATGCTTCCACAATAAAAATCAGAAATAAATCCGTTTTCATAATTTGTAAAAATTGCTGATATATTCAATGCATTTCCAGTCTTCACTATCCGGAATTAATTCAAATCGAGGAAGGAGAGTGTTCATGCATCCGAGACTGTTTTCTTGCCGCAAAAACATAGCCCATGTAGCATAAAACTGCATTGAAGGAGGAACGCCGCCTTTTTTGGCGCTCTAGTTCCTCGGAACTGAGTGCTTATCAATTTGCCCAAATGTCTGTAATTTTCGAATATTTCGATGAAAATGGTCTTAAACGATTTGGTTCGACTCACTGATCAAGAATCCGTGGTCGAAATTCATTCTGTCCGGCCGGTCCGGCCGTAGGCACGATAACTCTCGAACGGATTGAGCTAGAGAGTTGAAATATTCAGAGTAGGTTTGGGGGATAAATATCTCGACTAAGTTCGTTATTGGGCAAATCGGACAGATGGTTTCGGAGTAACAAAAAAAAAAATTTTTTTTTTACGAAACAAATTCCAAATTAATTTTTTTTTAATAAGAAGTTTTATCATAAGAATCCATTCATATCATTTTTAACTCTAACAAGATAATACTTTCGGAGATACGATTCTTCAAAATTTCAATGTAAATCGTATTTCACAGATTGATATAATTATTCCATGTATGAATTTTCATAATTTAAACTTGACAGAAGGGAATATTGTAACTCCAAAAATATTGGGGTTGAAATACTCGTATTTTAGCGATGCAACGGGGACCTCACCCGAAAATGTTTGAAAATATTACGTAAATATTGAAAGCATAATTCTGTAGTTCGAGAGAGGAGAAAATTTGGTGAACGTAGATCAGGAAATTTTTGATCGATTACAAGGTATTTTATTTATTACTCATCTTCTTTCATATTATTACTCATCTTCTTTCATACATGTTTTATGGAATACCTACTATTTGTAGGTACTTTAAACCTGTTTTGGGCAATTGTCATACGAAACTTGTTTTTTTGGCGCTCTAGCTCCTCGGCTTATCAATTTGCCCAAGTGTCTGTAATTTTGGATTTTTTGGCTGAAAATGGTCTCAAACGATTTGGTTCGACTCACTGATCAAGAATCCGAGTGCGAAATCGATTCTGTCCGGCCGGCCGACCGGCCGTAGGCACGATAACTCTCGAACGAAAGGAGTTAGTGGATTGAAAATTGCAAGGTGGTTTTGGAGCGTAAATATCTCGGACAAGTTCCTTCGATCTATCTGAAACTTAGCATCAAATTGTAGAATCATGACCTTTAACGCATGTGAAGTTTTGTATTGACCGGATTACCGCAAAGTGTAAAAAAAAAATTTTGAAAATTTAAAAAAAGTTTTTCCACAATAACTCTCGAACGGAATGAGCTAGGTAGTTGAAATTTTCAGAGTAGGTTAGGGAGATGAATATCTCGGTTAAGTTCGTTATTGGGCAAAATTGGCCAGATTCAATTCGATTTCTTCCATGGTGCAGTTCTCATTCTCATGATTGCTCATTTAATCTTGATAAATAAATTATTATTTGAATTGAATTTCCTTTATGATGCAGCTCTATCATATGTTTATATTGATATAATTCCCAACTCAGAGAAACCAATACTTTCGGAGATATAATTTGTCTGTTTGAACTAGAGCGCCAGAAAGCTCCTGTCCACAGGGCTTGAACCCATTTTTTTATATCGATAAACGATAAGTCGATTCTCAAGGCGTTTTTCACACCGCAATTGTTCTAGAACAATTAGTTTGTGAGTCCAATTTTTGCGCAGGCTGTAGTGAACAAATTCGACTATGCAAATACTCTAATAGTCCGTAGTCGTTATCTCTTTCCGTTTTCTAGTTATCGTGCCAACGGATGGCCGGATAGAATCAATTTTGTCCTCGAATTAATCGTTTGAGACAATTTTTGGCAAAAAAAAATGGAAAGTTACAGATATTTTGGCAAAATGCACGCTTTTTCCCAGAACATGCGCGCAAAAAACAAAATCGAGAAATGTATATAGCATAGCAACGAATTCTTCTGCTTAGGTAGAACAAGTCCACTCTTTTGACTATGCAGTAAAAATAAAACTTTTGAGCATTTCAAGTGTTATTGAAAAGCCGCTTCCAATATAATTTGGGGAATTTTTTTCTGATATGATTATAAAGAATGTCTAATTACACTGGATTTCGATCCATAGGTCGGTGTCGATTCCGAATTTGAGAATGGTCATAATGTCACAACATCGTCAAACGACAATAGGTATAACATCATTAAGGACAAATATATGGAAATGTGGGAAAGCCCTAGACAGGCGCTCTTGTTCAAACTTTGACAAATCATATTTCCGAAAGTATTGGTTTCTCAGAGTTGGTAATGATATCGTTGTATTCTTACGATAGAAATGCACCCTAAAAGAAATTGAATTAGAGAAGTCATGAAATTACGATTACTTATTGAAATTTTGAAAAATCATATGTCCAAAACTCAAAAGTGTTTGATAGAGTTGAGAATGATATCGCAATAGAGTCTTATGGGGAAACCTAAACAAAATTGAATTTGAAATTTGTAATGTAAAAAAAAAAATTCGTTACTGCTAAACCACCAGGTGCCGATTTTGCCCAATAATAATAATTGCCGAACTTAACCGAGATATTCATCTCCCAAACCAACTCTGAAAATGTCAACTGTCCAGCTCATTCCGTTTGAGAGTTATCGCGTTAACGGACGGCCGGACAGAATCGATTTTGCCCACGGATTCTTGATCAGTGAGTCGAACCAAAACTTTTGAGACCATTTTCATCGAAAAATTCGGAAATTACAGTCATTTGGGAAAATTTGTAAGCCCTCTGTTCCAAGGAACAAGAGCGTCAAAACATCCATTTTTACCCTGTACCTACGAAACTAGAGAGATATCAAATTTCTTTTTTCGGCATTATTCTATTCATACAAATTTAGCACAGGACTGTCAAAACCACATCATATTCCGCCGTATTCAGAAAGCATTCAATCTTCATTAAGTCGTAACTGAGGTCCTCAGTTAAGGATAAATAAGAATCGCAACCTCAGTTAAAGTGAAAGTTAACGTGAAATAGGCTTGTTTGACCACCGTTACAGACGTTAACTGAGGTTGCAGTTCTTATTTATCCTTAACTGAGGACCTCAGTTAGGACTTAACGGAGATTGAATGCTTTTTGAATACGGCGGATAATCTCTTAAGAATATTAAGATGGCATCTAGGTAAATATCCTAGAAATTAAATATAAATGGTGTGATACTAATTTCGGAATTAAAGTCGATACCTAATCTTTCGATTCTCGAATAATTTTGTTTCACATTTTCGGATTTGATAGGAACATTCCGCAATTTATATAGAACTACCTCTTAAATATAATTGTAGAGTTAGAGGAAAAAATATTGTTGGCGGCCATACCACAGTGAATATGCTTCCAAACATTGAAGTCAAGTGGCGTCGGGTGCGATTAGTATTTGGATGGGTGACCGCTTGGGATCTCCGCGTCCCGTAACATTTTTTCAATTTGTCTTCTGTGCGTCAATTTTCAAGAATTTTCGTCATTAAATTCAAAATGTAGGTCTACGAATCACCCCATTGGATATACATTGTACACAAGGAATTTTATTCCTTTATTCTATGAATTCATAGAATTAAGAAAAATTTTTAAAAATCATATCTCCGAAAGTATTAGCTTGTTTGAGCTGAGAATAAGATCAATAAATTCTTATGATGAAACTGCATCTTAAAAAAAATGAATTTGAAATTTGTAATGTAAAAACAATAATTTTTTTTCGTTACTCCGAAACCACTCCGATTTCGCCCAATAACGAACATAGCCGAGGTATTTATTTCCCAAACTTAATCTGAAAATTTCAACTGTTTAGCTCGTTCCATTCGAGAGTTATCGTGGTTCCGGCCAGTCGGACAGTTTAATAATCACTCTGTTCCGAGGATCTAGAGCGCCAGAAACCAAGATTGCAAGAAACATTACCTCAACACGAGAAATGACGTCACTTCGTTATGGTTGGTAGGTTAATTCAGCTTGGGAAGGTCACCACATAACTTTTCTACGCTCGTAGTTGCATGAGTTGATATTATGCATTGTGCGTATACAATTCTAAGTTCAAGATTCCAGTCCCATGTCCAATTTCGCACAACTCCATTCGTTCTCTTCAGATGAATTCAGCTAACGCGGCATACATTCATGTTATAGCATTATAAATGATAATCTGAGATTTAACGACATTCCATACATATTATATTATCTAAAGCTAACAAACAATTACGCGAAAGAAATTTATTTAGTGCACCGACCTGTTCTTGCCACCATTTCGATCTGGAAGATTAGATCTTGCACAGTCCGCTCAGATGGCTGGCATAGCAGCTTAAGGCGTTGGTGTTCACTTCGTTTAAGATCACCGGAACACCCGTTGTATGGCTTCCTGTTGATAGTATGGAAGATATATTGGATGTTTGTGAGTTGCTTCGTACTGCAGGAATAGTTATTTGTTTTTGACGTCATGGTGATTATTAGGTGGACGTAGCTAAGTTTTCACATGGCTTCTTTGAAGATAAATTCAATTATACCTCTGCATAGCCATTTTTGGCTCTCTTGTTCCTCGGAATACAGTGCTTATCAATTTGACCAGATGTGTGTAATTTTGGAATATCTGGATGAAAATGGTCTTAAACGATTTGGTTCGACTCACTGATCAAGAATCCATGGTCGAAATTGTTTCTGTCCGTCCGGCCGTCAATACGATAACTCTCGAACGGATTGAGCTAGACAGTCGACATTTTCAGAAAAGTTTTATGAGATAAATATCTCTGTTAAGTTCGTGATTGGGCAAAATCGGCTAAGTGGTTTCGCAGTAACAAAAAAAAAAATTTTACATAATAGATTGTATTTTTTTTTAAGATGCAGTTTCATAATAAGAATTAAATGATGTCATTCTCAACTCTAACAAACTAATACTTTCGGAGATATGATTTTTCCAAATTCCAATAATTATTCTCAATTCTATATGATTTCATAGAATACTCTAATTATAATTTCCTGATGTATATGAGAGGACAACATGAGAGGAGTCATAGACCTACGTTTTGAATTTAATTACGAAAATTCTGAGGATTGACGCACAGAAGCCAAATTGAAAAAGTGGGAAAGCCCTGTGGACAGGAGCTTTGGCGCTCTTGTTTAAACTTTGACAAATAATAACCCCGAAAGTATTGGTTTCTTCGAGTTGGGAATGATATCAGTGAATTCTTGTTTAATTTATTCTATTTTATGATGCAGTTCTATCATAAGATTCCATTAATATCATTCCCAACTCTGTGAAACCAATACTTTAGGAGATATCATTTGCCAAAGTTTGATCAAGAGCGGCAAAGCTCCTGTCCTCAGGGCTTGAACCAATTTTGTATTCCTTTTTTGCCTAATGAAGAATCCGAGGTCAAATTAGATTCTGTCGGGTCGGCCGTACGTCCGTTGTCATGATAACGTGAGAACGGAAAATGATAGCGACTTGAAATTTTCAGGGTAGGTGGCGCGTCCAAATGCGACGGACAAGTTCGTTAATGGGCATAATAGGCCCAACGGTTTCCCAGTACACATTTTGTTTTTAATCAATACAGCTTCGATCAAATTGAAACTTGGTAACTGATTGTAGAATACCGTCATAAAGACATGTGTAAAATTTGTGAGGACGGTTGCACCAGAAAATTAAAAAAAATTATTAAAACATATTATTTATCTCATTATATCTTGAGAACGGGACGGGATAACGACGTGCAATTTTTAGGATAGGCTGCTCACCCGCATGGGACAGCTGAGATTGTTGTTGGGCATAATCGGCCTAACGGTTTCGTAGTTATACCCATCTGAAATATTATTTTCTCGATGCCTCAAAAAATGCAAATCCGAACTGTTACGTCTCATGACGTCACATTCTAAGAAATATAGATTTGTTTTTCTCAACGAAGGAGCTCGCTTGTACAACATGAATATTTGTCTATCGGGTTAACTGGGTTTTAGTTTACCACGAGTGGTCTCACCCTCGAAAATAATTCTTTTACCGAAGAAATATCTGCAAGTAGAATTTCTTGAAGAGGTTCGAACTTTGTAGAGCGATTTATTGCCTATTTCCCGTAAAGGAATGCTCAAGTGCGTTTAACAACTTATGAGTTTCTGTACACATTACCCCTAAACTGTGGCATCTATTCAGCTGTTGCTGACAAGTTTTATGCAGAAGTCAAGTAAAGTAAATTCAGATAGTGGGACAAATTCCAGTTTTCGAATTCCTAAGATTAAACACCCTAGAAGTTGACTCATTGGTGCTTGACTCTGAAATTTCGGAGATATTCCCACTCTATTTCCATAAATGACAAATGAGTTGGTAACATATCAGGGTGGTTTTAAGATCGAAAACCTCAATCAATGTTAATCTTACCCCCGTTTTTAACCAAATGAAGGAACTTCCTATTTTTCTTCTATCTGGTCTTTTATATACAATTACACTGAAATAATTCACTACTACTACTACTTCTCTTAGTGCAAGAGACATTACTTATATTTTGAGCGATCAAGAAGATAATCCCTCTTTATTTCTCCTTCCATGTATTCCCTTCTTCCTTGCTATACAATTTCATTTAAAAGGAAGATTTTAAATTGTATTAATATTGCCTTGTACAACTACTTCATACTTGTTATCACAAAGTATAGGTAGCAAGAAAATATATTTTGTTGTTTGTTTTTATAGTGGGCTCGAATCTTTCTCCACTGCCTATCCTCGTAATTGTTATCTTATTGCAAGTAACAACTTACTCCGTAATCAACGAGATTACTGCTGGGTGCTTAAAGTTAAGTATACCCCGTTACTCATCCCCCTGATAAAACAATCAGGGTGTACAATTCTGGTCCTTTGAATTAACATTATCCTGATAAAAGAATCAGGACTCAACATTTGATAATTCGGACCATAATATCCTGATAAAACTATCAGGATCCAATACGAACGAATTAAAACTTCGTAACTAGTTGTGGAATACCGACATAAAGTTGTATGTGAAATTTTGTGAGGATCGTATCACTAGAAATTAAAAACAAAATTATGAAAAAATAAAATGTATCTCACGATAACTTGAGAACAGAAAGAGATAGCGACTTGCAATTTTCGGGGTAGGTTTCACATCCGAATGCGGCATTTGAGTTTGTTAATAGCCATAATCAACTGAATGGTTCTAGAGTTATACACATCAGAATTTTTGTTGTTATTACCTCTATAACTCAAAATATAAAAATCTGATCCAGTTAAAAGTCGGTAATTACTTGTAGAATGTCATCGTGCGAATTCTTTCTGAGCTTAGTGAATATCGTTTCCTGAAATTACTTGAGAAGAAAGTTTTTTTGTATATCATGAGATTTTCAAATAATTCCAATTCAGATAGAATACTTATGTCAGAATTAAAAATTCTGTGATCATAGAGGAATCTCTCATTACTCAAGTCTTTCATTAAAATGGTATGAAATTTATTCATATCTTATAAAAGCTGAGAATACTGCCTCTATCGATGGTAAATTAGAAAATAAGTGCCCGATAGGGATGAATAAAACATTATTAACTCTAATTTTGAAGGTTTTTTTTAAATCTTAATTTTTTTTTCAGCTATCCTATAAAGTTTTATATTTCAGAAACTATGCTCGTTCGACTTCATATGAGGAGTAAACAGACAATGGAACGTGCGCGCAAAAGCTTCTGACTTTACGTCAGTGCTTCAACCAATTTTTTACCACTTTCTGATCTGTTATGAGGACTTTCTGTGAAAGGTTGCGGTAAAACATTAAATTAAAATACTATGAGCTGTCAATGTATTAATCCTAACGCTATTTGGGATGGAATAGTATATTCTAAAACAAGTTGCAGAATGGGCTGATATTCAAACACGAATGCGAAATTCGAAAACGAGCGACTAAGGAGCGAGTTTTCGTACGCATGAGTGTTGGAATTGCCTTCTGCAACGAGTATTAGACGATATTTTCTCTATTTCAGGCAAGTTTTGTAAAATACTGTTGAAATTTAATGAAAAATTAGGATTATACATCCTAGTGACTTTTGTATTGTATCTTGGCAGTTGGTGTGACTGTTACGAAAGTTGATATATCACGGAATTTGAATTGTACGTAGAGCATGGAGATCAGATTTAACAGTTTCCTAATATCATGAATGATTCGAAATTAGCAAGAAAGAAATCTCTTGTACCTTATATTTTGATGAAAATAAAACCTTTCCTCTCAACAATTATTTCACCTTATCGAGGCTATCTGATATTGACAATAATTGACGTGTGTTGAAATTAGATAGGATCGAATGTCACTGCTGACTACCACATAACGAAAAATATAACTAGAAACAATACGGGAATGAATTCATTCCAGCACTGTTGTTAGTGCTTGGATGAACTCATTACGATACTGAAATAGAGAAAATTTTATTCAAACCGATAATCTAGTAATTTCCCATAATGCATTTGATAAATGTTCCTCCAGATTTCATACACATTATAAGGGAAATCTTCTAGCAACTATGCACTATAATATTTATATGAAATGAAAGCATGAAAAATTAACTACTTGATGCAAATACATATTATTTTAAACTGAAAATTAAATATGATTAACACTCATACTACACTAGTAACTACTATTATGATATGAATAATTTGAATCAATTTTTAAACGTTGGGTTCGATTAGTATTTGGACAAAGTTTATAATATGGATTACATTTAGCATGATAAAATTACTTTATAATAGTGAATGTTTGTATAAGATTGGAAAGATGTGGTGGAAGAGCAGTTGTGAAGAATGATTATTGAAGAACAAAATGTTTGGTAGGGCATGAGATATGGAAGGTTTAGAAGGAAGTTTTCATGTATTGATGGATCACGTATTTTAAGATATAGTGTTGAAAGTTGACTAAGAGGACCCTTTACAAAAACAAAATTGAACAGCCGTAGTATTTATACATATATCGATATTAATCATGTACCGAATTACATGGGACGCATATCAAAATGTTCATTACTAATCAGAAAAAAATTATTATAAGGATAAATGGTATCGAACAGACTGAATTGAGAAATAAATCAATGACCGTAGAGTACACATTGTCCCCGAACAATCATTTTATTTCCATTCTACGAGTTCAACCTGAAATTAAGAAGAAACTGTAAAGAAACAGAGTGGAAGAGTAATAGTTACCTTCTGACAGGCTTTAATAAAGAATAACAAATTGGGTTGAAGTTTCGAGTTATTGGAATAAAGAAGAGGCACATATTCTTCAGGTAACAACAGAATTCGAAAGAAATAAACTTTTCCAAGTGGATTGAGTGGAAGTTCTTCAGATCCCTTTCTGTTTTCGTTCGCATTCGTTTGCATTTCGCAAGGACAATATTTGTAGTTTAAGGTTAGGTTAGGTCATAGAGATCTATTAATATAAGTTTTCTTCTTTGAATAATAAGTTATTTATATTACATTTCTAAATTACTTTCCATCTACTCAAAGAATTTTAATTGGAATCCTTACTTCATTATCACAATGTCAATTCAATTCAAAACAATTAAATCAAATTCACTGAGAGCCGGTGTATATATGTCGATGAAAAATGGGATTAAGTTTAATTCATTCCTAAATTAACAACAAAATTTTTCAATAAAATACCTTGCTATAACACTACACCCTTGTCCACTACTAATTTTGTCGTCTGTCATAGTTTCCGAAACATATTATTTTAGACGACAAAATTTTTACAGGACAAGCGTGTAGTTACTAACGTAGTGTTTCAACCTATTTAATACTAGTTACGCAATCCTAGCTCTTCGTGAGTAAATAAAATAATTCCTCTATAAATCTACTCTTTATTTAAATAGTTTAAATAACTGAGAAAAATTTAATTCTAATTTTTAAATAACTGAAATATCAGTTTGTTCTCCTTTATTCATTTTCACCAACCAAAAATCTAGTTGCGTATACCTTTATTCAAATTCTGTAGAATTTTGAAATCCGGGTTGAACATTACGTCCTATTAATTTTATGTTGGTTGCTGTGATGTTGTTCCCTGATTTTAGTTTCAATATTTCTACTTGTTTTTTGCGCGCTTGTCAACCCGAACAGAGGGCCCATCAATTCGTCTAAAAGTCTGTAATTTCCGAATTTTTGGCTGAGAGTGGTCTCAAACGATTAATTTCGACTCACTGAAGAAATATCTGAACTTGAGTCTATCCGACCGGCCGTCAGCTCGGTTACGTTCGAACGCAATCAGTTAGAGAGTTGAAATTTGCAGAGTGAGCTTGGAGTCCAAATGCTTGGGCGGCAAATTTGCACAAAATCCGTCGGGTAGTTTCAGAGTTATAGCCATCTGGAACTTTGTTTTCCCAATAACTTGAAAAATACTGATCTGATTCATTAAAACATGATACTTAATTGAAAAATACTGACACGAAGACTAATGCAAAATTTTGTTAAGAGCGCAGGACTAGAAAATTAAAAAAATTCCAAAACTGTTTCGATATCGTTGGTTTTTGCCAGATCCTTCAAGACTTAATTTTACAGTGAAGTTCTAGATTTGAACTCGATTGGATCTATTTGGTAGAAGATATTAGGGAAATGCAGAAAAATTAAAAATAGAATAGGTTCAAGCACGAGGGGTAAACCGCTAGGAATTCTGGTGTACAGAAAACAGAAAGTAGAATTCCATTGGAATTCCTTTTGAATTCCGAGGAATTCCAATTGAATTCCTGGAATTCCTATTGAATTCCGAGGAATTCCTATTGAATTCCATGGAATTCCTATTGAATTATCAATAATTCCTATTGATGTTAGAGTGCGACACCTATAGAACAATCATGTACACAGCTCCAAATAGTTGGTTTTAACCGAGGGGTAAACCGCTATGAATTCTAGTGTAGAATATAGAATTCCAATAGAATTTCAAAAGAATTCCTATTGAATTCCAATGAAATTTCGGTTGAGTTGGAATTCTAGTGTACAAATTTTTATCAGCGGTTTCCCCCTCGTTCAAGCACTGAGGTTGAGTCAGGAGCTTTTGCGCGCATGTTCTATACAGTCTAATACAGGAGAATGGACAATGGAACATGCGTGCAAAAGCTCCTGACTTCACGCCAGTGCTCGAACCAATTTTTTTTTTCCTTAATTTTTTATAAAATTTTCTAGTGGTACGGTTCTTACAAAATTTCACTCACGTTTTTATGTCGATATTCTACAACTAATTACCAAGCTTCAATTCGATCGGAGAGTCTATATTTTTTGAGTCATCGAGGAAATAAAATTCCAGGTGGATATAACTCCGAAACCGTTTGACCGATTATGCCCAAAGATTAACTGAAATCTCCCATTCGGATGCGCAAACTAGCCCTAAAAATAACCCTAACTCCTTTCGTTCGAAAGTTATCGAGGCAATGGTAACCCATCCAGTTACTGAACTCACAAAAGTCTGCTCGGATGCCCATCGTGTTCAAACTTGGAACTTTGCAGTAGTGTTAGGTTCTGAAGGCTCTCGCAAAATTTCAGCGATTTCGGACGGATAGTATCTGATATACAACATTTTTTTCCATAATTTTCAATGATTTTTTTAAAGATTTTCTAGTGGTACGATCCTCACGAAATTTCACAAAGAATTTTCGCGTTGGCACTCTACAACCAATAACCATGTTTGAATTGGATCGGGTTTTTCTATTTTTCGAGTTATTGAGGAAATAACCAAATATCATATGGTTATAACTCCAAAACCGTTCGGCCGATTATGCCTATAAACAAACTCGAATGTCGCATTCAGATGAAAACAGACCTGAAAACTTCAAGTCTTACGTCTCACGTTCTTAGGTTATGGTGACATAAATAATAATTTTTGATAATTTGTTTGAAATATTTTAGTATTTAGTATTAGTATTAGATTCTCACAAAATTTCAGAAGCGTCTTTGTGTCCGCATTCTTCAACTAGCTTCCAAGTTTCAATTCGATCGGATTTGTATTGGTTGATCAATGAACGTGATAACCTAAAAAAACAACTACTAAAAAATTACTCTCCAGAATTGGAAACAAATTATAAAAAATACAGGAATAAACTCAATACTCTAATAAGGAACGTTAAAAATGAATATTATAAACAACAAATTATTGATTCCGGCACAAACTATAAAAAAGTTTGGAATATAATAAGAGACATAAGCGGAGAAAGTCGAAAAAAATTTTGCAAGAGCGTTCATAACCTAACTCTACTGCCAAGTTTCAAGTTTTAACACAATCGGTTGAATATTGTTGGAGATTCGAGCATTCTTGTGTGAGTTCAGTAAATGGGTGACCGTTGCCTCGATAACTTTCGAACGAAAGAAGATAGGGACATGTAATTTTCAGGGTAGGTTGCGTATCCGAAAAGGAGAGTTGAGTTTGTTTTTGGGCATAATCGGTTTAACGGTTTCCGAGTTATATCCACCTGGAATATTATTTCCTTGATAACTAAAAAAATAACGATTCGATTGAATTGAAGCTTGGTAACTAGTAGTAGAAAATCAGCATAAAGACGTGTTTAAAATTTTGTAAGAACCGTACCCCTAGAAAATTTGAAAAAAATTACGAAAAAAAAAAATGTAAGAACCGCACCCCTAGAAAATTTAAAAAAAATCACGAAAAAAAAATTGGTTCAAGCACTGACGTGAAGTCAGAAGCTTTTGCGCGTATGTTCTATTGTCCATTCTTCTGTATTGGACACCCTTAATCGAATTTACCATGGTTAATTATGTTGTCCATTCTCCTATATTGGACACTCTTATTTCGAATTTACCATGGTAAATTCGAATTAAGTGTCCAATACAGGAGAATGGACAACATAATTAACCATGGTAAATTCGATTAAGGGTGTCCAATACAGAAGAATGGACAATAGAACATACGCGCAAAAGCTTCTGACTTCACGTCAGTGCTTGAACCAATTTTTTTTTCGTGATTTTTTTTAAATTTTCTAGGGGTGCGGTTCTTACATTTTTTTTTTTCGTAATTTTTTTCAAATTTTCTAGGGGTACGGTTCTTACAAAATTTTAAACACGTCTTTATGCTGATTTTCTACTACTAGTTACCAAGCTTCAATTCAATCGAATCGTTATTTTTTTAGTTATCAAGGAAATAATATTCCAGGTGGATATAACTCGGAAACCGTTAAACCGATTATGCCCAAAAACAAACTCAAGTCTCCTTTTCGGATACGCAACCTACCCTGAAAATTACATGTCCCTATCTTCTTTCGTTCGAAAGTTATCGAGGCAACGGTCACCCATTTACTGAACTCACACAAGAATGCTCGAATCTCCAACAATATTCAACCGATTGTGTTAAAACTTGAAACTTGGCAGTAGAGTTAGGTTATGAACGCTCTTGCAAAATTTCAGCAATTTCGAACGGATAGTTACTGATATATAGAATTTTTTTTTTTATTTTCAATGATTTATTAAAAATTTTCTACAAATGCTATCCTCACCAAATTTTGCGAACATTTTCGCGTTGGCATTCTACAACTAATAATTAAGTTTTAATTCAATCGGTTTAGTATTTTTCGAGTTAATGAGGAAAAAAAACCACCAAATTTCAGAAAATTTCAGATGGCTATAACTCTAAAACCGTTTGGCCGATTATGCTCATAAACAAACTCAAATGTCGCATTCAGATGCACAACCTAACCTGAAATTTTCAAGCCACTATCTCTTTCCGTTCTCAGGTTATCGTGACAACAAAAATATTTTTGAATAATTTTTTTTAAATTTTCTAGCCTCACGATTCGCCCAAAATTTCACAAACGTGCTTAGGTTCATATTCTACAACTACTCACCAAGTTTCAATTCGATCGGATTTATATTGGTTGAAAACAAAATTATTACTCGGAAACCACTGCGTCGATTATGCCCATTAACGAACTTGTCCGTCGTATTGCGATGCGCCATCCACCCTGAAAATTTCAAGTCGCTAGCTCTTTTCGTTCTCAAGTTATCGTGGCAACGGACGGCCGGACGGCCGGACGGCCGGCCGGACAGAATCAAATTTGACCTCGAATTCTTCATTGGGGAGTCGAACTGAATCGTTTGAGACCAATTTCGTCAAAAAATTCGAAAGTTACAGACATTTGGGCAAAACTATAACGCGATGTTCCCCAGAACATACGCGCAAAAACAGTAGAGAATAATAATATAACACTAGAAAACGGTGATAATACCAATGATAATCAAAAAAAAGCAAATGAATTCAATAACTATTTTGTGAACATAGGTAAACACATGTGTAAAAATATCGATAGAATAACTTTACCTGAAAACTTTCTTTCCGAAACCAAATTAGATCGATCAATTTTTCTTGAACCTGTAACTAAAAATGAATTGATAATAATAATTTCAAATTTAAAAAATAATACGTCACCTGGACCGGATAAAATCGCATCCAAAACACTGAAAAATATCCATAACAATATACTAGATCCATTAATACATGTCATTAATCTCTGCTTCTCTACTGGTCAACTCCCACAACAATGGAAAATTTCAAATGTTACCCCTATTTTAAAAATGGGAAAAGTCTCTCATTTAAATAACTACAGACCTATATCTGTTATAAATAATCCTGCAAAACTTTTCGAACAATGTGTCAAAAAACGACTTGTTGAATTCTTTACCAAACACAATATTATAAATAAACAACAATTTGGATTTATAAAAAACTCAAATACCGAAAACGCCATAATGGAACTTGTTGATAAAACGGTGAAAGCATTAGACAAATCATCTAAATGTCTTGCAATTTTCTTAGACCTGGCAAAGGCTTTCGACACCGTTAATCACGAACTATTACTGAATAAACTATACAATTATGGTGTTAGAGGTATCGCATTAGAATTATTAAAGAACTACCTAACAAGAAGAATACAACGGGTTAAGATTGGGGATAAATTAAGCCATGATGAAGAAGTGCAAACAGGAGTACCACAGGGAACAGTACTGTTCCTGGTGTACATTAATAGTATAACAAAAATAAACGGAATGCAAGGTCATGTAATATGCTATGCAGACGACACTGCTATAATATTTACCGGATCAACGTGGAAAGAAATAAAACAAACTGCAGAAAGAGACTTAAAAAAAATTCATGCATGGCTAAATAGCAACATGTTGTCCCTAAACGTTAAAAAAACAAAGTTCATAACATTTTCTCCTACGATTCGAGACCAACCAGAAGACCTCAAACTCAAACTGCATAATAATTCCTGTGATATTACAGATAATTGTAAATTCCCTTCTATAGAAAAGTCTAGTTGTATAAAATACCTCGGAGTCTTCCTAGATCAGCATTTGAAATGGACCGAACATATCTATTACGTCACAAAACGACTACGAGTTCTTATGCACAAATTTTATGAATTACGTGACATATTATCGAAAAAAAATCTAGCCATTCTATATACCTCACTTGCAGAATCACTAATACAATATTGCATTCCGGCTTGGGGACCAACATTAAAAACCCATCTCAATCCATTGCAGACTGCACAAAATTTGTTATTGAAAATTATTTTTAGAAAACCTAGACTTTTCTCTACAAATCAATTATACCAAGAATTCAAGATATTGAATATTCAATCAATCTGTGCTTATCAATGCTTAAAAAGAATTAATCGAGATCAACACAAATTCACACAACAACACTCACGAGAAACTCGATCAGTAACAAACTCGAATATTAAAGTCGAATCTTTTAAAAAAACTGTTACACAAAATTCATTTTTTCACTACGGGCCAAAAATCTACAATACCCTCCCAAAAAATCTTAAAGAGGTGAAAAACTTTAATATTTTCTAAAAAAAACGAAGAAATATATATTGAGCCATCCCGACAAATTTTTCTAATAATCACAATTATATATTTAATTGAGAATTTATGATCAACCGGTTCTGGGACTTTCGTCCAATCTTCCTTCCTTCCTTAACATGAATGCCATGAAATATTAGTAAACATTTATTATTTGCCACATCAAAATAATCCACTGTAAGCTTCGGGTGTCATGCATAACAGAGATCACAAGACAGACTTCAAGTCTAGCGTGACGATGTTTTGTAGGGCACTCAGTAACCGAAAATTGTCAAATAGCAAATAGTACATAAAATTAATATAATTTATTATTGTTAATTTAAAGATGCATACATTTGTACATGGAATACTGAGAGAAATTGAATAAAATTGAAATTGAAATTGATGACAGAATTATTACTCGGAAACCGTTGGGCCGATTATGCCCATCAACAAACTTGTCCGTTGTATTTGGACACGCCAACTACCCTGAAAATTTCCAAGTCGCAAACTTTTTCCGTTCTTCAAGCTATCGTGGCAACGGACGGCCAGCCGGGCATGTGGACAGTGTCAAAATTGACCTAAAATTTTTCATCAAGGATTAAAACCCAATCGTTATTCTGTGACAATTCTTGAATTTCAGAATAACTATCAACAAAATAATTCTGAAGATTTTCTTTGTGTCTGACGAAGGAGTCTGATATAGACTCCGAAACGTTACGATATAGTTGTTTCTTCGTTGATGTTGCTTTGTTGTTGTTTATTAGGCAACATTGTTCGATTGATTGCTTCTGACATATATCTTGTGATTTTTACGCAGAAGCAAATCACAAAATAATTAATTTTTATTTTATAGATATTTTTCAGAGTTTGGGAGAGAAACCCAGAAAGAAACGTTTGAATAATGAGAATAACTCCCACAGTATCCTCAAATGATTACTTAAAGCAATGTTCATAGCAATACGCAAACAGAATAGGTCTGATTTACTTGTTGGTTTTGAAGAAACCTTTTAATTTAGTTACTCAGTTTGTCAAAATATGTTAATGTGTTGAATTTTTTATTTCATCAGAATTTGAGTACAAAAATAAAAAATCCAACAGTTCAAGATATTTTGGCAAACCGAGGTACCAAATTAAAAGGTTTCTTCAAAAACTAAAAGCACCTTGCAGTGCGAATGTTTCTGACGCCTGGAGCATATTTGCTAAATTAATGACAATTTCTTTGATCGTTTGCAGAACAAGGTTTACAGGCTGATGTTCATTTTTTGCAAGCTACATTTTTGTTTGCTTTCTAAATAATTCAACGGCTACAACTTGCACAATTTATTTCCAGCAAACCATTTAATTACTTCTTTTTTCTCGTTGAATCACAAAGGTTATTTGAGGAAGCCAGTATTAAAAACGGATAATTATACTCTAGGTCAGAAATTCCCAAGCTTTATGGCTATGGACCGCTTTTTCGAGACTATATACAGAACACGACACTTAATTGAAACACAAAAGGAAACATTGACGTCAATCTCTGAAAAACAAACTCAAACCATCAATTAATTAAACGAAGGCACTTGTTTGTCTTTCCAACACCCAGGCATTCATCCCTGCTCGTTGTCGGTTTCTTACGCGTCGATTTAATGAGTTCATCAAGAGGAATATTTCGCCGTTGCTTGAATGCATGTTCTCAATTCAGATCTAACCGGCGGCAGATTAATGTATGTAGATAAATTGAGTTATCTCTCCACGATGAGATCAGTTGAACTGCAAAATGAAATGGCTCTGTGAAGATAAAAAGCTATCATGTACAAGCATTTGAGGTGTGTGATCGTTTTCCTGTGAATTTAGATGCAAGGTGACGGTTTGGGAAATGCTGGGATATTGGCAATTAGAAGATTATATTATACAGGACTAAATGGTTCCTTTATGGGTTTTCCACCCCAAACTCTGAAATATATCTATAAAATAAGAATTCAATATTTTGTAAATTGCATCTGCCTTAGAAACGCTAGATATTTATCATCAGCAATATGTAGAACAATGTTGCCTTATAAACAGTATCGAAACAACATCAACGATTAAACAACTATTCTGGGACGGTTCGGGGACTAAATCATAATGTTGCTTCAATAGATATCTCTAGTGAAAAATCTTCGGAATAATTTTATTTGACAGTTGTTCTGAAATTTGTCACAATAATAATAGGAAATAAGAAGAAGACGAGCATTTCTTGAATAAATTGTACGAGCGACCAGCGGAAACTATGCTATCAGAATCTGCAACAGACCGAAGAGCTAACTGAAATATCAACCGAACAATTTAGCCATGCCCTAAAGAACAAGCATGATTTCACGGCACATGGACTAGATGGCGTTCAGAACTACTGGTGGAAGAACTTTCCAGGTACCCACCAACACCTAGCTAGATTATTCAGTGAGATAATAATTCAGCGTGAGCCAATTCCTTCACGATTGATAGAGGCCAGAACTATACTTATAACGAAATCATGTGATCTAGGGTAGTCAAACAACTACCGCCCAATCACGTGTCTCAACACGTTGTATAAAATTCTCATAAGTTTTCTTCAACATCGGATTCTCGAGTTCATTGGACCAGTGTGGAATCAAATCTACAAACATAGAGGATCAAAGAAAGGATTGCAGGGGTGCAAGGACAACCTTCTTATAGACAAGAGCCTTTGCCAAGATGTGAGACACTTCAAGTGCGACCTACATACATCATGGTTGGATTACGCGATAGCATTGGACACATCGGCGCACAGCTTAATAATACGGCTGCTAGAGATACTCAAAATCCACCCTAACATCGGCCATGTGATGGAAAACATTATGGTGCCGTGCGATCCCAAGGTCAGACCACTGATACCCGATGGACGACATATAGGCGAGGCGTATTTCGAGGAAACTCGCTAAGCCCGTTATTGTTCTCCATAACACTAATATCATTAACAACTGAGAATAGAACATCTGATCTCACATCTCCTGCACATGGATGACTTAAAACTGTACGCTGCTTCCAAGGCAGCACAACAACAACTACTGAATATCGTTACCTCAGCAGTAGGAATGTCATTTGATTTTGACAAAAAATGTGCTGTTTTTCATCTAAGTAAAGGAAGAACTGAAGAAACAGGAGAACACATCGAACTAGAAGGGGGAATAAGCCTTCGACTCCTTGAAGAGGGAGAACCTTACAAATTTTATGGAGATATATAGAAATCTCAGCTGTCCGGGAAAAATAAAGTGTCTGCTACGTACAGCTTGGCAGTTCCGATAGTCACCTACTCTTTTCAAGTAGTCAACTGGACAGTGAATGAAATTCTCAAGCTCAATAGATCCACACGTAAAGTGATGAACATGAACCATAGCCTACATCCCAATTGCTCGATAAAAAGAGTATACCTCCCACGAACGCAGGGAGGCAGGCAGGGGTTTGCAAAGCTTGGAATATAAACAGCATCAGTAAACGTTGGAAATGGCAAAAAGGATATTGAGAAGTGAAGAGCCGCTTCTAAAAATGGTGGCTCGTCATCGAATTAGGAATCAAGGAGCTATCCTATTTACGGCTGGTCAGAGAGCATATCTATCGATCATGAGCTAGTATAGGAACACCTATCACGCTAATTGACCAAAGAAGAGTTGACAGAGAGATAAAACAGGTACAACTGACGACACTACTCGATGATCACTTGAGTAAATACCTGCACTCCATATATTTCAGGAGTTTGAAAGATCAGGGCTTTCGCCAAATCCGCTGGGATCAAGTAAGGTGATGAAGGAAAAACAGAAGAAAGAAAAATACAAGGATTCAATATTCGTACTATGGATCCTGTATCCAAGGCATATGGTTGGGATGGTCGTACTATAATCATAGGATGCCTAGGAGCCATTGCTCTTTCGAACAATGTATTGAAAGATACCTTGTGTGACGTATACTATTCAATCAACAAATAATATTGTGAAAATGAATTCATTTTGTTAACTAACGTTAAAAAAAAATCATAAGAAATTTTTATCTATGTAGGTATTAATTATGATTGGGTATTATGTTCCAAATTAGAACAACCGTTTCTGATACAACGATGTCTTATGTCTTATATCTGTGGTGGTTAATCATAGCGTCATTTCAGCCTTTATTACTTCGGCTGCTTCTATTCGAATAAAGTTACCAGTTCTCCCATTCTTCTCCAGTCATGATAATCAACTGGAGTCAGATACGGGTATCTGGCAGGACATAATGGTAAACGATAAATGTCTTCAAAAATGATTAGGACAAAAAGTACCAATATAATGGCCTGTCGTATACCCGGATCTGACTTCGGATCTGACTTCAGTTGAATATAATGTCTAGGGAAGAATGAAGGTTCTGAGTTGCTGTGACAAAATTCAAGTTCGGGAGCATCTTATTCAAATAATCAATAATGCATCAGGAGTAATGAGGAAATGAAATGAGGCTACAGGGCTGAAATGGTGGTTCTCTTTTCGAACATAATAGACGATTATGATTAATATATAAATAACAATTGAAAATAATGATTTTTTTTTATTTATTACTTTGCCTTATGCATTTCTCTCTCTACCATCTTTTTTATCAATGAAAATATGCAACAACGTTTCTCCTAATACATCGTTCGAAAGAGCAATTATCCAAGAAGTTTTTGAAGGCGATTTAACAACTCTCCTATTTGCATCATTCTTTCTATTTCCTTGAGGTTATCTGTTCAAGAAATTTTTTATTGATAATTAAAGAGACCACAAGTAATCATAAAGGATACTGTGGGAGCTATATTCATCATTGGATGGTTTTTTTCGGGGTTTTCTCTCCCAAACTCTGAAAAATATCTGGTAGAGAAAACCCAGAAAGAAACCATTCAATAAAGAGACCAAAATTTTTTTTTCTTTGATGTTTAGATAAAAGAAAGAAAAAATCAGATCAGAGATACGACTATAATTTTAGTACGACTTGAATGAGGGCAAACAGTGAATTTGGTTAAATTCAGAAATATGAGTATATCCCGTAATATGTAACAATTTGGATGATATATATGTATATATATAGTTAAATACATTCAAAATGACCTCATCTACCAACCTCTTTCGTATATATTTCGGTACACCAAACATCCATTATTCTAAGATACGTTACGATACGAGCTCACTCAAGAGTTCGTCATATCGGTTATTATAGTTCTGTTGTGGTCGGTCAAGAACTGTTCTCGGAAGTGAACAATCTATCGCACATTCCTCGCATGGTAGACAAATGTTGCATGAAGAGAATGCTTGAATAGTGGCCAAATCAACGCAGGAGAGTAAGCTAGCAGTGGAGATAAATATTACTGTGTGTTCTTGGGCATTGTATCAACAGTGCATTGCAGACAAATCATTTTATCTATACTTGTGTGATAATTGTGTTAAGCTTTACGTCCACTATTTTAAATTCAGATTACCGATATATTGACCATTAATATCTATGAATCTACTTGTTTTCCATTGTTTTCAAAAGCTCGTTCTCCCGTCATGATGATAATAATCATTTCAAGCAGAATGAAACGGGATTGACTGTTAATATGGATTTCCAGATGCAATGCCGTCAACAACTCATTAGCTCAGGGGTCTTTATTTTAACCTCAAGTAACACAGACTCACTGCAAATAACATATCACAATTAGTATAATTATGTGCGGAATTTCAGCGATTCTGACTTATTTTTTTGTGTTATAAACGATATTCACCAAATTTCGCAAAAATTAGTGCGTCAGCATTCTACAAGTTAATACCAAGTTCTAATTGGAATTGAATTTATTTATTTTGAGTTATTGAGGAAATAACAACGAAATTTATGGTGGGTGATAAGAAAAAAAGTCTTACGGAGTCAGATCAGGACACCATTCAATAAATCCTCGTCTGATCCACGGAACACGTCGCTCAGGTAATCACGTATATCTTGAAAATGCTGGTGTGGAACATTTTGTTGAAACCATAGCGTTTCATTAAGGATATGTGGATTTGCATTGAAAAAAAATCCTGTATCTCAGAAACTATCCGACCAATATCGCTGAAAGTTTGCGATAAATTTACAGCCAAGATCCAAATTTGAATACGATAAGATCTATATTATTGGATATCCGAGTATAAATGTATGTACCTATGTATGTGAGTTTAGTAGCTATATGGGTGACCATTTGCACGATAACTTTCAAACGGAAAGACATAGCAGCTTGTAATTTTCAGGGTAGGTTGCGCATCCAAATGGGACAGTTAAGTTCGTTGATGGGCTTAATCGTCCAACTGTTTCGGAGGCATACCCATCTTAAATTTCTTTGTTATTTCCTCAATACCTCAAACTATGTATACTATTCCGATCCAACTTAAACTTGGTACATACTTGTAGATTGCCACGGCTCTAATAGAAAAAAATGTTTTCTTCAATAATTGTATATTTCAGAAACTATTCGTCAGGAACCGCCTAAATTTCGTTCATACCTACTAACCTCCATTTCATAATCGAGTACCGAATTTCAGCTCTATCGACTCCGTATGAGGCGTTACTAGACAGTGGAACATTTGCGCAAAAATCCTGACTTCACATGTCGGATGAATAGTTTCTTATGTATATAATTATTTTCAATGATTTTTCAAAAATATTCTAGTGATACGATCCTCACGAAATTTCGTTAGAATTTTCGCGTCTGCATTCTAAAATAATAACCATGTTTGAATTGGATCGGTTTTCTATTTTTTGAGTTATTGGGAAAATACCAACCAAATTCAGATGGCTATAAATCTAAAACCGGCCCATTATGCCTATATCCAAAACCATATATCGCATTCAGATGCACAACCTTACCTGAAAATTTCAAGTCGTTGTCTCTTTCCGTTTTCAGATTATCGTGACATAAATGATATTTTTCAATAATTTTTTTAAAATTTTCTTGTGATAGATTCTCACAGAATTTCATAAATGGTCCTAGGTTTGTAATCTACAACTACTCGAAGCGATGAGCCGATAATGCCCATTAACGAACTTGTCCGTCCTATAGGAACGCGCCACCTATCCTGAAAATTTCATGTCGCTATTTCTTTCCCTCCTCAATCATCGTGGCAACGGTCGGACGGGCAGAAAATTTTGGCCTCGAATTCATCATCAGGGAGTCGAACCCAGTCGTTTGAGACCATTTTCGGCGAAAAATTCGATAATTACAGACATTTGGGCAAATTGATAACGCGATGTTCCCCATAACATACGCGCAAAAAAGTGTTCATTAGATGAAGGCTTAATTTAAATGGTCTTACACGCGCTTGGCGTTACATGTGCATTGGATACTGAATTCAGAATTTTATGATCTATCCATGGCAAATATGAAAAATGGGGCTGTAATTGAAAATAAATAGTGATGATGTAACTGCTTAGTAACAGGAAAGGGAAGAAAAATCAGAATGACAGCAGAATGTTCCTTAAACTAGCAAGTAATTATTCAAATTTTGACAAATCATTTCTCCGAAAGTATTGGTTTCTCAGAGTTGGGAATGAAATCAATGGATTCTTACTATAGAAGAGCATCATAAAAATTTAAATTCAAAACTTACTTCAATGACTCGCTTCATATGGTGTTTTAACATACATCAGCAAATTATAATTAGGTGGAGGTAACACGGTCAATCTGTTATCAATCTGGCATCAATCTGACATAAATTTTGCCATCAATCCGGACCATCAATCCATCAGTCTACGCATATAAAATCAGTTTCCCATCAATCTGATATCAATCATGGATTGATGATTGCTGTCAGATTGACCCTGTAACCTCCGAATATTCTATGAAATCATAATATTAAGATTAATTATTGAAATTTTGATTAATCATATATCCGAAAGTGTTAGTTTGTTAGAGAATGATATCAATGGATTCTTATGATTAAACTGCAACTTAAACATATTGAATTTGAAATTTGTAATGTATAAATAATTGTTTTTGTCACTCCGATCTTGTCCAATAACGAACTTAACCTAGATATTCATCTCCCAAACCTACTATGAAGATGTCAACTCTCTAGCTCATTCCGTTCGAGAGTTATCGTGTTAACGATGGACTGCCGGACATAATCGATTTTGACTACAGATGTTTATTCGATGAGTCGAACCTAAACATTTTCTGCCAAAAATTCGAAAATTGATGAGCTTTATGTTTCGAGGAACAAGAGTGCCAAAAATAAGTACTTTGCGCTATCTAAACATTCTTCAATATTCCTGAAAGGAGAGAATATAAATTCATTATTCCATACTTTTGACGCTAACTGCATAGATGCGTTTGAATAATAGGACTCAACTCTGAAATAATCTCGCATAGACAAGAAGGTTATAGGTTACACCATGTTACAGTGAATGGTTGGATATCTCAATATGGCTGAAGGATCGGATTCAAAAATCGATACCGCATTTTTCGAACGGAAATGATATATATTCAAACTATCCCAGTTGTTCTCAATTGTACTCACAACCACACAAACTTGTTCTGTCTATTGATCCATGAAAGTGTTCTGAGACGTAGTAGAAAGTACATGCATTTTATCTGCCGAAGGACTCGTGTCATTTGTCACGAAGGTAACTTGAAATGTTCTGAGCTGAATGAATTATGTCGCAGATCTTCTTATAAGGAATGATGATTTGTTGATTTATCGATCCATTAAAAAAACATGAGGTGATAATTCAATTCGGCAGATTGCGAACATTTATTCAACTGAACAGACAAGACATGATCCGAATGATCATTATAACGATTTATTTAATCTGAAATATGGTGTTTGTGGCGATAGTTCTGTTTAGATGCAAGGTTCGAATGCGCCGTGCTGGTATGATGTAGATTTGCACTGGAAGGAACTGTTGATATTGTCATGTGCATACAAGATTATTATAGTCTTTGAATGAGTTTATTTCAAGTGACATTTTTTATAGAGGTATAGAATAAATTTTAGTTGATAATATTCAATATAGAATATATTAATATCATTCAATTTTCAAGTGAAAGTTCTAGATTTTCAATGAGTTCTTTTGTAATATGAATACTAACCCCCGGTTTCTGAAAGGCTGAACAACATAAATGTTTACTAGTCAGTGATCAATCTCTTGTCAACCCTCATCTGAGTTGCGCAAAGCGCAAAAACTCGGACTGATTTGACATTAACAGTTCTGTTAACTTTGACCAGCTTTTCAGAAACCGGGTGTTACTGTATAATATTTTTCAGACTTAATTACCACCCCAAAATGCTAATGGTCGCCAAGGTTTCACGAATTATTTATATGATCCTATTTTTTACAGGCTTGCTCTAAGGAACAGCGTTCTTTCATTTTGTCCAAATGTCTGTAATTATCGGATATTTTGCTGAAAATGGTCGACCAACTCATGATTAATTACAGGTCTAAATCGATTCTGTGCGGCCGGCTGTCCATTCCACGATAATTTTCGAAAGGAAAACTAGAAACTATTTCCTAGATTCCGCTGAAATTCCGTAAAAACCTTTAAGTGGTTCTTTTTACCATCGTGTACAGGATTTCTGTACGATCGGCTTCGTATTTCAGTCATTATTGTGAAAATAATATTTCGTATTGAAATATTGTTTCCTCAATAAACTAAGTTATCTCTTTTTTATGTGACTACTCCTATATAGTTGTAATTGTAATAGGAGAATAACATAAATCGTGGATATTTTTCAGATTAGAATCCATAGGATGTTTTTCTATGGATGTATTGGATGTAAACCTACTGGCAGGAAATAACCAGGAATTACTCATTTGGAATGCCCACAAAGAATGCTTGAATTATTTTTGCTCCTCCATATCAAATGTATGCAGGCCCATGTTGTATTTTGTATATTGTTGTGGGGGTTAACATTGCACTGCGACCTTGAGGTCTGTTGTGTCCCTCCAGAGCTGTCGATGCCATCACCATCTACAGCTCGCCTTCCAGTTCCAGAGTTCTGATAAACGCCAGTATCTGGGATGGCTTCAAGGAGGCTAAGTCTTCGCTCCTGCAAATTTCTTGCCCAAAGCCTTCCTTGCGTTGATTTGAAATGGGGAAGCATTCAGTTATCAGGTGATTAGGAGTTTCATCCTCCACCAACAGAATCTGCCCTCGTCAGATTCTTCTAGCCCTAATCTCATCATATGCTTCCTTAGGCTGCATTGCCCTATGAGGAAAACCAGTGAGGGGGTGCAGCGTGTTCTTACTTAGGTCCAAGTATTTCTTGGATCGGACACTACCAAAGTTCCGGAGGAATTTCTTGGAGTGATACATTCCGAGGAGAGATCTCCAGAAAATACCTCTTTCAGTTTCTTTTTTCATCTGAAATTCACAACTGTAGATGTATCTACCCCACAGTAGGGTTCCGGGCCAATAAAGGAGGTTTATGCTCCTTTCGTAGCCTTTCCTGTGATTCCCGCGTGACCAGGAACCCAGACCAAGGAGACCCTGTTGTTCTTGCCTACTTCATTGAGTTTTCTTCGGCACTCCTATATTAGCTTGGACCCGATATCATAGGAGCTCAGAGCTTTAATAGCAGCTTGACTGTCAGAGTGGATAGCTATATCACATCCCTGATAGTTATATTATATAGATATGCGTGTAAAAATATTATGTATCTCAGAAACTATTGGTCCGATATTGTTAAAATTTTGCAATACCCTTTAAATCCTAATTCTAAAATTATATTAGATATATAAATCTAAAATTTTCAAATTTGAACACGATCGAATTTATAATGTAGGAGTTATAGAAGAAATACTGGAAACCGAGAATTGTTGGGCGAGTTCACTTTCTAACAAAGGAAGTTTAGAAGTTGATTTGTGTAATTGAGGGGACGTCTCGTGGGAAAAAGGTGAAAAAAGAGGGGATTTCAAGTTTATGGGGGGGAAGGGAATGGTTGAAATTGCCGATCGGGCTATAGTGGCGATATTTGTAAAATTTCCATATAATTTGAAGAAATTCCGTAGGTGTCGTATGTTTCCTAAGTAAATCGGGAATTTTGGAAATTTATTTCAAAATTTAGGGGTCATTTCGAGGGCAGTCTAAGCATGCGACCGAATCTGTACAACGGTAGGAAGCTAAAGCTGAAGTCAAAATTTCGATATCGCTTACCATTTTCGAAGGATTTACGAAAGAAATTTTGTTCACGTCCGGACCTCAAATCGCGACAAACTCGATAGTCAAAAAGTAGAGTGATATGGATGCACGCTCCAAAGTGGGACTTGCTCGCGAGTTTATGTCGACGTAAGTAAAGCTGATATTTTTCGGAAGAATTCCAATTTCTTTCGATCAATAAAAAAATTCGACTGTCTGGTTGAATTAGAATGGGTGAGGTTTTAATTTTTCACATTAAATATGCCAATACGGAACGTTCTCGAATGGGTTACTAGACAAAAGGTGAAGATTAGAGATAAAAACCGTCGAATAATATGTAACATGATGATATTCTCCAGAAATTAGAACGCTGAGAAATTATAAATCTGAAAAAAGAGTAAAAGTAACAAAATTCATTCATATACCCCTTTTCTCGCAAATTCTACATAATATATAGCTATTGTAGCGCATTGGTAAATATGTTTGACTAATAAGCTGAAGGTACCAGGATCACTTCCCGTATCCGTAACTTTTCGTTTTCGTTTTTTGGGAGCATGTTCTGGGAAACACAGTGCTATCATTTTGTCCAGATGTCTGTAAGATTCGAAAATGGTCTCAAACGATTAGGTTCGACTCTCTGATGAAGAATTCCAGGTCAAATTTGATTCTCTCCAGCTGGACGTTGCCACGATAACTTGAGAACGGAAAGAGATAGTGACTTCAAATTTTCAGGGTAGGTGACGCGTAAAATAACACGGAAAAGTTCGTCAATGGACATAATTGGCCTAACGGTTTCCGAGTTCTAATTTTGTCTTCAACCAATACAGATTAGATCGAATTGAAACTTGGTAACTAGTTGTAGAATGCAACTATAAAGACGTATTTGAAATTTTGTGGGAATCGTACCACTAGAAAATCAAAAAAAAATTATTAAAAAATACATTTTGAAGCAAGCACTGACGTGAAGTCAGGAGCTTTTTTCGCGCATGTTCTATTGTCCATTCTCCTGTATTGGACATTCTTAATCGAATTTACCATGGTAAATTCGATTAAGAGTGTCCAATACAGGAGAAAAGACAATAGTACATGAGCGCAAAATTTCCTACTTCTTTCAGATCTTGAATAGTGGATCGTTTCGCGACGTCTTTGTGTTAATGCAGTGACACCCCATGGCGATGGGACCCACAGTTTTGGAAGACCTGGTCCATCTAGTAAAGAACCTAATTATCTAACGAATCTTATTGACGGAAGCATACGCAACCATGACATTATTTATCATAATTATTCCTGAACACTATGGAAAACTGCCAAATCGCCTTCAAGAACAGACCGAAATACAGTTGATGATGTGTTAATAAATCAATACCTATGTGAATTTTGAACGGTACAACTTAGAAAATTTACTTTTATGATGTCCCATGACCGAAGTTGCATTTTCTAGGTCAATCTGTCAGAAATATGCATGAAGACATAAATGATCATTTAAACTTTGTACATCTTTTATTAAAAGGTTTCTTTCTGGGTTTTCTCTCCCAAACTCTGAAAAATATCTATAAAATAAAGATTAATTATTGTGTGATTTGCTTCTCCGTAAGAAACACAAGATATTTATCAGAAGCAATCAATTGTACAATATTGCCTAACAAACAACAACGACACAACATCAACGAAGAAACAACTATATCGTAACGAGTCTATGTCAGACTCCTTCGTCAGACGCTTAAGGGAAATCTTTAGAATTATTTTGTTGATAGTTATTCTGAAATTCGAGACTTGTCGCATTGACATTATTTGAAAATCATAGCTAACATAGTTTTACTTTGCATAGAAATTTCCAAGTTCCAACTTCTTTTTCAATAAATTCAGCCAAATATGGTCAATACCAATTGAGCAATTTGCAAAATTGCATTCTCTGGTCAATAAAATACAAGTTGATTTCTTAAGTTACCTTTTAATATAATCAGGTTCTGTCATTACAATCTTGGTATTGCTCCAATCCATCATGTGATCTCGTTGGATTGTACATACATGTTCTGCTATTTTTGATTTCTGTATGTTTTTATTTCTCAAGATATTCTTATGCTCTGACTTTCTAACTTCTAAAGGTCTTGATGTTTCTCCTGTGTATGATTTACCACAAATACAAGGAATATTATATACACAGATTTTTGATATTTGTTTTTCATTCATGAGTTTTGTCTTCGTTAATGAAGACCTAAGATCATCTCGTGTTTTGAAGACGGTTCTTATATTGAACTTAGATTCGATTCTTCTGATTTTTTTCAGAAAGGCCACGAACATAAGGCATCACATTCAACAGATTGGTTTGCTGTTCTTGTTGATTATTCTGTTGTTCTTGATTATTTGCTCTTCTATCTAAATTCATGCTACGTGCATTTTTTTTATAATGCAAAGCAACTGCCAAATATCGTCATCAACATCAAAGTGTAAGTTGGTTCTTAAGATAATTTCCATCATGTTTTAACCTGGGTTGTTCTTGAACTTTGATTAATACTAGAAATTATCAGGAAATGGGGAACGGCTGTGACGACCATAACAAGAGATACCCCAAAACCAAGGACGATAAAAAAGCGGCGTAGTCAGTGCACCCTCGTCAGAAACAAAGTTTCGCACGCGTCTTCTTCAAATCCCAATATAATTCAATCCATCTCTTCAAATGAGCATTAAGTACCTCTTGTGCCACTTTCCATTTCTCTCTCTTCTTCTTCTATCTGGAATTGATATAATTACCTATTTCTCATTTTCTATAATATCTTCAATGTAGTAAATAATGCATAGATAGGAAAAGTGGTAAAAACACATAACCATAACATGATTTTCTGATATTAAATTTGTTGCATTGTGTTCGACAAGCTCTATGTCAAACTTTGGTAGATGATAGCTAGCTAATTCTAAACATCTTACTTCATATGAACATAGGTCTGATTCGTTTTCATCTAGAAGATATAAGCATTTGAAAAAGTAGATTTGCATGTTCAAATTAGTATGCTGACAAACGAAAATACTGATTGATATGGCAACTTTTATCGTTTTAATTGTTCATTTGATACTTTTCGTACGTTCAATAAACAACGCATTATTTCCTTGATTCTTTCACAACCCGAGAGTATGCAGATATTGTGTTTGTACATGGGTATTCTAATGGAAATTCCAGAAAAGCAGCTCGGGTATACCTAGGGAAGTATCCAAATAGATGTTGAAAATGTCATCAAAGCTGTTCTTGGCAACTCTTCAATTAGTGTTCGGCGTGTAACTCCTAGTCTGCATTTATCTCCGAATTTTGTATGGTGTGATTCAAAGAGAGAAATGTTTGATTCATTTCATAGACAAAACCTACAAAATCTTTACATGCTGGAGAATTTTGTCCAGGAACGGGCCTAAAGGGGGGAGATTGGGGGGGACGATCCTTTCCCCGATGTTGAACTGAGTTGGAAAAAATTTCAAAGCTGTTGGAAAAATCTCAAAAAGATTTTTTTTTACCAAAACAAATATTATTATAGCTCATATTATGAGTTATAAACATCATTGGATATTTAATTTGACTTCCCCCCCCCTACATCTTACCCTTCACTGCACAGTTGGAAAATTATCGATGCTTTTGAGAAATTTTTTGAGTGATACATTCCGAGGAGAGATCTCCAGAAAATACGTCTTTCAGTTTCTTCTTTCATCTGAAATTCACTTCTGTAGATGTAGGGGGTTTGTACTCCTTTCTTGGCAAGTGTATTGTCCTCATCGTTTCCTTTAATTCCCGCCTGACTAGGAACACAGACCAAGGAGACCTTGTTGTTCTGTAAACTTCATTGAGGTCTCTTCGGCGCTCCCATATTAGCTTTGATTCGATAACATGGGAGATCAGAGCTTCAATGGCAGCTTGACTGTCACTCGTTACCGAATGTTCCCTCTATATGCTGCCTGCCACCCGAAGCTACGATACTGTAATAGATATAGATCCTTTCATCCACGCATGCTCATGCCCTTCTAACTTTATTCGGTGACAGGACATGATCCCTCCACCCCTTCTATACTTAATATCCAAGAGTCATAACGTTTTCCTTCTGCGAAGGTATTGACGCTCCACCTCAGAAACAATGCTATTTCCCTGAAACTGACTTGCACAGACACATAATTATCATGAGGTTGTCTAACGTTTTCCAGTCTCAACTGATTTTGTCGCAAGTGATTTCTCCGGTCCCTACATTTTTCAACAAATTTTGAAAATAATTCCAAAATTATTCACACCTGTCATCCGCTTATCCCATCGCCTCTGTACTTAAACTGATCCGATTGCTCCTTTATATACACAAAATCCTTTCACTTCGGTTAAAAACACAACACAACAGCATTCCAGCATATCGACAGGCATTTCCTCACCACGTATTCAAAACTGGCCAATAATATCCGAACTACACCGGACGGACCCAACTCTATCGATACTACCGCTACTGACCAGGTCTTTTAGTTCAGACTAAACTCCCTTAAGAAACTTCATTCCAAAAACAAAAACAAGGATCGTACTTCGCAGAGCTCGAACTTCTGCAAAAGCCAACTGCAATGGGATAACTTCTATATGCTGATAGGCGAGGGTTGAAGAAAATTGCAAATTTATGTTACTTAATAAAAATAATAGTTTTCGTTTGAATATAAAAATGATTGATTCACACATAAATCCAAATGGAAAATAGTAAATCCAAAAAATGTTTTCACTGCGCTAATATATGAGCCCTACTCCATCATATGTACGTACATAACAGATACTCTGCAGATACGAGTATTATGTGGTGAATGTAAAAACATCTGAGATGTTTCTGCATGGACATCCATAATACACTGCGCAAAAAAATTAACGCACATTATGGAAATCTCAAATTTATTCTACAACTGAAGGTGTTCTCAATGATAATTATTTTTATCAGAATTATGCATGCATATGTTATCCACTTTCAACGTTTTTCTTCAATACAGATGTTTTTTCCCAGCAGGACTGAAAAAAGATGAGATTATCAGATTTTGAATGTATTGGCTCCATTCTGAAATCAGTTGTTCTCGATCAATCCTAGTGATCAATAGTTTTCTTTCGTTTGATTTTCGACACTAGATCGCTATGCAACGCGAAACACGCAATTTGACCCAACAGGAATGTGCCCTAGCGGTAGTTTAGCGATAAGAAGGGTGGACATACACAAGAATTGCAGAAAGGTTTGGAGTTTCCCATACAAGTGTGTCCAGAATGTTGCAGCGATTCAGGGAGACAGGTATGAATGTCTGAAGACCAGGACAGGGTAGACCACGGGTAACAACTGCCATTCAAGAACGTTACTTGAGAGTTTCTTCGTTGAGACAACGGTTTGCAACCGCTCGCCCCCTTCAAAATCAGCTTGAGCAAACTCATGGGGTGCAAATTAGCACTCAGACAATAAGAAATTGATCAGAGAATATGATTTAAGGCCTCGTGTCGCGGCAAGAGGCCCAGCTCTTACCCCAGCCCATCGAAGGGCGCGTTTGGATTTTGCGAGAGAGCATATCCATTGGGAAGAGGCTGATTGGGAAAGAGTTCTCTTCACAGATGAGTCTAGATTCTGCCTCTACCATTGTGATCGACGTTCCCTTGTATACAGACGTCCACATGAAAGATATGCTCAGTGCAATTTCCTGAATACTACTGGTTTCGGGGGAGGATCGATTATGGTATGGGGTGGAATATCTTTGACTGCTCGCACAGACCTAGTGGTCGTTGATAATGGAGCTATGAATGCTGATACGTATATAAGGAACATTCTTGAAGAGCATGTAGTGCCATTTGCCCCAGACATTGGTGCAAATTTCATTTTTATGGACGATAATGCCAGACCCCATCGTGCGCGCATCGTTCAGGAGTACCTTGAAGAGATTGAAGTCTCTCGAATGGAATGGCCAGCAAGAAGTCCAGATCTCAATCCGATTGAGCGGGTTTGGGACAAACTCAATAGAAGGCTGAGAAGTTCAGAAAATCATCCAGCTACTCTTAATGACTTAGGAATCCAACTCAGAGAAATCTGGGAAGGATTAGATCAGAACATTTTAAGATCACTCATTTTGAGTATGAACCGTCGTTGCCGAGCTGTAATTAACGCAAGGGGTGGAAATACCAAGTATTAAATCACTTATCAGCATTCCAGTATTTTGAAAATTGTTTATTTCTCTTCTTTCACATAAGATTCGATGAAATCCTGAACTTTTCTTCCATTTAATGTGTCTTGTTTCGTTGAAAACCTTCCCGAGAGAACATAAAAAATAAGTTATAAAGTCAATGTAGAGTTAACTTTCTATATAATTGAAATTTTCAGAATGTGCGTAAATTTTGTTGCGCAGTGTATATAGTATTTCATATGAGTAAGCAGTATCAAGAATTTTACAAATAGGATGCTTCACTAATCGATTGGTTTGACTCCCTGAAAATACTATACGGAGAAAGTTATCAACAGAATCGAAATGCAATGAAAATATGAATGCCCTCAATTGACGCCAGCAGATTTAACGCGCTCGTTCATTCGATGGTCAATATATTTCACTTCTTTTTAACACAATACACCACTAAATTATTGGTTATTGCACAGGGTGATTGTTTGAAACCATATATTCATATAAAGATGGCTTTCACCAGAGGTTTATGGTTTAGACAATGAACCAGTGCTACCATATGTACCTCTGGAGATTGAAGCAGTTGTTGAAAATGACAGACAGATTCCAACAACTCGGCAGATCCACGCCATAAAGCCAGATATAGTCCTGCTGGACAAAGAACTCAAGTCATGGTTTGTCGTTGAATTTTCCTCCCCCGCTGAAAATAAGGTGGTGATGAAAAACGAACAGAAGAAGGAAAATTACTAGAATTTAGTGTTCGAACTGGGGGCCCTATATCCAAGGCATAAAGTCTGAAAGGTCGTTCTAATCATAGGATGGCTAGGCGGAATGAGAGCGAAGTATGTGACAGAACTGAAGAATATTCCGGCCTGTATATCCCTGGCCGAGGTTTTGGCTCACATAATGCAGAAATCCGTGTTGCTCGAAACAATTAGATTCAGGTCCCGTCAACGTTGGAGGCCATTTGTAGCATATCTATTTTGTTAATGGGCGCTGTAACGGTAGGACGAAGAACTACTCCAAGGAACGTTTGAGAGGTTCTTTAGTGAATAACCAAATAAAAACTGGAGTCTCACACTCCTTAGAGAGCCGGCCCTTTCGTAGGGAGCCTATAAAAGTTTTCTCTTCTCACGTGATGCACTTGTGCAATTAGCCCCGAATATTTCCCTCAAACAAAAATTGAAAAAGTGTCAAAATATGTCGCGTTTCGGTGAATGCTCAATACAGTTGATGGAGTAAAATATAATTAAAAATGAGCCAAAAAGAGTTAAACTGTCCTCCAGGTCTCTGATGGAAGTTATGGATGGTTTAAGCCAGGGGTGAGTTTCCTTATTTTGCGAATATATACCAGTTGAGTTAGAGCAATGAGATTTGGCGGTTTGGGTAAGTAGCTCAAGTACTTTGATAACCTGGTGAAATAAGTTTTTGAAACTGCGATATTTTACCGTTCATTTGGTGTATCGTTGACACTTGGGGCTCAAGTGGTTACAAAGATGTCATCCAAAGAATCTCACGAACAAATTCTCGATAACGGGTTAGAGAACTATATATAGATCGGCGTTTTCCAGCTTCCCATTTCAATATTGAAATTTTTTCTCTTGATAGTGTCGTTAAGGACCACAGTCTTTATATTTTCAAGATATTAAGAAGTATACATGGTGTTCCAAAAAAGGCTAATCTCACAACTTCCAAAGTTTCAATTGGATACCCTATACACGAGTACTTTGTCATTTTAGATTTTTTTTTAATATTTCATGGTATAATTTAATTGTTAGCATAATTGTATGCATTCCGCAAACAAAAAAAATTCTGCTCACAAACTCGCATTAAAAGTTGGCGTAGAATTCAAAGTATACAGGGAATCACATTGAAAATTTGGAACTTGTGAGATGACTATAGCCTTTTTTGGAACACCATGTATTCTTCTTAATATCTTGAAAATATGGAGACTATGGTCACTAACGACACTCGCAAGAGAAAAAATTTCAATATTGTAATGGAAAGCTGGAAAACGCCGATCTGTATGTTATCGAAAATGTTGTGTGTTCGTGACATTCTTTTGATAACATCTCTGTAACCGCTTGAGCTCCAAGTGTCAACGACACACCAAATGAAAAATAAAAGATCGTAGTTTTGAAATCTTATTTGATATTAATACGGTACCGTGGAAAAAAATTATTAATTTTGAAAAGTAACCCCCCCCCCCTTACCATTTGTTTTAGTGGGGGTTACAAAAACTTATTTCACCAGCGTTTCAAAGAACTCGAGCTGCTTATTCAAGCCGTCAAATTTCATTGTTGTATCTCAACTGGTCCCTAAAATATTTGCAAAATAAGAAAACGTGCGCCTGGCTTAAACAATCGGAGGGCAGTTTAACAACAGAAAGTGCCCAACTAGCAATTTCATATTTTATAATAGTTGTGGAAACGTTTTCAACCAAAATCATATAAAACATTCTTAGTCGCTGAATTGTTTTCAATACGTTCATACAACAGATATAAACCCAGAATTGGCACATTTTATAAAATAATTTTGTCATTCGAAACATTTTATAGAGCTCTTCATAAACATTACATGACTATTTGATGAACATTCTGGCACCATCTAAAAAACTGTTTTGTAATAGCTTTATAAGGTTTTTCATATAAATGTTCTGAAATAAAAATTATACATAGAATGATATCTATAAAATTAATTGATATCAAGTTGGAAATGGCAATCCTGAATTATAACAACATAGAGGAAATATAGATGTCATGTGTCATTATGGTTTACACGAAGCCATTTTATTCCGCGTATGTTCTGGGAAACATCGCGTTATAGTTTTGCCCAAATGTCTGTAACTTTCGAATTTTTTGACGAAAATGGTCTCAAACTATTTAGTTGGACTCCCCAATGAAGAATTCGATGTCAAATTTGATTCTGTCCGGCCGGCCGTCCGTCCGTCCGACCGTTGCCTAGATAACTTGAGAACGAAAAGAGCTAGCGACTTGAAATTTTCAGTGTGGGTGGCGCATTCCAATACGACGGACAAGTTCGTTAATGGGCAAAATTGGCCCAGTGGTTTCCGAGTAATGATTTTGTTTTCAACCAATATGAATCCGATCGAATTGAAACTTGGTGAGTAGTTGAAGAATATGAACCTAAGAACGTTTGTGAAATTTTATGCGAATCGTATGGCTAGAAAATTTTAAAAAAATTATTAAAAAATATTTTTCATGTCACCATAACTTGAGAACGGAAAGAGATAGCGGCTTGAAGATATCAGGTTAGGATGTGCACCAGAACGAGACATTTCAGTTTGTTTATGAGCATAATCGGCCAAACGGTTTTAGAGTTATAGCCATCTGAAATTTTCTGGAATTTGGTGGTTTTTTATTCCTCATTAACTGGAAAAATACTGAACCGATTGAATTCAAACATGTTAATTAGTTGTAGAATGCCAACGCGAAAATGTTTGCAAAATTTGGTGCGGATAGCATTTGTAGAAAATTTTAATAAATCATTGAAAATAAAAAAAAAATTCTATATATCAGTAACTATTCGTTTGAAATTGCTGAAATTTTGCAAGAGTCTTCATAACCTAACTCTACTGCAAAGTTTCAAGTTTTAATACGATCGGTTAAATATTGTTGGAGATTCGAGCATTCTTGTGTGAGTTCAGTAGATGGGTGACCGTTGCCTCGATAACTTTCGAACGAAAGCAGATAAGGACTTATAATTTTCAGGGTAGGTTGCGTATCCGAAAGGGAGAGTTGAGTTCGTTTTCGGGCATAATCGGTCTAACGGTTTCCGAGTTATACCCACATGAAATATTATTTCCTTGATAACTCAAAAAATAAATATTCGATTGAATTGAAGCTTGGTAACTAGTAGTAGAAAATCAACATAAAGACGTGTTTAAAATTTTGTGAGAACCGCACCCCTAGAAAATTTGAAAAAAATGACGAAAAAAAAAATTTAAGAACCGTACCCCTAGAAAATTAAAAAAAAATCACGAAAAAAAAATTGGTTCAGGCACTGACGTGAAGTCAGAAGCTTTTGCGCTTATGTTCTATTGTCCATTCTTCTGTATTGGACACTATTAAGTGTCCAATACAGGAGAATGGACAACATAATTTACCATGGTAAATTCGATTAAGGGTGTCCAATATAGAAGAATGGACAATAGAACATACGCGCAAAAGCTTCTGACTTCACGTCAGTGCTTGAACCAATTTTTATATATACTTCTGCACTTACAGACATATTTTTGGATACACCCAACTAAATTCTCAATGCAAATGAAATTTCTTCGTGAAATGTAGCACTAAAATGACATATTTTAAACGCGCCCCCTTGTTTCGAATGTTCGAAAAATTGAACAAAACAAAAATGTGGCTTGTCAGTCTGATAATCATTTGTACGAAAATGTATTCCAATTTGTTCTACAGATTATTTTTGAGTCATTTCATGCTCTTGGATGGTTGAAATATCTACACACTGGTGATTTTTAGTGTGTTTAAAACACTCCCCACTCTGAGTAATCACAAATGTCGCCATGTTTAATGGCGTTCTCTTATAAAATGATTTTGCATCAGTTTCAATCATTTCGTGGTAATTTACCTACTCTAAAGCTACTATAAAACATGTTATTATTATATACCGCGTGAAAGTCAACATAGCCTGCAAAATCAGTGAAACAGTTAACGTTTTCCTGTGGAATATCTGATAAATACATATTTTTGCAAGGAAATTCAAAAGAACAAATAACAGGTAACCTGATGAACGTATCTTATTAATAAGTCGATATCTTAAACACAAACATGATTGTGGTGATAATTTTGTACCTATAGAAAATTGTCTTCAGCACATCTTCAGCAGTAGCATAATGTTTCCTGAACCTATATATATAATTCCAAATTAAAAAACAACGATATGTTACCCATGTTATTATTGTACCTTCAAATCTTGATTAACTGCGAAGTAATTAAGTTATGCATAGGTAAGACATTTGTTCTGGAAGCAAAATTGTAACTTAAAGCACTCCTACATAACTGTTTTATGAGGTTATACAGAACATCTTTGAAATATTTTTTTAATATATTTAAAGTAGAATTATAAATATCCCCAGAATTAATAAATAAACCATTAAAAAGCAATTAAGTTATATAAGCAGAATTGTTTTATAAGTTGGTTATTAAACTTTTAACAAATGGTTATGTAACAGTTTTATAACATATTTCATAATTCTGCTGTATAGACTTTTTCACGATAAGTTTATAAAGTATTTCGATTATCCACAACATAATGAAGTTTATGTAGCTTTAATATAATGAATTGATATTTTGGAAGCACTAATATGATACTTATGAAATATATTAGTCGCGAATCATTGGAGTTATAATACAACTTTGCTGGTTGGGCGCCCATAGGCGTTTTGGCGAAAATATGAACGGACTGGACATTCAATACATTCAAGCAGAACGGTGAGGAATATAAGGACCAGATAAATTTACATTCAATCGTGTTATCTTATTAATATTACATTTATTTGTTTTCGTATTTTGGCGAAATAGCACGAGTCCGAAGGACGAGAGAGGACGAAATATGAAAATAAACTCATGCAATTTTCAGATAACATGCTTCCTTGCAAAATTATCGGTAATTTTTATGCAGTTGTGCAATTATAACCGATAATTCAATAAGTGACGACTATTTTATCTCTCTAAGCCTATCTAACCTATTACACCTGACGAGTGTCATTGTTTAACTCGTTGTTGAATATACGATATATGAAGCCGTGATTACGCAGAAATGCTGTAATTTTGTCAATTGCGAGAACGAAGCCCCTCTCTTATCCTCATTCAAATCCGCAAATTCTGGATTCCTGTATCTGCTAAATATATAATGTGTATTTATTAATAACCTGGACACCTGTCTTCTGGATAGCAGCGACATGCATCAAACGAAATATGAAATGTTGAAACTCGCATATTGGTCACACGCGATAGAGCGTCGCAAAATTTTGATCGGCCTTGCGGTTCATCCCACCCATAAATGTCCTGTATCCGATTTTCCCCCATGTGTTTTTAGTTAAAAATCGAGTTCGATTCTGATGAGCATAAGGCGTACGATTCGTGTGGAAACTGGTTCTGTCAAGATTAGATATCATTCAGTGACGAAGGTATGTGTGTGGGTGAATATTTTGTTATGAGTGATAACGTGAATGGTCCCCGGAAGTATTTCATTACACCATACATACGAAATCGAAGAATTAAGAATCTGCTCGGATTATTTCTGTTCTTCGTGAGTGCATGCAAGTTTTCACATATCGTTTCATTTTGTTTAATTGTCAGGAATTTCAGATAATTTCTTAAAATAATGCCTGAAATGTGCGTTAGTCTCCTTTCTGAGACTAATAATTTGCATTCGAAACTACTTCCATTTTATGAAATGCGAAAAAAATGGTTGCTAATTCCACACAGGTGTGCAATGTTTGTTCGAAATTGACTAAGTCTCTATATCACCATACACCATGCCAAAAAAGTAAAGTAACTCGTCAATAATTCTTATACGAAGAATAATTAAGGAAAATCCTCGCACCCGTCGATGTTTAATTTCAAAAGCAATTTATGGTATGCTTTTTGCGCGTATGATCTGGGGAACATCGCGTTATAGTTTTGCCCAAATGTCTGAAACTTTCGAATTTTTTGACGAAAATGGTCTCAAACGATTTAGTTCGACTCCCCAATGAAGAATTCGAGGTCAAATTTGATTCTGTCCGGCCGGCCGTCCGGCCGTCTGGCAGTCCGGCCGTTGCCACGATAACTTGAGAACGAAATGAGCTAGCGACTTGAAATTTTCAGGGGGGTTGGCGCATCCCAATACGACGAACAAGTTCGTTAATGAGCATAATCGGCCCAGTGGTTTCCGAGTAATAATTTTGTTTTCAACCAATATAAATCCGATCGAATTGAAAATTGGTGAGTAGTTGTAGAATATGAATTTAAGCACGTTTGTCAAATTTCGTGCGAATCGTATGGCTAGAAAATTTGAAATAAATTATTAAAAAATATTTTTGTTGTCACGATAACTTGAGAACGGAAAGAGATAGCGGCTTGAAGTTTTCAGGTCAGGATGTGCATCAGAACGAGACATTTCAGTTCGTTTATGAGCATAATCGGCCAAATGGCTTAAGAGTTATAGCCATCTGAAATTTGGTTGTTCTGTGTTCCTCATTAACTCGAAAAATACTAAACCGATTGAATTCAAACATGGTAATTAGTTGTAGAATTCCAACGCGAAAATTCTTGCGTAATTTCTTGAGGACAGTATTTGAAAAAATTTTAAAAAAATCATTGAAAAAAAAAAATTCTATATATCAATAACTATTCGTTTGAAATTGCTGAAATTTTGCAAGAGCCTTTATAACCTAACTCTACTGCCAAGTTTCAAGTTTTAACACAATCGGTTGAATACTGTTGGAGATTCGAGCATTCTTGTGTGAGTTCAGTAGATGGGTGACCGTTACCTCGATAACTTTCGAACGAAAGGAGATAAGGACTTGCAATTTCCAGTGTAGGTTGCGTATCCGAAAGGGAGAGTTGAGTTCGTTTTTGGGCATAATCGGTCAAACGGTTTCCGAGTCACCTGGAATATTATTTCCTTGATAACTCAAAAAATAAATATTCGATCGAATTGAAGCTTGGTATCTAGTAGTAGAAAATCATCATAAAGACGTGTTTAAAATTTTGTAAGAACCGCAACCCTAGAAAATTTCAAAAAAATCACGAAAAAAAAAATTGGTTCAAGCACTGACGTGAAGTCAGAAGCTTTTGCGCGTATGTTCTATTGTCCATTCTTCTGTATTGGACACCCTTGATCGAATTTACCATGGTAAATTCGAATTCGAATTCGAATGGACAACATAATTTACCATGGTAAATTCGATCATGGGTGTCCAATACAGAAGAATGGACAATAGAACATACGCGTAAAACCTTCTGACTTCACGTCAGTGCTTGAACCAATATTTTGAATTTGATATTTCTTACCCCCTACGCCCTGCACCCCTCTACTTGATTTTTTTCATTGGGAATATATGGATTGTGATACATCAAAAAAGGTAATTCGAAACCTACTCAACGGTGCAAATGAAAGTAAAATACATAGGTTGTGCCGTTTTTTTCATTAAAACATTAGAAAATAATCAATTGGGAATGGTTACTCGCTTTTTGAAATCGACGAGTTTCCTATACAAGGATGGAAAATAATTTTTTGTATTATATTTTCGAATTGAGCACCGTTGACTGCTTGACAATGTGCAAGCCGTTCTTCGAAACTTCTCAATGAATTATTCAACGCAGCAACAGGTATTCTTCCTACCTCTCCCTGAATTTTTAGTCGCAGGTCTTCCAAATTATTTTGGTAAACAGTACTCTTAAAATGGCCCCGCAGTAGATAGTCGAGAGGGTTCAAATCTGGAGATCAGGGTGACCATTTAACTGATCCTCTTCTACAAATACATTTCGCAGGAAATGTGCCATCAAGATACCTCCTCACTTCAATTCCATAACGCGAGGCCCACTAACTTGTTGGAACCAAATAATGTCAGCTACTTGTCCATTCTCACCGGTAAAGAGATCAATGACTGCAGGTAATAATTGATTCCTTAGTAACTCTAGATAAGAGTCTCTAATCAAATTTCCTTTTATAAAAAGAGGTCCAATAATATGATGGCCAATTGTGCCGAACCACACATTTAATTTTTCGGGATGTTGGATGTGAACACAATGAGGATTTGATGTGTACCAGAAGCGACAATTATATCGATGGACAGACCCATTCAAGTAAAAAGTAGCTTCATCCGTAAAAATTATTCTCGATCAAAAGGTATCATCCTCATTGCACCTCTCCTGCATTACTTCACAAAACTGCGCTCGTCGGTCGAAATCGACATCAGATGATTCTTGTGTGCTTTGATTCTGTATGGGTGAAACTCAGTTCTTCTAAGAAGATTACCAACTGACTGCTTACTCACATCGAATTCGTCGGCCAGGTTTCGTGTAGATTGTTTCGGATTCTCTTCTATGGGAAGTAATATATCGAGGGCCTTATCGCCATATGTCGTAGTTGAAGGTCTACTAGATTTTGGACAGTTTTTAACATTTCCAGTTTGTTCGAAATGTTTAACCACCCGACAAACAGTAGTTTTCCTAATGGGATTTCTGTCTTGAACACGCTCATTAAAAATTACGCAAACTTTTTCATAGGTCCGCTTGCGATCCCCATGGCCCAGAAATATCAAGATTACTATTCGCTGCTTTTCACTCAATTGATTTATATCGGGTGGAAAATTCTCGAGAAATATGATATTATTCGCCTTGAGATCAGGTAGCAACCAAAATGATACCATACATGTTGTCATCTTTAGTTGATCAGCTAAATTGACGTAAGAATATTTATTCAAGAAAAACTAAACTTTTTCTTGACCTGCTCACTTTGTTTCGAGAGCACCTTCATGTGTGTGGAAGCGACACCACCATCCGTATCTGTTTATTGTTTTATTTGTGATCTAAAACATTAACTCGTAGCAAATTTGGCATAAGTGTTCGAGTCGCTGTTTTTTGGGCGTATGTTCTAGGGGAACATCGTTCCCCTAATAGACTAATTCGGACTCCCTGATTACGAATCCGGTGTCAGATTTTTGGGTGCCGTACGGCCGGCCGGCCGGCCGGCCGTAGGCACGATAACAGGAGCACCGAAGGTCCTATCGACTTCAAACTTTCAGGGTAGGTTTCTGATCAAAATGCGACGGTTAAGTTCGTTAACGGGCAAAATCGGCCGGACGGTTTAGGAGTTATAGACATTTAAAATTTTGAGGTTATTTCCCTGATATTTCAGGAACTAAAGAAGATGTTGAATCGAAACTTGGTAGTCAGTTCGAGGATATAAACGCGCAACTTTTGGCAAAATTCTGTTATGATCAAAATGTTGGTAATTTTTAAAAAAATATTTCTTTTAATTTTTTCGAAAAAAAAATTTTTTTTTCGTGAACTATTCATCAGATTGCAACAAAAACTTGTACTAACGTCAATTGTAGTATTTTGCAACATTGTGCAAAATTTTGGCTCTATACGATTTCAATTTCTGGAGATATAAGACAAAATGTGTCAAATGTCCTGGGTCTCTCTCAGTATTTTCATCGATTATTCTATGAACTCTTTGAATTCCACCGAAAACAAATTCAAAGACATAAACATAAAGAATCAAGTCATAGTTTAGACGTCGAAAGAAGGACGATGTTGATCGACTTGAAAAGGTACCTATTTCAAGAAATGCAATAATGAAATGCTTAATTTTTTTTATGGTCACAGAAAATCGTCACAAAAATCTATTTACCTCATTTGACGGCTGTTTGTCAAATCAATTAATTCCAATAATTGATGTCAGATTTCCTACATACCAAGTTCAAACACATTTTATTATATGGAAAACACTTATTATGATCACGTTCTACAGGAATTGATACTAAATAGAAGCTAGATGAAGATTATTGTAATGGAAAATTTGTGTTCCAGAATAATATTAAGGTATTCAACATGATACTGCTTTTTTTCTTTACTGGTCAGTACGGGCCACAAGGAAGATGAACATGCGCCCAATAGCTCCTGTCCACAGGGCTTGAACCAATTTTTTAACTAATTACGGTGCTTTGATTCAGTCTGATTAGTATTTTTCGTGTTATTGGGAAAACAAAATTGCGAATGGCTATAGCTCTGAAAACACTTGATGCATTTTGCCCATTAGCGAACTTATCCGGTGCAATTGGACTCCAAACCTACCCTGATAATTTCAACTTTCTAGCGCATTGCGCTTGAGCGTTATCGTGCTGTCGGTCGTACATTATCAATTTGACCTCGGATTCTTCAATCAGTGAGTCGAAACTAATCGTTCAAGACCATTTTCGGCCAAATATTCGAAAATAATAGACATTTGGACGAATTGATAGGGTACTCTGTTCAGGTGAACAGCGCGCCAAAAACAAACAGAGCAAGCTGAATAGAATCGTTTAAAAAAGTCTTCCGAATCATTCAATCAAAACAAAACATAAATGATAACCTAGGATGATTCTCTCAATTCGGATCGTCTCAAGGGTTAAGGGTTAAAATTAAAAGATCTTTTTTTCGAAAATGGATTTGTGTGAAATTGGAAAAACTCATTAGGTACTCATTAGTTCTGATTCTGAATCGCAAACTCATTAGAATGTTTAATGAATGGAAATTCAAGATATATGAAATGGTGAATAAAGTATGCGACAAGATTTATTTCCAACCGCATTCCACAAATGATCTCATCCGGCTAATTGTTGTAATAGTGGTTTTATAAATCTCCGGAGTTCTGGCCCAGAATTCGAATTGGGACAAAGATGTTGTGGATTAGTTTTGAGATTCCTGTACGCCTAACGGTTTTCTGGTGCACTATACCACATACATTCAATGGACATTGATTCATGAATTAAGTAGTGCTAAATGACGATAATTCAAGTTCCTGCGAACGCTGTAAATCGCAAATAAAATATTTTTTCTACAAACGTCAAAAAATGACAAGGTTCGCGCATTGAAAACAATATGCGAAGTGGCCCTTTTTTTCATTTTCCTTCGTTACCATGACACCGTGCGCGAAGTAGTGTGCGAAGTACTTACTTCGCACACTGCATGTAAACTATATGGAGTTTTTATATTTTAACCTTTATGTTCCTCAATCAAACAAACAAATGCCATTTTATTATCATAGTTACAGTATTTACTTGATTTGGAAAAACATTTTAAGCAAGTTCAATACTATTTTTCATATTAAGCTATGCATGTTACTTATTTTAGAACAATATTTTTGGCGTTTGTAGAAAAAATTTTGTATGCATCTTATGCGCGAAATACTTTGGTGATCTCGACTATTTCTCAGTTCTCGATCACCAAAGTAGCATTTCGCGCACTAGATACAAAAATAACTATTTTCGTCGACGTCTATGAAAAGTGACATAACGTACTAATTTGCGACCGTAAAATCGACCATTATTGAAGGCAGGTACTTTGCGGAGGAGTAAGTACTTTCTCGTCCGCAGAATTACTTACGGTTCTGCTCCGGATAGCAAGCAGGCGAGACAATAGACAGTTTTTCGCCGGGGTGCATATTACATTTTTTCGTCGGCCTCCTTATATTTTAATGAATTTCTGACCTCTTAAATAATTTCACAGTAGCAAATAACACTTACACTTATGTTTGTATTGAACCGTATCCATAGAAACCACAGCACTGACAGCAATTCTTGCAGACCCTTATGTTTGTAATGAACCGTATGTAATTCTGCGGACGAGGGAGTCAGTTTTTCGTCCTTGATAAATGAATAACTATTTTTGTCAAACTCTATGAAAAGTGACATTTTACGTACTTATTTGCATTCGCAAAATTGTCTATTATTGAAGGCAAGAACTTTGCGGACGACAAAGTACTTTCTCGTCCGCTGTGGTCACTATGAACACGGCATGATAGGGTTCAATACAAACATAAGTGTATGTAAGAATAATACTGACATAACTGCCAGTAAAGCAACAAAGGCTTTGATGGCGTGCAGGAGTCTAGCCGGTAAGACATGGGGCTGCAATCCTAAGATACTGCAATGGATGTACGTCATGATTGTAAGACCCAAAATTACGTACAGGGCAGTATTTTGGTACTTAAAAATTAGCGAGAATTGTACGAGGAAAACCCTCGACAAAGTACAAATGCTGACCTGTGTGTGTATCACTGGAGCTATGGGAACCTTCTTACCAGGGCGCTTGAGATTATAACAAATCTCACACCACTTCATCTAGTGATAGAGCCCATGAAGCCATTCTCAGATTATCTAGGAAAGGATCAGGTAGTGAGAGTATTAAAAACTGAAAGCCTGGTCCTCTCTTACCAGGTACATTTCAGCAGCCAATCTTCCTAGTGACGAAATGATCAAGGAAGTAGGCATTGAAAAGAACTTTTCTACGATGCTTGGTAGGAAAAAGACTGGAATACGGAATCCACCACCCAAGTCCTTAAAAGAAATGCCATTAAATGGTACACAGACGGTTCAAAAACCACTGAAGGAGCTGTCGCTGGAGTATATGGTCCAGGCACCAATACTCACTATCGCTAGGCAATAGAAAGATGCGTGGAGATGAACCTAGAAAGAAACTATCGGAGATGTGATATATCAATCCACTCTGACAGTCAAGCTGCTATTAAAGCTCTGAGCTACCATGTTATCGAATCCAAGCTAATATGGGAGAGCTGAAGAAAACTCAATGAAGTAGGCAAGAACAACAGGATCTCCTTGGTCTGGGTTCCTGGTCACACGGGAATCATAGGAGATGAGGACGCCAACACACTTGCCAAGAAAGGAGCACAAACACCCTTTTTTGGCCCGGAACCTTATTGTGGAGTTGGTAGACTCACCTACAAAAGTGAATTACGGACGAAAGAAGAAACTGAGAGAGGTACTTTCTGGAGATCTCTCCCCGAAATGCATACCTCCAAGAAATTCCTCCGGAACTTTGATACTGTCAGATCCAAGAAATACATGGACCTCAGTAAGAACAAGCTGCACCTCCTCACTCGCTTCCTCACAGGGCAATGTGGCCTCAGGAAGCATATGAGGAGATTAGGGCTAGCAGAAACTGACGAGTGCAGATTCTGTTGGGAGGAGGATGAAACTCCTGATCACCTGACAATGGAATGCCTCACCATCTCAAACCAACGCAAGGAATGCTTTGGGCAAGAAATATGCTATGCTCTGGATGGCTTGAAGCCATCCCAGATACTGGAGTTCATCAGAACTCTGGAACTGGAAGGCGAGCTGTAGGTGGTAATGACATCGACAGCTCTGAAGGGAGGGCACAATAGACCTTAATGTCGCAGTGCAATGTTATCCCCTACAACAATATACACTATATAACTGAATAACACTGTCAGTGCTGTGGTCACCATGGATACGATTCAATACAAAGATAAGTGTAAGTGTCATTTGCTATTGTGAAATTAATTAAGAGGTCCGAAATTCATAAACATATGTGGAGGTCGACGGAAAAATGTAATATGCACCTCGACGAAAAACTGCCCATTGTCTCGCCTGTCTCGTCTGTATTGTAGCCGAGTCTGCAAGTTGCTATCCATGGTCGTGCCTCGGATAGCAATTTGCAGACTCGACTATAAAAGACAGTTTTTCGTCCTTGGTACATAAATAACTATTCTCGAGAACTAATCAATTCGAAATATAAATGTCACTTACATTAATGCCTCCAAGATGAATGTAGCTAATTGCTAATAACTTAAATATACACGGTGAGATATTATACGTCTATTAATCATCACCAAATCATTGCTAATTGCTAACAACTTTGAGTTTCCTTATAAGTAGTATGTTACGTTTGATGTTCTAGTAGTTTGTGGTCATCTCTTACCACATTTAAACAAGTGTTTACACTCGCAACACTGTCATATAGTTTACATCTGATTGCGTGACTCCCTCTGGCGACCAGAGGATGAACATTGCCCAAGGCTTCCGCATCACAGAGGGTTGTAGTTCGTGATGCAATTTGTCAAATGCGATTATACATGGTGTTTCATGAATGATTGTACAGGCTTTCAGTGCAGATGCAGGACATTTTTGTGGGTCTAAATCAGTGTTCTAAATATGTGTGTTTTTCTTGTTATTTTATTTTTTTAAGTTAGAGTTTATAGGTTATTGTACCTCAACTCTGTAAATTGGTTTAATAATAATAATAATAATAATAATAATATTCGTTTAAGAGATACAGGTTGTCTTATGTATTTTATCAAACATTTTCAATCAGCATTACTCTTGAAGGCCTGCATGGATATTCATGAACATTTCAGGAATGTAGTATAGGCCGATACCTAATATTTGCTCATAATGACAATGAATACTCTTTCAAACAAACCTTTTGGCAATAATGGCACACTTCGCAACAATATTTTGTGAACCATCGAATATCTGGAATTTTCTATCTATATATATAAAAGAAAGTCGTGTTAGTTACTCCACTTATAACTCAAGAACGGCTATACCGATTTGGCTCAAAATTGGTGGGGAGGTAGCTTAGAACCAGGAGACGGACATAGGATACTTTTTTGTGTTATACAGTGTGTTTTTCTTTCAACGTCAATTAAAACTTGCTGTTTTTCCTGCCATAATCCTACAATTTTAGTCATGTGTGTTTAAACATAAACTTTCGAGGCATGCACCATTGAAAATAAAGCATTACTGTACAGGGAGTAATTTTTCTCATGGCACAATTGTACGTGATTGAAGTGATGTGTGTCACAAACAAAGCATTAACTAAATAGGTACCTTGGATGGATTCTCATAATGTATTCGTCCGAAATCTCCATACAGGGTGTTCTTCTTTTAACGTCAATTGCAACTTGCTGTTTTCCATGCCACAATCGTACAATTTCATTCATTTGTGTTAAAAAATAAACTTTAGAGGGATACATCATTGAAAATAAATCATTACTGTACAGGGTGTTTTTTTTCTAATTGCACAATTGTACGTTCAATTATTGAGACATAAAGGGATTGTATAGAAACGGTGAATATAAACTATCTATATTTTATGACAAACGTGTATAATAAAATCTAAAATCTGCTTATTTATTGCCTCTAAGGCGGAACAAGGTTCGCTGGGTCAGCTAGTTTATAATAAACACGGACCTGTGTGCCTCCGAAAAATGCGTTAATACATATTGAATGAATTGAATTTCTCAGTATCATGAGTTCAGGAATGTGGTGCATCTTATTTCACCCAATACACAAATTCAGGGTATCAAATTCAGATTACCCAAAAACTTGTTCAAAAACATGGTTCAAATGATAGAAATTCTCATTCTCGAATTATTTATCTTCGAAAACTCTTTGTTTTGATTGACTGAAACAGATGGTAGCAGAATCAAAGATTTCATAGAAACCAAAACATAAGTTTGAAAATTAATTTGATTGAAAAGTGAGTTACAACTATGACAGGTAAACTAAAAAACTGTTAGTTATTTGCTCTCAGGAGTTGATAGCTCTGTATACCTAGCTGTAACAAATTAATATTCCTATTCTGACTCATTATCAAAGGGACCTTATGACTGTCCTGCAAGATCCCCAGATCTTAGGTAAATGCTTGGATGATTTCGTCTGGGGTCTCTTGAAAATTAAAATTTAATCCGAAGAGACCGTGGATCGTTGGAGCAACTGATTAATCATTTAAAAGCTTCATGTGAAGAGATACGAAATCGTCCAGAAATTATAAAAAAAGATGTAGCGCGTTTGATCACAAGAGCTAGAAAATGTGTAGAAGAAAGAGGGGGTATTTTCGGAATCAAAGTTATGATTTTTTCTCCCATTTATTGTCATTTGTTTTCAGTTTAATGTTTATAAGATACATTTTACATTTTAATTCGTAAGTCCATTTCATGATAGTCGGATTAAATTTTCAATGTTATATCCAGTGTCAGTTGCTAAATATCGGTCTAAGCAACCGAAACACAAGCAACTATTCCTTCACATACTAAATCGAGTTTTCGGTTGTTTGGCATAAAATCTTCAATTATGCTAACACATGTGTTTCCCTCAGTCTACAAAAGAATTTTCAAAGATGAATAATTCGAAAATGGGTGTTTCTATCAGTTCTATTTTCAGGTACAAAGGTGATCAAATGTGGAACTCCTAAATTCATGTGTTGAATGGAATACGACGCAGCACTATAATTAAGAGGTGTTACTGACAATTTCAATTAATTCATAATGAATTAACGCATTATTCGGAGATTCACAGGACCGTGTTTATTTCAAATTGAAAATTTCAAATATTCAATGGTTCTTAAAATATTGATACGAAGTGTGCCGAGAGGCTTATTTGAAAAAGTTTTTTTTGTAGATTCTGAGGAAAAGTTCACTTCTTGAAAATTTGAGGTACAGGGTGTTTTACAAGATGTGGAATAATGAAAATAATTTTCTCAGTCCGGACCTGCGCTATCAACAAGTCATTCTGAACGAACATTAGGCATAGGCCTATACTCAATCCCTGAAATCTTCATGGAGATCGATGCAGGCCTTCAAGAGTTACGCCAATTGAAAGTTTTTCTTAAAATACATAATACATCCCGTATCTTTAAAACGTATGGAGGGTGAGTCTTTGACCACTGCATTAATTTTAACCAAAGATTCCTCTCATCAAATGAAACACTTTTTTCATTTAACATTTTTCCAAATTCAGCTCAGGTAAAAAGATACAGGCTGTTGAAATTTTGAAAAAAAAATCAGTTTTTATTTTGTAGCTTTGACATCCTTTTTTCGAATAAAATGAATGTTGGCGTAAAGTTTCCTATAACTACGATACATAGTTTACAAATATTAGTTATTTTCTACTTCTACTGGTTTTCTAGTTATGGACTCGTGGATTCATAAAACTAAAGGAAATTAGCATAAAGAAAGCATATGCAGTTTTTCTTGAGTCATTTCAAGAATATTCCATCGTTTTAGAACATTATATTATTCATCATCATTTCTCCTTAAACGCACCGTTTTCGAGATATTCTTCATTGAATGTTTTAAAATGGAAAATTCCAGAAATTTCACAACTTTTATGGATCCGTCCCTGAGCGTTGGAATCCCGAATCAAGCTGTGAACCACGTTACCATGCCTTATTCTCGTCGGCCAACAATGTCATAGATAATTTCTATGCGGGAGTGTATTAGCACGTTGTGAAATCTTTAAACGCTTGTAACTTTTTACCTGAGCCGAATCTGGAAAAATGGTAAATGAAAAAAGTGTTTCATTTGATGAGAGGAATCTTTGGTTGAAATTAATGCAGTGGTCAAAGACTCACCCTGTATAGTTAGGACATATTTCGAACACGGATTTAGACTCACCAATATGTCCTGCGTCTTCACTGAAAGCCTGTACAATCATTCGTGAAACACCCTCTATGTCCGGCAATACAAATCCGGTACCCGTGGAAGGGTTGAGTTTCCTTAATTCACTCTTTCTCCTATTTTTCTCAGTACCTAAATCAGTGATCTGTAATCTGTAAATTGGTGGATCCATTTTGCGTGCATGTTCTGGGGAACAACGCGTTCTCATTTTGTCTAAATGCCAGCAATTTTCGAATTATTGCCAAAAATGGTCTCAAACGATTGGCTTTAACTACCTGATGAAGAATTCGAGGTCGAATTTGATTCTGTCCAGCCGCTGGCACGATAACTTGATAGCGGAAAGAGATATCGACGACCCAACACGACGAACAAGTTCGTTAATGGGCAAAATTGGCCCAACTGTTTCCGAGTAATAATTTTGTTTTCAACCAATACAGATCGAATTGAATTGGTGAGTAGTTGAAGAATACAGACATAAAGAGGTATGTGCAATTTTGTGAGAATCAAAACTGGAAATTAAAAAAAAATAAATTTTTTAAATATTGTTCTTCTCACGATAACTTGAGAAGGGAAAGAGATAGCGACTTGCAATTTTCAGAGTATAGGTTGAGCATCCGAATGAAATATTCGAGTTCGTTAATAGTAAGAATATGGGCGATTAATAATCGCCTAACCAGTTCTGGAGTTATATCTATCTGAAATTTGGTTTTTATATCAGCTCGTATCACTAGGAACTTTACATCCAAGTTCCAAATTTGAACTCGATCGGATCTATATTGTTGGAGATCTGAGCAGCATTGAATGAGTTCGGTTGCTGCATGGGTGACCGTTGCCACGATAACTTTCGAACGGAAAGAGATAGCGGCTTGCAATTTCCAGGGTATGTTGCGCATCTGAATGGGACAGTTACGTTCATTGTTGGGTATAATCGGCCAAGCGGTTTCAGAGTTATACCCATCTGGAATATTGTTTTCTCGATAACTCAAAAAATATATATCCGATCGGAATTAACCGGTAAATAGTTGTAGAATACCGACGCAAATAGGTTTGTGAAATTTTGTAAGGTCGTATCACTAGAAAATATAAAAGAATATCTCACGATTACTTGTGAGCGCAAAGACCTAGGGACTTGCAATTTTTAGTATAGGTTGCGCATCCGAATGCGGCATTTGAGTTAGTTAATAGGCATAATCAACCAATTTATCTGGAGTTATTCGCATCTGAGTTCTTATTGTTATTTTCTCTATAACTCAAAATATACAAATCTGATGCAACTAAAACAGTGTAACGCTTTGTAAATGATACAAATCGACATATGATACAAGAGCTTAGGGAAAAACCTCAGAAAAATACCCTGTCTCTCCATAAGTGCTGTGATTTGAAACAATTGAATTTTTTACAAAAAGAGCGGAAGTTTAAAACATTGATGGGCATTCACTCCTTCAATATGGATTCCTTGGTCAAAAAACGGAGAGGTTTCTCCAAGGTATCTGAAACTCAACCTGAAAAATATAAATACAAGAGGAGAGAAACAAACAAATTAAAAATAATACATGACCTTTCAAAAGTCCACACTCACAAATATACTCCTCTGTAGCCACATGAATCTCCTTACGAAGAATCGCCTCCGCTAATTTTCAAAGATATTCACTATTGTACTCAGAAATCCCTTCAATATTTGAATTTAAAAATGGGTTCAAGCCCTGTGGACAGGAGCTTTCTGGCACTCTAGTTCAAACAGACAAATTATATCTCCGAAAGTATCGGTTTCTCAGAGTTGGGAATTATATCAATGTATTCATATGATAGTACTGCATCATAAAGGAAATTCAATTCAAATAATAGTTTATTTATCAAGATTAAATGAGCAATTATGAGAATGAGAACTGCACCATGATGAACATTGATGAACAAGTTCGTTAATGAGCATAATCGGCCCAGTGGTTTCCGAGTAATAATTTTGTTTTCAACCAATATAAATCCGATCGAATTGAAAATTGGTGAGTAGTTGTAGAATATGAATTTAAGCACGTTTGTCAAATTTCGTGCGAATCGTATGGCTAGAAAATTTGAAATAAATTATTAAAAAATATTTTTGTTGTCACGATAACTTGAGAACGGAAAGAGATAGCGGCTTGAAGTTTTCAGGTCAGGATGTGCACCAGAACATTTCAGTTCGTTTATGAGCATAATCGGCCAAATGGCTTAAGAGTTATAACCATCTGAAATTTGGTTGTTCTGTGTTCCTCATTAACTCGAAAAATACTAAACCGATTGAATTCAAACATGGTAATTAGTTGTAGAATTCCAACGCGAAAATTCTTGCGAAATTTCTTGAGGATAGTATTTGTAAAAAATTTTAAAAAAATCATTGAAAAAAAAAAATTCTATATATCAATAACTATTAGTTTGAAATTGCTGAAATTTTGCAAGAGCCTTCATAACCTAACTCTACTGCCAAGTTTCAAGTTTTAACACAATCGGTTGAATACTGTTGGAGATTCGAGCATTCTTGTTTGAGTTCAGTAGATGGGTGACCGTTATCTCGATAACTTTCGAACGAAAGGAGATAAGGACTTGCAATTTCCAGTGTAGGTTGCGTATCCGAAAGGGAGAGTTGAGTTCGTTTTTGGGCATAATCGGTCAAACGGTTTCTGAGTTATACCCACCTGGAATATTATTTCCTTGATAACTCAAAAAATAAATATTCGATCGAATTGAAGCTTGGTAACTAGTAGTAGAAAATCATCATAAAGACGTGTTTAAAATTTTGTAAGAACCGCAACCCTAGAAAATTTCAAAAAAATCACGAAAAAAAAAATTGGTTCAAGCACTGACGTGAAGTCAGAAGCTTTTGCGCGTATGTTCTATTGTCCATTCTTCTGTATTGGACACCCTTGATCGAATTTACCATGGTAAATTCGAATTCGAATGGACAACATAATTTACCATGGTAAATTCGATCATGGGTGTCCAATACAGAAGAATGGACAATAGAACATACGCGTAAAAGCTTCTGACTTCACGTCAGTGCTTGAACCTATATTTTGAATTTGATATTTCTTACCCCCTACGCCCTGCACCCCTCTACTTGATTTTTTTCATTGGGAATATATGGATTGTGATACATCAAAAAAGGTAATTCGAAACCTACTCAACGGTGCAAATGAAAGTAAAATACATAGGTTGTGCCGTTTTTTTCATTAAAACATTAGAAAATAATCAATTGGGAATGGTTACTCGCTTTTTGAAATCGACTAGTTTCCTATACAAGGATGGAAAATAATTTTTTGTATTATAGTTTCGAATTGAGCACCGTTGACTGCTTGACAATGTGCAAGCCGTTCTTCGAAACTTCTCAATGAATTATTCAACGCAGCAACAGGTATTCTTCCTACTTCTCCCTGAATTTTTAGTCGCAGGTCTTCCAAATTATTTTGGTAAACAGTACTCTCAAAATGGCCCCGCAGTAGATAGTCGAGAGGGTTCAAATCTGGGGATCAGGGTGACCATTCAACTGATCCTTTTCTACAAATACATTTCTCAGGAAATGTGCCATCAAGATACCTCCTCACTTCAATTCCATAACGCGAGGCCCACCATCTTGTTGGAACCAAATATTGTCAGCTACTTGTCCATTCTCACCGGTAAAGAGATCAATGACTGCAGGTAATAATTGATTCCATAGTAACTCTAGATAAGAGTCTCTAATCAAATTTCTTTTTATAAAAAGAGGTCCAATAATATGATGGCCAATTGTGCCGAACCACACATTTAATTTTTCGGGATGTTGGATGTGAACCCAATGAGGATTTGATGTGTACCAGAAGCGACAATTATATCGATGGACAGACCCATTCAAGTAAAAAGTAGCTTCATCCGTAAAAATTATTCTCGATCAAAAGGTATCATCCTCATTGCACCTCTCCTGCATTACTTCACAAAACTGCGCTCGTCGGTCGAAATCGTCATCAGATGATTCTTGTGTGCTTTGAATTCTGTATGGGTGAAACTCAGTTCTTCTAAGAAGATTACCAACTGACTGCTTACTCACATCGAATTCGTCGGCCAGGTTTCGTGTAGATTGTTTCGGATTCTCTTCTATGGGAAGTAATATATCGAGGGCCTTATCGCCATATGTCGTAGTTGAAGGTCTACTAGATTTTGGACAGTTTTTAACATTTCCAGTTTGTTCGAAATGTTTAACCACCCGACAAACAGTAGTTTTCCTAATGGGATTTCTGTCTTGAACACGCTCATTAAAAATTACGCAAACTTTTTCATAGGTCCGCTTGCGATCCCCATGGCCCAGAAATATCAAGATTACTATTCGCTGCTTTTCACTCAATTGATTTATATCGGGTGGAAAATTCTCGAGAAATATGATATTATTCGCCTTGAGATCAGGTAGCAACCAAAATGATACCATACATGTTGTCATCTTTAGTTGATCAGCTAAATTGACGTAAGAATATTTATTCAAGAAAAACTAAACTTTTTCTTGACCTGCTCACTTTGTTTCGAGAGCACCTTCATGTGTGTGGAAGCGACACCACCATCCGTATCTGTTTATTGTTTTATTTGTGATCTAAAACATTAACTCGTAGCAAATTTGGCATAAGTGTTCGAGTCGCTGTTTTTTGGGCGTATGTTCTAGGGGAACATCGTTCCCCTAATAGACTAATTCGGACTCCCTGATTACGAATCCGGTGTCAGATTTTTGGGTGCCGTACGGCCGGCCGGCCGGCCGGCCGTAGGCACGATAACAGGAGCACCGAAGGTCCTATCGACTTCAAACTTTCAGGGTAGGTTTCTGATCAAAATGCGACGGTTAAGTTCGTTAACGGGCAAAATCGGCCGGACGGTTTAGGAGTTATAGACATTTAAAATTTTGAGGTTATTTCCCTGATATTTCAGGAACTAAAGAAGATGTTGAATCGAAACTTGGTAGTCAGTTCGAGGATATAAACGCGCAACTTTTGGCAAAATTCTGTTATGATCAAAATGTTGGTAATTTTTAAAAAAATATTTCTTTTAATTTTTTCGAAAAAAAAATTTTTTTTTCGTGAACTATTCATCAGATTGCAACAAAAACTTGTACTAACGTCAATTGTAGTATTTTGCAACATTGTGCAAAATTTTGGCTCTATACGATTTCAATTTCTGGAGATATAAGACAAAATGTGTCAAATGTCCTGGGTCTCTCTCAGTATTTTCATCGATTATTCTATGAACTCTTTGAATTCCACCGAAAACAAATTCAAAGACATAAACATAAAGAATCAAGTCATAGTTTAGACGTCGAAAGAAGGACGATGTTGATCGACTTGAAAAGGTACCTATTTCAAGAAATGCAATAATGAAATGCTTAATTTTTTTTATGGTCACAGAAAATCGTCACAAAAATCTATTTACCTCATTTGACGGCTGTTTGTCAAATCAATTAATTCCAATAATTGATGTCAGATTTCCTACATACCAAGTTCAAACACATTTTATTATATGGAAAACACTTATTATGATCACGTTCTACAGGAATTGATACTAAATAGAAGCTAGATGAAGATTATTGTAATGGAAAATTTGTGTTCCAGAATAATATTAAGGTATTCAACATGATACTGCTTTTTTTCTTTACTGGTCAGTACGGGCCACAAGGAAGATGAACATGCGCCCAATAGCTCCTGTCCACAGGGCTTGAACCAATTTTTTAACTAATTACGGTGCTTTGATTCAGTCTGATTAGTATTTTTCGTGTTATTGGGAAAACAAAATTGCGAATGGCTATAGCTCTGAAAACACTTGATGCATTTTGCCCATTAGCGAACTTATCCGGTGCAATTGGACTCCAAACCTACCCTGATAATTTCAACTTTCTAGCGCATTGCGCTTGAGCGTTATCGTGCTGTCGGTCGTACATTATCAATTTGACCTCGGATTCTTCAATCAGTGAGTCGAAACTAATCGTTCAAGACCATTTTCGGCCAAATATTCGAAAATAATAGACATTTGGACGAATTGATAGGGCACTCTGTTCAGGTGAACAGCGCGCCAAAAACAAACAGAGCAAGCTGAATAGAATCGTTTAAAAAAGTCTTCCGAATCATTCAATCAAAACAAAACATAAATGATAACCTAGGATGATTCTCTCAATTCGGATCGTCTCAAGGGTTAAGGGTTAAAATTAAAAGATCTTTTTTTCGAAAATGGATTTGTGTGAAATTGGAAAAACTCATTAGGTACTCATTAGTTCTGATTCTGAATCGCAAACTCATTAGAATGTTTAATGAATGGAAATTCAAGATATATGAAATGGTGAATAAAGTATGCGACAAGATTTATTTCCAACCGCATTCCACAAATGATCTCATCCGGCTAATTGTTGTAATAGTGGTTTTATAAATCTCCGGAGTTCTGGCCCAGAATTCGAATTGGGACAAAGATGTTGTGGATTAGTTTTGAGATTCCTGTACGCCTAACGGTTTTCTGGTGCACTATACCACATACATTCAATGGACATTGATTCATGAATTAAGTAGTGCTAAATGACGATAATTCAAGTTCCTGCGAACGCTGTAAATCGCAAATAAAATATTTTTTCTACAAACGTCAAAAAATGACAAGGTTCGCGCATTGAAAACAATATGCGAAGTGGCCCTTATTTTCATTTTCCTTCGTTACCATGACACCGTGCGCGAAGTAGTGTGCGAAGTACTTACTTCGCACACTGCATGTAAACTATATGGAGTTTTTATATTTTAACCTTTATGTTCCTCAATCAAACAAACAAATGCCATTTTATTATCATAGTTACAGTATTTACTTGATTTGGAAAAACATTTTAAGCAAGTTCAATACTATTTTTCATATTAAGCTATGCATGTTACTTATTTTAGAACAATATTTTTGGCGTTTGTAGAAAAAATTTTGTATGCATCTTATGCGCGAAATACTTTGGTGATCTCGACTATTTCTCAGTTCTCGATCACCATTGTAGCATTTCGCGCACTAGATACAAAAATAACTATTTTCGTCGACGTCTATGAAAAGTGACATAACGTACTAATTTGCGACCGTAAAATCGACCATTATTGAAGGCAGGTACTTTGCGGAGGAGTAAGTACTTTCTCGTCCGCAGAATTACTTACGGTTCTGCTCCGGATAGCAAGCAGGCGAGACAATAGACAGTTTTTCGCCGGGGTGCATATTACATTTTTTCGTCGGCCTCCTTATATTTTAATGAATTTCTGACCTCTTAAATAATTTCACAGTAGCAAATAACACTTACACTTATGTTTGTATTGAACCGTATCCATAGAAACCACAGCACTGACAGCAATTCTTGCAGACCCTTATGTTTGTAATGAACCGTATGTAATTCTGCGGACGAGGGAGTCAGTTTTTCGTCCTTGATAAATGAATAACTATTTTTGTCAAACTCTATGAAAAGTGACATTTTACGTACTTATTTGCATTCGCAAAATTGTCTATTATTGAAGGCAAGAACTTTGCGGACGACAAAGTACTTTCTCGTCCGCTGTGGTCACTATGAACACGGCATGATAGGGTTCAATACAAACATAAGTGTATGTAAGAATAATACTGACATGACTGCCAGTAAAGCAACAAAGGCTTTGATGGCGTGCAGGAGTCTAGCCGGTAAGACATGGGGCTGCAATCCTAAGATACTGCAATGGATGTACGTCATGATTGTAAGACCCAAAATTACGTACAGGGCAGTATTTTGGTACTTAAAAATTAGCGAGAATTGTACGAGGAAAACCCTCGACAAAGTACAAATGCTGACCTGTGTGTGTATCACTGGAGCTATGGGAACCTTCTTACCAGGGCGCTTGAGATTATAACAAATCTCACACCACTTCATCTAGTGAAAGAGCCCATGAAGCCATTCTCAGATTATCTAGGAAAGGATCAGGTAGTGAGAGTATTAAAAACTGAAAGCCTGGTCCTCTCTTACCAGGTACATTTCAGCAGCCAATCTTCCTAGTGACGAAATGATCAAGGAAGTAGGCATTGAAAAGAACTTTTCTACGATGCTTGGTAGGAAAAAGACTGGAATACGGAATCCACCACCCAAGTCCTTAAAAGAAATGCCATTAAATGGTACACAGACGGTTCAAAAACCACTGAAGGAGCTGTCGCTGGAGTATATGGTCCAGGCACCAATACTCACTATCGCTAGGCAATAGAAAGATGCGTGGAGATGAACCTAGAAAGAAACTATCGGAGATGTGATATATCAATCCACTCTGACAGTCAAGCTGCTATTAAAGCTCTGAGCTACCATGTTATCGAATCCAAGCTAATATGGGAGAGCTGAAGAAAACTCAAAGAAGTAGGCAAGAACAACAGGATCTCCTTGGTCTGGGTTCCTGGTCACACGGGAATCATAGGAGATGAGGACGCCAACACACTTGCCAAGAAAGGAGCACAAACACCCTTTTTTGGCCCGGAACCTTATTGTGGAGTTGGTAGACTCACCTACAAAAGTGAATTACGGACGAAAGAAGAAACTGAGAGAGGTACTTTCTGGAGATCTCTCCCCGAAATGCATACCTCCAAGAAATTCCTCCGGAACTTTGATACTGTCAGATCCAAGAAATACATGGACCTCAGTAAGAACAAGCTGCACCTCCTCACTCGCTTCCTCACAGGGCAATGTGGCCTCAGGAAGCATATGAGGAGATTAGGGCTAGCAGAAACTGACGAGTGCAGATTCTGTTGGGAGGAGGATGAAACTCCTGATCACCTGACAATGGAATGCCTCACCATCTCAAACCAACGCAAGGAATGCTTTGGGCAAGAAATATGCTATGCTCTGGATGGCTTGAAGCCATCCCAGATACTGGAGTTCATCAGAACTCTGGAACTGGAAGGCGAGCTGTAGGTGGTAATGACATCGACAGCTCTGAAGGGAGGGCACAATAGACCTTAATGTCGCAGTGCAATGTTATCCCCTACAACAATATACACTATATAACTGAATAACACTGTCAGTGCTGTGGTCACCATGGATACGATTCAATACAAAGATAAGTGTAAGTGTCTTTTGCTATTGTGAAATTAATTAAGAGGTCCGAAATTCATAAACATATGTGGAGGTCGACGGAAAAATGTAATATGCACCTCGACGAAAAACTGCCCATTGTCTCGCCTGTCTCGTCTGTATTGTAGCCGAGTCTGCAAGTTGCTATCCATGGTCGTGCCTCGGATAGCAATTTGCAGACTCGACTATAAAAGACAGTTTTTCGTCCTTGGTACATAAATAACTATTCTCGAGAACTAATCAATTCGAAATATAAATGTCACTTACATTAATGCCTCCAAGATGAATGTAGCTAATTGCTAATAACTTAAATATACACGGTGAGATATTATACGTCTATTAATCATCACCAAATCATTGCTAATTGCTAACAACTTTGAGTTTCCTTATAAGTAGTATGTTACGTTTGATGTTCTAGTAGTTTGTGGTCATCTCTTACCACATTTAAACAAGTGTTTACACTCGCAACACTGTCATATAGTTTACATCTGATTGCGTGACTCCCTCTGGCGACCAGAGGATGAACATTGCCCAAGGCTTCCGCATCACAGAGGGTTGTAGTTCGTGATGCAATTTGTCAAATGCGATTATACATGGTGTTTCATGAATGATTGTACAGGCTTTCAGTGCAGATGCAGGACATTTTTGTGGGTCTAAATCAGTGTTCTAAATATGTGTGTTTTTCTTGTTATTTTATTTTTTTAAGTTAGAGTTTATAGGTTATTGTACCTCAACTCTGTAAATTGGTTTAATAATAATAATAATAATAATAATAATATTCGTTTAAGAGATACAGGTTGTCTTATGTATTTTATCAAACATTTTCAATCAGCATTACTCTTGAAGGCCTGCATGGATATTCATGAACATTTCAGGAATGTAGTATAGGCCGATACCTAATATTTGCTCATAATGACAATGAATACTCTTTCAAACAAACCTTTTGGCAATAATGGCACACTTCGCAACAATATTTTGTGAACCATCGAATATCTGGAATTTTCTATCTATATATATAAAAGAAAGTCGTGTTAGTTACTCCACTTATAACTCAAGAACGGCTATACCGATTTGGCTCAAAATTGGTGGGGAGGTAGCTTAGAACCAGGAGACGGACATAGGATACTTTTTTGTGTTATACAGTGTGTTTTTCTTTCAACGTCAATTAAAACTTGCTGTTTTTCCTGCCATAATCCTACAATTTTAGTCATGTGTGTTTAAACATAAACTTTCGAGGCATGCACCATTGAAAATAAAGCATTACTGTACAGGGAGTAATTTTTCTCATGGCACAATTGTACGTGATTGAAGTGATGTGTGTCACAAACAAAGCATTAACTAAATAGGTACCTTGGATGGATTCTCATAATGTATTCGTCCGAAATCTCCATACAGGGTGTTCTTCTTTTAACGTCAATTGCAACTTGCTGTTTTCCATGCCACAATCGTACAATTTCATTCATTTGTGTTAAAAAATAAACTTTAGAGGGATACATCATTGAAAATAAATCATTACTGTACAGGGTGTTTTTTTTCTAATTGCACAATTGTACGTTCAATTATTGAGACATAAAGGGATTGTATAGAAACGGTGAATATAAACTATCTATATTTTATGACAAACGTGTATAATAAAATCTAAAATCTGCTTATTTATTGCCTCTAAGGCGGAACAAGGTTCGCTGGGTCAGCTAGTTTATAATAAACACGGACCTGTGTGCCTCCGAAAAATGCGTTAATACATATTGAATGAATTGAATTTCTCAGTATCATGAGTTCAGGAATGTGGTGCATCTTATTTCACCCAATACACAAATTCAGGGTATCAAATTCAGATTACCCAAAAACTTGTTCAAAAACATGGTTCAAATGATAGAAATTCTCATTCTCGAATTATTTATCTTCGAAAACTCTTTGTTTTGATTGACTGAAACAGATGGTAGCAGAATCAAAGATTTCATAGAAACCAAAACATAAGTTTGAAAATTAATTTGATTGAAAAGTGAGTTACAACTATGACAGGTAAACTAAAAAACTGTTAGTTATTTGCTCTCAGGAGTTGATAGCTCTGTATACCTAGCTGTAACAAATTAATATTCCTATTCTGACTCATTATCAAAGGGACCTTATGACTGTCCTGCAAGATCCCCAGATCTTAGGTAAATGCTTGGATGATTTCGTCTGGGGTCTCTTGAAAATTAAAATTTAATCCGAAGAGACCGTGGATCGTTGGAGCAACTGATTAATCATTTAAAAGCTTCATGTGAAGAGATACGAAATCGTCCAGAAATTATAAAAAAAGATGTAGCGCGTTTGATCACAAGAGCTAGAAAATGTGTAGAAGAAAGAGGGGGTATTTTCGGAATCAAAGTTATGATTTTTTCTCCCATTTATTGTCATTTGTTTTCAGTTTAATGTTTATAAGATACATTTTACATTTTAATTCGTAAGTCCATTTCATGATAGTCGGATTAAATTTTCAATGTTATATCCAGTGTCAGTTGCTAAATATCGGTCTAAGCAACCGAAACACAAGCAACTATTCCTTCACATACTAAATCGAGTTTTCGGTTGTTTGGCATAAAATCTTCAATTATGCTAACACATGTGTTTCCCTCAGTCTACAAAAGAATTTTCAAAGATGAATAATTCGAAAATGGGTGTTTCTATCAGTTCTATTTTCAGGTACAAAGGTGATCAAATGTGGAACTCCTAAATTCATGTGTTGAATGGAATACGACGCAGCACTATAATTAAGAGGTGTTACTGACAATTTCAATTAATTCATAATGAATTAACGCATTATTCGGAGATTCACAGGACCGTGTTTATTTCAAATTGAAAATTTCAAATATTCAATGGTTCTTAAAATATTGATACGAAGTGTGCCGAGAGGCTTATTTGAAAAAGTTTTTTTTGTAGATTCTGAGGAAAAGTTCACTTCTTGAAAATTTGAGGTACAGGGTGTTTTACAAGATGTGGAATAATGAAAATAATTTTCTCAGTCCGGACCTGCGCTATCAACAAGTCATTCTGAACGAACATTAGGCATAGGCCTATACTCAATCCCTGAAATCTTCATGGAGATTGATGCAGGCCTTCAAGAGTTACGCCAATTGAAAGTTTTTCTTAAAATACATAATACATCCCGTATCTTTAAAACGTATGGAGGGTGAGTCTTTGACCACTGCATTAATTTTAACCAAAGATTCCTCTCATCAAATGAAACACTTTTTTCATTTAACATTTTTCCAAATTCAGCTCAGGTAAAAAGATACAGGCTGTTGAAATTTTGAAAAAAAAATCAGTTTTTATTTTGTAGCTTTGACATCCTTTTTTCGAATAAAATGAATGTTGGCGTAAAGTTTCCTATAACTACGATACATAGTTTACAAATATTAGTTATTTTCTACTTCTACTGGTTTTCTAGTTATGGACTCGTGGATTCATAAAACTAAAGGAAATTAGCATAAAGAAAGCATATGCAGTTTTTCTTGAGTCATTTCAAGAATATTCCATCGTTTTAGAACATTATATTATTCATCATCATTTCTCCTTAAACGCACCGTTTTCGAGATATTCTTCATTGAATGTTTTAAAATGGAAAATTCCAGAAATTTCACAACTTTTATGGATCCGTCCCTGAGCGTTGGAATCCCGAATCAAGCTGTGAACCACGTTACCATGCCTTATTCTCGTCGGCCAACAATGTCATAGATAATTTCTATGCGGGAGTGTATTAGCACGTTGTGAAATCTTTAAACGCTTGTAACTTTTTACCTGAGCCGAATCTGGAAAAATGGTAAATGAAAAAAGTGTTTCATTTGATGAGAGGAATCTTTGGTTGAAATTAATGCAGTGGTCAAAGACTCACCCTGTATAGTTAGGACATATTTCGAACACGGATTTAGACTCACCAATATGTCCTGCGTCTTCACTGAAAGCCTGTACAATCATTCGTGAAACACCCTCTATGTCCGGCAATACAAATCCGGTACCCGTGGAAGGGTTGAGTTTCCTTAATTCACTCTTTCTCCTATTTTTCTCAGTACCTAAATCAGTGATCTGTAATCTGTAAATTGGTGGATCCATTTTGCGTGCATGTTCTGGGGAACAACGCGTTCTCATTTTGTCTAAATGCCAGCAATTTTCGAATTATTGCCAAAAATGGTCTCAAACGATTGGCTTTAACTACCTGATGAAGAATTCGAGGTCGAATTTGATTCTGTCCAGCCGCTGGCACGATAACTTGATAGCGGAAAGAGATATCGACGACCCAACACGACGAACAAGTTCGTTAATGGGCAAAATTGGCCCAACTGTTTCCGAGTAATAATTTTGTTTTCAACCAATACAGATCGAATTGAATTGGTGAGTAGTTGAAGAATACAGACATAAAGAGGTATGTGCAATTTTGTGAGAATCAAAACTGGAAATTAAAAAAAAATAAATTTTTTAAATATTGTTCTTCTCACGATAACTTGAGAAGGGAAAGAGATAGCGACTTGCAATTTTCAGAGTATAGGTTGAGCATCCGAATGAAATATTCGAGTTCGTTAATAGTAAGAATATGGGCGATTAATAATCGCCTAACCAGTTCTGGAGTTATATCTATCTGAAATTTGGTTTTTATATCAGCTCGTATCACTAGGAACTTTACATCCAAGTTCCAAATTTGAACTCGATCGGATCTATATTGTTGGAGATCTGAGCAGCATTGAATGAGTTCGGTTGCTGCATGGGTGACCGTTGCCACGATAACTTTCGAACGGAAAGAGATAGCGGCTTGCAATTTCCAGGGTATGTTGCGCATCTGAATGGGACAGTTACGTTCATTGTTGGGTATAATCGGCCAAGCGGTTTCAGAGTTATACCCATCTGGAATATTGTTTTCTCGATAACTCAAAAAATATATATCCGATCGGAATTAACCGGTAAATAGTTGTAGAATACCGACGCAAATAGGTTTGTGAAATTTTGTAAGGTCGTATCACTAGAAAATATAAAAGAATATCTCACGATTACTTGTGAGCGCAAAGACCTAGGGACTTGCAATTTTTAGTATAGGTTGCGCATCCGAATGCGGCATTTGAGTTAGTTAATAGGCATAATCAACCAATTTATCTGGAGTTATTCGCATCTGAGTTCTTATTGTTATTTTCTCTATAACTCAAAATATACAAATCTGATGCAACTAAAACAGTGTAACGCTTTGTAAATGATACAAATCGACATATGATACAAGAGCTTAGGGAAAAACCTCAGAAAAATACCCTGTCTCTCCATAAGTGCTGTGATTTGAAACAATTGAATTTTTTACAAAAAGAGCGGAAGTTTAAAACATTGATGGGCATTCACTCCTTCAATATGGATTCCTTGGTCAAAAAACGGAGAGGTTTCTCCAAGGTATCTGAAACTCAACCTGAAAAATATAAATACAAGAGGAGAGAAACAAACAAATTAAAAATAATACATGACCTTTCAAAAGTCCACACTCACAAATATACTCCTCTGTAGCCACATGAATCTCCTTACGAAGAATCGCCTCCGCTAATTTTCAAAGATATTCACTATTGTACTCAGAAATCCCTTCAATATTTGAATTTAAAAATGGGTTCAAGCCCTGTGGACAGGAGCTTTCTGGCACTCTAGTTCAAACAGACAAATTATATCTCCGAAAGTATTGGTTTCTCAGAGTTGGGAATTATATCAATGTATTCATATGATAGTACTGCATCATAAAGGAAATTCAATTCAAATAATAGTTTATTTATCAAGATTAAATGAGCAATCATGAGAATGAGAACTGCACCATGGACGAAATCAAATTAAATCTGGCCAATTTTGCCCAATAACGAACTCAACCGAGATATTCATCTCCCTAACCTACTCTGAAAATTTCAACTACCTAGCTCATTCCGTTCGAGAGTTATATCTATGTCTATGGATGAAAAGCAGTCTCACTACTCTCAGATCTCAGATACGATTTATTATTGAAATTTTGAAAAATCATATCTCCGAAAGTATTAGCTTGTTAGAGTTAAAAATGATATCATTGGATTCTTATGGTAAAACTGCTTATTGAAAAAAATTTAATTTGGAATGTGCTTTGTAAAAAAAAAATTTTTTTGTTACTCTGAAACCATCTGTCAGATTTTGCCCAATAACGAACTTAGCCGAGATATTTATCTCCCAAAACTACTCTGAAAATTTCAACTGCCTAGCTCATTCCGTTCGAGAGTTATCGTGCCTACGGCCGGCCAAAGATGGTCTCAAACGATTGGCTTTAACTACCTGATGAAGAATTCGAGGTCGAATTTGATTCTGTCCAGCCGCTGGCACGATAACTTGATAGCGGAAAGAGATATCGACGACCCAACACGACGAACAAGTTCGTTAATGGGCATAATTGGCCCAACTGTTTCCGAGTAATAATTTTGTTTTCAACCAATACAGATCGAATTGAATTGGTGAGTAGTTGAAGAATACAGACATAAAGAGGTATGTGCAATTTTGTGAGAATCAAAACTGGAAATTAAAAAAAAATAAATTTTTTAAATATTGTTCTTCTCACGATAACTTGAGAAGGGAAAGAGATAGCGACTTGCAATTTTCAGAGTATAGGTTGAGCATCCGAATGAAATATTCGAGTTCGTTAATAGTAAGAATATGGGCGATTAATAATCGCCTAACCAGTTCTGGAGTTATATCTATCTGAAATTTGGTTTTTATATCAGCTCGTATCACTAGGAACTTTACATCCAAGTTCCAAATTTGAACTCGATCGGATCTATATTGTTGGAGATCTGAGCAGCATTGAATGAGTTCGGTTGCTGCATGGGTGACCGTTGCCACGATAACTTTCGAACGGAAAGAGATAGCGGCTTGCAATTTCCAGGGTATGTTGCGCATCTGAATGGGACAGTTACGTTCATTGTTGGGTATAATCGGCCAAGCGGTTTCAGAGTTATACCCATCTGGAATATTGTTTTCTCGATAACTCAAAAAATATATATCCGATCGGAATTAACCGGTAAATAGTTGTAGAATACCGACGCAAATAGGTTTGTGAAATTTTGTAAGGTCGTATCACTAGAAAATATAAAAGAATATCTCACGATTACTTGTGAGCGCAAAGACCTAGGGACTTGCAATTTTTAGTATAGGTTGCGCATCCGAATGCGGCATTTGAGTTAGTTAATAGGCACAATCAACCAATTTATCTGGAGTTATTCGCATCTGAGTTCTTATTGTTATTTTCTCTATAACTCAAAATATACAAATCTGATGCAACTAAAACAGTGTAACGCTTTGTAAATGATACAAATCGACATATGATACAAGAGCTTAGGGAAAAACCTCAGAAAAATACCCTGTCTCTCCATAAGTGCTGTGATTTGAAACAATTGAATTTTTTACAAAAAGAGCGGAAGTTTAAAACATTGATGGGCATTCACTCCTTCAATATGGATTCCTTGGTCAAAAAACGGAGAGGTTTCTCCAAGGTATCTGAAACTCAACCTGAAAAATATAAATACAAGAGGAGAGAAACAAACAAATTAAAAATAATACATGACCTTTCAAAAGTCCACACTCACAAATATACTCCTCTGTAGCCACATGAATCTCCTTACGAAGAATCGCCTCCGCTAATTTTCAAAGATATTCACTATTGTACTCAGAAATCCCTTCAATATTTGAATTTAAAAATGGGTTCAAGCCCTGTGGACAGGAGCTTTCTGGCACTCTAGTTCAAACAGACAAATTATATCTCCGAAAGTATTGGTTTCTCAGAGTTGGGAATTATATCAATGTATTCATATGATAGTACTGCATCATAAAGGAAATTCAATTCAAATAATAGTTTATTTATCAAGATTAAATGAGCAATCATGAGAATGAGAACTGCACCATGGACGAAATCAAATTAAATCTGGCCAATTTTGCCCAATAACGAACTCAACCGAGATATTCATCTCCCTAACCTACTCTGAAAATTTCAACTACCTAGCTCATTCCGTTCGAGAGTTATATCTATGTCTATGGATGAAAAGCAGTCTCACTACTCTCAGATCTCAGATACGATTTATTATTGAAATTTTGAAAAATCATATCTCCGAAAGTATAGCTTGTTAGAGTTAAAAATGATATCATTGGATTCTTATGGTAAAACTGCTTATTGAAAAAAATTTAATTTGGAATGTGCTTTGTAAAAAAAAAATTTTTTTGTTACTCTGAAACCATCTGTCAGATTTTGCCCAATAACGAACTTAGCCGAGATATTTATCTCCCAAAACTACTCTGAAAATTTCAACTGCCTAGCTCATTCCGTTCGAGAGTTATCGTGCCTACGGCCGGCCAAAAATGGTCTCAAACGATTGGCTTTAACTACCTGATGAAGAATTCGAGGTCGAATTTGATTCTGTCCAGCCGCTGGCACGATAACTTGATAGCGGAAAGAGATATCGACGACCCAACACGACGAACAAGTTCGTTAATGGGCATAATTGGCCCAACTGTTTCCGAGTAATAATTTTGTTTTCAACCAAAACAGATCGAATTGAATTGGTGAGTAGTTGAAGAATACAGACATAAAGAGGTATGTGCAATTTTGTGAGAATCAAAACTGGAAATTAAAAAAAAATAAATTTTTTAAATATTGTTCTTCTCACGATAACTTGAGAAGGGAAAGAGATAGCGACTTGCAATTTTCAGAGTATAGGTTGAGCATCCGAATGAAATATTCGAGTTCGTTAATAGTAAGAATATGGGCGATTAATAATCGCTCTGAAACTGAAACTGAAACTCTGAAACCATCTGTCAGATTTTGCCCAATAACGAACTTAGATAGATATTTATCTCCCAAAACTACTCTGAAAATTTCAACTGCCTAGCTCATTCCGTTCGAGAGTTATCGTGCCTACGGCCGGCCGGCCGGCCGTACCGGCCGGACAGAATGAATTTCGACCACGGATTATTGATCAGTGAGTCGAACCAAATCGCTTAAGACCATTTTCATCGAAAAATTCGAAAATTACAGACATTTGGGCAAATTGATAAGCAAGCAGTTCCGAGGAACTAGAGCGCCAAAAAACAAAATGTCGTGGATCAGAAGAGTTTTTTTAAAACCAGGTTTGGCAAATCTAAGCGAAGCAGAACTTCAGATGTTCAAAGACCGCTACAGGATCCTAATGTAGGGCTAAAATCACCCATAGATATATTCCTCACATTCTATTGTATAAAATAACGAAAAAATGAGCCGAATTCAATATGTCATCATGACAATCGAGTGGAAGTTCCTTAGAACGCCTTCGTTTGTCATTCAGTGGCTAAGTTACGCTGATGATTGGTAACAACCATGAAACCGATACGTATTTGCCGTGAATAACACTCCTCTTTGGAGTGGCTATCCCAAATCAAGATGGAAAATATGTTGATGGTTAAAATCGATGACAATTTCGCCATGTGTCTTTGAGATATCACCAAATATAAACTCAAGCATCAAATTAATCATGGGTCTATGTTTGTTACAAGTCACTCGAATGAAACCTATTGGAACGGCCGATAAAACAGTTTCTGTTTTGATTCGAGGCAATAAATTTGTTTAATCGCCCATTATCGTGAGAGTCATATCCTGCGTACATTACATCTGTTTGGTCAACGAACGTTAACCGATATCATGATACGTATCGAATGGGAATGGGAAACGGAAATATATGAAACGGAATCCTCATTTTTATAGTTTATGTGGAAATTATAGTATTTCTCACGACGAGCCGATACCATAATATATATTCATTAAATGATACTGTGGGAGGTATATTCATTTTTGAATGGTTTCTTTCTGGGTTTTCAAAGTAGGTTTGGAGTCCAAATGTACCGGCTAAATTCGTTAATGGGCAAAATCCAGCCTGTGGTTTCAGAGCTATAGCCATTTGAAATTTTGTTTTCCCAATTACTCGAAAAAATACTAATGCAAAATTTTGTCAGGATCGCATGATTGGAGAATTTAAAAAAATTATATTTAAAAAAACTCTGTATCTTTGAGACTGTTCGTCAGATATATTGAAACGTGTTTAGGTTCGTCAAGGGACATCTACAAATGTAGCATTACACTAACATAATGTTGATGGATTTAAGTTGATTTCAATGACATATATGATTGAAAAAATTGGTTCAAGCACTGACGTGAAGTCAGAAGCTTTTGCGCGTATGTTCTATTGTCCATACTTCTGTATTGGACACCCTTAATCGAATTTACCATGGTAAATTATGTTGTCCATTCTCCTGTATTGGACACTCTCAATTCGAATTTACCTTGGTAAATTCGAATTAAGTGTCCAATACAGGAGAATGGACAACATAATTTACCATGGTAAATTCGATTAAGGGTGTCCAATACAGAAGTATGGACAATAGAACATACGCGCAAAAGCTTCTGACTTCACGTCAGTGCTTGAACCAATTTTTTTTTCGTGACTTTTTAAAAATTTTCTAGGGGTACGGTTCTTGAAATTTTTTTTTTCGTCTTTTTTTTCAAATTTTCTAGGGATACGATTACAAAATTTTAAACACGTCTTTATGTTGATTTTCTACTACTAGTTACCAAGCACCAATTCGATCGAATATTTATTTTTTGAGTTATCAAGGAAATAATATTCCAGGTGGGTATAACTCGGAAACCGTTAGACCGATTATGCCCAAAAACGAACTCAACACTCTCTTTCGGATACGCAACCTACCCTGAAAATTGCAAGTCCCTATCTCCTTTCGTTCGAAAGTTATCGAGGCAACGGTCACCCATCTACTGAACTCGCACAAGAATGCTCGAATCTCCAACAATATTTAACCGATCGTATTAAAACTTGAAACTTGGCAGTAGAGTTAGGTTATGAAGGCACTTGCAAAATTTCAGCAATTTCAAACGAATAGTTACTGATATATAGAATTTTTTTTTTTTATTTTCAATGATTTATTAAAAATTTTCTACAAATGCTATCCTCACCAAATTTTGCAAACATTTACGCGTTGGCATTCTACAACTAATAACCATGTTTGAATTCAATCGGTTCAGTACTTTTTGAGTTAATGAGGAACAAAAACTACGAAATTTCAGAAAATTTCAGATGGCTATAACTCTGAAACCGTTTGGCCGATTATGCTCATAAACAAACTGAAATGTCGCGTTCTGGTGTTCATCCTAACCTGAAAATTTCAAGCCGCTATCTCATTCCGTTCTCAAGTTATCGTGACAACAAAAATATTTTTTAATAATTTTTTAAAAATTTTCTAGCCATACGATTCGCACAAAATTCCACAAACGTTTTAAGATCATATTCTACAACTACCCACCAAGTTTCAATTCGATCGGATTTATATTGGTTGAAAACAAAATTATTACTCGGAAACCACTGGGCCGATTATGCCCATTAACAAACTTGTCCGTCGTATTGAGATGCGCCACCTACCCTGAAAATTTCAAGTTGCTAGCTCTTCTCGTTCTCAAGTTATCGTGGCAACGGCCGGACGGACAGAATCAAATTTGACCTCGAATTCTTCATTGGGGAGTCGAACTTAATCGTTTGAGACCATTTTCGTCAAAAAATTCGAAAGTTACAGACATTTGGGCAAAACTATAACGCGATGTTCCCCAGAACATACGCGCAAAAATAGTAAAAATATCGAGAAACATCTAAACTAGCATAATGATGATGGATAATAATTGTGAGCTAATGACTTATATGATTAGAAATAAAGTGCAGCTTTGGTGCTCTTGTTCAAACTCTGACAAATCATATCTCCGAAAGTATTGGTTTCTCAGAGTTGGGAATGATATCATTTGATTCTTATGATAGAACTGCATCATAAAAGAAATTGAAGTCTCATTAAAAAAAACCAAAAGGGCCAAAAATTAGTAATCCAAAACCCTCAGGCCGATTCTACCCAATAACGAACCAATCCGAGATATTCATTCCTCAAAACTACTCTGAAAATTATATTATATCAACTGAAAGTTAGCCAATATTCCAGTTTTGATTAACGTACCAAAGTATATACATATTTGCATCATCATATGGATTTTCCGAGGGCGTTATATTATCACTCAAAATTTTTTATCCTATAATCCTCATAATTCTACGATAGCTGAGGTTATTTCATGGGTCATTGTGAATTCATACCCTGTTTTCTAAAACAGGAGGTATTTTATTATTATATATGATTAACGAATTTTGAATAAAACCAGAAATAAATATTACATGTCTCTTATTGGTAGATTAAATGACAGGATGGACACAGATCATTAAATTCATAAATACAAATACGGACGTTAATTTTCGATTATAGACTTACGATATAATATTGAAAATTTTAAAAATCATAATCATTAGCTTGATAAAGTTGAAAATGATATCAATGGATTCTTGTGATGAAACTGCATCTTCATTTGTAATGTAAAAAAAAATTATTTTCGTTACTCCGAAACCATCAGACCGATTTTGCCAATAACTAACTTAACCGAGATAATCATGTCCCAGACCTACTCTGAAAATGTCAACTGTCTAGATCATTCCGTTCGAGAGTTATCGAGTTAACGGCGGGCCAGCCGGACCCAATCGATTTTTACCACGGATTCTTGATCATTAAGTCGAACCGAATCGCTTAAGACCATTTTCATCCAAACATTCGAAAATTACAAACATTTGGGCAAATAGATATGCACTTCTTCCGAGGAACAAGAGCGCCAAAAATAGGGTTGCCATTTAAACTAAGGAAGTTGGTAGCTATACTTCTGGTATATAACCGAACGTGGTGTAGAAAAGTAGCTCATAGTCGAGAATCGTTGTGTGTGAATCCTATGAGCGTATCATTTTTACATTTCTAAATAAATTTCACCCAATAAATTGAGTCGTTGTACACTTCTATTCAGATCATATTAAACGATACACTCGAAATCAAAATCAATATATACAGGGTGTCCCTGCACTATTTGACTCTTTCTCAGGTGTATATAAAGTATGTAAAGACGAGTCAGGAATGCTTTAATTTTATTTTTCTACGAAACCTCCCTGCGCGGGTATGTGCCTCCAAAAGATACTACCATAATTCAGTTTTTTTTTTGATAACTTCCGAACGACTCAACAAATTTATTCTCGAATTTGAAATAATAAAAATTTCAGTATCGATTTGTTTCCAACAATTCCACTTCCCCATAAGTCTTCAAGACCGCCAGGGTTTTCCAGTTTTTATGATTGAATGAGCATTCCTGAGTCGTCTTCATAAATATATTTTATTTACACCTGATAAAGAGTCACGTAGTGCCGGGACACCCAGTATAAATATATTTTTTCATCAAATGGTTTTTTATGGGTTTTCTCTCCCAAACTCTAAGATATATCTATAAACTAATAGACTAAGAGGTAGCAACGTGTTCGAGAGAGAATTTCAGGTAAGCCAGTTTTTGGCGCTCTAGTTAGATAATATGCTATTCCTCTCACCCGGGCGTTATATGGGCTACCTGGCTGGCGGTAAGGCTAGCGTTATCAGTGCGCAGCGTACATGTACTGGTAAAATGTCAATTTTTCAAAGAATTTTGAGAAGGTTTTATTTTATTGGTTTTATTGAATGTTTTGACACATGAATATACTATCGCCAGATATTTTTATCTTGTTCAAACTGTGCCAAACGCCAATTTTGTATAAAAAAAAAATTTCAAAATATTTTAGTACGGCTGAAATTTTCATAGGATGTTATTTAATTATCTATAGACCCAAAAGTAATTTGCCAAACAATAATTTTATTGTTGAACCTTCAGCCAGACCGATCCAAAAGTGAAAAGTGATAGGCATGATGGAAGAGTTCAGACAATGACACGCAAGTTGCGCAAGCGATATAGATGACAACAGCTGTTTGAAGTCAAGATGGCGTCAGTGTAGTCATATTGTTGTATTCGTTGCTGCTATTTTGAATGTTCTCAACAAAATTGTGTTTTAATGGCAAGTGATAAATTAAAATAGGTTTTTGTAAAGATAAAAATTGGTTCAAGCACTGACGTGAAGTCAGAAGCTTTTGCGAATTTACCATGGTAAATTCGAATTAAGTGTCCAATACAGGAGAATGGACAACATAATTTACCATGGTAAATTTCGATTAAGGGTGTCCAATACAGAAGAATGGACAATAGAACATACGCGCAAAAGCTTCTGACTTCACGTCAGTGCTTGAACCAATTTTTTTTTCGTGATTTTTTTCAAAATTTTCTAGGGGTGCGGTTCTTAAATTTTTTTTTTTTTCGTAATTTTTTTCAAATTTTCTAGAGGTACGGTTCTTACAAAATTTTAAACACGTCTTCATGTTGATTTTCTACTATTAGTTACCAAGCTTCAATTCAATCGAATATTTTTTTTTTGAGTTATCAAGGAAATAATATGCCAGGTGGATATAACTCGGAAACCGTTTGACCGATTATGCCCAAAAACGAACTCAACTCTCCCTTTCGTATGCGCAAGCTACCCTGAAAATTGTAAGTCCCTATCTCTTTTCGTTCGAAAGTTGTCGAGGCAACGGTCACCCATCTACTGAACTAACACAAGAATGCTCGAATCTCCAACAATATTCAACCGATCGTATTAAAACTTGAAACTTGGCTGTAGAGTTAGGTTATGAACGCTCTTGCAATTTCAAACGAATAGTTACTGATATATATAGAATTTTTTTTTTTATTTTCAATGATTTATTAAAAATTTTCTACAAATGCTATTCTCAACAAATTTTGCAAACATTTTCGCGTTGGCATTCTACAACTAATAACCATGTTTGAATTCAATCGGTTCATTATTTTTCGAGCTAATGAGGAACAAAAAACCACCAAATTTCAGAAAATTTCAGATGGCTATAACTCTAAAACCGTTTGGCCGATTATGCTCATAAACAAACTCAAATGTCGCATTCAGGTGCACAACCCAACCTGAAATTTTCAAGCCGCTATCTCTTTCCGTTCTCAGGTTATCGTGACAACAAAAATATTTTTTAATAATTTTTTAATAATTTTCTAGCGATACGATTCTCACAAAATTTCACAAACGTGCTTAGGTTTATATTCTACAACTATTCCCCAAGTTTCAATTCGATCAGATCTATATTGGTTGAAAACAAAATTATTACTCGGAAACCACTGGGCCGATTATGCCCATTAATGAACTTGTCCGTCGTATGGAGATGCGCCACCTACCCTGAAAATTTCAAGTCGCTAGCTCTTTCCGTTTTCAAGTTATCGTGGCAACGGCCGGACCGCCGGACGGCCATACGGCCGGACGGCCGGCCGGACAGAATCAAATTTGACCTCAAATTCTTCATTGGGGAGTCGAACCAAATCGTTTGAGACCATTTTCGTAAAAAAAATCGAAAGCTACAGACATTTGGGCAAAATGATAACGCGATGTTCCCCAGAACATACGTGCAAAAATGGTAAAATAATAACTTTTATCGAGGATAAAATAAAAAATGGGTTCAAGCTCTGTGGACAGGAGCTTCCTGGCGCTCTAGTTCAAACAGACAAATTATATCTCCGAAAGTATTGGTTTCTCAGAGTTGGGAATTATATCAATGTATTCTTATGATAGAACTGCATCATAGAGGAAATTCAATTCAAATAATAGTTTATTTATCAAGATTAAATGAGCAATCTGAAAATGAGAACTGCACCATGGAAGAAATCAAATTAAAATAGCTGAACTGAATTTGACTCTCTCTTATAGAACAGGATGAAATGTACGAGTATGAACACAGAGCATACAATAAAGCTTAGATAGAATAATTATAGCATTCTGTGAAAACATAGAAGTACGATTCATTATTTAAATTCAGAAAAATCATATCTCCGAAAGTATTAGCTTGTTGGAGTTGAAAATGATATCAATGAATTTTTATGGTGAAACTGCATCTTGAATAAAAATCTAATTTGTTGCTTGAGAAAAAAATTTTTTTTTCGTTAATCCTAAACCATCTGGCCTATTTTGCCCAATAACGAACTTAACTGAGATATTCATCTTCCTAACCTACTCTGAAAATTTCAACTGCCTAAACTTTTGGGACCATTTTCGGAAATAAAAAATTTACAGATATTTGGGCAAAATTATTGCACGTTGCCTCGGAAGATGGTAACATCGTTTCCCAAACTAATTTCGGACGAGAAAATTCGTACTGGACAAGAGTACAATTACTAGTGTAGTTTAGTGTCAGACAGTCTACAGATGGAAACTGCAACATTGATATTTTCAACTATGTGAAAGAAACGAAATAGTTCGGACAACACCTACTTTCACTAGTGAATGCGGAACAAAGAATGTCGCGAATTCTGAGCTGAATATTTTATTTCAGTCTGAATAGAACCTAGACTTCCTTTTATCTTTTCCGACTTCCAACATCTGATTTATTATTCTATCCATGACCCACAGTATCGTCTGACACATTTTGCCTAATTCCTTCTTCAAAGAAGTACCCAAAAATATACCGATATCCGAGTATCCGACCTGCCTAGACTTCCAAGTCAGTTTTCCCCGTACAGAGAAGAAGCTCATGGAATTTTTATTATACCTTTAGAAGCAGTTCATTGCAACTTCAAGAACAGATGAAAACACGTATTCTCCCCCGGACAAACATGACAGAATTCCATTTTCTTCAGATCGATATTTATAGAAATTGTTTCGTTCCACGATTGGTTTACCGAGGTGTTTTGGTGAATTAATATATGTATATCAATTCTGTTGTGACCAATTACTGGAATCACAACTGTTCACTTGATCGATGTGAAAACCGTACACCGATCTGATCTGTTACTTGTGATATTGTTGGAATTGTTGTTTATCTGTATTCGGATAATCAACCGGAGAGGAAATAGGTTTATCTTGAAACACTATTCAACGAAAACAGTAATGTATTTTCTTGTTATTAATGCTTTTCTCTGAGTGCTACAACTACCCTCGTTAAGGGCAAAAATGGGTGTGTCATATACAATCTTTGGGTTGGTGGGGTACTAATTCCTATAACTGGATTAATGGATCTTGAGGGTGGGACCTATAAGTTTGAAGGGGATAGTTTTCTAGAGGATGTTTGGGAAAGAATGACCAACTATTGACGCACAAAATGTGGTGTCCATGTGTTAGCACGGAACCTTGTTTCTATTGACTGCTTTAAAAGCATGGGAAGCAAATATGGGTTTTCTATGAAAGGTCCATAAATTCCGCACATGCTGGTTTATTTCATGACCCAAGTGCATTTAAGGTCTAAAAAACAATGCACTGTAATCATTAAAGGATACTGTGGGAGGTATACTCATTATTAAAATGTTTTTTACTGGGTTTTCTCTCCCAAACTCTGAAAAATATCTATAAAATAAAAATTAATTATTTTGTGATTTGCTTCTGCGTAAGAAACACAGGATATTTGTCAGAAGCAATCAATTGAACAATGTTGCCTATCAAACAACAACGAAACAACTTCAAGAATTGTCACCAAATAACTATCAACAAAATAATTGTCTCGATTTTCATTGAGCGTCTGACGAAGGAGTCTGATATAGACTCCGAAACGTTACGATATAGTTGTTTCTTCGTTGATGTTGTTTAGTTGTTGTTTGTTAGGCAACATTGTTCAATTGATTGCTTCTGACAAATATCCTGTGTTTCTTACGCAGAAGCAAATCACAAAATAATTAATTTTTATTTTATAGATATTTTTCAGAGTTTGGGAGAGAAAACCCAGAAAAAAACCGTTCAACAATGCACTGCATGGAATCTATACCTTTTGAATAGATGCATTTTACCCAAAGATTGTTTTGCTTCAAATAATGAATAGAACCAAAACGTTCGTTCTTGACGGGACGCAACAGAAATGTCATATTCTATTACTGATATACAGTGCTGGCTGGAAAGTCTGGAATGAATTCGCCAAAAATATTCATTCATTATGGAATAAGTAATGACTTGAAAAATTAGAACAAAGCACTAACGTGAAGTCAGGAGTTTTTGCGCAAATGTTCCATTGTCTATTCTCGCCGATCGGGCTAAAATTGGGTACTCGATTGTAAAATGAATTTCAACTGACAAAATTACTGTTAATAATATTTTATTCACCTCTATTGTACACTCTTAAGTGAATTTACCATCGATATGGAACGTTTTCTCAGATTTTATAAGATATTAATACATATCGTACCATTTTAATGACATAATTGAGTAATGAGAGAACCATCTAAGATCACAGAATTTTTAAATATTTCATATGTATTCTATCGGTCTCAACGATTTAGTTCGACTCCTCAATGAAGAATTCGAGGTCAAATTTGATTCAGTCCGGCCATCCGGCCGTCCGGGCGTTGCCACGTTAACTTGAGAATCGAAAGAGCTAGCGACTTGAAATTTTCAGGGTAGGTGGCGCCTAATAGTTATTTGGTGAAATTCAAGAATTGTCACCAAATAGCTATCAACAAAATAATTCTCTCGATTTTCATTGAGCGTCAGAAGAAGGAGTCTGATATAGACTCCGAAACGCTACGATATAGTTGTTTCTTCGTTGATGTTGTTTCGTTGTTGTTTGTTAGGCAACATTGTTCAATTGATTGCTTCTGACAAATATCCTGTGTTTCTTACGCAGAAGCAAATCACAAAATAATTAATTTTTATTTTATAGATATTTTTCAGAGTTTGGGAGAGAAAACCCAGAAAAAAACCGTTGAATAATCAATTCTATTGAATTATGATCATTAGAGTATTGAATTAAAAAAATGTTAAATCTGTCATAAGGTAGTGTATGGCTGGTTCTGAAATCCGAAGCAGAATACAACTTTGATTACTTAGCACTCCAAAGTTGGTGAAAGAAATTTTGATACGATTTCACTGAAGGCCAAAGAGTATATAGCAAATGTCAAGATGGTTATAATATTGATTGTTCCAGCTTTCACTGTTTTTCGACACAAAATGTTTCTATCTCCCAATAGAATCTCGTTCAATTCATACTCCTTCTTCTTCCTAAAATGTTCCAACTGAATCAAGTTTTTTTTTAATACAAGAATCGTAATAAATTCACTCATTACTACTAGTCAGTCAGGAAAATTCTTACTTCGATAACAAAGGATCGTGTGGAACTTCAATTATAGAAGTGTCGTCGACACCTGTTGTAGTTTTGGCTGACATAGCAGGAAATTTGGATAATCAGATTTTCATATTCATGAGCAGCAGAAAAAGGAAGTGCAAATTGTTTAATCTATTAGGCTGCCTCTGACGTCCCTCTAGGACACACCAGCACAAGGCGCTGGGTAAGACATTCCGACAATGTCCTGTGGGAGACCTAGTTTCAACTGTCGTTAGCATACTAATCAAGTTGAAATTTATACACAAACACCTAGTCAGTAAATCAAACTTGTTTAAAAAAAAATTCTATCTACATGCCGGAGAAAATTTCCTCAAAAATATTGATGAATTTCTCAATGATGTCTAGCAAGACCTAATATTTGAGTTCTCCGCAGGATAAAAGAATCATCGGTTTCGGAAATTAAGCTAATGATATTCGATGGTCCCTCGATATTACCATGTAACAACCTCACCTCACCTAACCTAAACTCGAGCCTAAACTAACTCCATACCTACACGAAATAATTTCTGTGACAGCTAACCCAATTTCTTCTGTTCTGCTATCGACCTGTCTGTTGGCCTTCCATTCGACAGTATGTCAGGATACTCTAGCTAAGTAACGGTATGAGAATGAAAATTTGGACATAATACCTATGTCAAAGTCTGCATAGAATTTGCCGATTTTATGAATTGTTGGTGCTCTTGTTCCTCGGAACAGAGTGCTTATCATGTTGCTCAAATGTCTGTAATTTTCGAATTTTTGGATGAAAATGGTCTTAAACGATTTGATTCGACTCACTGATCAAGAATCTGTGGTCAAGATCGATTCCATCCGACTGGTCCAGGCAGCCGGCTGGCCGTAGACACGATAACTCTCAAACAGAATGTGCTAGACAGTTGAAGTTTTCAGAGTAGGTTTGGGAGATAAATATCTCGGTTACTTCCTTATTGGGCCTAATCACCCCGATGATTTCGGAGTAACGAAAAAAACATTTTTTTTACATTACAAATTTCAAATTCAATTCATTTAGGATGCATTTTCATCGTATGAATCCATTGATATCATTTTCAACTCAACTAATAAATCAATACTTTCGGGGATATGATTTAACCAAAATTCCAATATTAAATCGTAACTCTATGATCTCACAGAATGCTGTAATGGAAAATAACTCCGTATCTATGAATTTCATGATCTGTGTTCCTACATGTCATCATTGTCATCTCATCTAGAGATAGGAGACATGTCAAACAAAGTATGATTTAATGCAAAATGAACAATGAAATAACTTCAGCTATCGTATATAGCTCTGGGATAATCCATATGCTGAAGGAAATATATACTTTGGTAAGTTGATCAAATTGGGTTCAGTGAAAACACAACTGGAATATTGGCTAAGTTTCAATTTATATAACATAATTATTTTCATTATAGATTGGAGTAATGCATATTGCGGACAAGTCCGTTATTGGGTAGAATAGGTCTGGTTGTATCGGATTAATAATTTTTGGTACTCTTGTTGAATTGGATTTCTTTCATCGTGTTCGAATTAAATGTTTTTGGTGCTCCAGTTCCACGGAACTGAGTGCTTATCAATTTGCCCAAATGTCTGTAATTTTCGAATTTTTGGCTGAAAATGGTCTCAAACGATTTGGTTCGACTCACTGATCAAGAATCTGAGGTCGAAATCGATTCTGTCCGTCCGGCCGTAGGCACGATAACTCTCGAACGAAAGGAGTTAGAGGATTGAAATTTGCAAGGTGGGTTTGGAGCGGACAAGTTAGTTAATGGGCGAAATCCATAAAGTGGTTTCGGAGTTATGGTTTAGTAAAAAAAATTTTTATGAATATTTCCGAAACCGATCACTTGATCTATCTGAAATTTAGCATCTAATTGTAGAATCATGACCTTTATACGCATGTGAAGTATTGTATTGACAAGGTTACCGCAAAGTGTAAAAAAAAAATTTGAAAATTTTAAATTTTTTTTTCTACAATAACTCTCGAACGGAATGAGCTAGGCAGTAGAAATTTTCAGAGTAGGTTAGGGTGATGAATATCTTGATTTAGTTTGTTATTGGGCAAAATAGGCCAGATGGTTCCGAAGTAACGAAAGAAAAAATTTTTTTCAAGCAACTAATTCAATTTTTATTCAAGATGCAGTTTCACGATAAAAATCCATTGATATCATTTTCAACTCCAACAAGCTATTTCAATAATGAATGGTACTTCGATATTTTCACAGAATGTTAGAATTATTCTATCTAAGCTTTATTATATGATCTCTGTTCATACTCGTACATGTCATCCGGTTCTATAAGAGAGAGACAAATTCATTTCAGCTATTTTAATTTAATTTCTTCCCTGGTGCAGTTCTCATTCTCATATTGCTCATTTAATCTTGATCAATAAACTATTATTTGAAATGAATTTCCTTTTTGATGCAGTTCTATCATAAGAATACATTGATATAATTCCCAACTCTGAGAAACCAATACTTTCGGAGATATAATTTGTCTGTTTGAACTAGAGCGCCAGAAAGCTCCTGTCCACAGGGCTTGAACCCATTTTTTTTATGCAGTTCTATAATAAGAATCCATTGATATCATTCCCAACTCTGATAAACCAATACTTTTTGATGTGATTTGTCAAAGTTTGAGCAAGAGCATCAAAGCTCCTGTCCACAGGGCTCTCACATTTTTTTTGGTTCAATCGCAAATTTTTTTCTGTAACGAATTATAAATTAGTGGCGGTAAAAATATTGGAAATTAAGGTTTGCATAAGAGGAATACAGATAATTAGTGGGTTCTGGATTGATGATATAGATTCTCTCTGTGGATCTTGGGGCCTTTTGCGGGCATTTCTGGGAATTTATTTCCGAAAATGATCTCACTCAATTAGGATCGACTCACTGATGAAGAAATCGAGGTTAAATTTGTTTTTGTCCGGCCGGCCGTTGCTTGAAATTTCCAGGGTAGATTGCGCTTCCGAATGTGACGGTTAAGTTCGTTAATGGACATAACTGGCATACGGTTTCCGAGTACTAATTTTTATTTAGAAAAATAAAGATCCGATCGAATTGAAGCTTGGTAACTAGTTATAAAATACCGACACAAAGACCAACACTTTTGCGAAATTTCGGTAATATTGTAAGACGAGAAAGAATTAAATATTTCCTTCCTCATAAATGTTATATTCCAGAAATTATACGTCAGAATCAATTAAAATCTGGCACATACCTTTGAACTTTTGACAATCGGGTACCGAATTTCAGCTCGATTGGCTTCGTATGAGGCGTGAATAGACAATGGAACATGCGCGCAATAGCTGACGTTCGTTATTTCGTCATAAGTGGAAGTCGAGGACTGCGATACGGCGTACTCATATTATTACATTAATAATTGTAAACGTTTGGTTTAGTGTGGTTAAGACCACAAATCGCTGAATATCGAGGTTTATTTGTTAGTTGCTAATAGACCATTGACATACGATGAAATTTTCGTCTATTAAACAGCAACAAATATTTCCTTGCAATCCAAACTATCACACAGAGTTGGAGTTCATGAGAATCTTCCTAGGTGGCACTGGTACGATTGCGTGTCATTTACATATTCTTCATAGGGTTTAATTTCCCAGAGCTCCTTCAGATGCCATAAAGTAGATATGTTACGTTGATGATTGCCAGTCTATCTGACTATTAGCAACTAGCATTGTCACTACGGTATACTGGCTGTTTGGCAGAACGTTGAACATACGAAAATGGTGGATAGGTGGATTCATCTGCTACTCACTCAGCCCTAATTTATTTGGTCCTGCCCCCCTGGATACTTTAAAAATGTTTTTTGCTTTCTTCTGATTTCACCACTTTCTTGACTTTAAATTGTAATTTTTATTAAATATGGGTAAAACAGACAATATTTTTAATTTTTTTGGCAGATTCTTATGAAATTATTGCTTTATTCAGATGTTAGCTACAAAAAGTGCTATGAATCCTCAAACTTACTTAAATCTTAACTTCAACTTGTATTTAAGAAAAAAAATTGATTGAGGAGCTCCAATTCTAGAGAAATATTCCTAGTGTGTGACCTTTCTAATGATATGTAATTTGCTTTTATTAAAAAAAAAACCTTTAAGAGTTATTTCATAATTTTATCAAGTAGGAAGTTTTCGACGAAACTCTACATTTACGGAAAGTGAAATGTTTTGCGATATTTAATACTGCAAGGTTGGTAAAAATTCAATGATCTACGTCTTGCCAGTAGCAGTGGTGCAAATTGATATTCACCCTTGGTATGGTTACACAAAGCAGGTAGAAATTATTAATTAAATAAATTATTTAAAATTATTTTGATTGTTTCATCAAGGCACCTAACTGGTACTGGTATTTTCTTTGTACTTAATTCAAGAAACATAATTTCAATCGAACATTTAATTTTTACCAACCTTGCAGTATTAAATTCCGCAAAACATGTCACTTTCCGTAAAGGTATAGTTTCGTCGAAAATTTCCAACTTGATAAAACTATATTATAACTCTTAAAGGTTCTATTTCATAAAAGCAAATTACATACCATTAGGAAGGCCACACACTAGGGATATTTTGCTAGAATTGGAACTCCTCAATCACTTTCTATTTGTTTTTTAATGCAAGTTGAAGTTAAGATTTAAGTATTTTTTACATCTTTCTGTAAGTTTGAGGACTCATAACTTTTTTTCTAGCTAACATCTGAATAAAACAATAATTTTGTAAGAATCTGGCAATATTAAAGATTAAAAAAAAATTAAAAATATTGTCAGTTTTACCCATTTTTAATAAAAATTGCACTTTAAAGCTAAGAAAATGGTGAAACTACAAGAAAGTAAAATACATTATTTTGAAATATCCAGGGGGCCAGGGCCAAATGAATTAGAACTGATTATGTAACAGATGACCCCACTTATCCACCATTTTCGTATATTCAACGTTCTGCCAAACACCCTGCATAATATATGTAGTAAGTTTATGTTATTATGTATATTAATGACAGAGGTGAAAATGTCTATAATCAAAAGTTCTTTGTTTCAATCAGATCATTTGGACCTGTTTCGGAATACTCGTTTCCGTCTTCAGCCAAAGAATTTAAAAATGCATGTAAGACGTCAACTTATCTCGTTGGTTAATTGTCACTTATGAAATTAACGTTAGAAATATTGTTTAAATCTTGCTTTAATGTTTAATTTCTTGTTTTGACGTCTTACATGTATTTTGAGTTCTTTGGCTTAAGATGGAAACGAGTATTGGGAAACCGGTCCAATGATCTGAATAAAGATTAAAACAAAGAACTGTTGGTTATAGACATTTTGACTCCTCTCATTAATAATAAAAACCAACACGGAAAATCTGACGGATTATATATTATATATAATTGTATAATATATCATATTTATCATAGATTAATTAAAGAAATAATGGAATTCGATATTATACTTGGATCACGCTCTAGTCCGGTTGTCATGAATTAGAAATACCATAATAATTATGTACTATTCTGCTAAATTCATTATTACGACGAATAGAATATTTGAAAGTATAAAATACACAATCGATTTCGAATAGCTCATATAGCAAAATATAAATTCTGGGGACCTCAAAACTAATTACAGCTCAATTCTCATAATGAAATTTTTTTGAACCCTAGCGTATCCATGATGAAAAAGTGTTCGGACTGCGAAGTGCCAGTCACATGATGAGCGGGGATTTTCGGATACCCGAACTTAGGTTAGGCCCTCCCGAGGGGGGAAACCACCTTCTAGTACCCCCCTCGCCATGCCAGCCACGAAGAAGGCACAGTTGGATCTGTAGGTAAGATTTTATCCCTTGGAAATGCATGGCATTATTCCATCATCCATATCATAATATTATAATAATAATTTCAATATATCACTCCACATTTTGATTACAGCTAGAAGATCAATGCTCGTCACACTCACCCTATAAATGTTTCTCAGCAAAGAATCCCCATTCTAAACATTTGAGGGACTGTTCATCAATTGCGAGTTACCTCAAGGTAACATGCAGGGTGCGGCAGAAACAGTTGAGCAGTTCTGAAGAGTTATAATGAAGAACCGCGGTATACAGGCTATCTGGAGATGAAACCGATAAAACTTATGGGTTTATAGGGACTGCTTCGTTACTGACAAACAGAGTGATTAGTGAATTGAGACGAAAAATTAAATACGGGATCAGACAATTGGGTTCGAGTTTGTTACATGAATTAAACTGAACCTTATCAAGTAGGCCTTTGAACGAAACCAATATCAGGACCGGAATATTATTTTTCTTCCATGTTATGTTCTTGTGAGAATAACTCACATTGTATAATAATTATCAGAAATGTGAGCTCAGATTCGAAATCTACGGAAAACATCCAACAGGAACTTGTTAAAAAACTTTCTGGTGCCACTTCAGTTATTCAGTAATAAATTACTATTTTCAATTATTTCACTCAATTAGGACCAGAATGAGTCTGTTTCATGTTCTTGTAAGAATAACTGACCTAGTATAATAATTATCAATAATCTGATTGTAGATCCTAAATCTACTGAAAAAATCGTAAGGGAACTAGGAAGACTAGATTGTGTTGAATTTATGAAAATACAATACAACGCACGATAACTTGAGAACGAAAAGAGCTAGCGACTTGAAATTTTCAGGGTGGGTGGCGCATCCCAATACGACGGACAAGTTCGTTAATGGGCATAATCGGCCCAGTGGTTTCCGAGTAATAATTTTGTTTTCAACCAATATAAATCCGTTCGAATTGAAACTTGGTGAGGAGTTGTAGAATAGAACCTAAGCACGTTCGTGAAATTTTGTGCGAATCGTATGGCTAGAAAATGATAAAAAAATTATTGAAAAATATTTTTGTTGTCACGAGATCTAGAGAATGGAACGAGATAGCGGCTTGAAGTTTTCAGGTTAGGATGTGCACCAGAACGCGACATTTCAGTTTGTTTATGAGCATAATCGGCCAAATCGTTTTAGAGTTATAGCCATCTGAAATTTGGTTGTTTTTTGTTCCTCATTAACTCAAAAAATACTAAACCGATTGAATTCAAACACAGTAATTAGTTGTAGAATGCCAACGCGAAAATTCTCGCAAAATTTTGTGAGGATAGTATTTGTGAAAAATTTTAAAAAAATCATTGAAAATTGAAAAAAAAAATTCTATATATCAGTAACTATTCGTTTGAAATTGCTGAAATTTTGCAAGAGCCTTCATAACCTAACTCTTCTGTCAAGTTTCAAGTTTTAACGTGATCGGTTGAATATTGTTGGAGATTCGAGCATTCTTTTGTGAGTTCAGTAGATGGGTGACCGTTGTCTCGATAACTTTCGAACGAAAGGAGACAGGGACTTGCAATTTTCAGGGTAGGTTGCGTATCCGAAATGGAGAGTTGAGTTCGTTTTTGGGCATAATCGGTCAAACGGTTTCCGAGTTATACCCACCTGGAATATTATTTCCTTGATAACTCAAAAAATAAATCTTCGATCGAATTGAAGCTTGGTAACTAGTAGTAGAAATTCATCATAAAGACGTGTTTAAAATTTTGTAAGAACCGTACCCCTAGAAAATTTGAAAAAAATGACGAAAAAAAAAATTTTAAGAAGCGCACCCCTAGAAAATTTCAAAAAAATCACGAAAAAAAAATTGGTTCAAGCACTGTCGTGAAGTCAGAAGCTTTTGCGCGTATGTTCTATTGTCCATTCTTCTGTATTGGACACCCTTAATCGAATTTACCATGGTAAATTATGTTGTCCATTCTCCTGTATTGGACATTTAATTCGAATTTACCATGGTAAATTCGAATTAAGAGTGCCAAAGCGCCAAAGCTCCTGACTTCACGTCAGTGCTTGAACCAATTTTTTTTCTAATACTATTACATGCAGCAATAATTTCTTCGAATAAATGTTTTCTATTTCTATTCCTTCATTATAAACTTTTTTAACTGATTTTAAATGATTCCATAAATAGTAGTCCAGGGGGTATTAAATCGGAGGATCGCGGTCACGGCTGATACATCTGATGGGGTATATGGCATTAAGATGGTTTCTAGTTGAAATTGAAAAGTGAGTTCGGACCATCATGCTGAGACCACATACCACATGTATTAAGACCTTGCAATAGATCCGGTAAAGTGATGTAAGCTACTGATACGAATTTATTCTTATTTTTTTTGGGGTTATGAGGGTATTTTATAAAATTTGACTATACGAACTAGTTAAAGAGAATAAGAATATGTAGATCATAGTTTATTAATTATTAATTTTACTAAGCCACTCTTTATGACACTTCATCAGACAATTAATTTCTTGAGTGAAAAGTTTAAAATAATGATATATTACGGAAATGCTGAAATGGTGCCAGAAATTTTTTTATCGATTTTCTGTAGGATTTTTTCAGGAGATTTCGAATATCTGCTTAGATTTTTGATAATTATTATACAGAGTGAGTTATTCTTACAAGAAGTCCTGATATTGTTGAGGCTTTTCATTTTAATGCATGTACCAAATTTGAACCGAATGGGCTGATCACTGTGTTTAATATGGTGGATTGAATTTTTGCGCGTATGTTCTGGGGAACATCGCGTTATAGTTTTGCCCAAATGTCTGTAACTTTCGAATTTTTTGAAAAAAATGGTCTCAAACGATTAAGTTCGACTCCCCAATGAAGAATTCGAGGTCAAATTTGATTCTGTCCGGCCGGCCGTCCGCCCGTCCGTCCGTCCGCCCGTCCGGCCGTTGCCACGATATCTTGAGAACGAAAAGAGCTAGCGACTTGAAATTTTCAGGGTAGGTGGCGCATCTCAATACGACGGACAAGTTCGTTAATGTGCATAATCGGCCCAGCGGTTTCCGAGTATAATAATTTTGTTTTAAACCAATATAAATCCGATCGAATTGAAACTTGGTGAGTAGTTGTAGAATATAAACCTAAGCACGTTTGTGAAATTTTGTGCGAATCATATGGCTAGAAAATTTGAAAAAAATTATTAAAAAATATTTTTGTTGTCACGATAACTTGAGAACGGAATGAGATAGTGGCTTGAAATGTTCAGGTTAGGATGAGCACCAGAACGCGACATTTCAGTTTGTTTATGAGCATAATCGGCCAAACGGTTTTAGAGTTATAGCCATCTGAAATTTTCTGAAATTTAGTGGTTTTTGTTCCTCATTAACTCGAAAAGTACTGAACCGATTGAATTCAAACATGGTTATTAGTTGTAGAATGCCAACGCGGAAATGTTTGCAAAATTTGGTGAGGATAGCATTTGTAGAAAATTTTTAATAAATCATTGAAAATAAAAAAAAAATTCTATATATCAGTAACTAATCGTTAGAAATTGATGGAATTTTGCAAGAGCCTTCATAACCTAACTCTACCGCTAGGTTTCAAGTTTTAATACGATCGGATTAATATTGTTGGAGATTGGAGCATTCTTGTGTGAATTCAGTAGATGGGTGACCGTTGCCTCGATAACTTTCGAACGAAAGGAGATAGGGACTTGCAATTTTCAGGGTAGGTTGCGTATCCGAAAGGGAGAGTTGAGTTCGTTTTTGGGCATAATCGGTCTAACGGTTTCCGAGTTATACCCACCTGGAATATTATTTTCTTGATAACGGAAAAAATAAATATTCGATCGAATCGAAGCTTGGTAACTAGTGTTAGAAAATCAACATAAGGACGTGTTCAAAATTTTGTAAGAACCGTACCACTAGAAAATTCGAAAAAAATGACGAAAAAAAAAATTTTAATAACCGTACCCCTAGAAAATTTCAAAAAAAATCACGAAAAAAAAAATTGGTTCAAGCACTGACGTGAAGTCAGAAGCTTTTGCGCGTATGTTCTATTGTCCATTCTTCTGTATTGGACACCCTTAATCGAATTTACCATGGTAAATTATGTTGTCCATTCTCCCGTATTGGACACTTAATTCGAATTTACCATGGTAAATTCGAATTAATATATATCTATCTCCAATACAGGAGAATGGACAACATAATTTACCATGGTATATTCGATTAAGGGTGTCCAATACAGAAGAATGGACAATAGAACATACGCGCAAAAGCTTCTGACTCCACGTCAGTGCTTGAACCAATTTTTGTCTTTATGCTAAAAACATTCTCTGTGTCAGTAACGAAGCTGTTTTGGACATTCGTACCTATATGGCATTTTGCAATCATATTGGCTGTCCCTCTAACCCCATAAGTTTTGTCGGTTTCCTCTCCGGACAACCTGTACATGAAACAAATGTTTAATTTTTTGAATTCAGTAGGACTTACCATTTTATACTCATTAATTTTTAAAAATAATGTGTTTAAGATGGTGGCCGTTAGCTGTAATACATTGCTGGAGCCAATTTCTAAAGTTCTGAATAGATGTTAGCGGTTGGCATAGTCTGATGGCTTCAATTGTAAAACCGTCATTATTTTGAAGGGATGGAATTCAAATCTATATTCAGAATCCTCCTCAATCTGCGGTCTGAAACGCCCAATGCAATAGCGTGGCGTTGAAAAGAACGTGTTGGCGATTGCTCGACTGCTGAGCTTAGGGGGCATCCATAAAATACGTGAGGTGTTTTTTTAATTTTTCTGTACCTCCCTCCCCCCCCCCTGGTGAGATGTCGTGAGATTTTATTCAACCCCCTCCCCCATCCCCCAATCTCACGTGAGATTTTTCACAATGTACATGAAACAAATGTTTCATTTTTTTAATTCAGTAGGACTTACCATTTTATACTCATTCATTTTTAAAAATAATGTGTTTAAGATGGCGGCCGTTAGCTGTAATACATTGCCGGAGCCAATTTCTAAAGTTCTGAATAGATGTTAGCGGTTGGCGTAGTCTAATGGCTTCAATTGTTAAACCATCATTATTTTGAAGGGATGGAATTCAAATCTATATGCAGAATCCTCCTCAAACTGCGGTCTGAAACGCCCAATGCAATAGCGTGGCGTTGAAAAATAGTGTTGGCGATTGCTCGACTGCTGCGCTTAGGGGGCATCCATAAAATACGTGAGGTCTTTTTTTAAATTTTCTGTACCTCCCCCCCCCCTGGTGAGATGTCGTGAGATTTTATTCAACCCCCTCCCCCATCCCCTAATCAACGTGAGATTTTTCAAAATGTGGGTTTCTTAATGAAACGCGTTCGATTGTTATTGTAAAAAGAAAAGAAAATACTTCGTACTTTTATTTACGACTAATAATCAATATTGCTGAGAGTTGTAAGTGTAATAAAAATTTAACAATAGAATACTTAAATCGTGACTACTGTGATTAAAAAAAAGAATATCTACTCTAATTCAGTCCATGGAGAATCATGCGCGGTCTCAAGAGAGACTATTGGAACCAACACTGTACCGTAAATTCAGATTAAATTGAGCAAAAACAAATATGGTGGTTTGACAGTCAGTAGATGTATAACGTCAAAGTATGAATGAAATTATTCTCTTTCCAACGAATTAGTGAATGATCTTAATCGTATTGCGATATACGCTTAAGATTAAATCTAAAGCATGTATAATCTGGATTAAATGGACCAAAATAGTATAATTTTTTTTGTTTCGATCAGAAAAAATTAGATGAGATTTGACTCGACCCCCTCCTCCCCTTAAACATCTCACGTAATTTATGGACGCCCCCTTACTAGCTACACATTTTTTGGTGCCCTAATGGATCTTCGTTGGCCATGTGTACCTATTCTTAGTTTGCTACGAGTTTCTTCCAATTGCCGAATCCAGGACTGAATTGTGTTCGCATTAGGGAAATGTTGCCGCAAAGCTCTTTGCGTCACAATCACACATCGGTTGTTTTCACACGCACGGAAAAGCCACGATGTAGATGGGGATGCCGACAAAACAAAAGGAGACCTATACTGCAACTGCCAACACTCAGGTTGTAATCAACCCTGAGGTAGCTCGCAATTGAGAAATCGGTGAAAACCTACGCGCTTGTTAGTTCACGTCATTTTGAAACGTTAATTGTACCATATTAATATTATTTTACAGCTACTCGCAAGTAAGAGTATACGGGTTAAATCTCGGGTTAAATGACACTCTTCAAAGAACAAAACTTGTCTATCTACAATGTTCCGATTTCCTACTCGTTCTTCCAAACAAAAATCTTTAAAATCTTTAGAAGCACTCACGTTACGTCAGGTGCTATAGAGCGCTTGTTCCTTTACTGATCGATATATTCCGCTTTAACAAGAAAACAAAATTTCATATAGGAATACTCTGGAATTTGTTTAAATATTATGCAGTCGAATAAATGATCAAATTCATTGAACAATCAAAGAACTTCTCATTCCTAAGCAAATCTTCAGATTTTTAGCCAATTATGTGAATGTGTCAATGAAACGTCGTCTATTGTCATTTTTCAGTGACCGGAAATAATATTAATATTAGATCAAAATTCTACGAATAAATCGTTTGCTTAGATACCTTCAGTTATGATGTTTCCAGAACAAACTCATTTTCGCTCATGCTCTGAGGAACATCATTTTGTCCAAATGTCTGTAATGTTCGAATTTTTTTACCGAAAATGGTTTCTAACGATTGGGTTCGACTCATGATGAAGAATTCGAGGTTAAATTTGATTCTGTCCTTCCAGCCCTTGCCGCGATAACTTGAGAACGGAAAGAAATGGCAACTTGAAATGTTTAGGATAGGTGGCGCGTACAAATGCGACGGAACAGTTCGTTAATTGTCATAATCGGCTTAACAGTTTCCGAGTTCAAATTTGTTTTCTTCCAATACATTATTTAAATTTTTAAAAAAATATTCAATACCCTAAATTAGTAAAACACATTATTTATTCACGATAACTTGAGAAGGGAAAGAGATAGCAACTTGCAGTTCTTAGGGTAGGTTGCGTATCCGAATGCAATGTTTGTTAATAGGCGGTACTCTGGTTGGTACTGGTTGAAACATGAAGAATTGATGGAGTAAAAATAACAAGCTAATCTTGTACAATATAGTATTATGTTGTTGGTATATTATATGTTTCGGGTATTATCTCATTTTCCAAACTGAGTAGAATACATCTAACAATGCAATTGGCATTCAGAAGGAAGTAGTAGGGATAGGTGGAATTCCAGTTGATCCTGCAATCTATGAATTGATTTCCTTTAATTCCATGTTCTGCAAATTGATATTGTATTGCGAAGTATAGAATTGTTTGCCTTTTGAATAAACTCATCATAGAAATTCTAGAAACGCTATGACGTGAAGTCAGGAGCTTTGGCGCGCATGTTCTGATGTTTATTCCCACCTCAGACGAAATACTGCATGAACCTTCAAGCCTTCTTTTTGGTGTTAACACTTGGAAAAATGTATTGGGCTTCAAGTTAATTAAAATTTAAGAATGAATAAAATAGTGAAGTTGATGCCAATTCGTAATTGCTCAAATACGAGCTGAACTATGGTACTCGATTTTAAAATGGCGGCCTGAAGATATTTGAACGGAATCTGACAGATAGTTTCTGAAATATAAAATTTCTGAAAAAATTTTTTTTTTATTCAATCTTCACGAAATTCTGCAGAAAATTTTTTTTCAGTTATTCAGGAAACAATATTTCAGATGGTAATAACTCCAAATGAGTTTGGAGGATTATGCCCTTCAGCGAATTCAACCAACTCATTAGGATGCGCAACCTAGCCAGAAAGTCGCTGTCGCTTTCCGTTCGAAATTTCGCATCGGTCTTCGTCTCGGCATTCTATAACGAATTTCAATTCGATTGGACCTGAACTTTGGAGTTATCGGAAAAACAAAATTTCAGATTGGTATAACACCGAATTCGTACGGCTGATTATACCCGTTAAGGAACTTGTCCGTCGTATTCGGATTTGCAATCTACCCTGATAATTTCATGTCGCAAACCCATTCCGTTCAAAACTTATCGTGGAAACGGCCGGCCGACCGGACGGACAGAATCAAACTTTATATCGGATTCTTCATCAGGAAGTCGGATTCAGTCGTTTGAGACCATTTTCGGCAAAAATTACAGACACTTGTGCGAAATGATTACGCGATGTTTCCCAGAACATACGCGCAAAAAATAATGATAATTTGATTGGTGTGTTAGTAACTGTACTCCAACTGATGTGAAGTTCTTCTAATCAATGAAATACGGAAAAAACATGCTTCATTTATTCAAAGCACTTTTTGGCGCTCTAGTTCCTCGGAACTGAGTACTTATCAATTTGCCCAAATGTCTGTAATTTTCGAATATTTCGATGAAAATGGTCTTAAACGATTTGGTTCGACTCACTGATCAAGAATCCGTGGTCGAAATTCATTCTGTCCGGCCGTCTGGCCGGTCCGGCTGGCCGCTCTGGCTGGCCGTAGGCACGATAACTCTCGAACGGAATGAGCTAGACAGTTGAAATTTTCAGAGTAGGTTTGGGAGAAAAATATCTCGGCTGAGTTCGTTATTGGGCAAAATCGGACAAATGGTTTCGGAGTAACAAAAAAAAAATTTTTTTTCTACACAGCAAATTCCTAATTTTTTCAATAAGCAGTTTTACTATAAGAATCCAATGATATCATTTTTAACTCTAACAAGCTAATACTTTGGGAGATATGATTTTTCAAAATTTCAATAATAAATCGTATTTCAACGTTGTCACAGAATGATATAATTCTATGTATGAATTGTCATAATGTCAACTTATTTTCCTGAGACATGACATTATCTAATCAATCGAAGAATTGTGAGCGAAGTGAGAAAAATCTCAGTTGTTTGCTCCGAAATTAGTTTTTCTCAGAAAAGTATTACATTTCGGAACGGAACATGAAGTAAGAGATCTGAGAGTAGTGTGACTGCTTTTCATCCATAGACATAGATATAACTCTCGAACGGAATGAGATAGGTAGTTGAAATTTTCAGAGTAGGTTAGGGAGATGAATATCTCGGTTAAGTTCGTTATTGGGCAAAATTGGCCAGATTTAATTTGATTTCTTCCATGGTGCAGTTCTCATTCTCATGATTGCTCATTTAATCTTGATAAATAAACTATCATTTGAATTGAATTTCCTTTATGATGCAGTTCTATCATATGAATACATTGATATAATTGCTAACTCTGAGAAACCAATACTTTCGGAGATATAATTTGTCTGTTTGAACTAGAGCTCCAGAAAGCTCCTGTCTACAGGGCTTGAACCCATTTTTGGCGCTCTAGTTCCTCGGAACTGAGTGCTTATCAATTTGCCCAAATGTCTGTAATTTTCGAATTTTCGAATGAACTATTATTTGAATTGAATTTCCTGTATGATGCAGTTCTATCATAAGAATAAATTGATATAATTCTCAACTGTGAGAAACCAATACTTTCGGAGATATAATTTCTCGTTCGATTGGTGTTAAATCTCCGTGTGTTTGTAAAGAATTCAGAGTACCATCATTGCATGAAATATCATTTCCGAAACTCCAATATCCTTTTCTCAAATCAGGAACAAGGCTCATTTTTGGCGCTCTAGTTCCTCGGAACTGAGTGCTTATCAATTTGCCCAAATGTCTGTAAATTTCGAATTTTTCGATGAAAATGGTCTTAAACGATTTGGTTCGACTCACTGATCAAGAATCCGTGGTCGAACTTCATTCCGGCCGGCCGTAGGCACGATAACTCTCGAACGGAATGAGCTAGACAGTTGAAATTTTCAGAGTAGGTTTGGGAGATAAATATCTCGGCTAAGTTCGTTATTGGGCAAAATTGGACAGATGGTTTCGGAGTAACAAAAAAAAAATTTTTTTTTACAAGGCAAATTCCAAATTAAATTTTTTTCAATAAGCTGCTTTACCATAAGAATCCAATGATATCATTTTTAACTCTAACAAGCTAATACTTTCGGAGATATTATTTTTCAAAATTTCAATAATAAATCGTATTTCAACGTTGTCACAGAATGATATTATTCTATGTATGAATTGTCATAATGTCAAATGATGTTCCTGAGGCATCACATTATCTAATCAATCGAAGAATTGTGAGCGAAGTGAGAAAAATCTCAGTTTTTTGCTCCGAAATTAGGTTTTCTCAGAAAATTCTATGAAGAGATCTGAGAGTAGTCAGACTGCTTTTCATCCATAGACATAGATATAACTCTCGAACGGAATGAGGTAGGTAGTTGAAATTTTCAGAGTAGTTTAGGGAGATGAATATCTCGGTTAAGTTCGTTATTGGGCAAAATTGGCCAGATTTAATTTGATTTTTTCCATGGTGCAGTTCTCATTCTCAGATTGCTCATTTAATCTTGATAAATAAACTATTATTTGAATTGAATTTCCTTTATGATGCAGTTCTATCATATGAATACATTGATATAATTCCCAACTCTGAGAAACCAATACTTTCGGAGATATAATTTGTCTGTTTGAACTAGAGCGCCAGAAAACTCCTGTCCACAGGGCTTGAACCCATTTTTTTTGCTACAACCTAACAGGAGAGAAAGAATGTTGCTTAAGGAATTTATGGAATTTGTTAATGCTGCCTTGATACCAAGCATAGCATCAACATTATTGTTTCACATATCGCAAAAAAAATTAACCGGCATAGTGGATTTCGACTTTTTCACCATAGATCCTGTCAAATAGCTAATACATATGTCTAGTAAATAAGTTAATCGAAATAGATGAACTACCCAAATGACTGGGAATTCCGTGGAATTCCATAGAATTACTTGGAATTCCGTGGAATTATTTGGAATTCCGTGGAAGTACTTGGAATTCCATGGAATCATTTCACAAAGTGGAATCATGGTGCACACATATTTATGGGTGGTTTGCCGCTCGAAAAAAAATGAGATGAAAATTTGATCTTGAGCGAGTTTGGCGGTTATTGTTAATTTGAAATCGAAAAAAATATTACACCTTAAAAAGCAAGAGGGAAAAAATTTAGCTCCAGTTGGAAATTGCGGAGAGCAAACATAAATTAAATTCTGTCTCTAGTTCACATAAAAGAACATTATTTTGTAAAAATGGTCTTTATTTCTTACGCTCACTACCTATTAATGATCAACTGGAATTTCACCATACGTTTCATCTGTATGTAAATTGCATTGCTGAGTTTATTCTACTCAGTGTTGACAATGGGATAAAACCCAAACTAAACCAAAGTTTTTTTCATTAATTTAATTATCATGATTATGACAAGGATATGAATAATTATAATTTAGTGTATGACAACTTCTCCGATATTATGTAACCATCATTCAACCGAATGAAAATGTCCACTAAATATTGATTAAGTACATCATTTTCAAATGGGAAAACTTCCTAGCCTCCCTGAAATTTTCACATTTTACATTTCGAAGTGAGAATGCGCTGCGAATTTTGTGGGTTGTTGACTATTCCATTATAAAAGGCTCTAATTCACCCTATTCTTTATTTGAATATACTGAATTTTTCATTCTTCCACAACCGCTTTCCATAACTAACGAACCACTCAGCGTGGAACATCAAATGTGACTAATATTTATGTTTGCATGCATTTTCCCTGTGCAAATATGGGTAGAGAGGCGCCGCTTTAACTTCGGTCAAATAAGAATAATCCAGAACCTGGTTATGAATGTGTGCGTGTTATGGTGGAGAACCTTCAGTCTTGTTTGAAACAATAAACACAACAAAAATTTAATATTGATGCTAGTAGCTGTCGCAGTTTACATTTCCAATGTGCAGATTTCAACAATTGAATAAAAGAAAACTTTCCACCTGCCTGACACAGTCCAGAGCTTTCCCCAAGAAGTGAAGCAAGGATATAAGTGTGGATTCATGAAGCCTAAATTAACGAGTATTTAGTAACAATTAACAATTACAAATAGCAAGTGAAAGTTGAGCTTGATATTTTTAAATTAGAGTGTTCATGCAGGCAAGTAACATGTATCAATTAACCAGTAACAAGCAGAAGTTCTAACTTTCTACTTTAATCGGACGAGATTTAGTACTTGTACGCAACTAGTGCGCAGATGAACGCGGATTAGTCGGTCCGATGACATAAATAACCTCACTTCCGGAAGTATTTGTGTTATTTATTGTGTTTTTTTCCGAGGGGTAAACCACTAGGAATTCTGGTGTACAAGAAAGTAGTATTCCATGGAATTCCATTGGAATTCCTATTGAATTCCTGGAATTCCTAATGAATCCCAAGAATTCGTGGAATTCCTATTGAATTCCTGGAATTGCTATTGAATTTATGGAATTCTGTGGAATTCCGCAGAATTCCTATTGAATTATTGAGAATTCCTATTGATGTTAGAGTGTGACACCTATCGGACAATCATGTACAAAGCTCCAAATAGTTGGTTTTAAACGAGGGGTAAACCGCTAGGAATTCTGGTTTGCAAGAATTCCAATAGAATTTCAAAAGAATTCCTAAAAAATTTCTGGTGTACAAATTTTTGTCAGTGGTTTCCCCCTTGGTTGTTCTCAAAATCGCATTTGAAAATGGAATTTTAAACACTTCTTTTCGATTATCAAGGGAACATAGGTTATTTTGGAAAATCAATGGAATGAATCGCCGACTTGTGCACTTACATCTTAATTGTTAATTCCATAAGTAAGATAGGAATATGGTCGTATTGTGGTACCGCCGTACTACTTAATCTATTTGGTTTCACCACAATGGTTCTCGATGTTTACTGATGCGAGTTATGATAAATGAAACAACAAAATCTATACATGGTGCTCCGAAAATGAGTTGACAAAATTCAATAGTATATTCTATATTCTTCTCTAAATTGGACAATGCAGAGATGTAAATTCAATAAAAAAGATGGGAAAGCTTCTTGTTAGTACCAAGAACATGTTCTGGGGAACAGCGTGCTTTCGTTTTGCCCAAATGTCTGTAACTTTCGAATTTTTGCCGAAAATGGACTCAAACGATTAGGATCGATTCTCACTCTGACTGATGAATAATTCTAGGTCAAGTAATCATTAAAGTATACTGTGGGAGGTATACTCATTATTGAAAGGTTTTTTTCTGGGTTTTCTCTCCCAAACTCTGAAAAATATCTATAAAATTAAAATTGGTTCAAGCACTGACGTGAATTCAGAAGCTTTTGCGCGTATGTTCTATTGTCCATTCTTCTGTATTGGACACCCTTAATCGAATTTACCATGGAAAATTATAATGTCCATTATCCTGTATTGGACACTCTTAATTCGAATTTACCATGGTAAATTCGAACTCTTAATTCGAATTTACCATGGTAAATTCGAATTAAGAGTGTCAGCTTAATGATAATCTTTAGAATTATTTTGTTGATAGTTATTTTGGGAACTTCAAGAATTGTCACATTGACACTATTTAAAAATCATAGCTAACATAGATTTACTTCGCATAGAAATTTCCAAGTTCCAACTCCTTTTTCAATAAATTTAGCCAATTATGGTCAATACCAATAATTGAGCAATTTGCAAAATTGCATTCTCTGTTCAATAAAATACAAGTTGACTCCTTAAGTTTCCTTTTAGTAAAATCAGGTTCTGTCATTAGAATCTTTGTATTACTCCATTCCATCATGTGATCTCCTTGGATTGTACATACATGTTCTGCTATTTTTTATTTCTGTATGTCTCTATTTCTCAAGTTATTCTTATGCTCTGACTTTCTTACTTCTAGTGGTCTTGATGTTTCTCCTGTGTATGATTTACCACAAATACAAGGAATATTATATACACAGTTTTTTGATTTTTGATTTTCATTTATGGGTTTTGTTTTCGTTAATAAAGACCTAAGATCATTTTGTGTTTCGAAGACGGTTCTTATATTGAACTTAGAACCGATTCTTCTAATTTTTTCAGAAAGGCCACCAACATAAGGGATCACATTCAACAGATTTGGTTGCTGTTCTTGTTGATTATTCTGTTGTACTCTTTGATTATTTTATTGTTCTTGATTATTTCCTCTTCTGTCTAAATTCATGATACATGTATTTATGAATTATCAACAAAATAATTCTAAAGATTTTCATTAAGCGTCTGACGAAGGAGTTTGATATAGACTCCGAAACGTTACGATATGGTTGTTTCTTCGTTAATGTTGTTTCGTTGTTGTTTGTTAGGCAACATTGTTCAATTGATTGCTTCTGACAAATATCTTGTGTTTCGTACTCAGAAGCAAATCACGAAATAATTAATTTTTATTTTATAGATATTTTTCAGAGTTTGGGAGAGAAAACCCAAAAAAAAACCTTTCAATAATTCTAGGTCAAATTTGATTGTCTCCGGCCGCTGCCACGATACCTTTCGGACGGAAAGATATAGCGACTTGAACTCTCAACCGAGAGTCTCGTTTTTGGTCTGGTAGAAATGTTTTTATGAAGATTTTATTCGGAAAATTAGAAAAGGTCTACACAGAGAACAATATATTTTACAAAATATCAAGTCTGTTGACCACCTGTGTAATATTTTATTATAAATTGAAAAAAAAAACTCAATAACCGAGTTTTTTTTTAAGCGAGTCTAGACGAGACCAAGACTTAAACGAGACTCAATTTTTTGGAAATTGGCGAAACCGAGACGAGATTTTTTATATTCTCGTATCGTGTGAAGCCCTACTCGAAACGAAATATCGCATGCGACAAATCGCCTCGCGATAGACAAGCTGCAGTCTGTGAGATAACATGCATGAGATATACCCCGCAGTCGTACCTTCCATGATATTTATCGATGAGATATTTTCCATGCGATATATCTGATATGCGATATCGCGCCTTAGGAAATGTCCAAATTCATTTTTTTAACTTTTCATTTTGCCACAGCTGTCCTTTATAACCATGAGCAGTTTCAGCTTGATCTGTCATTTATTTTGGTTACAACGTCGCATTTCTTTTTTCTAGGCCGCAAACATACAGGGTTTTCCTAAATAAGTGTATCAACTGTAGATTTCTCATGAAAAAACAGCATTTTTTTTCTCTTCCATTTTTTTCTCCGGGTCTTCATTTCGGAGGTACAGGGTGTCAAAGATTTAAACTTTTTTCAGTTTTTTGGTAATATCTCCGTTTCACAGAATTGAGTTCTGCACACACATTGTCACTAATAAGGTAATAGCTACTTTCTTGCACTTTACTCCGTTTTATTATACTTGCCAGTGGCGGATATATTGAATTTGCACAAAGGTTTTACCCCCCAACTCTTACACCACTGGACAAATTTGCATTTGCACAGACAATTTTGATGCGCCAATGAGTTTTACATAAAAAAGTACTCCTGGTTCATTTCTTTAAATTGAAACGTTATCGAGAAAACTTGCATTTTATGATCAAATACAATTTGCTAACCCATTGTAAATTTCTTGTAATTGCGAAATGAGTCGTGATAATTAACTATGGTCACTAAAAATAATGAAAAATAACTTTGCATTTAAATTTAAAAACCTGGTTGCCAAATTTTGTTGATATTAATAAACTTGTTAATTATCACTGCTTATTTTTCCAATTACAAGAAACTAACAATGCGTAAGCAAATTGTTTTTGGGCGCATGTTCTAGGGGAACATCGTCCTATCATTTCGTCCAAATGTCTGTAATTTTCGAATTTCGAGCTGAAAATTGGCTAATAGACTAATTCGGACTCCCTGATCACGAATCCGGTGTCAGATTTTTGGGTGCCGTCCGGCCGTAGGCACGATAACAGGAGCACCGAAGGTCCTATCGACTTCAAACTTTCAGGGTAGGTTTCTGATCAAAATGAGACGGTTAAGTTCGTTAACGGGCAAAATCGGCCGGTTTAGGAGTTATAGACATTTAATATTTTGAGGTTATTTCCCTGATATTTCAGGAACTAAAGAAGATGTTGAATCGAAACTTGGTAGTCAGTTCGAGGATATAAACGCGCAACTTTTGGCAAAATTTTTTTCTCCGGGTCTTCATTTCGGAGGTACAGGGTGTCAAAGATTTAAACTTTTTTCAGTTTTTTGGTAATATCTCCGTTTCACAGAATTGAGTTCTGCACACATATTGTCACTAATAAGGTAATAGATACTTTCTTGCACTTTACTCCGTTTTATTAGACGTGCCAGTGGCGGATATATTGAATTTGCACAAAGGTTTTACCCCCCAACTCTTACACCACTGGACAAATTTGCATTTGCACAGACAATTTTGATGCGCCAATGAATTTTACATAAAAAAGTACTCCTGGTTCATTTCTTTAAATTGAAACGTTATCGAGAAAACTTGCATTTTATGATCAAATACAATTTGCTAACCCATTGTAAATTTCTTGTAATTGGGAAATGAGTCGTGATAATTAACTATGGTCACTAAAAATAATGAAAAATAACTTTGCATTTAAATTTAAAAACCTGGTTGCCAAATTTTGTTGATATTAATAAACTTGTTAATTATCACTGCTTATTTTTCCAATTACAAGAAACTAACAATGCGTAAGCAAATTGTTTTTGATCTTAAAATGTCAGTTTTCTCGAAGACGGTTCATTTTAGAACAATGAAATGAAAGTACCTTTTTTATGTAAAACACATTGGCACATCAGAATTTGCTATGCAAATGCAAATTTGTCCAGTGGTGTAAAAGTTGGGGGGTTAAACCTTTGTGCAAAACCAATATCTCCGCCACTCGCACGTCTAATGAAACCGAGTAAAGTGCAAGAAAGTGGCTATTATTAGTGACAATGTGTAGGTATACAAAAACTCAATTCTGTAATTTAAACGGTTCCTGAGATATTAGCAAAAAACTAAAAAAAGTATACATTTTTGACACCCTGTATCTCTGAAACGAAGACGCGGAGAAAAAAATGGAAGAGAAAAAAAATATTATTTTTTCATGAGAAATCTACACTTATTTAAGAGCACCCTGTAGAGTGATGATTCTGTTACTACCTCTGATAATTTTAAAATATATTTTAGGAACCAAAATGTTGAGATTTACCTATGTCATCTTCTCTCGACTTTTGCACTCACTTCCCTTCTCGCATTAATGTTCTATGAAGCTGAACGATTAAAGTCTATTCTCATGCCATGATCATGAAGTGTCTATAGTGAGTAGCCGTCATTTGAGCTATAGATAATAATATATTTTTTCTACAAACGTCAAAAAATGACAAGGTTCGCGCATTGACAACAATATGCGAAGTGATCCTTTTTTTCATTTTCCTTCGTTACCATGACACCGTGCGCAAAGTAGTGTGCGAAATAATCACTTTGCACACTGCATGTAAACTATATGGAATTTTTATATTTTAACCTTTATGTTCCTCAATCACTTTGAAATAATTGTCAACAAATGCCATTTTATTTCCATAGTTACAGTAATTACTTGATTTGGAAAAACAGTTTAAGCCAGTTCAATACTATTTTTCATATTAAGCTATGCATGTTACTTATTTTAGAACAATATTTTTGACGTTTGTAGAAAAAATTTTGTTTGCATCTCATGCGCGAAATACTTTGGTGATCTCGACTATTTTTTTAACGCGGCTGCGCCTCGTTAAAAAAATCAGTTCTCGATCACCAAAGTAGCATTTCGCGCACTAGATACAAAAATAACTATTTGATGGATCTGAACCTGAAGGTTGAGTATAAATTGTCGCTCAAAATTTGTGCTCGTAGGGAATCACTTTTCTGACATATCCTAGCGCCATGAAGAATTAATTCATTCAACTCTAGATCAGGTTGCCGGATATTTCGAATATTCATTTGCCCCTTTTAAAGCAGCCTAATTTCTGGCCATAAACACGAACGAATTTCCGGTTGTTCCAAAAGTTAAGGGCTGAATTTGAGTGAAATTGGAGCTACACCTTATGAATAAAATTGCCGTGATCTTAGCATGATCACGGAATATATACAACAATAATCCTTTGAGTTTCATTGTAATATTTCAAATATGGAAATAGAAATGAGTGTATTGTAATGCAATGGGAATGAAATTTCATCATACTGAATTTCAGAAGTGAGATTTTGATTTCGATCGCTCCCAAATCATATGTAGTTGAATATTTTGGGGGTGAAATTAGACGCAACTAGTTGAGCTATATCGGGAATAATTTCTGTTATCTAAGCTGGGAAACCTAATCATTGATATATTGTGTTAATTTTGGTGCAATTGTTCCCCAGCCCAAATGTCCGTAATTTTCTTTTTTTTTTGACCGAAAATGGTATCCAACGATTAATTTCGACTCACTGATATGTAAGCACCATTACTCTCGTACCAAATGAATTAGTTGTTAGAGATTTGCAATTTTCAGAGTATGTTGGGGTCCAAATGTACCGGGTAAGTCCGTTAATAGACAAAACTCGCCGAGTGGATTCGAAATTATAGCCATCTAAAAGTTTATTATCCCAGTGACTCGAAAAATACTGATCTCTTTGAGTTTAAACTTGGTTACAATACTCCATTCACTTTTATAAAGTCTCCTGGTTGGCCATGATTTAGTTTTATCACGTTCTTGTAACTAAAACATAGGCAGGATGGCACTGCTGACATATCTTCAATGTCAAAACAATTCGCCGAGACGTTGCCAATGTCTACTCTCAACACAATCATAACATCATATCATCTTATACAAGATATTAACACAGACCATTATATTCCAATAATAAAGCACTCTTCGTTTCGATATTGAAAATGCTGAAAGTAGTTTTGAAGAAGCAGAGACAAAGTGTCAGGAAGTGCTATACACAACTGAAATCTGCAATAGGAAAACTTCATCCTGTCTTAGGACATGTTGAACTCTCTAATGGAATTACTGAGTTTCCTATAACTATATTTTATTGAGGTTTAACAGTGACTCGGGTTTCGTAGTACTACTACATTTTGAAACTGGTGGAATTCAAGTAGTGCAACAAGGTATTTAAATTTCTTCTGGAGAACGTAACAAAGTAACGGACTACTCTATCCATTATTTTTCAATAAAATGTCAACACTTCATTCTTGATTTCCATACAAGATACTAGCATAACTCAATCTTCCAACCAGTTTGAATACGTGAAATATTTCCAGTAACAACACAGGAAACATTTTCTTCCACAGTCACCAGGACTTTGGAATTATTGAATTCATATTATATCTTTTCAAATTCATTATTTTTTCGAAGTAAATTCACATTGTGAAACATACGTAATTACTACGACTTCTATGTAGAGAAGACAACGTTGCGTAGTTATCTGACAGGAAAATGACTATAATCTAACATTTTCGAAATATACACTGTGAAATGTGTCAAATTTTCATGGCCTACCGGGAGACTTTATAAAAGTGAATGGAATATAGTTGAAAAATTTCGACACGACGAATTATGCAATATTTTGAGAAAATAGTTTTTTACTAGAAAATTTTAAAAAATTCAGTATCAGTATAATCTTGTGTACCTCAAAAACTATCCGTAAAATATCGCTGAAAGTTTGCAAGTGCCTTCAAAACCTTATCTCACTGCCAGGTTCTAGATTTAAACTTGATCGAATCTATATTTTTGGAAATATTGCGAAAATATTATTCTTTTCCGAGAATCGAAGCAGCCTCGGCCGAGTTCAGTACCTGGATGGATGACCACTTGGCTATGAAAGCTGACTGATCTTGAGTCACTGATTTTCAAATATTTTTATCTTATGAATATTCAGCTTCCTACTCCTGTATTCAAAAAAGGCTGTTCGATCGAATCAGCTCAACTTATAGGATCACGAAAGTTTTCGGCACTTTGTACCAATTTTTAGGCGCGTGCTTTAGGGAGCAACATGCTGTCATTTCGCCCAAATAATCGAATTTCTTGCCGAAAATGTTAGGTTAGGTTCAACTCATTGAAGAAGAATTCTTGGTCAAATTCGATTCAGACCGGTCGTTGCCACGATAACTATCGAACGGAAAGAGATAGTAGCTTGAAATTTTCATAGTAGGTTGCGCATCTGAATACGACGGTTAAGTTTGTTAATGAAACGCGATTGGCTCAGTGGGAAGAGCCTCTGACTCAAGGGCCAGAGGTCCTGAGTTCAATCCCGCGACAAGCAAAGAAATATTCTAATAATCGCAACCATTCACTATTGGGTCAAAAATTTACAGTGATGTGTCTAAGGTGGCTTAAGGACACAGTAACAAAGCGTACACAGAACACAACTGATTCCACCAAACTTGGTCAATCTCTTAAGACCTTGGAGGGTGTTACCTTGGGGAAGTCCTTGTATGCTCAGTATAATAATATCAATAATATCAATGGGCATAATCGGTCAAACGGTTACGGAGTAAAAATTTTGTGTTCAATCGATAAAGATCTGATGGAATTGAAAGTTGGCAGCTAGTTGTAGAATGGCTACACAAAGACATACGCGAAATTTTGTAGGGATCGTGTCACTAAAAAATAAAAAAAAAAAATTTTTAAAAATATCTCGGCGGGATCCTTCAAATCCTCATTCTACAGCCAAGTTCCAAATGTGAACACGATCGAATCTTTAATGGTGGAGAGATATGAAAAAAATTGGTTCAAGCCCTGTGGACAGGAGCTTTGGCGCTCTTCGTACTTTGACAAATCATATTTCCGAAAGTGTTGGTTTCTCAGAGTTGGAAATGATATCACTGGATTCATATAATAGAACTGCACGACGAAAGAAATTATATTTAAATAAAAGTTTAACTATCAAGACTAACATGAATAAAAATAGGTTTCGGAATTTCAAGCTAAATATTTCGTAAAATAGTAGAAATTTTACGAATTTTTTCATGTCATCTGATCCTCAGGAAATTTCACCAAATTTTTTGCTTCGGTCTTTTGCATCTAACTACTGAGTTTCAATTCAATCTGATCTGTATTTTTCGAGTTATGGTGGAAACAAATTTGAAAATTTTTGTTTTTTTTTGCCCCTTCAGAGCACTCCGATCAATACAGAACTTTTTATGCATATAAAGGTCGTGATTCTATAATATGATGCTGAATTTCAGTCAGATCCAGTTATCATTTCCGGAAATATTCATAAAAAATGTTTTAAGTATGAAGGGCCATAACTCCGAAATCGCTCGGTAGATGTCGCCCGTTGACGAACTGGTCTGATATATTTACGCTCCAAATCTACCCTGCAAATTTCAATCCTCTTACTTCATCCGTTCGAGAGTAATCGTGCTAACGGCCGGCTGGACCGGACGGACAGAATTGAATCTGACCTCGGATTATTCATCAGTGAGTCGAGCTCAATCGTTTGAGACCATTTTCGCAAAAAAAATCGAAAAATACAGACATTGTGGCAAAATGATAGCACGCTGTTCCTTGCGGAACACGCGCGCAAAAAGACGGATTGAAGGTTCATGCAGTATTTTTAGAGGTTGTGTGAGGTATGAATAGACTGCTGACTTCACGTCAGTGGTTTTTAAGGATTTTTCGTAAATGGAGCGAAATAAATTCTACATATTCATTGATTTTGATTAATGATCCAACCTAACTGTTCCAGAAAATAGGAAACATTTGTCCCGATCCCCGGATACCTCGCTTGAAGAGATTGATTGTGAATAATAGTTATATTATATTGCAGAATGTTCTCCTATACGTTTGTATTGAATTCCATAACATATACGAGTATAAGAGAAAATAAATCTATCATCAACGAATACATATTTTAGGGTTTTTCCTGCCATGTCTTAATAAATGAATTAATGAATGAACGTAATTTTCCATTCAAACGGCGGCGTCGATATAAATTTTCTTCATCTGTTTCACCCTATTTTCTTTCAAGGCTTCACTTGCACCACCTCGCACATTACTCCCGTCGCTCATGTTTCCGTATTTCCTTTATAATGTAACAATTCTAGAGCACGCATCAGGTAGATCCTGAAATAACACAATATATAGTGGCAGCTGAATACATCGCATGTTCTTTCTCGTCTCTTTTTCCTTTCATCTTCGAGATTAGAGCTTTTGTTATGATTCTTTCAGAATGAAAGCAAGGGTAAGACAATGCCGCTCCAAAGAAAGAATCTGCCAACTTACTTTTGTTTGGAAATTACACTCAGCAGATTTCTCGGTACCTTGAAGACCTTGAAATTATATACGAATACGCTGATGGCTTATTATCTTTCAAGAATAACAATTGTGACAATACGACCAATTATATGAATTTATTATCCTATACTTTCATCGGGTTACGAAATTCTATACCTGCAATAAATGTGAAACAAGATTAACAATATATCATAATTCATACTATATATGAGTATACAGTGTGTGGATAAAGTAAGAAACAAAATCAATATTAATCAAACACCTTACGGCATGCAAGTTTTACTTACGACATCATCCCTTTCACAGAGTGCCGTCAGATTTTTTTTTTCCAAGTAATACACCAAAATTGTTTTTTGCTGCATTAATAAATAATTCACTCACCTAAATGACGGTGTACAAAATTTTTACGGTAGATATAACAATTTTTTTAGAAAATATCACATATACTGCAAGAAGGGCAGAACATCTGTATTCAACCCAAAAAACAAACGAAATTAGCGCAATTGTTCAAATTATGCTCCTTTAACAATTTGTCACTGACCGATACGATTGTAAACACTTTGTTCGCTTCACTCAGGAATTCAGGAGAAATCTGTTCCATTTCAGCGCGAATTCTTTGCCGTAACTGTTCTGAATTAATTGGTCTATTAAAAGAATACTTCGATTTTAAATAACACCACAAAAAAAAGTAAGGGAGTCAAGTCTGGGAAAAGCGATGGCCACTCAATAGATCCTCGACGTCGTATCCACCTTCCAGGAAATATGGCGTCAAGATAATGAGGGACGTTTATTCCAAAGTGAGGAGGAGTCCCATCTTGTTGCAACCAAATATCATGATAGAGTACATCTACTTCGTCGTCAATTTCCAACATTGCTGCCAGAGCAGGCACTAAATGAAACCGCAAAAAGTCCAAATAACGTTGTGCTGTGAGGTTCTCGTCAAAAAAATAACGCCGTCCAATTATTGCAATGTAAACAATCAATTTTTCGCGGCGTTGACTGTGACAATCTTGAGTCCAGTGAGGATTTTATCCTGACCAATACCTGTAATTGTGACAATGCAACGTCCCGTTGAGACAAAAAGAGGCTCCGTCAGAAATTACGATAGGTTTTATTCAAAAAATTGGTTCAAGCCCTGTGGACAGGAGCTTTGCGCTCTTGTTCAAACTTTGATAAATCATATCTCCGCAATTATTGGTCTCTGGGAATGATATAAATGGTTTCTTACGATAGAACTGCATCATGAAAGAAATTAATTTCAAACAGACCGATTCTCCCCAATAACGAACTTATCCGAGATATTCATTCCTCAAATCTACTCTGAAAGTTATATTATATCAATTAAAACTTAGACAATATTGCAGTTTTGTTTTTACTGGAGATAATCTGAACCCAATTTGATTATGTATCTTACCATAGAATATATTTCCATCATCATATTATCCACGGGCATTATATTATCACCTTAAAAGTATAATATCATATCATCCACATTATTCTAAGATAGCTGAGCTTATTTAATCGGTCATTTTGCATTCAATCATAATTTGTTTTCTAGAACAGAAGGTGTATTTTATATCAAGAATAACGAACCAGAAATCATTTTTACGTTTATCTCTCACAGGAAAATAAGATGACGTGTAAGAACACAGATCATATAATAATTCATTCAGCATTCTGTGAAAACATAGAAGTACGATTCATTATTGAAATTTCGAAAAATCGTATGTCCGAAACTGTTAGCTTGTTATATTGGAAAATGATATCAATGGATTTTTATGGTGAAACTGCATCTTAAAAAAAATTTATATTTATCTCTCAAACCTACTCTGAAAATTTCAACTGACTAGCTCATTCTGTTCGAGAGTTATTGTAGAACCTGAATTAAAAAAATTTTTAAATGTTTTTTTTTCAGTTATACGATCCTCACGAAATCTAGCATACGTCTTTGTGTCGGCAATCTACAACTATTAACTAAGTTTCTGTTCGACCGGATATTGATATCGGTTGGATAGTTTCTGAGATACAGAATTAATTTAATGATTTTTTTTACTTTCTAGTGACACGATCCTGATGGAATTCGACAAATATTAAATCGTTGGCATTCTACAACCAATTACCGAGTTTAAACTGGATCGGTTTTGTATTTGTATAGTTTCTACGGAAATAATAACAAAATTTTAAATGGGTATAATTCCAAAACGGTTTAGCCGAATATCCGCCGTATTCACAAAGCATTGTTAAGTGTTTGAATCTCCGTTAAGTCCTAACTGAGGTCCTCAGTTAAGGATAAATTGGAATCGCAACCTCAGTTAACGTATTTAACGGTGGTGAAACAGGCCTGTTTTACCACCTTTATTCCTTATTGCCCCTTATTATCCCCAATTTATCCTTAACTGAGGACCTCAGTTAGGACTTAACGGAGATCGAATGCTTTGTGAATACGGCGGAACGTCTTTTAACGAACTTAGCAGTCTATCATCGAAATTGCAAGTCGCTACCGTTTTCCGTTCGAAATTTATCATGGTAACTGTCACCCATCTAGATAATGAACTCGCCCAATGCTGCTGGTCAATCATAGTATTATTTCAATATCTCCACCATTGAAGATCCCATCGTGTCCAAATTTGGGACTTTGCTGTAGAATTAGGCTTTGGAGGCTTCCGCTAAATAATAGTACGATATTCCCTAGAACATGCACGCAAAAATAGTATATTATATTATAAGGATTAAAAGTGCATATTTTTTTTACGGGCAATATTTGCAGTTGCGAGGCGGAGCGCAGCGCAGCCTAGCGAATGCAAAATTGCGAGTAAAAATATGCACTTTTAGTTCGAATGATATATACTATTTTTTCTCCAACCAAGTCAAAATTAAAATAAATTTAGTTTTATTCAAAAATTAATGATAATTTGGTAATAAATTTGAACACCTATTAATTATAACAGCGATAGCTGTCGGTAGTCATGGATATCTGGTATTGTTGGTAAATATTGATTGTCAAGTAGACGTCAGTAGACGTACTAATCATATAATTTTTGTAGTAGTTTTTACGCTGCTGTCAAAATGAATCCTGAACACGATGAAAATATACCTGCCGAAGCAGTATATCTAAATCTTTTGACACCCAAACCTCGCCAAGTTTATGAACTTGCATATCAGCGATTCATGGATTGGTATAAAGAAAAAATTGGTTCAAGCACTGACGTGAAGTCAGAAGCTTTTGCGCGTATGTTCTATTGTCCATACTTCTGTATTGGAAACCCTTAATCGAATTTACCATGGTAAATTATGTTGTCCATTCTCCTGTATTGGACACTCTCAATTCGAATTTACCATGGTAAATTCGAATTAAGTGTCCAATACAGGAGAATGGACAACATAATCCATAATCTCCTGTATTGGACACTCTCAATTCGAATTTACCATGGTAAATTCGAATTAAGTGTCCAATACAGGAGAATGGACAACATAATTTACCATGGTAAATTCGATTAAGGGTGTCCAATACAGAAGTATGGACAATAGAACATACGCGAAAAAGCTTCTGACTTCACGTCAGTGCTTGAACCAATTTTTTTTTCGTGACTTTTTAAAAATTTTCTAGGGGTACGGTTCTTGAAATTTTTTTTTTCGTAATTTTTTGCAAATTTTCTAGGGATACGATTCTTACAAAATTTTAAACACGTCTTTATGTTGATTTTCTACTACTAGTTACCAAGCACCAATTCGATCGAATATTTATTTTTTGAGTTATCAAGGAAATAATATTCCAGGTGGGTATAACTCGGAAACCGTTAGACCGATTATGCCCAAAAACGAACTCAACACTCTCTTTCGGATACGCAACTTACCCTGAAAATTGCAAGTCCCTATCTCCTTTCGTTCGAAAGTTATCGAGGCAACGGTCACCCATCTACTGAACTCGCACAAGAATGCTCGAATCTCCAACAATATTTAACCGATCGTATTAAAACTTGAAACTTGGCAGTAGAGTTAGGTTATGAAGGCTCTTGCAAAATTTCAGTAATTTCAAACGAATAGTTACTGATATATAGAATTTTTTTTTTATTTTCAATGATTTATTAAAAATTTTCTACAAATGCTATCCTCACCAAATTTTGCAAACATTTCCGCGTTGGCATTCTACAACTAATAACCATGTTTGAATTCAATCGGTTCAGTATTTTTTGAGTTAATGAGGAACAAAAACCACGAAATTTCAGAAAATTTCAGATGGCTATAACTCTGAAACCGTTTGGCCGATTTTGCTCATAAACAAACTGAAATGTCGCGTTCTGGGGTTCATCCTAACCTGAAAATTTCAAGCCGCTATCTCATTCCGTTCTCAAGTTATCGTGACAACAAAAATATTTTTTGATAATTTTTTAAGAATTTTCTAGCCATACGATTCGCACAAAATTCCACAAACGTGCTTAAGATCATATTCTACAACTACCCACCAAGTTTCAATTCGATCGGATTTATATTGGTTGAAAACAAAATTATTACTCGGAAACCACTGGGCCGATTATGCCCATTAACGAACTTGTCCGTCGTATTGAGATGCGCCACCTACCCTGAAAATTTCAAGTTGCTAGCTCTTCTCGTTCTCAAGTTATCGTGGCAACGGCCGGACGGCCGTACGGCCGGACGGCCGGACGGCCGGACAGACAGAATCAAATTTGACCTCGAATTCTTCATTGGGGAGTCGAACTTAATCGTTTGAGACCATTTTCGTCAATAAATTCGAAAGTTACAGACATTTGGGCAAAACTATAACGCGATGTTCCCCAGAACATACGCGCAAAAATGTGCAAAACTACGCGGAGAGTGTTCTTATGGTGTATTTCTCAAATTTAACGAAGACCGTCAAGCCATTCACTCTTTGGTCACAGTATTCAATGTTGCGATCCACACTGGATATCAAGAATTTTGTGGATATTAGTAAATATTCAAAATTACGAGCATTGTTAAAAATTGGTTCAAGCACTGACGTGAAGTCAGAAGCTTTTGCGCGTATGTTCTATTGTTCATTCTTCTGTATTGGACACCCTTAATCGAATTTACCATGGTAAATTATGTTGTCCATTCTCCTGTATTGGACACTCTTACTTCGAATTTACCACGGTAAATTCGAATTGAGTGTCCAGTACAGGAGAATGGACAACATAATTTACCATGGTAAATTCGATTAAGGGTGTCCAATACAGAAGAATGAACAATAGAACATACGCGCAAAAGCTTCTGACTTCACGTCAGTGCTTGAACCAATTTTTTTTTTTTAGTTATCAAGGAAATAATATTCCAGGTGGATATAACTCGGAAACCGTTAGGCCGATTATGCCCAAAGTCGAACTCAACTCTCCCTTTCGGATACGCAACCTACCCTGAAAACTACAAGTCCCTATCTCCTTTCGTTCGAAAGTTATCGAGGCAACGGTCACCCATCTACTGAACTCACACAAGAATGCTCGAATCTCCAACAATATTTAACCGATCGTATTAAAACTTGAAACTTGGCAGTAGAGTTAGGTTATGAAGACTCTTGCAAAATTTCAGCAATTTCAAGCTATTAGTTACTGATATATAGAATTCTTTTTTTTTTTTTCAATGATTTATTAAAAATTTTCTACAAATGCTATCCTCACCAAATTTTGCAAACATTTCCGCGTTGGCATTCTACAACTAATAACCATGTTTGAATTCAATCGGTTCAGTATTTTTTGAGTTAAGGAGGTACAAAAAACCACCAAATTTCAGAAAATTTCAGATGGCTATAACTCTAAAACCGTTAGGCTGATTATGCTCATAATCAAACTGAAATGTCGCGTTCTAGTGCACAACCTAACCTGAAAATATCAAGCCGCTATCTCTTTCCGTTCTCAAGTTATCGTGACAACAAAAATATTTTCTAATAATTTTTTTAAATTTTTCTAGCCATATGATTCGCACAAAATTTCACAAACGTTCATAGGTTCATATTCTACAACTACCCACCAAGTTTCGATTCGATCGGATTCATATTGGTTGAAAAAAAAATTATTACTCGGAAACCACTGGGCCGATTATGACCATTAACGAACTTGTCCGTCGTATTGGGATGCGCCACCTACCCTGAAAATTTCAAGTCGCTAGCTCTTTTCGTTCTCAAGTTATCGTGGCAACGGCCGGACGGCCGGACGGACAGAATCAAATTTGACCTCGAATTCTTCATTGGGGAGTCGAACTTAATCGTTTGAGACCATTTTCGTCAAAAAATTCGAAAGTTACAGACATTTGGACGGCCGGACGGACAGAATCAAATTTGACCTCGAATTCTTCATTGGGGAGTCGAACTTAATCGTTTGAGACCATTTTCGTCAAAAAATTCGAAAGTTACAGACATTTGGGCAAAACTATAACGCGATGTTCCCCAGAACATACGCGCAAAAAGCAAAGTGATGGATATATACCTAAATAATCTAGGGTTTTTACAAAGGAGGAAGCATATCAGTTCCTGGATATGGCACCAGATAATGTATATTTGAAGATAAATGTTGTTCTAGTATTAGGAATTGGAGGTGTTCTGCGTTGTGACGAACTAGTTCATTTCAAAATTGATGACATTGAAGATATGGACTCGGTCCTGGTGTTAACAATTTTGCAGACAAACAACAAGTTGTTCACAATTATAGGCGATAATTATTTGCGTTTATTTCGAAAAATATGTTGCACTACGTCCATCAAATATACAGGAACGTCGTTTATTTTTGAAGTATATTAATGGAAAGTGTCAAAGAATGGTGGCTGGTATTCACATAATTAGTGTCGTGCCGCAAGAAATTGCAAAATTCTTGAAGTTAGAAAATTGGAAGGAGTATACTGGACATTCACTAAGAAGAACATCTGCTACACTTTTGATTGATGGTGGCGGTGACCTCACTTGTCTTAAAGGACATGGAGGTTGGATATCGAGTACGGTAGCAGAAGGGTAGATTGAAGAATCACGTATCAACAAAGAGAATACTGCCAGAAAAATATGGCAACCTGACAAAGAAAGTACAAGTACCTGTTCAGATATTTCCTCCAATGTTTCATCAACAGTTACGGAGAATATTTTGAGTTGTTCTAACATTAATGAAAATCTTTTGAATTGTTCGAAAATTGTTAGTGATAATTTCAGTGGTGCTTTGAGTTTTGGCAATAATTGTTCCAATTGTACATTCAATATCACTATAAATAACAAATAAATACCTATATATAGTTGCCCAATTAGTTTGTTTTACTAAGTTTGTAAGAGACAATCTTTGTTTCTTCAAATTTCAATTAGAGAGCTCAAATGCAATTACTTTTAGTCCTAGGATTAAAAGTAGCGTTTTTGGCGCTCTAGTTCCTCGGAACTGAGTGCTTATCAATTTGCCCAAATGTCTGTAATTTTCGAATTTTTGGCTGAAAATGGTCTTGAACGATTTGGTTTGACTCACTGATCAAGAATCCATGGACAAAATCCATTCTGTCCGGCCGTCCGTCCGTTAACACGATAACTCCCGAACGCAATGAGCTAGACAATTGATATTTTCAGAGTGGGTTTGGGACATAAATATCTCGGTTAGGTTCGTTATTGGGCAAAATCGGCCTAATGGTTTCGGAGTAACGAAAAAAAAAATCTTCTTTTACATAACAACTTTTGAATTAAATTTTTTCAAGATGAAGTTTCATCATAAGAATCCATTGATATCATTTTCAACTCTAACAAGCTAATACTTTCGGAGATATGACTCTTCAAAATTTCAATGATACATCGTAGTTCTATGTATTCACAGAATGCGAATTCTAACTGTCTGTGTTCACTGTTCATAAATGTCATCTAGCTATAAGAGACCTGTCAATTCGTAGTTTGAAAAATATTTTCTGCTGGAAAACAATTATTCTTGAATTTGTGAATATATTCGAGACTGTTTTGAAACCGAGAATAATATTGACTGGTTGCATATTGCATAATTGATGTATAAATTCGGGATGATGTTTCAGAAGATTTAGGATTGGATCGTTTTATTGATATAGTTTATGAAGGCAATAGGAAAGAAGAACATAATGGAATCATCAAAACAAATTACTGTTCGTTGACCACTGAGGTCAATATTACCTTTTACTTCCTTGAGTAGTGAGACATGTTCCTATATACTGTATTTTCATAATGTTGCTAGCAAAAAAATGCTGAAAAATGGATCTACATTTGTGCATCAAATATTTTTCTTGAGTTAAGGTTCATAATACAGAATGAAAGTGTTAGTGGTATGAACTATTGAATTATGAAAAGATAGTTATTTGTTCGTCAGCCTCTGCCTAATCAAATAGCAGGATTAAACTGATAATCTGCTATGATTGTCTCCAGCCTTGCTCTAGACATTTCGATGATACTTTCCTTATTATTATAAATGATGATTTTTTAAGTACTAAAGCATGAATATTGCTCATTTAATCTTGATAAATAAACTATTATTTGAATTGATTTCTTTTTAGGATGCAGTTCTATCATAAGAATCCATTGATATCATTCCCAACTCTGCGAAAGCAATACTTCGGAGATATGTTTTGTCAAAGTTTGAACAAGAGCGCCAAAGCTCCTGTCCACAGGGCTTAAACCAATTTTTCTGATAACCATCGTGATTTGAACGATGAGCCGCTTCTGGCTTGACGTCGAGTTCTGGGACACCCTGTATACACAGTTTTGAATTTTTGTTTTTCATTAATTGGTTCTGTAACATTTAATGAACAGATTATATTATTTTGAGTTTTGAAAATTGTTCTTATATTGAAATGTAATATAATATTGAAATCACTGTAAAAATCTATTCATTCTTGAAGCAAGTCCAAGTTCATTCATTAAAATTATTCAAAACTCAACGAATATGCTAGTAATCAAAATGTTATTCTTTTGAGCTGCTATCATAAATAATACTTAGTTACGCTCGTGTTCTTGTTGTGGGTGCATCCAACACAGCGTGAAGGAGAGGTTAGTAGTTGATACTCATAATCTGGCATAACCAATGGACAGACATTTGTTCATCAGTTCGTTAGGAGATTTCACTTTATATTATGCGCACAAAAAACTTTTCAGTGTTATACAGGTAGTGAACCGAGGATTCCAATTGACGCTGAACAACTAGAACCCTGCGAGATCGTAAATATGGTTAATTAGATATTTCAACAAATGCTTCCAAATTTCAGTTGCAGAGTCTAGGCACGCTGTCAGTCTTTAAAAATAAATATTGTGCCCTCGGGTAATTAATAGCAGTAGCGGCTCTTATCATTTTAAACAAAGGGACACAATTTTTGAGGAGCAGTCCAATGAACTTTTCTTAGTCTATACAGGGAGAGTCTTTAACTTGTACGTTAATTATAACCATGGATTCATCTCTTAAAATGAAACACCTTTTCTATTTCCCATTTTTCCAGATTCGGCTCAGGTAAAAAGTTATAAGCGTTAAAACATTTTACAGGTGCTAATCCACCCCTGCACTCTCTTTAACTGTTGAACAAAGACACACTAACTGGATTCAATATAGCAAAATTATCTGAAAGCTCAATCATCTGATGCTCGAAATTCAATGAAATTGTTTAAGAAAACTTATTTACTCAATCAAGTCTTATGCTTATGAAATGGTTTTCAATAATCTTTATGCTGCATTTAAAAAAACTCTTCCTGAAATTAAAACAATGACTGCAACTTGAATTTCATTAAATATCCACTATAAGATTATCCACAATATCTTCATCGCCTATTCGCCTATGTTCACATGCATTAAATATTTTATATCATATAAATGAATACAATCATAAACCTCTAGCCAACAATAATTATTATAACCTATATCAGTATGTCTATGACCTATAGATAGCATAGAACCTAGACATATTACGTTTGCAGTAGGTTTCACGAAGATAGGTTCAATTCACAAATGAACAATTTTCCTGTCATTTCTTACACGCAGATTAACGGAATTCGCGTTTAACAAAGCTTTTCGATTATATCAAAACCCGAAATTCTTAGATAAGAAATCCTCGTTGAAAGCCGTCGATTACTCAATCGATAAAGACAATCTCACAAGTGACAATTGAGCTTAAATTCGTTGAAAAATTTTTTTCCCCAATACAAAATTTTGCATACATATAAAAGTCATAATTGTACAACTTCAAGCTAAATTTCATTTAGATCAAATATGAAGTTTCGGAAATATTTTGTAAAAACACTTGGATTTAAAATGGCCATAACTCATAAATTCGATTAAGAGTGTCCTCTACAGGAGAATGGACAATAGAACATACGCGCAAAAGCTCCTGACTTCACGTCCGTGCTTTAGCCAATTTTTTTTCAGTCAGGAGCTTTTGCGCGTACGTTATATTGTCCATTCTCCTGTATTCTTAATCGAATTTACCATGGTGAATTCAATTGTCTGTTCTCTTGTATTGGACACTCTTAATCGAATTTACCATGGTAAATTCGGAGTGTCCAATAACAGGAGAACAGACAGTAGAATTCACCATGGTGAATTCGATTAAGAGTGTCCAATAAAGGAGAATTGGCGAGACTGACTTCACGACAGTGCTTGAACTAATTTTTGTTTAAATGATTTTTTTTAAATTTTCTAGTGCTATGATCCTCACGAAATTTCTCAAGAATTCTCGCGCTGGCATTCTTTAATTGATAACCATATTTGAATTGGATTGGAATTGTATTTTTTGAGTTATTTAGGAAATAATAACCAAATTTCAGACTTATATAACTCCAAAACCATTTGGCCGATTATGCTAGTTAACGAACTCAAATGTCGTATTCAGATGCGTAATCTACCCTGAAAACTGCAAGTTGCTATTTCTTTCCGTTCTCAAAGAATCATGAGGTACATAATTTTTTCGTAATTCCTTAAACATTTTCTAGTGGTACGATTCTCACAAAATTTCATAAACGTGCTTAGGTTTATATTCTACAACTATTCACCAAGTTTCAATGCGATCGCATTTATATTGGTTGAAAACAAAATTATTACTCAGAAACCATTCGACCGATTATGCCCATTAATGAACTTGTCCGTCGTATTGGGATGCGCCACCTACCCTGAAAATTTCGCTATTCGCTAGCTCTTTCCGTTCTCAAGTTATCGCCGGACGGCCGGCCGTACAGAATCAAATTTTTTCTCGAATTCTTCATCGGGGAGTCGAACCAAATCGTTTGAGACCATTTTCGTCCAAAACTTCTAAAGTTACAGACATTTGGGCAAAATGATAACGTGATGTTCCCCAGAACATACGCGCAAAAAAAGAAGGAGGTTTAGTTTTTCGACAATATCTCGAAACCTATTCGAGATAATTCAAATTTGAAAAAAGATTCAATTAGAGGAGGTTTCCTTACAAAAAGTCTGATCTGCTGGAACTGTAGGACCAATATTTATAATCTTCCTAGAGGGTTGAAAATACGCCGTTAAACGGGTACTCCGGCTTGCGTAATCCTCTCCCCCTTCGTACCTTTGATTAATGAATATTATTTATACTTATTAAATATGAAAATAAGAATTTTAAAATTCAGGCGCCTGTAGTATAGATCCATGAACAATAATCCGTGGTCCAAAAATGTTTATCGCATTTTTTCAATTAGTTATTCATTAGTTAATTAACAATTTTTTGTAGCACGAACATTAACATTGCAAGTACCTACGATAATTGTTAAACTATTAATCTGAGAATTTTTTCCCTTCGTGAAGCTATTCTTCAAAGGTCTTAGAATAGATTTCTCTTGGAAAATTTTAATTTTCGTTTTGTTAAGAAACAATTAACTCTAGTGAAAAATTAGAAAGCTTCAATTTATAATATTACTATTGATCCGTTTTCATATGATCAGAAACTACTCCAAAATGATTTTTAATAGTTATTATCTCCTATTGTTTAAAAATTTCTCATAAACCAATGCGTTATTGTTTATGAGATAATTTAATTTTTTTTTAAACGTAATTGAAGCTTTATAATTTTCACTTAATTAAATTGTTCATAACAAATCGAAAATTAATTTTTTTTTCGAATTTTCCAACGGGAATCTATTCCAAGACCTTTGAAAAATAGCTCCACGAAAGGAAAAAATTCTCAGATTAATAGTTTAATAATTGTCGCACTTGCAATGTTATTGTTCGTGCTACAAAAAATTGTTAATTAACTAATTGATAACTAATTGAAGAGTAGCGATAAACATTTTTGGACCACGGATTATTGTTCACTGATCTATCCTGCAGACGCCCGAATTATTTAAATTTTTATTTTCATATACAGGGTGAGTCTTTGACCACTGCATTAATTTTAACCAAAGATTCCTCTCATCAAATGAAACACTTTTTTCATTTACCATTTTTCCAGATTCGGCTCAGGTCAAAAGTTACAAGCGTTTAAAGATTTCACAATGTGCTAATACACTCCCGCATATAAATTATCTATGATATTGTTGGCGGACGAGAATAAGGCATGGTAACGTGGTTTACAGCTTGATTCGGGATTCCAACGCTCAGGGACAGATCCATAAATGTAGTGAAATTTCTGGAGTGTTCCATTTTAAAACATTCAATGATCAATATCTCGAAAACGGTGTTCAAGGAGAAATGATGAAGAATAATATAATGTTCTAAAACAATGGAATATTCTTGGAATGACTCAAGAAAAACTTTATATGCTTTCTTTATGTTTTATGCTTTATATTTCGTTTAGTTTTATGAATCCACGAGTCCATAACTAGAAAACCAGTAGAATTAGAAAATAACTAATATTTGGAAAATATGTATTATAGTTATAGGAAACTTTACGCCTACATTCATTTTATTCGAAAAAAGGATGTCAAAGCTACAAAATAAAAACTGATTTTTTTTCAAAATTTCAACAGCCTGTATCTTTTTACCTGAGCTGAATTTGGAAAAATGTTGAATGAAAAAAGTGTTTCATTTGATGAGAGGAATCTTTGGTTAAAATTAATGCAGTGGTCAAAGGCTCACCCTGTATAATAAGTTCAAATAATATTGATTCTTGAAAGGTCCGAAGAGGGCGAGGATTACGCAAGCCGGGGCGCCCGTTTTCCTAGTTCCGGAATTTGGGACTTTTTTAGGTAATTTCCTCCTCTTCTTCAATATTTTTTTCAAATTTGAATTATCTTAGATGGTTCTTGAGATAATGGCACAAAACCAAAGCCCCTTCTCTGTTTTTCACTTAATTGTTTATAACTATTGCAATGTTTGCGAGCGGCCTTAGCATTTTCTCAAAAACTATCTACATGCCATTCCGAATCGAATGACATCTCAATCATAATTTTCGGAGAATACGCAAAAATTTTTACATAAAAAGCACTTGTTGACTAGACTGAGTAGAAATTAAAATCAAATGGAAGTTGATCATGTTTCTCTTAGCTACCAGATTCCTAATTTCAATTACCACCGATGGAGTTTCAATCCGGTATATTTTCTAAAAAATCAAGCTCCCAATTCCATTTGTAGGATCAGACAGGTCATTATGAAATCCGACCCGAAATTTTATTCCCATTTAAGCTCTCTGGCGCTGCTACCACATACTTCTTCATGGAAAAATGAGATAAATTGATTACCTTTCCCATAACACCGAAACGCGTTTCGTACCTCATGAAAATTCATGGCCCACCCTTCATAACTCCTCTTTTTCAGGGGAGGCAGCGAGTTGAGCTCGGAAAGAGCGGCAGATTTATTGGGGCGGCAAGAACAACTGATAGAATTAAGGAGCGCCCGCAAACTAAGTTCTATTTCCGTCTATCTCGGCCATATGCTCGAACGACCCAATCCGGTTCGATATCACCAGACGGAGGTTTGAATTTCTGTATACCTATAGCCGCAGATTTGGCGGATTCTCTTCCTAGTTCAGTTTGTCATTTCTACTGGACAAATAAATCGAATGGATACTGCTATTATTTCACAAGCATTTTATTGTGAATTTCTAATGTTGTAACAAAATTGAATCTCATGAATTATAATTTAGAAATTTTAAGTTCCTATTTGAACGTGGATATGGTTTTCAAACTATGTATAATAAATTTCTAAATGTACCGGGTTTTTCACTATAATTTGACCCCCCCTTTAACTTTGTTACTAAAGGGGATACAAAAAAATATTTCATACAAAAATTTCACGAAATCAACTGAGGTTTTTTAATATGGCTTCACGAACTGAAATATATACAAGGTGGCCAACATATTGATGGCAACTTCATTTTTTCGAATGGAACACCCTGTATATTTTCCCATATTTGGCTAGCTCTTTTTCCCCTGATTTCGAATATGTAACACATATTGCTCTATCTCTTTTATTCTGAGTTATTCAGAGTTTCATATTTTAAGAACCCCCTGGCAAGCTCTGTAATCATTTTTCAAGTGGCAGACTGCGTTTACTGAAAATGCCCATTTTTGGAGTTATGATAACGTCTATTGGAATATATACAGGGTGAACAACATATTGAATGCAACTACATTTTTTCAAAACAGGGTGTCCTGTCCTGTATATTCTTCCATCTTTTGATAAACTATTTCCTCCTGATCTCGAATATATATGCATATTTGGGCGTGTCGCTTCAATTTTCAGAGATTCAAAGTTTTGAAATGATGATACCGAATAAAAAAATATGTGAAATGCCTACGAAATTATTTATATTCAAACAATTTACTTAAAAGTATTATTTTAAAATGAATACTTAACAATTACTTAACCAATAAAAAATAATAAATTATGGTATTATGGAATGAATAACATCAACTAAAGAAATTGCTCGAAATGACCACCTTCATTCAATACACATTGTTCATATCGTTGTCTCAAGTTGTTAAGACTATTTTTGATTGCATTGTTATGGCTCTGATTCAAATCAGAAATTAAAGCTTCAATTTTGTTTTAAATCATTACAATATTATCATTATTGCTGAAGTATATTTTTTCCTTTAAGAACGGCCATAAAAACGTGTCCAACGGTGTTAAATCGGGACTATTTGGTGGCCATGAAATGGGTGCGCCATTACCAATCCAAAGATCAAATTGGCCACTTAAATGTTCACGAACTTCCGAAACGCTGTGCGGGGGCGCTCCGTCCTGTTGCCAAATTATTTGTTCTAATTCTTCAGCAGAAAACAGTCGCTCCAAAAGCTCAGCTACCTCTGGCAATATATTTTCTAAATATGTTTCACGTGTTAATTTGTAGTCAAAAAATATAGGCCCCACAATTTTATCATAAACAATGCCACACCAAACGTTAACAGATTTTCTTCCGGATTTTCTGATTTCAATAATTTTTCGTTGTCTTCGATTTTTGTTTTCCCAAAAATGTCTATTTTTTCTGTTGAATACACCTGCTGTGTGACGATGATTCATCCGTCCACATTAAGAACCTGAATAAATTAGGGTCTTCACCCAGTCTTTGCAGCATACTCTGACAGTATTCTAAGCGTTTCCGCTTTTGGTCTTCTGTAAGGAGTTGTACTGGTAATAATTTGTATGGCCTATAGTGGTTCTTTTTCAGGACTCTATAAATTCTGGAATAACTGATTTCCAGGTCACGCGACGCTTCCTTCAAACCATTTTCCGGAAATTCTATAACAATTTTATAATTTGTGAGGTTGTTTCGAATAGAATTTCAGCATTGAACAACAAACAATTAATTAGAGTAATACTACCTTCAAAATAAAGTAATATGTCCAGTTCTTGATTTTCATTACTCGGGATGCAACGCCTCTTTCTTTTAAAACTTTTTAAGTCCCTTGCACGATTGTGAATATTGACAAATGTGTTTGCACTTGGAATTGTATTATTTGGATGCAACCTCATATATTCCCTCCTTGCTGCTTTCTGATTTTTATTATTCTTCACATACAGTGAAAATATTTCAAATTTTTCTGCTTCCATGTAATGCATATTTGATGATTATTTTCATTTAATGTAAAACGTATGTCATATCGTTACTAAGGAGATAACTCCAAAAACGGGCATTTTTAATAATCGCAGCCTGCCACTTGAAAAGTTATTACTGAGCTTGCCAGGTTGTTTTTGAAATTTGAAACTCTGTGGTGCTCGGAATAAGAGAGATAGACCAACATATTTATTTATTTATTTTTATTTTATTTATTTATTTCGACATTATATTACAACAATATATATCGAATAAACGGGATATCCCCCATTTTACAATATCAATATGTTGAAACCAACAAACTTAAAAACAAAATATGAACATCAAAGAAACCAAAACATAATTATAATTTTCTTCAAAATAATGTAAACAAGCTCCAATATGAGTTAGAGAGAACAACTTTCATGTATTTCTATAAATCTTTCTCACATTGCACTTGAAAGTAGGGAAACTTACGGAAAAAAAATCCAAGTTTGCATCCAAGCAATTTGAAACTGCTAAACATCTCCCAGGATAGATGTTTGATGCATAATTCGTCTTGTGTGCTATTGGACGAAAGAGTGGAGTATTACGTGTGAGTCTTCCAGGCACATTAAATGGTATCAACGACAACAAAGCTGGACAATCAACCACAGAATTCAAAATCTTATATAAATAGTGGAGATCAGCCGCGCGACGCCTGATTGACAGCTTCTCAAAACCAAACATATCCAATATTATTGGGTAGCAACCGTCCACTGGAATGTATGATTTGTATGCCAGAAAACGGATGAACCTTCGCTGAATCCCTTCAATACGGTCCACATCACAGGCATAATAAGGAAACCAAATCACTGTTCCATATTCAAGTATTGAACGAACAAAAGAACAGTACAGTTTGAATATGGTGTAAGGACCAAACTCGTTAGAGCTTCGCATAATTAACCCCAACATGCGGCCGGCCCTCGAGCAGATATTGTCGATGTGCTGTTTGAAGTTCAAACGATGATCAAGAGCCACACCAAGATCGTCAACCACGTCAACTCGTTTCAGGGGCGAAACCCCAAGGTGGTAATCATACTTAATGTTAGTGTTCGAGCGGCAGAAGGAGATGACTTTACACTTACCAACATTTAAAGACAGAAAATTCACTTCTGACCAGTCAAGGAATGAACCAATCTGATCTTGAAACTTTTTGGCATCCTCCCAGGTTTTCACAACAGAAAACAATTTCATGTCATCAGCGTATAATAAAAACTTAGCTTGAAGAGAAAAAGATACATCGTTTATAAACAAGTTGAAAAGGAGCGGACCAACATGGGAGCCCTGAGGAACCCCGGAAGTAACCTCTATGCTTCTAGAAGAAAAACCCTTATACTTAACTGACTGAGTACGCCCGCACAGAAAACTTCTGAGCCATGATAACATCGATGAGGTAATTCCATAAGCTTCGAGCTTAGCCAGCAATAGATTGAAGTTGACCCTATCAAAGGCTTTAGAGAAGTCCGTGTAGACTGCGTCCACTTGATAATTGGATTCAAACGCACTAACTATATCATTCACATAAAGAATTAAATTTGAAACCGTGGAGCGACCACCTCGGAAGCCATGCTGCTGCTCAATCAGCAATGGTTTGACCTCCCAGGAGAGGAAGGAACAGATCATGCTATCAAACAGCTTTGCAATCGCAGACTGAATCGCAATACCTCTGTAGTTCTCAACGTCATGGACAGATCCACCCTTAAAAATGGGAACTATAAAGCTTCTTTTCCACATTGAAGGGAATTGGCCAGAGTCTAATGATAAATTGAACAAGTTTACTATAGGGATGGTTAGTGTACTTATACATTTTTTAAGGATGAAGGTAGGAATGCCATCTGGACCAGTAGACATGCTTGGTTTGCATTTGTCAATAACCTCATAAACTTCACGAGAAGAAAACCTGCAACGACATACGTCCACTGTGTGATCGAAAACAAACTCAGGAGAGACAACCACCTCTTTACTATAAACATCGGAAAAAAAGTCCGCAAAGAAATTAACAATCCTATTACCCTCACATGAGGTGGTTCCCCGAAATTCCATTGTATTTGGCAAATCCTGACTATTTTTTTTTGAGTTTATGAATTTCCAAAAACGCTGAGGATCCGTCTGCAAAGTATTCTCAACATTATCAATATAGTTTTTATATAATTGGGCACTTAGGTCCTTACATCTCCTGCGAATCTGACTGAAGCTTAAATAATCTGATTCCGATCTGAGGCGCATGTATCTTTTGTGAATTCTCTTCTTCTCATTAATCAGCCCGATTAGTTCTCTGCTGAACCATGTCGGATATTTCGAGGGAGATACCACTTTCAATGGTACAAAACGATTGAGACCCTCATACAATAATCCATAAAACGACGCTACCGCATCCTCAATGTTATGGGTGCTCAGGGAACAATCACGAGAGGCCAAAAACTGATTTAACCCTATATAATCGCCTTTATTAAAGTCAAATTGAGTATGACTCGACAACAAAGAAGACGCCCTCGAGTCATGATGAGGTATCTCAAACTGCAATGCAGTATGATGCATTGAATCATCCTGCAATAGATCCAAGGCTGGGTAGATTACTGTTGATGATTCATTCGACAAAACTAAATCTAAGTATTTGTTCCTACTATTAACAATTTTACTTAATTGAGATAAATTAGCAATATTAAATGAGTCCTCTAAACATTTGTATTTATCATTATACTTGAAAGAATCATCCATCCATGCTGCATCAGGCATATTGTAGTCTCCACAGATATAAAGCTTCGAATCAGGATATCTCAATGATATGTCCTCGACTGCAAGTCCATGCTTCTCATATGACAAAACCGGAGCATCAGGTGGTAAGTAAACCGCACCCACAACTAAATTAGAGACACCAGACACTAAAACGAACAGTTGTTCCACATCAACAAATTCATGGGTTATGATTTTAGCACTCAACGAACTATTCACAAAAATAGCGACTCCTCCGCCTCGTGTTTTTGTACTAGATAACAAACTTCTGTCCTTCCTAAAAACATTATATGATTTAGGGCAAAATTCTGCACTGAGAATATCATCATTAAGCCAGGTTTCAGTGCAAATAATGATATCATACGTAAAGTGCTGCAGTAGTGATTGCAGGTCATGAATCTTTGTTCTTATGCCGCCCATATTCTGATAATAAACCTGCAGACGCGATGAGGGAGAACTTAGTTTTTTCTTACATATTCGAAATAAGGGGAAAAAGAGCTAGCCAAATATGGGAAAATATACAGGGTGTTCCATTTGAAAAAATGAAGTTGCCATCAATATGTTGGCCACCTTGTATATATTTCAGTTCGTGAAGTCATATTAAAAAACCTCAGTTGATTTCGTGAAATTAAAGTCTGAAACATTTTTTTGTATCTCCTTTAGTAACAAAGTTAAAGGGGGGGTCAAATTATAGTGAAAAACGCTGTACATATGTATTTAAATTTTCTTTTTTTCAGATCATTGAATTCGTCTCAAATGATTGAATAATGCATTATAGCATCGATTATGTTTTCCAAGTCAATGACTCTATTAATGGTGTTTCATTTCAGTCATTGTGAAAGCGCTCTTCGTGTTCACTGAATAATTAACAATGCCTGGATATATAATATTTGAAAAACAGGTAAATATCTGATAACAATTCTTCAGTTTTCTAGAGAAACGAATCGATGCCAATTAATGCATTTTCTCATCATATCGTTTATGATGGATACTATATTATAATTAGTTGGTTCCTCTCTCGTTTTTCTCTCCCAAACTCTGAAAAATATTATTTGTCAGAAACAATGTATCAAATAATGTTGCCTCACAAACAAAAACGCAAGAACATCAACGATCACATAGCTATTTCGTAACGTTTCGCAGACTATATCACTTTCGTCAGACACCAACCGACAATCTTCAGAATCATTTTTTGTTGATTTTTTTATTTATAGATATTTTTCAGAGTTTGGGAGAGAAAACCCAGAGAGCAACCAATTAATAATGAATATACCTCCCAAAGTAACCTTTAATGATTACTTATACCATATCATAAGGTTGAATAATGCTTAATCACATACATTACTATAAATTTCCTTTTGTAAAACAAATAAAATCTCTAAAAACTCCAAATCGGTCAGTTTTTTTTTGAGTAAAACTTCTAATGTGAGTTCCAGCAAGGTTGCGATAATAGTTTAACGCTACCATGGGGGGTATGAAAGCAGTGTTGCGTTAAACGGTCAACGCGTTGACCGTTTAACGCAACACTGCGTTTAACGCAACACTGCCTCCCCAGGAGCGCGCTCCTGGGGAGGGGGAATAGAAAGAGACAGATCAAGAGTGAATGCGTGGCACGCATGCTCATAGTCTTCTACCCCTTCCTATTTTCATTTCCGCATTACGTTGTTCTATTTTAATTTATAATATTCATTACTTCATTGACTTGTTTTTTGAAGTGAAACTTCGCATGCGACTTCCAACAAGGTTGCGTTAAAGGTCTAATGCTACCATGGAGGGGGTATGAAAGCACTGTTGCGTTAAACGTTCATCGTTCCTGGGGAGGAGAAATAGAAAGAGACAGAACGAGAATGAATGCGTGGCACTCGAACGCATCCGAGTAGTTTTCGACCTCTTCCTATTTTCATTTCCACATTACGAAGTTACACTTCTTTCGTGTGGAGGGACTCCACGCACTATTTTTGGCCCTCTTGTTCCTCAGAAGAGAGTGCTTATCAATTTGCCCAAATGTCTGTAATTTTCGAATTTTTTGACGAAAATGCCAACATAACTTGAGAACGGAAATGGCTAGCGACTCGAAATTTTCAGGGTTGGTGGCGCATCCCAATTTTACGTACAAGTTCGTTAATGGACATAATTGCCCAATGGTTTTCGAGTAATAATTTTGTTTTCAACCAATATAAATCCGATCGAATTGAAACTTGTTGAATAGTTGTAAAACATAAACCTAAGTACGTTTGTGAAATTTTGTGAGAATCGTATCGCTAAAAAATTTTGAAAGAATTATTATAAAATATTTTTTATCTCACGACAGCCTTAGAACGGAAAGAGATAGCCATTTCAAATTTTCAGGTTATATTGTACATCTGAATGCTACATTTGAGTTTGTTTATAAGCATAATCTGCCGAACGATTTTGGGGTTATACCCATCTGAAATTTGATTGTTATTTCCTCAATAACTCGAAAAATACAAAACCGATTAAATTCAAACATGGTAACTAGTTGTAGAATTCCAACGCGAATGTTCCTGCAAAATTTCTTGAGGTTCGTATTACTAGAAAGTTTTTAAAAAATCATTGAAAATCATTGAAAAAAAAATTATATATCAGAAACTATTCACCCGATATGGCTTGAAATTTGCGAGAGCCTTCAGAACCTATCTATACTACCAGGTTTTTTTTTTTTTTCAATTGAATATACTTTATGGTGTTTGTCGGCGTGTTTTGAACTTGGCCTCCCAAAAAGCTTGAAAAAAAAAACTTTGTTGGAAAAATACATATATCCAAAAAAAAAAAAATTTAATAAAACAGAGATTGTTGTTTATTGCATATGGTGCCTTTATTATTTCATTATTTTGTTTTGATTAAGAAGTTGGAATTTAATTTAATTTCGGTGGTTCACCCCACGGACAGGCTAAGCCTTTGTGGGAATCACTATTATTTGTAGATCTGTATACCTGTATAATATCTGCAAATAAATTATTATTATTATTATTATTATTATATTATTGGAGATCTGAGCAGCCTTGTGTGAGTTCAGTAGCTGGATAGGTGACCGTTGCGTCGATAACTCTCGATCAAAACGCGATAGAAACTTGCAATTTTCAGGGTAGGTTGCTCATATGAATGTAAGTTTTAAGTTCGCCGTTGGCCATAATCGGCCCAACGGTTTCGGAGTTATATCCATCTGGAATATTATTTCCTCGATAACTCAAAAAATATAGACTCGATCGAATTGAAGCTTGCTTACTAGTTGTAGAATATCGAAATAAAGACGTGTGTAAAATTTTATGTGAACCGTACCGCCAGAAAATTTAAAAAAAAATGTGTGCTTTTGTGCGTATGTTCAATTGTCCATTCTCCTGTATTGGACACTCTCAATCGAATGTACCATGGTGAATGCTATTGTCCGTTCTCCTGTATTGGACACTCTTAATAGAAATTTTCCATGGTAAATTTCGATTAAGTATGACCACAGAAAATTCTGGTGGCAAAGGATTGAAACGATTAATTCGCGGTATTGACCAAAATTATACTGAATTGATTTCTCCAATTTATTGAAATATTAAATGAGACATATCAATACGGATTCATAACACAAAACATTTCTAATTTTGACTAAAAATAAAACCACGATTTCAAACTATAATGTGACCAGCAAATCACGTTCAATGATCACGGGTTGCATAACTACGAAATCAGCGTAACGGGGTTTTATACCGTTACAACTTATCAAGAATAAACAGTGAAAATAACCAATGTAGTCTTCTCATTTTTAATTCCATAGATCTATAGACCTAGTTCATCCAAACGTTGTGATATACGACTTCAATTTTCCGAACATTTACGGATAAAATTGGTCATAAATTACCGCTCGAACAACACTCATCCCCTGGAATTAGCCCTGCCTTCCACTAGAACTTCATCGCGCAATAATTAGTGCGATTGTTCCACACCGATCTGCTCTCCGAAGCGGCAAAAAGGCCTCATTTCCTTGGTTGTAAAACGGGAGAGCCTGACACAAATGCGTGGAATTTCCTGCTGGGGTCAACGGAGCTCTGTGGAAAAGCAGGACGTTCCGTAGGATCGTGCGGGGATAAAAGACATAAATGACGTTCTGTGTCCAACAGGGTCCTATTAAGGGGGAGAACAAAAGGCCCCGGTAGGCCTCCTTTGGGACAGATATCGCTTGGAGCTGGGACAACGGAATAAGGCGATAATCGTTGAACATGTGAAAGGTCCTAGATTGATTTACACCATCCACGTATTGCCGATATTCCGATAATGAGTCAGGAAGAGAGATTCAAGGGTGAATGATTAGATGGCGTAATTTAAGGGAATATTTGAATCAGCATGCTACACGTCTAGACAATTTCCTCAATTGATCCTAATTCAATTCCATTATAATTTCATTTCAATCTGAGACATGCAATTCATTCCAGCGATAAGCGGTCCATTTTTGCGCGTTTTTTCACCAGCAACAGCGTGCTATATTTTTTTTTCCAATTGTCTGAATTTTTTACTGAAAACGATTGGGTTCGACTCACTGATGAATAATTCGAGATCAAATCCACTTATGTCCGTCCGGTCATAAGCACGATAACTCTCGAAAGAAATGTGGTAGAGAATTGAAATTTGCAGGGAAGGATTGGGGCATCATTGTCTCGGGTGATTTCGTTAATTGGCCGAATCCGCAAACTGGTTCCAGTGTTATAGCCATTTTTAGTTAAAATAACACTCGATTTATCTGAAATTTAGCACCAAACTGTAGAATGACTACTACTACAGAAAAAAAATCCCAAAACTGAATATTTTATTGTTTTCTCAAAAACTCGAAAAATACCGATCTGATAGAATGGAAACTCGTAGTTTGTTCCAGTTCGATCCAGATCCGACTGGAGGTTTAGCATGTCGATTAGAGTATTAACCCTTAAATAAACCTTGAGGTCATCAGCAAACAGAAGGAAAAGTGCAAACTTAAAGCAAGTAGTAATGTCGTTAATGTACATAAGAAACAACAGAGGGCCCAAATGACTACCCTGAGGTTCACCTGAATCAACAATGTATGATGGGGAGAAGGAATCACTGACTGGGTACGGCGGGGTAAATATGATATACCTAAACCACTTCTTTAACATGCCGTTCATTCCAAAGGACGACAGTTTTTCACTCAAAATGCAATAATCTACCTTATCGAAGGCCTTAGAATGTTGGACTCGACACTTCTACCCTTAGTGAAGCCATGCTGCTGCTCGACCAATCTGGAGGATATATCATTCTGTATGTACGATCTAGTATCAATGTCTCAAGGATTTTTGTGAATGGCGCTTATAATGCTTATAGGCCTATAATCGGCAATGTCATACCTACTCCCAGACTTGAACAATGGTTTCACCGTTCTACACTTCCACTTGGTAGTAAAAACACCAGCCGATAAGGACCTGTTGAACAATATCTTAAGTGGAAGTGCCATTGAGGAACAGCAGCCCTTCAAAAAGAGTGCCGGCAGGAATTCAGGTCCCGGACCCTTTCCAGTATCAAGAGTTTCCAACTTCCCGGCAACCTCGTCAAGAGAAAAAGATAAAATGTCCCCGCCAAAGTGATCGGAATAGGTCGAATCATCGAAAGGAGTAGGCACCGAAACATAGGTAGATCGAAAGTGTTCAGAAAAGAGGGCAGCTATGTCAGTGTCACCTTCTACACCTCTGTCATTAAGGTGCATACTTGACGGCAAATCATCGTCATTTCTTTTAGAATTAGTGAAATTCCAAAATGGCTTGATATTGTCTTTTATTGATTTATCTATGTTCTTAATATAATCAGAATAACATGACACCGCCATAGTAGCGCAAGCCGACCGAATCTCAGAAAATGAAACATAATCCTCCCAGCGTTTATATCTCTTATAACAACGATTAATTTCCTTTTTTTTTAAACGAGATTTTTTGAGTTCAGGAATATGTAGGATAATAGAACAAAAGATCGTATCGGTAGCAGTTCTGAAGGGCTGGACCAAGCCTCGCGTCCCCGTTCTGATAATAATAATACTCTGTGTTTTAGTTTTGACATACGTAACCCATATAAAAAATGATGAACGTCATGTTGAATATCGTCCAACTATTATCGACTACATTTTGTGCACACCGTAGTTACGACAAACATACTAAGAAAATCTTATGGCAAGCTGCAATTCCAATGTTTATTCAGGTGTCTCACGCAGTTGTGGAAGGAAGTGCGAAAATTGTGGGTGGTGTAGAATGTAACATCGAAGAAATACCTTTTATAGTTTCTATTCGAACATCAAAACGCTTGACAAATTTTTGCGGCGGCTCTTTATTAACTTCCCAATGGGTTTTATCAGCAGCTCATTGCTTCGATGAACATAGTAGACCTGAGGAAGTAACCGTCATAGCTGGACTATCAGCCAATCAACGTCATAAAACTCAATCAATTGTTGTAGAAAAAATTTTCAAGCATGAAGACTATGATCCCCAAACCATTGTTAATGATATATCTTTAGTTTTCCTCGAAAGAAAAGTAATAATGTTTATTGGAGTTATAGCGCTTGTTCAGCTACCATCTCCCGATTTGAAGGAGGATCTTTCACAGCATTGTAAGAAATCCTTCATGGTCGCTGGATGGGGATCGACTGAAGCATGGTTTTTGAAGGTTCCAAAGTACAAACCGTCGTGCCATCTTAGATGTGTGGATGTGCCTTACATACCCAATAGTGATTGTTTGAAATACTCATACGCTGCTAATAATCCCAATATAATTTGCACACTCTCAGAACAAGGAGGCAAGGATGCTTGTCAAGGCGACTCTGGAGGTCCCCTTCTCTGTGGTTGTACTCAATACGGAATCGTTTCATATGGCACCGGTTGTGCCGCTCCTCGTAGACCCGGATATTATACGAGAGTTGATAAATACTTGGATTTTATCGATAAAACGATCAAATCATATAGAAGTCGATCTCATAAGTCTAGTTTGAATTTTAAAAGTTTTACAATTATATTGTTTCTTTACCACATTAATTTCGAATATATCAGTTGTACCATAATACCAATTTAAAAATAAATGTTCGTAATAAATATTATTGTTTTGAATCACTTCCTTTTTCATGTGTATTTTCAAGTGCACACCCCCACAACGTGCAGAGCATGCCACAGCCAGCAGGAAACTGTTATGCACATTCTGTCTGCTGAGTCCATGCTCCATCATAATATGTGGAAAGACACAACGCGGCACTCCGTATTCTCTGCTTCCATCTGAGAGGGGTTTATAGTATAGACAACGAACTAGTGCTACCATATGTGCCTCTGGAGATTGAAGCAGTTGTTGAAAATAAAAGAGCTCGCATCTACTGGAACTATGCGATTTCAACAACTCGTCAGATCCACGCCATAAAGCCAGATATAGTCTGGACAAAGAACTCAAGGAATTGTTTGTCGTCGAATTTTTCTCCCCCACTGAAAATAATGTGGTGATGAAAGAAGAGGAAAAAATACAAGGATTCAATGTTTGAACTGGGGATCCTGTACCCAAGGAATAAAGTTAGGATGATCGTACTAATCATATGATGCCTAGGCGGAATGAGAGCGAACTACGTGGCAGAGTCGTGGATGATTCCGGCCTGTAGATGCCTGACCGAGGAATTGGCACACATAATACAGTGTTGCTCGGATCACTTCGAGTCATCAGGTCCCATTAACTGGGAAGGCCGCTTGCAGTCCATCTCTTCTGTTAAGGGACGCTATAAGGGCAGGATGAAGAACTACTCCAATGAACGTGCGAGAGATGGTTTTAGTGTAACCAATCAACAACTGGAGTCTCACACTCCTGAGAGAAGTGGACCCTATCAGGGCGGGCCTATAAAAAATAAAAATAAAAACTCAGGACCCTGGGATGTGTTCCGGAGTACGGGCTTGGAAACTCGATACCCGATAGCCCGAATACTCAGAGCCGATGATGGATCGCGATCTACGAAAGCTCAGAAAACAGCTGCTGCCTATGGGTCACCAGGGAACGTCTGGAATTATTGCTAGTCGTGACAGCATGCGGGCCACCTAAGAGAGTATGCTGAGGTGATGGGCCTGACATTAAATAAGCTACAACTTGTGACGAAGATAAGGAAGATGAAAGACAACATGTTAACGGTCACATGAGGAATCAACGCTCCAAAGAGCAATACCTACAAAGTGGACGTCACAAGTGGACACTCGAGCAAAATGAATAACTGTCTATATTATCCGGACCAGAAATAAGAGGATATACGACTAGGCTGCATTCTCTGAGGTACAAAATACACCAAGACCTCAACTTGTATATATTGTTTATCGTTGTAGGGGGTAAAGTTGCACTGCGACCGTAAGGTCTATTGTGCCCCCGTCAAAGCTGTCGATGTAATCACCATCTACAGCCAGTTCCAGAATTCTGATGACCTCCAGTATCTGGGATGGCTTTAAGGGGGCTACGTCTCCGCTCCGGCAGATTTCAACCCAAAGCATTCCTTGCGTTGGTTTGAGATGGCCAGGAATTCCGTTATTTCATCCTCCTCCTAACAGAATCTGCACTCCTCGGTTTATGCTTGCCCTAATTTCATCATACACTTTCTGAGGCCACAGTGCCCTGTGAGGAAACCAGTGAGGAGGTGCAGCGTGTTCTTACAGAGGTACATATATTTCTTGTATCTCACAGTGTCAAAGTTCCGAAGCAATATTTTGGAGTGATGCATTCTGGGGACAGATTTCCAGAAAATACCTCTTTCAGTTTGTTCATCCGCTATTCACTTTTGTAGGTGAATCTACAAAGCTCACATCAGGGTTACGGGCCAATAAAGGGGGTTTGTGCTCCTTTCTGGCAAGTGTGCTGGCCTCCTCATTTCCTTTAATTTCCGCGTGACCAGGCACCCTGATGTTCTGGGGAACATCGCGTTATAGTTTTGCCCAAATGTCTGTAACTTTCGAATTTTTTGACGAAAATGGTCTCAAACGATTTAGTTGGACTCCCCAATGAAGAATTCGAGGTCAAATTTGATTCTGTCCGGCCGGCCGTTGCCACGATAACTTGAGAACGAAAAGAGCTAGCAACTTGAAATTTTCAGGGTGGGTGGCGCATCCCAATCCGACGGACAAGTTCGGTAATGGGCATAATCGGCTCAGTGGTTTCCGAGTAATAATTTTGTTTTCAACCAATATTAATCCGATCGAATTGAGACTTGGTGAGTAGTTGAAGAATATGAACCTAAGCACGTTTGTGAAATTTTATGCGAATCGTATGGCTAGAAAATTTTAAAAAAATTATTAAAAAATATTTTTGATGTCACGATAACTTGAGAACGGAAAGATATAGCGGCTTGAAGTTTTCAGGTTAGGATGGGCACCAGAACGAGACATTTCAGTTTGTTTATGAGCATAATCGGCCAAACGGTTTTAGAATTATAGCCATCTGAAATTTTCTGGAATTTGGTGGTTTTTTGTTCCTCATTAACTCGAAAAATACTGAACCGATTGAATTCAAACATGGTAATTAGTTGTAGAATTCCAACGCAAAAATGTTTGCAAAATTTGGTGCGGATAGCATTTGTAGAAAATTTTTAATAAATCATTGAAAATAAAAAAAAAAATTCTATATAACAGTAACTATTCGATTGAAATTGCTGAAATTTTGCAAGAGTCGTCATAACCTAACTCTACTGCTAAGTTTCAAGTTTTAATACGATCGGTTAAATATTGTTGGAGATTCGAGCATTCTTGTGTGAGTTCAGTAGATGGGTGACGGTTGCCTCGATAACTTTCGAACGAAAGCAGATAAGGACTTGCAATTTTCAGGGTAGGTTGCGTATCCGAAAGGGAGAGTTGAGTTCGTTTTCGGGCATAATCGGTCTAACGGTTTCCGAGTTATACCCACCTGGAATATTATTTCCTTGATAACTCAAAAAATAAATATTCGATCGAATTGAAGCTTGGTAACTAGTAGTAGAAAATCAACATGAAGACGTGTTTAAAATTTTGTAAGAACCGCACCTCTAGAAAATTGGAAAACAATGACGAAAAAAGAAATTTTAAGAACCTTACCCCTACAAAATTTTAAAAAAATCACGAAAAAAAAATTGGTCAAGCACTGACGTGAAGTCAGAAGCTTTTGCGCTTATGTTATGTTATCCATTCTTCGGTATTGGACACCCTTAATCGAATTTACCATGATAAATTATGTTGTCCATTCTCCTGTATTGGACACTTAATTCGAATTTACCATGGTAAATTCGAATTAAGAGTGTCCAATACAGGAGAATGGACAACATAATTTACCATGGTAAATTCGATTAAGGGTGTCCAGTACAGAAGAATGGACAATAGAATATACGCGCAAAAGCTTCTGACTTCACGTCAGTGCTTGTTTTGAACCGTCCGTGTACCATTTATGGCATTTCTCTTATGAACTTGGTTGGTGGATTCCCAATCCCATTTTTTTTACCTACCGAGCATCGTAGTGAAGTGCTTACTTTCTTAATCATTTCATCACTAGGAAGATTGGCTAATGAAATGTACCTGGTAAGAGAGGACCAGGCTTTCTGAATTTTAATACTCTCATTACCTGTTCCTTTCCTAGATATTCTGAGAATGGCTTCATGGGCCATTTTGTCTATCACTAGATGAATCACATGTGATTATGGGTTTCACAATCATGACGTACATCCATTGCAGTATCTCAGGGTTGCAGCCCCAAGTCTTACCGGATAGATTCCTGCGTGCCATTAAAGCCTTTATAGCGTTGCTAGCAGTGATTTCAACACACCTATTCCACAGAAGTTTACTATCTTGTGTTACCCCTGGATATTTTAGATATCATGACATAAGTCGTAATTTGTCCGGCGCATTTTTCCATTCTTTTATACAATATAAAGTAAAATATATATCTATGGGAGATGATAGCCCTTCTTGAGTGCCCTGTAGCGGGCTTCGAACATCTGAAATTCTGAATAATCATCGCTTGGACTTGGACCGGTCAGACCTGGTTTTGAAAGAGGCCCCTTCTGGCCTTACGAGCAACATTTTCATTTTGAATTCAAATATTGAAGGGATTTCAGGAGTGAATGTCTTCGAAAACTAGCGGAGGCGATTCTTCTCCACGAGATCCCATTCGCCTACAGAGAAGTATTTTTGTGAGAGGAGACTTTTGAAAGGTTATGTATTATTTTTAATTTGTTCGTTTCCTCCTCTTGTCTTTTCATTTTTCAGGTTGAGTTTCGGGTACCTTGGAGAAACCTATCCGTTTTTTGACGAGGGAATCCACATTGAAGAAATATATCCCCATCAATATTTTTAAATTACAGCAAATTTTGTAAGCAATAGTTACAAATCACCACACTCACGGGGAGAAAGGGTTTTTTGCTGAGGTTTTTCCCTAAGCTCTTGTATCATACGTCGAATTGTATGGTACCCCGTTACACCAACCTCTGCTAACACATATACAGCTCTCAGTCAAAAGAATATATATATTTAACTTCAGACTTCCATCATATAATATCTCCGTTCAAAAAGAGGGATCTCACTGCTGGGAATTTCCTTCTTCGAGTAAACAAAATCACGGTAGTCTTTTTTGGGTTTATTCTCAGCCCCACTGCTCGATAATTCTAAGGCCCTCCTGTAGTAAGTTACACAAGGAGCCCTCGAATTTACCTCTGACCATTAGGACTGTCATCGGCATAGCCTATACACCTGAAGCCGAGCTCCGTTAGCCTGTAAAGGAGCTCGTCCACTACTAAGTTCCAAAGAAGGGGAGACGTTACTCTCCCTTGAGGTGTTCGATGAGTGGCTTTGACAGAAGTGGTCTTATTGCCACCCTGTACCTCGGCTGTACTCGTCCACAACAGAACACATTGCGATTCCCTCAATATCCAGAGTTCTCTGGATGACTTCAGTCAGCTGATACTGAGCAGTCTCCGTAGGTGCCCGCCCTGTAAGCATGCTGACTTTTGTGAAGTGGAATGCTCTCCACAGTTTCCGTTCTTATGTAGTTGTCCACTATCTTCGCCATCGTTTTAAGTAGAAGGGATGTCAGACAAATGGGTCTGAAAGATCGAAGATTATTCCCGTCCCTCTTCCCTATTTTTGGTATGAAGGTTACTCTTGCCCTTCTCCATTTACTTGGTACTTGACCCAAGGCTAAACTGCTTCTTATATTTCCAGCAGATGGAAAAGAATCTCTTCCATACCTTTCTGCAGGAGTGCTGGAAATATCCCATCCACTCCTGGTGACTTATACGGCTGAAAGGTGTTTATTACCCATTCCAGCAGTTGCCTTGTGAACATCATCTTAGCAATATCCCGCTCCTCGATTTATAGTTGTTTCAGTGTTCGTAACAGGTTCACTGCCTGGAAAGTCAGTCTTGAGAAGAAAGATCAATCTTTCCTCTTCCCATTCCGTGTATGACCCCTCCGACTTCTTCAGCGACATTTTGGGATTACTTCCCTCTCTTTCGATGACCTTTTGTAGTCTGTCTAGAGTGGGATTGAAAGTGATTTTTTCATAAAACGTTTGAAAGTTGAGCCTCTTGGCCTTCCTTATCTCCTTGTTCTATCGTGTCAGAATCTCAGTGTACCCCTACCAGTTACCATCTCTTTTGCCCCTGTTAAAGAGCCGTCGAAGCTCCTTCCTCAGGTTTGACAGGTACTCATTCCAACAAAGTGCTTCCTTTTCTGATCGAACCTTTGACAGTGGATAACTGGAGTGACAAGCCTCCATTATTGCCCACTGACCTGTTCGACTTTTTGCTCCAGATCGTAGTTACGGTGTTATGCCCGTTTTATACCAATCTGTTCAAAATTGTTCCTCAAATAGCTCTTATACGGAGACCAGTTGGTCTTTCTGGGATTCTGAATTTAAGACATCGAGGTGCTGCTTGCCTCTAACCTGAATTCAATAATCCTATGATCAGAGAGTGATGGTTCGTCCATAATTCTCCTGGCTGTTATATTCTTCCTTTTAGCAGCATTAGCTATTGTTACGTCTAGGACTTATTTATTTTCTTGTTCTCGTGACAATGGTGGGGAAAGTCTCCACATTCAGGGTGTCGAGGTATTGGCTAAGAGGTGTTCTAATAAGCACTCACCTCTGGAATTGATTTCAGTGCTTCCCCACGCAGTATTATGTGCGTTGGCATCACAGCCAATTATTATAGGCAGCCGTCCGCTGTTGAAATATTGCACCAGTCTCTGCACTTCCGCTGGTTATGTTGTTGGCTGAAATATATTAATATTTTACGTTTTTTCTTATGAGCACACAGGTACGTGAGGATACTTGCCTCTGGTCATAAATCAGTTTTGAGTCTTTACCTCAACTTCATGCCACATTGATATCTACGAGACCAGATTAGTCTCAAGAGGATAGGAATCTTGCAATAGTTTAAAGAGGTAGAGACGAGGGAAGAACAAGCTGAAAGGCAGATGAGATATGCTCAAAACTAACAGCAACACTTGACGAATCGAAGGATATAAGAACATACAGCCCCGGACGGGAGGCAGATGCCACACATATCCAGCCACCAACGCCTGTATTGTGTGATGAATAAGTCATATGGCTATGGAGTAGGCGAAAGTTGCTCTACTCCTAGTCAAAAGTACTGCAACGTCCACGAGGATAAGAACTGAGTTGGTGAGAGATGCTCCAGATCTAGTTGTCAATACGAGGGACTCTCTCAGGGTAGTCTATAAAAGTTTAAATAAAAATATGCATCAAAGACGAAGACGTATAAATGATATAGAAAATCACCATGTACAGCAGAAGTCAAAATACTCATACAAAGATTAAAAAATCTCGCATGCATATATTACCTATTCACGCCTCATACCAAGTCGATCGAGCTTAAATTAGGTACTCGACTATAACATGGCGGCTCAAAGATTTGTGCGGAATTTCAGCGAATTCTGACGGATAGTCTCTGAAATATGAAACGTTGGAAGAAAAAAAAATCCATTTTTTACTAGTAACACGACATTTACGATAATTTGCGAAAATTTGTTAGTCAGCATTATACGACTAATTACCAAGTCTGAATTGGATCAGATTTGTATTTTTTGAGGAAATAACAACAAAATTTCAGATGGGTATAACCCCAAAACCGTTTGGCTGATTATGTATTTTAACGAAATTAACTGTCGCATTTGGATGTACAACCTCAATATCTTTCCGTTCGAATATTATCCTGGTATCTGTCACCCATCCATATACTGAATTCGCCCAAATCTGCATGGTTTCCATTTTCTTTCAATATCTCCGACACTATAGATCCCCTCCTTTTAAAATTTGGAACTTCGCTGTAGAATTTTGTTTAAAACCTCTCGCAAAAGTTCAGCGATATCGGACGGATAGTTTCTGAGGTACAGAAGATTTTTTTAATAATTTTTTTACTGATACGATCCTCACCAAATTCCGCCTAAGTCTTTGTGTGGACAGTCCACAACTAGTTACCAAATTTTAGTTCGATCGGATCTATACTGTTCGAACACAAAATTTGTATTCCGAAACCGTTAAGTCTATTATGTCCATTTACAAACGTAACCGTCGAATTTGGATGCTCACCCTATCCTGAAAATTTCAAGTCGCAATCTGTTTCCTTTCAGAAGTTATCTCGGCAGTGGCGGCGGGTCGGACAGAATCGAATTTGACCTCAAATTCGTACCTAAACGTTTGAGTTAATTTTTGGCAAAAAATTCGAGTACAGACATTTGGACAAAATAATTCTGAAGAGTTTAGCTTGGTATCTGATTAAGAAGTCTGATTCAGTATACGAAACGAATAAATGGTGTTCTAGAAATCTAATAGAACAGTTTGTGTGTTTACTTGTGAATATATACGTCAGATTTGCCGGTGAGTCTTTTTGGCGCTCTTGTTCCTCGGAACAGAGTGCTTATCAATTTGCCCAAATGTCTGTAATTTTCGAATTTTCGACTGAAAATGGTCTTAAACGATTTGGTTTGACTCACTGATCAAGAATCCGTGGTCGGAATCGATTCTGTCCGGCCGGCCGTCCGTCCGGCCGTTAACACGATAACTCTCGAACGGAATCAGCTTGACAGTTGAAATTTTCGGAGTAGGTTTGAGCGATAAATATCTCGGTTAAGTTCGTTATTAGACGAAATCGGTCTGATAGTTTCGGAGTAACGAAAAAAAAAAATTTTTTTACACTACAACTTTTGAATTTTTTTTTAAGATGCAGTTTCATCATAAGAATCCACTGTTATCATTTTCAACTCTAACAAGCTAATACTTTCGGAGATCTGATGTTTCAAGATTTCAATATTACATCGTAAGTTCCATGTATTCACAGAATGTCAACACAGAATTTGTCTGTGTGACTATTAATATCTCATAACTCATAAGTTTAGGAGATTATTTGATGTGATGGTATTTATGTATATAAGACACTATTTCATTTTATTATTTTTTTGTATCAGGAAATTTAATCATTTGAAATAAAGAATCTATCTATCTATCTATCATAAATGTTATCTTTACTAGCTATTAGAGATTGTCAATTCGTATATTTTCTATTGGAAAGCAAGTATTCGATTCTTGAATTTGTTAATATATACAAGACTGTTTTGATGTAGTTTATAGAGGCAATAGGAAAGAAGAACATAATGGAATCATCAAAAAAAAATGTTCCTATATACAGTATTTTCATAATGCTGCTTGCAAAAAAATACTGGAATATGGATCTACATTTGTGTATCAATCATTTTTTCTTGAGTTAAGGTTCATAATACAGGAAAGAATATGTTAGTGGTATGAACTATTAAATTTCAAATTACGAAAATTGGATAGTATTTTATTAATATATTTTGAACTATTAAAATAATTTGTTCGTAATCCACTACCTACTCAAATATCAGGAATAAATGGACTGGATTGTCTCCAGCCTTGATCTAGACATTTCGATTATACTTTACTCAGGTATTTCTAGTTGTAAAAACTATGCACCGAGTGTGAGTTGTAACAACCCATTACAGGAGGTTGAATCATTGCAGATTGCTCCTTTATTCTTGATAAATGAATTTAATGACAATTTTTAAAGCATTAAAGCATTGTAGATTTCTCTTTTTTTTTAAATAATTTTAGAAGCATTTTTCTTGAACGACACTTTTTTTAAATTTGATTTCTTTCATGATGCAGTTCTATCATAGGAATCATGGGAATATCAAAAATTGATATAATTGCCAACTCTGAGAAACCAATACTTTCGGAGACATAATTTGTCTGTTTGAACAAGAGCGCCAAAAGGCTCCTGTCCACAGGGCTTGAACCAATTATTCAAAATATGATTTTGGGTTTTTAAAATTGGTTTCGTAAATTGATTTCGAGATTGTTTTAGGTTGGTATTAGTAGGTACAGTTTTGCTAGCCATTTTTGTTACAAAATCACATAGTGTATTTGATGTTTACTTATTTCGATTTTGTACTAATTTTTCTGGTAGATGAGAATTTGATATTGATGCTGTTCTGAACGAATCAGGGAAGAGTTCCTCCAATTTTCGAAGGATTATGTATGTATGTATAAGTTCCAATTACTCAATGTCCGTATATATTGTTAACTTATCGCCCTAGATTTCTACGGAGAAAATTTGTATTTTGCAATGTAGTATGTGTAACACTAGCATAATCATTTAGTTTTGAGATTGGAGTGAAACATAACCTATTAGATAGTTTTGGGCTGGGGGGAAATTTATCCTATTAATAATGTTGGGCGGGAGCAAAAACTATACCTTACGTATCTAATATTTATTTTGGATTGGAATGAAATTTAACCTTTTGAACATTTCCACGTTTTCAGCTCGGGCTGATCCCATTTATATACCTTATCTGGAGATATCCTGAGCTTCTTTTCTGAAAATTTCCTATACCTTATCTGAAGAGATCCTGAACTCCCATTTGGAAAATTTTCTGTATCTTATTTGAATAGATCCTGACCTTTATTTGGAAGAGCAACTTTAGCTTTCCCTGGACAAAGTCGCCTGAGAAGACTTATTCCTAATTTAGAGCATTGCTATAGAAACCCTGAGGTGTTCTTCGTAATCAAAGGTATTTTTAAATAAACCTCCAAAAATCAGATTTCTCTGTTATGACCTCATATTCCAGGAAGCATAGATATTGTTGAGCTCTCAGCTAAGTGGGCACATTTTCATAAAGTAGTTCAACGGTATAATATTAAGATATTTTCAATATCATGTTACATTGCATTCGAAATTCTGAGGGGATCATTCATCGGTTTTTCTATATTATATATTCTAATGTACTTTCATCGTCGAGGAACGAAGCAGACTAAAATTGCTATTTCCGAGGGGAGAACTATTTCGTTATCAGGAAAAGGCAGTATAGTGGATTATTTGATATGATACACGTCCAGGCGACAAGATTTGCAACTCTGTCGAATACCCTTCGTCTCCCCTTCATAATAAACGTCTAGCTAGTTTATTGCCTCTAGAAGAGGGGGAATGTTGATGAAAATATCAAGAACCTTTACTCGGAAAAGCCAGCATACGAATTGAAAAGTGTTGAAAATATAGCAGTATCTTCTCGATCGGGGTGCAATATAGCGACTTATTTTTTACCAACATTCTTTTTGGCAACACTATTTTTGAGAGCTGAACCGGGTTTCGTGCCTTGTGTGACTGCCAAACACGTTCAGTTTGGTCTATAATTTAACCATGAATCAACTTACAAACGAACAACGTTTAGAAATTATTGAATTTTATTATCAAAATGTATGCTCCGTTAAGAAAGTGTATCGTGCACTTCTTCCATTTTATGTTCAGTTTGGTCGACCTTCTCAGGTTATTATTCGGAATCTTTAGACTCAATCTCGCACCAAATTCACATTATTGGACATCAAACCACCAACACGCATACCTACAAGTCTAGTAAACAAGCGCCTTTTGGGTCAGCTTTTTTCAGCAGTCTCCGAAAATTATGATCAAGCTGTCATTCGATTCAGAATGGCATCTAGATGATTTTTGAAATTGAATTGAAAAGTTCCGCTTGCAAAAATTGCAAAAGTTATTAACAATTAACTAAAAATAAGAGGGTTTAATTTTTTGTAAATATCTAAAAATATAATAAAGATTTTTTAAATCAAAAAATAAGATTCAAAAAAAGGAGGAAATTTCCTAAAAACAGTCTCGACTCCCGGAATTGTAGCCCCAATATTAGTAATTTTCCCAGAGAGATGAAAATACGGCCCAAAACGGGTACTATGGGTTTCGTAAGCCACGCCTACTTTGGACACTTTATTAATAAAAATTATTTTAACAGATTAAATATAGAACTTACGGAAACAAAAAACTCAGGGGCCTACTGGATAGATAAATGAACAATAATTCGCCGAAGAAAAATTTTTATCTCAATTTTTCAATTAGTTATGCAATAGTTAATTAATATTTTTTTTTTGCTTAGACATGAACATTGCAAGTGTTATAATTGTTTAACTCTTAACTTGAGATTTTTTTTCTCTCTTCAATTCTTGTAAGACTTCAGAATAGATCCCAGTTAGAAAGATTAAAAAATGTTTATTTTTCAGTTTTTTATTAACAATTTTCGTTGTTGCAAAATTATGAACTTAGATTAATCACCGAAAAATAATTAAAAAATTTTTTTTTCGAAATATTATTAATGATCCGTTTTTATATTGTAAGAAGCTACATAGAAATATTTTTTTTTTATTTTGATCTCTTATTGTTTGAAAAATTGTTATAAACTAATGCGATGTTTTTAAAATAATTGAAAATTTGTTTAAGAAATATCAATCTTTGATATAAATAATGATATTTAAATACAAAATTTATCCTAAAAAAATATGTGTATTGCTTAAAAACGCATTTGTTAATTAGCAATCGTTTTCTCCCACTTCTAATCAATATTAAGGAACAATTTTTCTTTAAATCATTATTTGCTTTTCTTTTCCATATAAAAAAAATCTCGTTTTGTTTAATTTTTCATTGTTTATATAATAAACAATTGGTTATAAACGATAACATTTTTACTTTATATATTTTTTCCTAAGTAAAATAGGAAAAAAAATGGTTTAAGCACAGACGTGAGGTCAGGAGCCTTGGCGCGTATGTTCTATTGTCCATTCTTCTGTATTGGACGCCCTTAATCGAATTTACCATGGTAAATTATGTTGTCCATTCATATTGGACACTCTTAATTCGAATTTACCATGGTAAATTCGATTAAGGGTGTCCAATACAGAAGAATGGACAATAGAACATACGCGCCAAAGCGTAATTCGTAATTTTTTTTTAAATTTTCTAGGGGTACGGTTCTTACAAAATTTCTTTTTCGTAATTCTTTTCAAATTTTCTCCTCATTTGGAATTGCTTCTTGATTTACCGGTTTTCAATACTGATGAAATGAAGAAATTTTATAAATTATGAAAATGTATGAGGGCATACATGATGATCTGGTATGGAAGTAGATTCAGAATAACAAAAACATATGGTATTTCTTGTTACATCCAATAATAATAATACATATAATAAAATCATAGACTTGTCCTATGTTGACACTCAAAATCGAATTACCTAAATATAAGAGTATTCATTCTGAGGAACCTTTAGGGTTCATTCCGCCAAAATTGACCTGCAGAATTGAAAGGCATTAAGTAATAATTAATATTAATTATACATAAAGTACATCATTCAACCTATAAGGCAAGAAGTCGAATATCAGCCAGGCTATTCTCATATGGTGATATGCTAAAATGACACTCAGGCTTGTCACATACTCAATGAAAAATTATATACGATTTACACTAGTTTATTCAACATTTTGACGTGTTTCGTCGACACAGCGACTTCATCAGACTACATCATACTAAATTCTTAACAAGTTATTATATCCCTATACCTAGATGACATGGACACAAAATCTTATTTAAAACTATTTACATGAGAAACTTATTTGAAACAAATTACATAATAGACTTATTCAAAACTAATTACATAATATTACACTGTTGGTTTCTTTGTACACATGATCAATAATTCATTCCTAATGCTTTTATAAATTGATTCTCTATTTGAATAGATTGAGTAACGGTCAAAAATTTAGATCTGATTGTTCATTAACTAAATTACCCGTATGTTTTTCTCTATTCATTTCTACCATTTCTCAGTAATTGAGTTGCGCACCTTTATTCAAATTGTATAGAATTTTGAAATCCGGGTTAAACTTATGTCACTCTGCTAATGAATGATTCGAATACATTGAATTCATTTTGTTTTCTTGTAGCTGTGATGATGTTCCTTTATTCTTATGCCAAAATTTCTATCAGTTTTTCCTATATATGATTTGTTACAACTCCCGCAATTTAATTGATAAACACCGGATTTATCTTCTTTTTTCCCTTTCGATTTATTGTTATTTGTGAGTTTAGCGAGGTTATTGTTTGTCCGGAATGTGATATTCACCTGTTGGTTTTGTTGAAATCTTTTACGTTGTTGACTCGGTGTACCAAAATATGTTTAGCTATTGAATATTTTATTTTTATCCTTAAATTCTGGAAATACTACACTAATTGTTCTTTTAAATTATTTTTTCGTCAACGTCAACTTTCGAACATGAAGTCGAGGCATTTCATAGTATGTTACACCGGCTAATTAATATACAGAATTAGAAATTTTCGACCAAATAGCGGTGAATAATGAATATAACACAGAGTTACTCAGAGAACTGTTGACAAAAAAAATTTTGAAAAACAGTTATTTGTTTAGTATTTCCAGAATTTAAGGATAAAAATAAAATATTCAATAGCTTAACATATCTTGTTACACCGAGTCAACAACTTAAAAGGTATGTTCAAAACCAATAGGTGAATATCTCATTCCTGACAAACAATAATCTCGCTAAACGCATAAAGAACAATACATCGAATAGGAATAAAGAACATAAATCTGGTGTTTATCAATTAAATTGCGGGAGTTGTTACAAATCATATATAGGACGAACTGGTAGAAATTTTGGCATAAGAATAAAAGAACATCATCACAGCTACAAAAATAACAAAATTAATCAAAATTGTTCGAATCATTTATTAGCAGAAGGACATGAGTTTATCCCGGATTCCAAAATTCTACACAATTTGAATAAAGGTGCGCAACTCAATTACTGGGAAATAGTAGAAACAAACAGAGAAAAACATACGGGTAATTTAGTTAATGAACAATTAGATCTAAAGTTTTCACCGTTACTCATTCTATTCAAATAGAGAATAAATTTTAAAAAGCATTAGGAATGAATTATTGTTAATGTGTACAAAGATACCATCAGTGTAATATTATGTAATTAGTTTTGAATAAGTCTATTATGTAATTTGTTTTAAATAAGTTTCTCATGTAATTAGTTTTTAATAAGATTCTGTGTCCATGTCATCTAGGTATAAGGAGATGATAACTTGTTAAGAATTTAGTATGATGTAGATGAAGTCGCTGTGTCGACGAAACGCGTCACAATATTGAATAAATTAGTGTAAATCGTATATAAATTTCATTGAGTTAAAATGGATTTGCATCAAGTAAAAGCCACAAGCATTAAATTTTTGTTACATACTTATACGACATTTTTTTTAAACTTCATTCAAATGTATAAAACAAAATTTTATCCTTCGCGCATCTGTACAGTAATCTAATCGCTAATAGTATTGCGAAAACCTTTTGCGGCGGTCGAAACATGTTTTGCTTGAAATTCTAGCATGTCAAGTTTTGTCGTATCGTGTTAACACGTGTTATTGAAATATCTATTACCTTATATAGAATGGACTCGCATATCTATATAAATATTATATTAATATTCATTATTTGCACAACAGGAATAATCCAAGTTATAAAGTAACATATGTAGGTACATTTTCAAAATATGACAAGAACAAACATACCGAAAAACATAAAATATCAGTTCTCTTACATAAGATACAACAAAATTAGGAACTGAAAGAACATGTGTATTCGCACTTCTACACATAAGATATACCGGTGCACATACCAACAAGTTAGTACCTATAGTACGAGGTGTAGGTAGCAGACTAGAGGCCATCCTTAGAATTGGGTTCGACTCCCTGATGATGAATTCGAGGTCAAATTTGATTTTATCTAGCCGATTTCTAGATAACTTGAGAACGGAAAGAGATAGCGACTTGAAATTTTCAGGGTAGGTGGCGCATCACAATACGACGGATAAGTTCGTTAATGGGCATAATCTGCCCAATGGTTTCCGAGTAATAATTTTGTTTTCAACCAATGCGAATCCGACCGAATTGAAACCTGGTGTGTAGTTGTAGAATACAAACCTGAGGACATATGTGAAATTTTGTGAAAACCGTATCCCCAGAAAATTAGAAGAAAGTAATTAATAAATATTTTCTTTGGTCACGACTTGGAATTTTCAGGTTAGGTTGTGCATCTAAATGCGACATTTGAGTTTGTTTATAGGCATAATCGTCCATACGGTTTCGGAGTATAACTCCGAAACCGTCTAAAATTTGGCTGTTATTTCCTCAATCACTCAAAAAATAGAAAACTGATCTAATTTAAACATGATTATTAGTTGTAGAATGCCAACACGAAAGTTCTTGCGAAACTTCCTGAGGATCGTATCACTAGAAAATTTTTTAAAAAGCATTGAACAAAAGTCTATACATCCGGAACTATTCATCCGACATCGCTAAAATTTTGCGAGAGCCTTCAGAACCTAACTCTACTGCCAAGTTTCAAGTATGAATACGATCGGATCTATATTGTTGGAGATCCGATTGGCCTGGTGTGAAATCAGTAGCTGGATGGGTGACCTTTGCCTGGATAACTTTGGAACGAAAGGAGAAAGGGACTTTTTTGAGCTTAATCGTTCCAACGGTTTCAGAGTTATACTCACCTGGAATATTATTTTCTCGATAACTCAATAGATATAGACTCGATCGAATTGAAGTTGTATAATATTGACATAAAGACGTGTGTAAAATTTTGTGAGAACCGTACCCATATAAAATTTTAGAAAAATTACGAAAAAAATTGTTCAATTCTTCAAGTATTGACGTGAAGTCAGGAGCTTTTGCTCGTATGTTCTATTGTCCATTCTCCTATATTGGACACTCTCAATCGAATTTACCATGCTAAAAGCTGCAGACTTCACGTCAGTGCTTGAACAATTTTTTTTTTCGTAATTTTTGTCTGACTCTTTTGATGATGTTTGTAAACTTTTACTTTTCCTATTTACAATAAAAAGGAATAATAAAAAAATCTCAAAACTCACCCATTTTACCTATATTATCCAAAACCGCTAGGTTTCACTGCCAGATCTGATTGTTTCATCTAGAAGAAGAAATCATGATCAAGAAAGAGACATTCCAATACCCCCATTTTTGGCGCTCTAGTTCCTCGGAACTGAGTGCTTATCAATTTGCCCAAATGTCTGTAATTTTCGAATTTTTCGATGAAAATGCTCTTAAACGATTTGGTTCGACTCACTGATCAAGAATCCGTGGTCGAAATTCATTCTGTCCAGCCGGTCCGGCCGTCCGGCCGTAGGCACGATAACTCTCGAACGGAATGAGCTAGACAGTTGAAATTTTCAGAGTAGGTTTGGGGGATAAATATCTCGGCTGAGTTCGTTATTGGGCAAAATCGGACAGATGGTTTCGGAGTAACAAAAAAAAAATTTTTTTACAGAACAAATTCCAAATTAAATTTTTTTCAATAAGCAGTTTTACCATAAGAATCCATTCATATCATTCTTAACTCTAACAAGCTAGTAATTTCGGAGATATGATTTTTCAAAATTTCAATGCTAGAATTATTCTATGGCTATTCTATGAATTGTTATAATGTCAACTTTGACGTTGTCTCATTGTCATTCATTCCAGCAATGGTATCAATATGAGAATTATAATATAATATCATACTTTTTGTTGGTTGATATTTTCATGCCGATGGTCAATCCATATGATGATGGGAATGGTAATGGTAAGTTAATAATATTGAGTTCAGAATATCTCCACTAAAAACAAAACTGGAATATTGGTGTATTGGAGTAGATTTGAGGAAAGATATATATTATCGTTCATCATATAATTGAGGATTGAATATCTCGGATGAGTTCGTTGTTGGGTAGAATTCGTCTATTGGTTTTGGATTGATAATTTTTGGCACTCTTGTTGAATTTAAATTCTTCTATGATGTTTGAATTCAATTTCTGCTAAGATGATGTTCTAAATTTCAATAATGAATCGTACTTCTATGTTTTCACAGAATGCTATAATTATTATATCTAAGCTTTATTATATGATCTGTGTTCATACTCGTACATGTCATCATGTTCTATAAGAGAGAGTCAAATTCATTTCAGCTATTTTAATTTGGTTTCTTCCATGGTGTAGTTCTCATTCTCAGATTGCTCATTTAATCTTGATAAATAAACTATTATTTGAATTGAATTTCCTTTATGAAGCAGTTCTATCATAAGAATACATTGATATAATTCTCAACTCTGAGAAACCAATACTTTCGGAGATATAATTTGTCTGTTTGAACTAGAGTGCCAGAAAGCTCCTGTCCACAGGGCTCGAACCCATTTTTATGTAGAATCTGGATTTATAAGCAGGTCACAAATGCTGGGAATCATATAAGTATTATCTAATGAAGACTATCTATCAATATAAATATATATCAAGACATACTCTCACTCCCTCGAACACGGAAATGAGAACACAGAATTATAACACAACATGACAGATGTACATATCTCCTACACAAATTGGGCAAACAACCATCACCATACTGCGACTGCGGAAAATACCAAACGCTTGAACACATCACGGAGGAATGTCCCACGAGATCATACAACGGCAGACCAGAAGACTTCGTCCTGGCAACCGCTGGGTCGATAGATTATATTAATAATTATATAATATATAATTATATTGGATTGCGAAAACCTTAAGTATGTTATACTCGTTTTAACTTATATGTGTAAATCAGCTTTTAAGCTTACTGTGTCTAAATTGCCATACGATAAATAAATAATAATTATATTATGATTTATTTCATAAGATACATGCATAAATTCATCAGTTCTCATCGAATGCAGCTAGAGTCGACCACATTCACATGAAAGTTTTCCCCATAATGCGCCCCTGGGCAAGAGCGTCATCGAGTGCAGGAATTAGGGAGTCTGGAGAGCCGCTTGTGCAACTGGAACAGGCTACAATCGATCCCCAGCTCTCTAATAGTCGGGATGTGTGCTCTGGCACCCCTTCTGAGTCGACAGCTACCAAATTTGCCAGTTCTCAGCGGGGTGGAGAGAGACGCTGTTGCTCTCTAAGCCATTTCCGGGCTATCCTGTCCTAAGAACATGAAGTGACAATAAAGTATAGGATTTGAGGTCATTTCGGTGCGTCAAACTTGGCAGAACAAGGAAATGGATCACAGTTTACTACAAATTAATCCTCAAGGGGTCTTTAAGTCACCCGCTGATATTATTGTTAAGGAATCATTTCCGTATGTCTTATGAGTAACGTGATAGGCACCTTCCTCTACCATATGTTTCAGATAATTAGTCTTAAGAAAGTTGCAGATACCTTTCTAAAACACAAATCTAATTCGATTTGATTTTCAGATGGATTTGGGTGGACCTTGCAACCGATAATGCATTAATTACCTAATACAGTTAGCGGTCGTCAAGATCTTGTCTTGATTTCAAGACAAGAAGTATGAAGTTGATTTCAAGACAGGACAAGAAATTGTATGTCAATACCAAGATTTATTATCAAAAAAAATAAGATTAAGGGTGTCCAATACAGAAGAATGGACAATAGAACATACGCGCAAAAGCTTCTGACTTCACGTCAGTGCTTGAACCAATTTTTTTTTCGTGATTATTTTGAAATTTTCTAGGGGTACGGTTTTTAAATTTTTTTTTTCGTCATTTTTTTCAAATTTTCTAGGGGTACGGTTCTTTCAAAATTGTAAACACTTCTTTATATTGATTTTCTACTACTAGTTACCAAGCTTCAATTCGATCGAATAATTATTTTTTGAGTTATCAAGGAAATAATATTCCAGGTGAGTATAACTCGGAAACCGTTAAACTGATTATGCCCAAAAACGAACTCAACTCTCCCTTTCGGATACGCAACCTACCCTGAAAATTGCAAGTCCCTATCACCTAAAGGTGATACTTCGAACTAAAGTTCGAAAGTTCGAACTAAAGTTCGAAAGTTATCGAGGCAACGGTCGCCCATCCACTGAACTCACACAGGAATGCTCGAATCTCCAACAATATTTAACCGATCGTGTTAAAGCTTGAAACTTGGCAGTAGAGTTAGGTGATGAAGGCTCTTGCAAAATTTCAGCAATCTCAAACGAATAGTTATCGATATATAGAATTTTTTTTTTCAATTTTCAATGATTTCTTAAAAATTTTTTACAAATACTATCTGCGCGAAATTTTGCAAAAATGTTCGCGTTTGCATTCTACAACTAATAACCATGCTTGAATTCAATCGGTTCAGTATTTTTCGAGTGAATGAGGAACAAAAAACAACCAAATTTCAGATGACTATGACTCTAAAACCGTTTGGCCGATTATGCTCATAAACGAACTGAAATGTCGCGTTCTGATGCACATCCTAACCTAAAAATTTCAAGCCGCTATCTCTTTCCGTTCTCAAGTTATCGTGACAACAAAAATATTTTTTAATACTTTTTTAATAATTTTTTAGCCATACGATTCGCACAAAATTTCACAAACGTGCTTAGGTTCATATTCTACAACTACTCACCAAGTTTCAATTCGATAGGATTGATATTGGTTGAAAACAAAGTTAGTACTCGGAAACCACTGGGCCGATTATGCCCATTAACGAAGTTGTCCGTCGTATTGGGATGCGCCACCCACCCTGAAAATTTCAAGTCGCTAGCTCTTTTCGTTCTCAAGTTATCGTGGCATCGGCCGGACGGTCGGTCTGTAACCCCTTGCCGTCTTCAGATCGTCTATAATGTCGTCCATTATGAGGTTAAACAACTGGGGACTCAAGGAATCTCCTTACCTTATTCCTGTCGGTGTCGGTATTTCTGTTGAGAGACCGTTCTTCGTCACTATTTTTGTTGATGTTTCGTGATTCAGTTCCTTTATAATCTTAACGATATCACCTGGAACATGCTTGTTCTTTAGGATGCGGGAGACATATTTGAGTCTGACTCGATCAAAAGCCTTCTTTAGGTCGATGAAACACATGTACATCGGCTTGTTGTACTCTATAGACTTCTCTACCAGCTGACGGACAATATACTCGTATATTGCATCAAGAGTTGACCAGTTTTTTCTGAATCCTTGTTGCTCTTCGGAAATTTTTGTGTATTCCTGTATCACCCCTTTCAGAATCCTCGTGAACAGCTTCATGGTGGAATTTAACAAGGTGATCCCTCTATAGTTTTCAGGTTTCGTTTTGTCGCCTTTCTTGAATATGGGTATTGTTATGCTCTTCTTCCATTCCCCAGGAACTGTTCCTGTGTTGATCATTCTGTTGAAAAGAGTTTTCAGTTCATTGACAAGTTGGGGTCCTCCATATTTGAGAAGTTCATTGGGTATTTCGTCCGGACCTGGGGACTTACGATTTTTCAGTTTTCCCATAGATTCTTTCACTATCTGCCAATCATCATCCCGCTCTATACTTTGAGAGTGCAATTCACTAAAGTGCTCCTCCCACACTGTCTTATCAATCTGCACCGTCATTGTGTACTCCGCCACCTCCTTCCTTCTCTTTCTTAGCATACCCCAGATTTTCCTTTGAGCTCCATACATATCCTGTTCCATGTCCGCAGTAAATTGTTCCCAGTATTTCCTCTTTATGTCTCTTATATCTGCGTTGACCCTATTTCGTACTTCTGTATATCGACTTCTCTCTTCCGGTGTCCTTCCGCTCCTATATCTAATGTACGCTTTCCGCTTTTCGTTGGTAAGTTCTTTTATTTCTGGACAATACCATTCTTTGTTCTGGGATCTCTCTACTGTTTTTATTTGTCGCTGTCAAATTTCAAAACAAATAAAATAGTTAACGGATTCGAACCCGAATCTCCTGCGTGGCAGGCGAGCTCACTACCATCTCGGCCATCGAGCTTTTGTTACAATTCTCACATTCACGTGATTTGAAATTACAGAAAAGTATAGCAGTACAAAATTTTATTTTCACAATAATTCCAAAAATACATGGCCGATCGAGCTGAAATCCAGTACTCTATTGTGAAATGGCGGCTTGAAAGGTTTGCACAGAATTTCAGGGGAATCTGACAGATATTTTCTGGAATCAGTGTGTAAAATAACTCATTAGGAAAAAGGTATTGGGGATCAGATACGACTTTAAGTCGATCAATTCGAAGGTATATCAAGCGGCAACGTGCTAGTGGAAAAGGGAAAGGACAGGTGCAACCTGATACGCTGATCGGTGTCTGTAAGACCCTCTCTTTCGGTTACGGATTAGAAAAAAAAGTGATTCCTCTCTTCCTACCTACTAATTGTTTACTTATATTTGGAGTCAGCTTAGGCACGTGGGACATAAAATATTCTGTTATGAGGATTGGTCATAACAATCTGTTACACAATATTTTATGTTCCACGTGGCTAATCTGACTCCAAGTATAAGTAAACAATTAGTTGGTAGGAACAGAGTTATCACACGAGAAAATTACTTGTTATAAAACAACCGTATCTGGAAATGAACGTGAAGACTTTTATTGATTGATTGACGTTTCCTTCTAATACAAGGACGCAAGTCTATCACCCTGCTCTGTATATGGGTGGCCATACTGTCCGTAGCATCTTATTTGTTATGTGTATCCGAAGAATATTTTAAATTTCCGAGAAATATATGCAATTCCATTTGGTATACAAATCTCACTGAATCGTAGAACATTTCTTTCAATTATTTTTCTTAAATATTTTTCCAAGAAATGAACTTTCCGGAAATTTTTCTGACTGTTGAAATGATCTAATTTTCCGTTTTGAAACTTAATGATAAGTAGATTCGTAGGATTACAAAATTTGAGGAAAGCACTGATTTGAAGTCGTGATTTGAAATTTCAGATGAAGTAGATCCCTAGTTCGCATTTTATATATTAATTATAGATTTCCAAAAACGCATAGCTGATCGAGCTGAAATCAGGTACTCGAATGTAAAATGGCAGTTTTAAGGTTTGTGCGAAATTAGAGCGAAATCTGACGAGTAGATTATGGACAAAAGCAAATGTTCTATTCTATTCTATTCTATTGTCTATTCACGCCACACCCACCCTCAATAAATACTGCATGAACCATCAATCCTTTTTGGCGCTCTAGTTCCTCGGAACTGTGTGCTTATCAATTTGCCCAATGGCTGTAATTTACGAATTTTTGGCTGAAAATGGTCTCAAACGATTTGGTTCGACTCACTGATCAAGAATCCGAGGTCGAAATCGATTAAGTCCGGCCGGTCCGGCCGGCCGTAGGCACGATAACTCCCGAACCAAAGGAGTTAGAGGATTGAAATTTGCAAGGTGGGTTTGGAGCGTAAATATCTCAGACGAGTTTGTTAATGGGCAAAATCCATCAAGCGGTTTCAAGGTTATGGCCGATTTTAGTAAAAACATTTTTTATGAATATTTCCGAAACCGATCACTCGATCTATCTGAAATTTAGCATCAAATTGTAGAATCATGACCTTTATACGCATGTGAAGTTTTGTACTGACCAGGTTACCGCAAAGTGTCGAAAATAAATTTTGAAAATTCAAAAAAATGTTTTCTCCAATAACTGTCGAACGGAATGAGCTAGGCAGTCTTAATTTTCAAAGTAGGTTAGGGAGATGAATATCTCGGTTAAGTTCGTTATTGGTCAAAATCGGACGGATGGTTTCGGAGTAACAAAAAAAAAACTTTTTTTAAGTAACATACCTATTTCAAATTCAATTTTCATTTAAGATGCAGTTTCACTATAAAAATCCATTGATTTTTAACTCCAACAAACCAATACTTTCGGAGATATGTTTTTTCGAAATTTCAATAATGAATCGTACTTCTCTGTTTTCACAGAATGCTATAATTATTCTATATAAGCTTTATTATATGCTCTGTGTTCATAATCGTACATGTCATCCTGTTCTATAACAGAGAGTCAAATTCAGTTCAGCTATTTTAATTTGATTTTTCCATGGTGCAGTTCTCATTCTCAGATTGCTCATTTGATCTTGATAAATAAACTATTATTTGAATTGAATTTCCTTTATTATGCAGTTCTATCATAAGAATACATTGATATAATTCCCAACTTTGAGAAACCAATACTTTCGGAGATATAATTTGTCTGTTTGAACTAGAGCGCCAGAAAGCTCCTGTCCACAGGGCTTGAACCCATTTTTTGTCTACCGATTACTAAATTTTAATTTGATCGGATTTGTATTTTTTGAAATATCTAACATCGTTAACATCTCAGCCAAACGTATCTTGTTGCAATTCTGTGATTTAAATTTCAGAAATAGTAGATACCAATGGGAAAACTTTAACAAGATTTCTAAAAATGAAGAGCCGATCGAGCTGAAATCAGGTATTCGATTGTAAAATGGCAGTTTGATTTTAATTACAGCGGAATCTGTAATCTGAAAATTTTTCAATAGAAATTTTTTTTTCTAGTGATTAGATCCTCACGAAATTCTGGAAAAATTGGCGCGTCGGTATTATACAACTAAATTACGTTTCCAGTTTTCATTCGATTTGTATTTGTGGATTTATTGAGGATGGGTATAACTCCAAAACCGTTTCGCCGATAAATCCCATTAAAGAACATAACCGTCGCATTCAGATGCGCAATCTACCCTGAAAATTGGAAGTCGCTATCTATTTCCGTTTGAAAGACATCCTGACAACGGCCGACCGGCATTAGGGTAAGATGATGATGAGTACGCTCTTTTCTAGAAAATGCGCTCAGAAATATGGAAAAAATGATCCGTTCACAACAAAATTCGGTCATAATCTGGCACCATCTCTCAATCCATTGATCTATAAAGCATCATCGATCAGTGAACAAAATATTGTCGAAAATTTAACAAAGAATTGACAAGAGAGGGAAAATATTCAGAGTAGAAGTTTTGAAAAGCTCAGCCTCAAAAACTAGTTCAAGCACTGACGTGAAGTCAATTGGTTCAAGCCCTGTGGACAGGAGCTTTCTGGCACTCTAGTTCAAACAGACAAATTATCTCTCCGAAAGTATTGGTTTCTCAGAGTTGGGAATTATATCAATGTATTATTATGATAGAACTGCATCATAAAGGAAATTCAATTCGAATTATAGTTTATTTATCAAGATTGAATGAGCAATCTGAGAATTAGAACTGCACCATGGAAGAAATCAAATTAAAATTGCTGACATGAATTTGACTCTCTCTTATAGAACAGAATGACATGTACGAGTATGAACATAGATCATATAATAAATCGTAGATAGAATAATTATGGCATTCTGTGAAAACATAGAAGTACGATTCATTATTGAAATTTCGAAAAATCATATCTCTGAAAGTATTAGCTTGTTGGAGTTGAAAATGATATCAATGAATTTTTAAGGTGAAACTGCATCTTAAAAAAAAAATTATTTGGAATTTGTAAGAAAAAAATCTTCATTTTTCGTTACTCCGAAACAATATGGCCTATTTTGCCCAATAGCGAACTTAACCGAGATATTTATCTCCCTAACCTACTCTGCAAATTTCAACTGCCTAGCTCATTCCGTTCGAGCATTATTGTAGAACCAATTTTAAAAATTTTCAAATTTTTTTTTTTACACTTTACAGTAACCCGGTCCATACAAAACTTCACATGCGTCTAAAGGTCATGATACTACAATTTGATGCTAAATTTCAGATAGATCAAGTGATTGGTTTCGGAAATATTGATAAAAAATGTTTTTAGTAAAAACGGCCATAACTCCGAAACCGCTTGATGGATTTTGCCCGTTAACGAACTCGTCTGAGATATTTACGCTCCTAACCTACCCTGCAGATTTCAATCCTTTAACTCCTTTCTTTCGAGAGTAATTGTGTTAACGAATCGATTTCGACCACGGATTCTTGATCAGTGAGTCGAACCGAATCGTTTGATGCCATTTTCAGCCAAAAATTCAAAAAGTACAGACTTTTGGGCAAATTGATAAGCACTCTGTTCCGAGGAACAAGAGCGCCAAAAAGATTATACTGATAAGTAAACGCAATATCAGAAATTAATCCAAAATCAAGAGGGAAGCATGATCACCAGAAGGAACGGCGATTCCACAATGAACACCGGAAATGCCTTGCAGGTTCTGTGACTCATCTGCCATGTCACTTGTACCGCCCAATCTCACCTCACTACAGCACAGCTGACATTGGCACCGAAATGCAAAACACCAAGAGACATGGCACTCTGACAACAATTTAATTCGCGTTTCAGCAGGCGGCACACGCTTTTTATAGATCAGAAAATCAACCGCTACTATATTTCTGGAGACAATATTTTTCTGTATGATATTGGGACACGGCAAGCTGCTGTACGAGAACTCTCGTTCGTGTTACGAGTATTATTTCAGAACAGCCGTTGAGTTTCAGTTGAAATCCCGGTATATCAGAATCTTAGAAGGCGAAGCGAGTAAGATCATGTGACATACGGGTACTGAAGTGTATCTCTCTAAGTCATGCCGTTTTTTTGTTTGTAAAATACGTGTGTTGTGTTTATTTTTAATCCTTGAGTTTGGTGTTCGACCTACTGTGGATTAACCTACCTCCGCTGAATTATCGAACATGGCTAGCAGTCAGTATAGGAAGAAGAGGGACGAGTTCGAGAACCGAGTATTGCGCAGAAGACGTGGTTGGACTGTTGTTATTGGCCGAGAACTTGGGTAAAAATTTGAGTTTTGGTGTTATTTTAGACTGACGAAACAGTTGCTCATTCGTACGTCCTACGAGATAGACTTGTTGATCCGAGGGAAATTATAGTGAATTCGAATTTCACTAAGTTGGCATGCATGAATGTTTACAGGAAGTAAATAAATAATTGCGGCAGAATGAGGGGTAATTCTCCATCAAAAAATCAAATGACTGTTTCATATGAAAAAAAATTGGTTCAAGCCCTGTGGACAGGAGCTATTGGGCGCATGTTCATCTTCCTTGTGGCCCGTACTGACCAGTAAAGAAAAAAAGCAGTATCATGTTGAATACCTTAATATTATTCTGGAACACAAATTTTCCATTACAATAATCTTCATCTAGCTTCTATTTAGTATCAATTCCTGTAGAACGTGATCATAATAAGTGTTTTCCATATAATAAAATGTGTTTGAACTTGGTATGTAGGAAATCTGACATCAATTATTGGAATTAATTGATTTGACAAACAGCCGTCAAATGAGGTAAATAGATTTTTGTGACGATTTTCTGTGACCATAGAACGTCAAAACACGCTGGAATGTGAATTTTAAGCAATATCTTCTGGAATTGAGATCGTATCGAACTGAAATTTTGCACACTCGTGTAGAATGCTTGATTTAACGTCGGTACAAATTTTTTTATTAAAAAATTTTCCAACTGCCCGATCCCAACAATACTTAGATAATATTATATCCATAAATTAAGCATTTCATTATTGCATTTCTTGAAATAGGTACCTTTTCAAGTCGATCAACATCGTCCTTCTTTCGACGTCTAAACTATGACTTGATTCTTTATGTTTATGTCTTTGAATTTGTTTTCGGTGGAATTCAAAGAGTTCATAGAATAATCGAGGAAAATACTGAGAGAGACCCAGGAAATTTGACACATTTTGTCTTATATCTCCAGAAATTGAAATCGTATAGAGCCAAAATTTTGCACAATGTTGCAAAATACTACAATTGACGTTAGTACAAGTTTTTGTTGCAATCTGATGAATAGTTCACGAAAAAAAAATTTTTTTTTCGAAAAAATTAAAAGAAATATTTTTTTAAAAATTACCAACATTTCGATCATAACAGAATTTTGCCAAAAGTTGCGCGTTTATATCCTCGAACTGACTATCAAGTTTCGATTCAACATCTTCTTTAGTTCCTGAAATATCAGGGAAATAACCTCAAAATTTTAAATGTCTATAACTCCTAAACCGTCCGGCCGATTTTGCCCGTTAACGAACTTAACCGTCGCATTTTGATCAGAAACCTACCCTGAAAGTGTGAAGTCGATAGGACCTTCGGTGCTCCTGTTATCGTGCCTACGGCCGGAAGTACGGCCGGCCGGCCGTACGGCACCCAAAAATCTGACACCGGATTCGTGATCAGGGAGTCCGAATTAGTCTATTAGCCAATTTTCAGCTCGAAATTCGAAAATTACAGACATTTGGACGAAATGATAGGACGATGTTCCCCTAGAACATGCGCCCAAAAAGTGGGAAAGCCTTGTAGACAGGAGCTTTTGCGCTCTTGTTCAATCTTTGAACAATCGTATCTCCGAAAGTATTGGTTTCTCAAAGTTGGGAATTATATCAATGGATTATTATGATAGAACTACATCATCAAAGAAATTAAAATCCCTTTGCATCTTATCTTTGTATGACGGTCCAATTGTGGCTACAAGTGTTTCAAAACTATCAAGAGTCATTCTGTAAAATTCAGGAAACCTAGGAAAACGGAGTATGAAGGATGGATTGTTAAGTTCACTTTAAATTGATTCCAAGTGGGTTTGGAGTTGTGAATTCCTTCTGCTACCTATTGGTTTCTTAAATTGGAGGGTCTCTGGTCGGTAATTCTGGATAATTCTCGGACTCTGAGAGAAGATCCAGTTTTCTGCTACGGCCTGGTAATTCAGTGAAGAATTTAAATTAATCTGTTCACTTTCTCACTCGTGTAGGTACAGTCTGAATAATCTTGGTCACAGCACCAATTTAGTTTTTAAGTAATTGAACCACTTCAAAAATCACTTTGTTTATTTGAAGTGACTTCTACAAGTAAGTCTCATACAGAACTAACTCTCTAGAGCTATCAGAAAATCCAAATTGTTACATTATTAATTTTTGATGGTGCGGCATCTTCTCGTGAAAAATACCACAACATGTTCCAGATAAAAAGTGTGAGAAAACGAAAAGAAATGGGAGTCTAGCACATCCTATGTTGTTTCAAGTTATATTATTCAGAGGTCTTCAGTAACTTGATAATAAGATAACAACGATACAGGGTCACTCAGAAGGGCTGTTGCTTTCGGCCAAGTTCAAGGTTCGCGAAATCAGCGATTTCACGTACCTAATTATATACTCACAGTTGATTAGAAATCAATCCTATTTTGAAAAATAGCCAAAGAAAAAGTTTAGTTCCATAGAACTAGACTCATCCAAATTTATTATAACACGCTATAACGACAAACGACTGTTCCCAAGTCGCAGTGGTTACATTCGGAGCTACTAGAACTCAGGGATCCGCGGTCTAGCTCCAGTGGAGATGGGAGTGGATTCCTAAAAAGGGAACCTAGTAAATGGGCGCCAGGTAAATTTAAGTCTCCCAGATACCCCAGCGTAATGTAATAAATCCTAAATTCACCAAAAGAATATGCACGCTAAAAACAAACAATTTATTCCAGTAGCTTACAACCCAGGTCTTTAGCTTCAATAAAGTAAAACTACTGTGAAACCCTGAATAAGGGTGGCGGAAATTGTACGTAGATAATATTATTATTTGATTCAAATACGCGTCGCTTGAGCTCAGGCGCATCCACGTTTCTTATCTATGATCATATATGACTACCACAAATCTTTCACCAATTTCCGCTTTACAACAACAATAATAATTTATATAATTGATGATAATAAGTTCACGTTATATATATAGCAGGTATAAGATATGTTTCGAGATATGTTTCCTATAACTTGCGTGCTGATTATCCTTATTCCTGAACGTAGTACTGCGTCGATGGTCTCGCAATACTGTCCTCTTTCTCTCTGTGCTCGTAGTCTGCAACCCTCGATTGAATGTCCCACAGCGTTGCTTACTGACCACCTTGTATATACTCGGGATCTGCAACCCTGCGTTGGCTGTCTCACAGCGTTACTTATGGACCACCTTGTATATACTCGAATGCCTCAGTGCTACTCTTCCTGACATAAAAATCGTGCTATTCCTCTTGACATAAAAAATCGTGCTGGCATAAAAACTCGTGCTACCATAAAAACCCTGATGACAGAAAAGAAACCATCAGTGACTTCTCTCGGATAAGAAACAAATGAATTTTCCCAACACATAATAATTTCGGTTATCAGAATATTAATCAGACCATTTATTCGTTGTTATGCAATAGTTATAGAATTCGTACATACCCTGATGTTCGGGGTTGTCCTGTATCAGTTTGCTTCAGAAGTCAATCTGGCCGTGCCTCCACCAAATAATCCTTCAAGCACAAGCGATGTTCTGGATATAGAAAGTCGCCAAGATCGTTCACGTGATCAACTCATGGATTTGAAAAAAGGTCTTTATATCCTCTTTCGAGACGAGCGCAAGTTACCTGTTATCTTCCCAAATCAAACCAGTGTAACCCTCACTCGACGCACTCACAAAATTTCAGACTGTCACAATGAAACAATATTGCCAACTCATTCGGCTCTTCGAATGCGATAATTCTTTGTGCGTCGATTGGTACCACTGAGACCCAACGCCAAATTTAGTGTCAACATAAACGACAACCTTATCGTAAACAAAACATAAACAAACCCTTGCCTGAGTTAAAAAGAAACGTTACAACGCTTTTTCGCAAAATATCGGGAATTGTTATGATCTTGTTCATTTATCGGAAGTGAATGAAGAGGTGTACAGGGTGATTCACTTATCTTGGTAACCCCAATTTTCTCGGAAACGGCCGAATATTTTTTCATTCTGTAAACGGCGTTTTGTACAAGTCAATGTTGACTTCTTAAATTCAGAAATGCTTCGTAACAAACTATAACTCTTTTATTATATTCAGTAAATAATATATTTTAATAACAATGAACAATTGTTTCAATGACAAACTAATCAGTATAAGTCATATGTTCTATATGTATATGCATACCATTATGATCCATACATCAATTATATATTTTCCATATTTCATTATAAGTCACTTTTGCCCTAATATTTGGGTTACCATCGGCGCATGCGTTTGTTATTCTTTCTTTCAAATAGTCTAAATTACTAGAAAGTTTTGTATACCATATTTAACATCAGGGTGCCCCAGAGAAAGTAATCCATGGGCGTTAGGACCGGTGATCTTGGGGGATATCTGAACCAAAATCATATATATGTCTCCAAATCAAAGCATATTGTCACTATACAGAAAAAAAAAATGGAATAATACATAACATAAAACACCCTGTAGATCGCTAACGGATTGAAAAGGGAAAAAATGTTAACTGGAAATAAAATTTTGAATTGAATCATCTTTCGAATGGCTTAATAAAGAAGGTATGTTCCTGGGAAAAAAAATTTACGTTGCCGCGACGCCAGCCATCTTTATCTTTTACGCCAAATTTTACGTGCATCTCAACTCAACATTGACTTGTACAAAACGCCGCGCCGTTTACAGAATGAAAAAATATTTGTCTGTTTCCGAGAAATTTCGGGTTACCAAGATAAGTGAATCACCCTGTACCTATCAATATTACCGATAATTTCATATAACAGCGTATTGCCCAAAAAGTGAATCAGTGTATTCTCATATTTTTGAGAAAGTTCCAGACTGTGAACGATTGGAGGCAACACGCTGGAATGCTAAATTATGCACGAGTGTAATTTATTGATATATTTCCCGAATAAATTAGTACTGTCAAAATGACCCTACTATCACTGACGCAGGGAATAAAGAGTATATATGATGATTTCATTACGATGCTTTGTTTGCAGCCATGGCGACGAACGAAAATGGTAATTGCATTCCTATTATGAGGAGATTTTGACATGAGGGAAATATTCCCAGTGAATTTATCGCTCTACGAGGCAATTACCACAGGATTTTTTTTCGGTAATTGTATTCCTATTATGAGAAACTATTGACTTTAGAAAACATTCGATGGAATGTCGTTGTTATACACATTTTCAGCTGCAAAATATATTGTATTTCTAAACTATGAAATAATATATGATATTTTTTATTATTATTTTTCAGAGGGAAAACCCAGAAAGGAACCATTTTATAATGGTTTAATATATAGATGATTAAAAATACCCTTGAACCCCCAGATTTTTTCGAATTAATTAAAGATAATTGAACAAAATAGCCCTTAAAAATAGTTTTAGCGATATTTTCAGTCCTACCCATTATTCAATGCAACAGTTCACATTATTTCTTCTATTATAATAGAAAAAATAATGTGAACTGATGCATTGAATAATGTTTACTCCATCATAATTGATGGAATTTGCGATAACTACAATTAAATAACCTACATTTATAAAATATCTGAATATATTGCAAAATATTTCGAAAGAAATTTTACTTAGACAGCAGTTTTTAGAACTTCTGAAAATGAAGAAGCTAATCCGTAATGTTGCCCTATGGTTTATTTTGGTCCAACTGGTAGATCGTTCTGAAAAAAGCTTTCACAGTGAAGGTATTGTCAGATCTTATAAAAAGCGAAGCCTCTAATTTACAAATTGGCCAAAAATTAAACCAACCCTGAATATATAATTTATTGCGAGATTTTACTCTCCCGCAGCCAAGCGTAGTTCCGTTAAGCGTAAAAAGGTTGAAAGCCCTGTGGACAGGACCTCTTTTTCAAACTTTGACATATCATATCTCCCAAAGTATTGGTTTCTCAGAGTTGGGAATGATATCAATGGATTCATATGATGAAACTGCATCTTAAACATTGAATTTAAAATGTCTAATGTAATGTTACTCCGAAACCTCCTGGCTGATTTTGCCCAATAACGAACTCACCTGAGATATTTATCTCCTAAACCTACCCTGAAAATTTCAACTGTCTAGCTCATTCGGTTCCAGAGTTATCGTGTTCACGGCCGGACGGATGGACGGCCAGACAGAATCGATGTTGACCATGGATTCTTGATCAGTGAGTCGAACCAAATCGTTTAAGACCATTTTCAGCCAAAAATTCCAGAATTACAGACATTTGGGCAAATTGATAAGCACTCTGTTCCGAGGAATAAGAGCTCCAAGTTACTTCCAGAATACCGATGCTCTATTTGTTGATAAATTTCGTCAATATCGATTATCTCTAGAAAAAAATAGAAGTATTTTTTTTTCTCCAAAATTTTCATATTTTAGAAACTATCCCTCGGAATCTGCTGAACATACCTTCGAGCCACCATTTCACAATCGAGTACCGAATTTCAGCCATGTCACACTTTTTGACCAATATGTTGGGTTTTTAGAATAATAGCTTGTAGGGTAAGGCAACCAATAATACATGAAATGTTTTTGTTGGGATTAACTTTTTCCGGAAACTGCATAACAGAATGATGGTATCTCAGTAAACGATTTATTCGTTGCTAGTAATTTAATTTACTCTGATAATATTTTTGGTCACTGACAATATCAATTACACCACTTTAACATTCTCACTAAACTGTATAAAAAATCTATGCATTTGCATCAAAAGGTGACGTTCTCTGAATGTACGATGGCTTTGCGTATTTGTTAAAACCCACAACTCGAACTATTTCCAGTATATGACTATTTGAAATTTCGTGTACTTGAAAATGTTTAGAGAGACTATGACAACACGATTGAGTTAGACAACTTCAATCCAAATAAATTTCATAATATCACGCAATCCGAATGTTCGAAGAAAAAAATTCCTGAAATTCAACTTACAGTCACAAATATATTGGGGGAATATTTATGCAATTTCGCTACGAACGAGAATATGAATTAAATGAACAAAGAAGCTTAGAAGAATAGAAGTTTATACCAAAAGATTGTGTGGTTAATATGAGAAAGAAGGATGGGACCGAATTAAAAGAAGCAACGGTGAAGACAATGCGGAACATTTCGTACAACCTCTTGCAGAAAAAAGAAATAATGGCTAAAATATTATGATTGACCCGTTTAACAATACCTATAGTATTTAAACCAGCCCGAGATGCCCTCGGCGCAATCAGGAAGAAACTATAAGTAGATCCATTTAAACGTTAATCTTATCCTGTTTCGATAATTTGCCTGGAGTTAACCAAATATTGCTATGGAATGAATATACCCCTGAAGGTCTCATGCGTAAAGTTTATCATATTGTTGCTGTAGAATTAACGTGGCGAGGAGGAGGGGCAGTTGCTTGTCTTGTGGATTTTTTCAAATCGAGAAAAATAACTATGACTCTCCAAAAATTCTCATTGAATACAATACGGTGTTCATTAAAACGTGCCAAGGTGGTTTTAGAAGCTTCGCAAGTAGTAAATGGTTTGTTTCCAATAGTGAAAGACAAATCTGCCCTGTGCGTCGTTTTCATAAATTATATTAAAACGAGAAAACAATATTACCTCACCACGACTGTTCTTAAAACCAAATCGACACTGGAAAAATGGCTAACAAATGGTACGATAATGTACCTGTAGGAAGAAATACTTTAAGTGGATGGACTAAATCTGCTGCTGAGGCAATTAGCTTGAATGTTAAAGATAAAACGATGACAAATCACTGGAATAGATCAACGGCTGTTAGCGAATTGGCCAAAAGTGATGTACAAGAACAACAATTGCTGAAATGTATCAGTCATAGCAATCAAAATCCTATAAAACCATACTTAAAACTCGATCAAGAACACCACAACAGGATGATAAATATTGCGTGGTATTAGATCTTCTGTAGTAGAGAACTACAACGAATCTAATGTTTAGTTGAATTTTAATTATTTTTACTTTCACTAACTGTAATTTCCATAAATAAATGCATGTTTCCTTGTGTTTAGTTACCAATATCCCTCGGACATTGCCAAATCAATATCAATATATGTATAGTGCGCGTCAAAATTATGGAAAAATTTATTTTCTCAGAGGAAAAATATTTGGCAACAAAATCCTGAAACAGGTCAATTTTTGTTTCACTTTTACCAAATTTTTATGCATTTTTGAAGGATTTTTGTTGGACCCTGTGACATCCCCATCAACCCTCTAAACTTCTTGAATAAGCAGAGTGGGTCCTGTGGTACTTTTTTGGCAAGGTCTTCGTCTCTTCTTTACAGGCGTGCAGACATTTTTCAAGAAAACATTTTTCTTTTTGCGCGTATGTTCTGGGGAACATCGCGTTATAGTTTTGCCCAAATGTCTGTAACTTTCGAATTTTTTGACGAAATTGTTCTCAAACGATTTAGTTCGACTCCCCGATGAAGAATTCGAGGTCAAATTTGATTCTGTCCGTCCGGCCGTCCGTTGCCATGATAATTTGAGAACGAAAAGAGCTAGCGACTTGATTTTCAGGGTGGGTGGCGCATCGCAATACGAGGGACAAGTTCGTTAATGGGCATAATCGGCCTAGTGGTTTCCGAGTAATAATTTTGTTTTCAACCAATATAAATCCGATCGAATTGAAACTTGGTGAGTAGTTGTAGAATATGAACTTAATCTCGTTTGTGAAATTTTTGGCGAATCCTATGGCTAGAAAATTTAAAAAAAATTATTAAAAAATATTTTTTTTGTCACGATAACCTGAGAACGGAAAGAGATAGCGGCTTGAAATTTTCAGGTTATGTTGTGCATATGAATGCCACATTTGAGTTTGTTTATGAGCATAATCGACCAAAAGGTTTCAGAGTTATAGCCATCTGAAATTTGGTGGTTTTTTGTTCCTCATTAACTCAAAAAATACTGAACCGATTGAATTCAAACATGGTTATTAGTTGTAGAATGCCAACGCGAAAATGCTTGCGAAATTTGGTGAGGATAGCATTTGTAGAAAATTTTTAATAAATCATTGAAAATAAAAAAAAAAATTCTAATAATAATAATAACAGTTCTTTATTGGAAAAACATTCCAAAAGGCCATCGACCGAAGTCCTTCAGCCTGAAAAAAAAAAAAATTCTATATATCAGTAACTATACGTTAGAAATTGCTGAAATTTTGCAAGAGCGTTCATTACCTAACTCTACTACCAAGTTTCAAGTTTTAACACGATCGGTTGAATATTGTTGGAGATTCGAGCATTCTTGTGTGAGTTCAGTAGATGGGTGACCGTTGCCTCGATAACTTTCGAACCAAAGGAGATAGGGACTTGCAATTTTCAGGGTGGGTTGCGTATCCGAAAGTGAGAGTTGAGTTCGTTTTTGGGCATAATCGGTTTAACGGTTTCCGAGTTATATCCACCTGGAATATTGTTTCCTTGATAACTCAAAAAATAAATATTCGATTGAATTGAAGCTTGGTAACTAGTAGTAGAAAATCAACACAAAGACGTGTTTAAAATTCTGTAAGAACCGTACTCCTAGAAAATTTGAAAAAAATGACGAAAAAAAAAATTTTAAGAACCGCGCCTCCAGAAAATTAAAAAAAAATCACGAAAAAAAAATTGGTTCAAGAACTGACGTGAAGTCAGAAGCTTTTGCGCGTATGTTCTATTGTCCATTCTTCTGTATTGGACACCCTTAAACGAATTTACCATGGTTAATTATGTCGCCCATTCTCCTGTATCGGACACTTAATTCGAATTTACCATCGTAAATTTGAATTAGGAGTGTCCAATACAGGAGAATGGACAACATAATTTACCATGGTAAATTCGATTAAGAGTGTTCAATACAGGAGAATGGACAATAGAACATACGCGCAAAAGCTTCTGACTTCACTTCAGTGCTTGAACCAATTTTTTTTATTATTTCACTTAATACGTAGCGAAGCACGTACCGGGCCGCTAGTGCGTTATAAGTTTATGACAAATTTCTAAAGCTCGAAAGAACGAGCTTTCGATTGTCATAAAATTATCTCGTCTATTATCAATATCCTAGGGAAATACTACTGATGAATCTTATCTCTAAGAACCATAAATTTCAGTTGTGTAGGTACCAATTAGTGAAATATACCAATCACTTAATAAACGAGTGCTCTGAAGCTCCTGACGTTAGGCGAGCTCTTTCAAAAATTTCGATATATTGGTACGTATTTCGAAACACCTCATTGATCTCTCTGTGTTTATGGTTGTGAATCTTTCTGCACGTATTGTTGAAAATAGTCCCATATTTTTTTCCTCATTATCACCCTTACCGTGAAGGAATCTAAAAACTCTGTGACATACTATCGTGCAACAAAATACAATCCCTACATTAATATCATTGGGAATGTTAATCAAGCATGTTGTGGGAGTGCACCACGTTCAGAGTGGTTTCTCAACATGATATCTCATTAAGTTCGTTACAAGGATGATCTTGTCTGAACACTCCTGACAACTCCTGGTGTAGTTATTATTCTACACCTCGACAGGAACAAACTCCAAATAATCCAGACTCTAACAATGTTAATTTCATGGTAATGAGTGATCACGACCATTGTACCAGAAGGTGTAGTCACTAATAAAGGCTGATAATTAGGAACGTGTTTCAATATTGTGCCCCCTAGCTTGTTAGACGAAACGAGATATCTGGCAAGAATTCATGCTACAGTCGACTCTCGATAACTTGAAACTCTAGGGACCAGCAAAAAATTTCAAATTATCGAGAGTTCAAAATAATAAGTGTTCAAATAATCAAGAGGGTGTTCTGATGAAATTCAAATAATCCTGAGTTCGATCAAAATTAGTGATATCTGTATTATTTCAAATATTTGTCCATCCTCCACAGCTTCAATCACACGTTTTCTTGAAATCATTTTAATAACACAAATCAAAAATTAGCGTTTGAACTTTGAATGTAAACTGGAATGAGAATTACGAACTGCATTTATGTAAACAAACGACAGGTCTGAGCATGAAACATATTCAAATTATAGAGTGTGGGGTAGCCCGGACTTCAAATTATTGAATGTTGGCGGGCAAGATATCATTCCTTCAACTTCAAATTACCGAGGGGACTAATTAGTATTGATTTTCTTCAATGTATCGAGTATTTTTCAAGGGACTGGAAACAAATTTCAAATTATCGAAAGATTCAAATTAACGAGTGTCAATTTATCGAGAGTCGACTGTAATTACTCAGAAACATGATTGAAGTATAGGAAGTGAATTTATAAAGTTTGAATATTAGTTTGAGCCATTATGATACTAAAGATTTTTGAAATTTCTCGAATATTACTAAAGTAAATGAAATGTATAAATTTTGAACAAAAAATTGGTTCCAGCACTGACGTGAAGTCAGAAGCTTTTATGCGTTTGTTCCCTTGTCCGTTCTCCTGTATTGGACACTCTTAATCGAATTCACCATGGTGAATTCTATTGTCTGTTCTCCTGTATTGGACACTCTTAATCGAATTTATCATGGTAAATTCGAGTAGAACAGACCATGGTGTATTCGATTAAGAGTATCCAATACAGGAGAATGGACAACATAATTTAACATGGTAAATTCGATTAAGGGTGTCCAATACAGAAGAATGAACAATAGAACATACGCGCAAAAGCTTCTGACTTCACGTCAGTGCTTGAACCAATTTTTTTTCCATGATTTTTAAAAAATGTTCTAGTGCTACGATCCTCACGAAATTTTGGTAGAATTTTCGCGTTGGCATTCTACTACTACTACGATTTGTATTTTTTGAGTTATTGAGGAAATAACAACCAAATTTCTGGGTGATATAACTCCAAAACCATTTGGACGATTATGCTAGTTAACGAACTTAAATGTCGCATTCAGATGTGCAAGCTACCTTGAAAACCGCAAGTCGCTATTTCTTTCCGTTCTCAAGGAGTCATGAGATACATAATATTTTTTCGTAGTTTTTTAAAACTTTTCTAGTGGTATGGTCCTCACAAAATTGTACAAACGTCTTCATGTCGATATACTACAACTAGTTACCAAGCTTCAATTCGATCGAGTCTATAATTTTTGAGTTAGCCAGGAAAAAATATTCCAGATGGGTATAACTCCGAAACCATTGGGCCGATTATGGCCTACAGCGAACCAAACTCTCCCATTCAGATGTGCAACCTATCCTGAAAATTACAAGTGCCGATCTCCTTTCTTTCGAGAGTTATCGAGGCAACGGTCACCCATCCAGCTAGTGATCTCACACAAGGCTGCACGGATCTCCAACAATATAGATCCGATCATGCTCAAACTTGGAACTTGATAGTACAGTTAGGTTCTGAAGGCTCTCGCAATTTCAGCGATGTTGGACGAATATTTTCTGATATATATAATTTTTAGTGAATAATTTTCCATGATTTTTTGAAATTTTTTTAGTGATACGGTCCTCTCGAAATTTTGCAAGAATCTTCGCGTTGCCATTTCACAACTAAGAACCATGTTTGAACTGGATCGGTTTGGTATTTTTCGAGTTATTGAGGAAATAGCAACCAAATTTCAGATGGGTATAACTACAAAACCGTTTTTCCGATTATGCCTATAAACAATCTCAAGTGGCGCATTCAGATTCTCAACCTAACCTTATAATTTCAAGTCACTATCTCTTTCCGTTCTTAGGTTATCGTGACAAAAATAATATTTTTAATAATATGGAGAGGTTTAACGGGTAATTCCGCAAAAGGAGCAGATTCAAAATAATTCTGCTGGTACCTGCCGACACGTGTTTCTGCTAGTTGGCTTCTTCAGGACAGGGCATCCAAGAAACCAAGGAAAATATGGAAATCAAAGTGAAAATAGGTGACACCACACCAGGAGCGAGCAACCAATTGTGCCTTCAGCTCTAGGACCTCCATTTCGGAAGTAAACTATGGCATCGGCACGGAGGAAGCATAAGCTACCTGTGCGATGCGACCTCAACCCGAGGATATGAATCATAGAAATATGGATCATGCGGAGTAATTCCGCAAAAGGAGGATTTCCATCTTTTCCTTGGTTTCTTGGTTGTCCTGTCCTGAAGAAGCCAACTAGCAGAAACACGTGTCGGCAGGTACCAGCAGAATTATTTTGAATCTGCTCCTTTTGCGGAATTACCCGTTAAACCTCTCCATATATATATATTACTCCGCATGATCCACATTTCTATGTTTCATATCCTCGGGTTGAGGTCGCATCGCACAGGTAGCTTATGCTTCCTCCGTGCCGATGCCATAGTTTACCTCCGAAATGGAGGTCCTAGAGCTGAAGGCACAATTGGTTGCTCGCTCCTGGTGTGGTGTCACCTATTTTCACTTTGATTTCCATCTTTTCCTTGGTTTCTTGGTTGCCCTGTCCTGAAGAAGCCAACTAGCAGAAACACGTGTCGGCAGGTACCAGCAGAATTATTTTGAATCTGCTCCTTTTGCGGAATTACCCGTTAAACCTCTCCATATATATATATTACTCCGCATGATCCATATTTCTATTTTTAATAATTTTTTCAAAATTCTTTAGCGATACGATTCTCACAAATTTTCACCAACGTCCTTAGGTTTTATATTCTACAACTACTCACCAAGTTTAAATTTGTTCGGATTAGTATTGGTTGTAGACAAAATTGTTACTCAGAAACCGTTGAGCCGATTATGCCCATCAACGAACGTGTCCGTCGTATTAGGATGCGCCACTACCCTGAAGATTTTAAGTCGCTATCTCTTTTCGTTCTCAAGTTATCGTGGCAACGGCCGGCCAGCCGGACATAATCAAATTTGACCTCGAATTCTTCGTCAGGGAGTAGAACCCAATCGTTTGAGACCATTTTCGGCGAAAAATTCGAGAATTACAGACATTTGGGCAAAATGATAACGCGATGTTCCCCAGAACACACGCGCAAAAAGCCACATAATGTTCGCAAATACTTCGTAGCCAAGCTAGAGGGTGATTAATTTAACACCTTTTTTTTTGCGCGCATGTACTGAGGAACAGCGTGCTATCATTTTTGGCACTCTAGATCCTCGGAACTGAGTGCTTATCAATTTGCCCAAATGTCTGTAATTTTCGAATTTTTCGATGAAAATGGTCTTGAACGATTTGGTTCGACTCACTGATCAAGAATCCGTGGTCGAAATTCATTCTGTCCGGCCGTAGGCACGATAACTCTCGAACGGAATGAGCTAGACAGTTGAAATTTTCAGAGTAGGTTTGGGAGATGAATATCTCGGCTAAGTTCGTTATTGGGCAAAATCGGACAGATGGTTTCGGAGTAACAAAAAAATTTTTTTTACAAGGCAAATTCCAAATTAAATTTTTTTCAATAAGCTGTTTCACCATAAGAATCCAATGATATCATTTTTAACTCTAACAAGCTAATACTTTCGGAGATATGATTTTTCAAAATTTCAATAATAAATCGTTTTTCAACAATGTCACAGAATGATATTATTCTATGTATGAATAGTCATAATGTCAAATGATGTTCCTGAGTCATGACATTATCTAATCAATCGAAGAATTGTGAGCGAAGTGAGAAAAATCTCAGGCGTTTGCTCCGAAATTAGGTTTTCTCAGAAAAATCTTACTTTCGGAACGGAACATGAAGTAAGAGATCTGCTTTTCATCCATAGACATAGATATAACTCTCGAACGGATTGAGGTAGGTAGTTTAAATTTTCAGAGTAGTTTAGGGAGATGAATATCTCGGTTAAGTTCCTTATTAGGCAAAATTGGCCAGATTTAAATTGATTTCTTCCATGGTGCAGTTCTCATTCTCATGATTGCTCATTTAATCTTGATAAATAAACTATTATTTGAATTGAATTTCCTTTAGGATGCAGTTCTATCATATGAATACATTGATATAATTCCCAACTCTGAGAAACCAATACTTTCGGAGATATAATTTGTCTGGTTGAACTAGAGCGCCAGAAAGCTCCTGTCCACAGGGCTTGAACCCATTTTTATTGCATAAATGTCTGTAATATTCTAATTCTTTGACGAAAATGGTCTCAAACGATTAGGGTTGGCTCACTGATGAAAAATCCGAGGAGGACGTCTGACCGGCCGTTGCCATGATAACTTTTCAACGGAAATAGATGGTGACTTCAAATTTACAGGGTAGGTGGGTTGCGACCGACAAGTTCGTAAATGAGCATTATCGGCTCAACGGTTTCGGGATACAAATTTTGTTTTAAACCAAAACAGATCCGATCGGATTGAAACTGGGTAACTAGTTGTAGTAGACATAAAGACGTATGTGAAATTTTGTGAGGATCGTATTAGTAAAATATTATTTATTTCCTTAATAACCCTAAAAATACGAATTCAGTCATATTCAAACATGGTAATTAGTTGTAAACAAATTTTTAAAATCATTGAAATTCATTGAAAAAAAATTTATATCTCAGAAACTAATGTCCGATATCGCTGAAATTTTGCGAGTTTCTTCAAACCTATCTTTACAACCAAGTTCTAAATTTGAACTCCATAGGATCTATATTGTTGGAGATCCGAGCAGCCTTGAGTGAGCTCAGTAGCTGGATGGGTAACCGTTGTCACGATAACTTTAGAACGGAAAGAGATATATATAGAAATTTCCAGGTTAGGTTGGATATCCGAATTGGACAGTTAAGTTCGTTGGGCATAATCGGCCAAACGGATTTGAAGTTATACAGGGTGAGTCTTTGACCACTGCATTTATTTCAACCAAAGATTCCTCTCATCAAAGGAAGCACTTTTTTCATTTACCATTTTTCCAGATTCGGCTCAGGTAAAAAGTTATAAGCGTTTAAAGATTTCACAATGTGCTAATACACTCCCGCATATAAATTATCTATGACATTGTTGGCGGACGAGAATAAGGCATGGTAACGTGGTTTACAGCTTGATTCGGGATTCCAACGCTCAGGGACGGATCCATAAATGTAGTGAAATTTCTGGAGTTTTCCATTTTAAAACATTCAATGAAGAATAACTCGAAAACGGTGCATTTAAGGAGAAATGATGAAGAATAATATAATGTTCTAAAACGATGGAATATTCTTGAAATGACTCAAGAAAAACTTTATATGCTTTCTTTATGCTAATTTCGTTTAGTTTTATGAATCCACGAGTCCATAACTAGAAAACCAGTAGAAGTAGAAAATAACTAATATTTGGAAAATATGTATCATAGTTATAGGACACTTTACGCCAACATTAATTTTATTCGAAAAAAGGATGTCAAAGCTACAAAATAAAAACTGATTTTTTTCAAAACTTCAACAGCCTGTATCTTTTAACCTGAGCTGAATTTGGAAAGTTGTTAAATGAAAAAAGTGTTTCATTTGATGAGAGGAATCTTTGGTTAAAATTAATGCAGTGGTCAAAGACTCACCCTGTATAATAATTTGTTATTTCCTTTATAATTCAAAATACACAAATCCGATCCAATTATAACTCGGTAATATCGAGAAAATATCTTTGATGAATTGTATATCTACTGAATTTAAGTCGATCTTTCTGAAAAATGATTTTTGCCGTGATTTTATTCATTTATTATTAGATAATTAACGGATTTCAATTTCGAAATTTTTTCAGCTTAAAATATCTTATATCTCAGAAACTATTCGTCAGAATCACCTCAATTTCACCATAGGCTTTGAGCCACCATTTTACAATCGAGTACCGAATATTACTCTTGAAGACTTTGTCCGCGATAGCATTACAGTATAATATTACGCTATATTTGTATCAAAATCATTGCTCTCTCATATTACCCCTTTCACTGTGAAAAAAATACTTTTTTCCACTGCCAAAATAATTCACAAAATAAACAAGAAATATTTCTTTTTGAAGGATGTATTTTCAACAGAAGCAATTATTAATTTATTATTCATCATTAATCAAATTCATTTATTGGAATAATAATAATTGATAGTGAAGATTGAACAATTACTTCCAACATAAATTCCCGAAGATATTCCAGGTTGCTGCTGATCAGAAACGTTAGATATTTCTTGAGGAGTTGATTCCACAATTTTATCAGATATTTTAATTTGTTTGGAAGTATTTATTTTTAATATATTTCAGATGATGTTAATTTACATTCACAGTTGTACAAAAAATGTTGTTTGTATTTCGTGTATAGAATTCGTGTTATCATGGCACATTGTAGAGAATTTTGAATGAACACTCTCATATCCCATTAAAAAGTAAAAACACACTCATTTTATAGGCACTTAATACAAAAATAACTTTTCTGGAATATCATATTTCAATTAACTAATCTCAAACATAAGATCAACTGATTAAACATTATTTTTTTTTACAGGTAAGCAACTCGAAACCTCGTTTGACAGCAATCGGTAAGTAAGATAGATGAATTCGACTCTCTCAAAGAAAAACTATTACCAAGGCAATTCGTTATAAGTAGGTATCTCTTCAAAATTTCACTCAACTGATGAAGTATTGGGTTGGTTTCGTTTAGCCTTCTGTTGTGCTGCCCTCTATTGACAGGAAGCTAAACATATCGCTGTTCCTATCTTTCATCGATTTCTGGAGCGAGCGTGAGACAGGACGCTTTTTGTTCGACAGGGTTCCCATTTACAGTTTTCTGCGTCCATTGCCCAGGTTTTTAGTCTTTTTCCGTTTGGAGTGTTCAATGGCGGCATCCGTTTTACCATCATTAACATCAATATTATTTGGTATTGAATATTCCCGGAATAATTTATATTGCCGTTTCCATCTGATGAAATGATTACTTATGTGCAACGGAATATATGAATTATATATTGTTGAATGACTGCGGAATAACTAGTCCACTAATACCTAATTGGATGTTTTCCTTGTAGAGTTCGATGAGTAATTTTCAAACAAAACATTTATTAACGTGTTCCATTTCTCCAGCACAATTCAGAAAATTAGTTGTTGAATAATTCAGGAAAGGTTTAATAAAAGTAATTAATTCAACTTTATTCCAGTCACCATCTAATAGTCTAGTCAACCAGTGCTTTTTGGGTAAAATTTTTTGTGTATTTTGCGAAAATTACGATTCGAATTCGATTCGGAATGGCATGTAGATAGTTTTTGAAAAAATGCTAAGGCCGCTCGCAAGAAAAGGAATAGTTATAAACAATTCAGTGAAAAAAAGCAGGTTTAGGTTTTTGCCAATATCGCAAAAACTATTGGATATAATTCAAATTTGAAAAAAGATTTAAATAGAGGAAGAAATTTTCTAAAAAAATTGGACTACTACTGGAACTGTAGGACCAATATTTATAATTTTCCTAGAAGGTGGAAAATACGGCCGAAAACAGGCTTGCGCAAGCCTCGCCCCCTTCGTACCTTTGATGAATAAACATTATTTAAACTCGTTAATTATGAAAATAAAAAATTGAAAAAATTCAGGTACCTGCAGGATAGATCAATGAACAATAGTCCGCGGTATAAAAATGTTTATCACGATTTTTCAATCAGTTATCCATTAGTTAATTAACAATTTTTTGTAGCACGACCATTAACATTGCAAGTGCGATAATTGGTGAACTATTAATCTCAATTTTTTTTTCTTTCGTTGAGCTATTCTTCAAGGGTCTTTGAATAGATTTCTGTTGAAAAACAAAAATTATTAATTTTTGTTTTGTTATGAACAAGTTACTAATGTAAAAAATTATAAAACTTCAATTTATTATATTTCTACTGGTCCGTTTTCTTATGATCAGAAACTAAGTAATCATTAAAGGATACTGTGGGAGGTATACTCATTATTCAACGGTTTTTTCCGGGTTTTCTCTCCCAAGCTCTGAAAAATATCTATAAAATAAAAATTAATTATTTTGTGATTTGCTTCTGCGTAAGAAACACAGGATATTTTTCAGAAGCAATCAATTGAACAATGTTGCCTAACAAACAACAACGAAACAACATCAACGAAGAAACAACTATATCGTAACGTTTCGGAGTCTATATCAGACTCCTTCTTCAGTCGCTCAATGAAAATCGAGAGAATTATTTTGTTGATAGTTATTTGGTGAAATTCAAGAATTGTCACATTGACAGTATTTAAAAATCATAGCTAACATAGTTTTACTTCGCATAGAAATTTCCAACTCCTTTTTCAATAAATTTAGCCAAATATGGTCAATACCAATTGAGCAATTTGCAAAATTGCATTCTCTGTTCAATAAAATACAAGTTGACTCCTTAAGTTTCCTTTTCATAAAATCAGGTTCTGTCATTAGAATCTTTGTATTACTCCAATCCATCATGTGATCTCCTTGGATTGTACATACATGTTCTGCTATTTTTGATTTCTGTATGTCTCTATTTCTCAAGTTATTCTTATGCTCTGACTTTCTTACTTCTAGTGGTCTTGATGTTTCTCCTGTGTATGATTTACCACAAATACAAGGAATATTATATACACAGTTTTTAGATTTTTGTTTTTCATTTATGGGTTTTGTTTTCGTTAATAAAGACCTAAGATCATTCTGTGTTTTGAAGACGGTTCTTATATTGAACTTAGAACCGATTCTCCTAATTTTTTCAGAAAGGCCACGAACATAAGGGATCACATTCAACAGATTGGGTTGCTGTTCTTGTTGATTATTCTGTTGTACTTGTTTATTATTTTGTTGTTCTTGTTTATTTGTTTTTCTATCTAAATTCATGATACATGTATTTATGAATTGCCTCGGATATCCATTTTCTTCAAGAAATTTTTTGATGAAATCAATTTCATTATTTCGAATTTCAAGAGTAGAACAAATTAGGTTCGCTCTATCATAAAGTGTTTTAATAACACCTCTTTTTACACTAAGCTGATGGTTTGAATAGAACTTTAAATATCTATTTGTATGTGTCTGCTTCCTGAAGACACTCGTTTCGAAATGGTTCGGATACTTAATTATCGAAACATCCAGAAAAGAAAGCTGATTATTTTTCTCTATTTCCAAAGTGAATTTTATTGTAGGTTCCTTTGAATTTATGAAATCGAAAAATTTGCCTAACTCTTCTCTACCATGTTGCCAAATTACAAATATATCGTCAAATAGAAATAGAGAAAAATAATCAGCTTTCTTTTCTGGATGTTTCGATAATTAAGTATCCGAACCATTTCGAAACGAGTGTCTTCAGGAAGCAGACACATACAAATAGATATTTAAATTTCTATTCAAACCATCAGCTTAGTGTAAAATGAGGTGTTATTAAAACACTTTATGATAGAGCGAACCTAATTTGTTCTGCTCTTGAAATTCGAAATAATGAAATTGATTTCATCAAAAAATTTCTTGTAGAAAATGGATATCCGAGGCAATTCATAAATACATGTATCATGAATTTAGATAGAAAAACAAATAAACAAGAACAACAAAATAATCAACAAGTACAACATAATAATCAACAAGAACAGCAACCCAATCTGTTGAATGTGATCCCTTATGTTCGTGGCCTTTCTGAAAAAATTAGAAGAATCGGTTCTAAGTTCAATATAAGAACCGTCTTCAAAACACAGAATGATCTTAGGTCTTTATTAACGATAACAAAACCCATAAATGAAAAACAAAAATAAAAAAACTGTGTATATAATATTCCTTGTATTTGTGGTAAATCATACACAGGAGAAACATCAAGACCACTAGAAGTAAGAAAGTCAGAGCATAAGAATAACTTGAGAAATAGAGACATACAGAAATCAAAAATAGCAGAACATGTATGTACAATCCAAGGAGATCACATGATGGATTGGAGTAATACAAAGATTCTAATGACAGAACCTGATTTTATGAAAAGGAAACTTAAGGAGTCAACTTGTATTTTATTGAACAGAGAATGCAATTTTGCAAATTGCTCAATTGGTATTGACCATATTTGGCTAAATTTATTGAAAAAGGAGTTGGAACTTGGAAATTTCTATGCGAAGTAAAACTATGTTAGCTATGATTTTTAAATACTGTCAATGTGACAATTCTTGAATTTCACCAAATAACTATCAACAAAATAATTCTCTCGATTTTCATTGAGCGTCTGAAGAAGGAGTCTGATATAGACTCCGAAACGTTACGATATAGTTGTTTCTTCGTTGATGTTGTTTCGTTGTTGTTTGTTAGGCAACATTGTTCAATTGATTGCTTCTGACAAATATCCTGTGTTTCTTACGCAGAAGCAAATCACAAAATAATTAATTTTTATTTTATAGATATTTTTCAGAGTTTGGGAGAGAAAACCCAGAAAAAACCGTTGAATGATCAGAAACTACTTGAAAATTTTTTTTAATAACTATTATCTGCTATTGTTTAAAGAATTGTTATAAACCAATGCGTTGTTTATGAGATAATTCAAAATTTTCTTTTGAAAACATAATTGAAGCTTACAATTTTTCATTTACTTAAATTGTTTATAACAAAACGAAAATTAACAATTTTTCAAATTTTCCAAAGCAAATCTATTCCCTCGTCTATTCCAAAACCTTTGAAAAATAGCCCCTCGAAAAGCAAAAATTCTCAGATTAATAGTTCAACAATTATCGCACTTGCAATGTTAATGTTCGTGCTACAAAAAATTGTTGATTAACTAATGGATAACTAATTGAAAAGTCGCGATAAACATTTTTGTACCACGGATTATTGTTCACTGATCTATCCTGCTGGTGCCTCAGTTTTTTAAATTTTTCATTTCCATATTTAATTACTTTAAATCATATTTATTCATGAAAGGTCCGAAGAGGGCGAGGCTTACGCAAGCCGGAGTACCCGTTTTAGGTAGTATTTTCAAACCTCTGGGAAAATTATAAATATTGGTCCTAGTTCCGGGAGTTGTGGCTTTTTTAGGAAATTTCTTCCTCTTCTTGAATCTTTTTTCAAATTTGAATTATCTCAGATAATTTTTGGGATATTGGTGAAAAACCAAACTACCCCTTTCTGTTATTTTTGCGAGTGGCCTTAGCATTTTCTCATAAACTATCTACATGCCATTCCGAATCGATTAACACCTCAATCAAAATTTTCGGAAAATACGCAAACATTTTGACCTAAAAAGCTCTTGTTGACTAGACTACTAATTTATCCGAATGAATAGTTCTTCAGAAAAAGACAGGGGACTTTTGAAAGGTTATGTATTATTTAGTATGATTTTTTTTATCAAAAACTAACTCTACTGCCAAGTTTTAACACGATCGGGTCTATATTGTAGGAGATCCGAGCAGCCTTGTGTGAGTTCAGTATCTGGATGGGTGACCGTTGCCTCGATAACTTTCGAACGGAAGGAGATAGGGACTTGCGATTTTCAGTTTAGGTTGCACATCCCAACTGGAGAGTTAAGGCCGTTCCTGGGCATCATCGGTCCATCGGTTTCAGAGTTATATCCACCAGGACTATTATTTCCTCGATAACTCGAACAATATAGACTCTATCGAATTGAAGCTTGGTAACTAGTTGTAGAATATCGACATGAAGGCGTATGTACAATTTTGTGAGCACCGTACCCCTAGAAAACTATTAATAAATCATAAATAAAAATAAATATAAATATAAATAAAATTGTTTCAAGCACTGACGTGAAGTCTGGGGCTTTTACGCGTATGTTCTATTGTCCATTCTCCTGTATCGGACACTCTTAATAGTATTTACCATGGTGAATTCTATTGTCTGTTCTCCTGTATTGGACACTCTTAATAGTATTTACCATGGTAAATTCGACTTCCTGACTTCACGTCAGTGCTTGAACCATTTTTTGGTGCTCATGTTCCTCGGAACAGAGTGCTTATCAATTTGCCCAAATGTCTGTAATTTTAGAATTTTTCGATGAAAATGGTCTTAAACGATTTGGTTCGACTCACTGATCAAGAATCCGTGGTCGAAATTCATTCTGTCCGGCCGTAAGCACGATAACTCTCGAACGGAATGAGCTAGAGCTAGACAGTTGAACTTTTCAGAGTATATGGAAAGGTTTAACGGGTAATTCCGCAAAAGGAGCAGATTAAACATAATTCTGCTGGTACCTGCCGACACGTGTTTCTGCTAGTTGGCTTCTTCAGGACAGGGCAACCAAGAAACCAAGGAAAAGATGGAAATCAAAGTGATAATAGGTGACACCACACCAGGAGCGAGCAACCAATTGTGCCTTCAGCTCTAGGACCTCCATTTCGGAGGTAAACTATGGCATCGGCACGGAGGAAGCATAAGCTACCTGTGCGATGCGACCTCAACCCGAGGATATGAAACATAGAAATATGGATCATGCGGAGTAATATATATATATGGAAAGGTTTAACGGGTAATTCCGCAAAAGGAGCAGATTAAACATAATTCTGCTGGTACCTGCCGACACGTGTTTCTGCTAGTTGGCTTCTTCAGGACAGGGCAACCAAGAAACCAAGGAAAAGATGGAAATCAAAGTGATAATAGGTGACACCACACCAGGAGCGAGCAACCAATTGTGCCTTCAGCTCTAGGACCTCCATTTCGGAGGTAAACTATGGCATCGGCACGGAGGAAGCATAAGCTACCTGTGCGATGCGACCTCAACCCGAGGATATGAAACATTGAAATATGGATCATGCGGAGTAATATATATATATGGAAAGGTTTAACGGGTAATTCCGCAAAAGGAGCAGATTAAACATAATTCTGCTGGTACCTGCCGACACGTGTTTCTGCTAGTTGGCTTCTTCAGGACAGGGCAACCAAGAAACCAAGGAAAAGATGGAAATCAAAGTGATAATAGGTGACACCACACCAGGAGCGAGCAACCAATTGTGCCTTCAGCTCTAGGACCTCCATTTCGGAGGTAAACTATGGCATCGGCACGGAGGAAGCATAAGCTACCTGTGCGATGCGACCTCAACCCGAGGATATGAAACATAGAAATATGGATCATGCGGAGTAATATATATATATGGAAAGGTTTAACGGGTAATTCCGCAAAAGGAGCAGATTAAACATAATTCTGCTGGTACCTGCCGACACGTGTTTCTGCTGGTTGGCTTCTTCAGGACAGGGCAACCAAGAAACCAAGGAAAAGATGGAAATCAAAGTGATAATAGGTGACACCACACCAGGAGCGAGCAACCAATTGTGCCTTCAGCTCTAGGACCTCCATTTCGGAGGTAAACTATGGCATCGGCACGGAGGAAGCATAAGCTACCTGTGCGATGCGACCTCAACCCGAGGATATGAAACATAGAAATATGGATCATGCGGAGTAATATATATATATGGAAAGGTTTAACGGGTAATTCCGCAAAAGGAGCAGATTAAACATAATTCTGCTGGTACCTGCCGACACGTGTTTCTGCTAGTTGGCTTCTTCAGGACAGGGCAACCAAGAAACCAAGGAAAAGATGGAAATCAAAGTGATAATAGGTGACACCACACCAGGAGCGAGCAACCAATTGTGCCTTCAGCTCTAGGACCTCCATTTCGGAGGTAAACTATGGCATCGGCACGGAGGAAGCATAAGCTACCTGTGCGATGCGACCTCAACCCGAGGATATGAAACATAGAAATATGGATCATGCGGAGTAATATATATATATGGAAAGGTTTAACGGGTAATTCCGCAAAAGGAGCAGATTAAACATAATTCTGCTGGTACCTGCCGACACGTGTTTCTGCTAGTTGGCTTCTTCAGGACAGGGCAACCAAGAAACCAAGGAAAAGATGGAAATCAAAGTGATAATAGGTGACACCACACCAGGAGCGAGCAACCAATTGTGCCTTCAGCTCTAGGACCTCCATTTCGGAGGTAAACTATGGCATCGGCACGGAGGAAGCATAAGCTACCTGTGCGATGCGACCTCAACCCGAGGATATGAAACATAGAAATATGGATCATGCGGAGTAATATATATATATGGAAAGGTTTAACGGGTAATTCCGCAAAAGGAGCAGATTAAACATAATTCTGCTGGTACCTGCCGACACGTGTTTCTGCTAGTTGGCTTCTTCAGGACAGGGCAACCAAGAAACCAAGGAAAAGATGGAAATCAAAGTGATAATAGGTGACACCACACCAGGAGCGAGCAACCAATTGTGCCTTCAGCTCTAGGACCTCCATTTCGGAGGTAAACTATGGCATCGGCACGGAGGAAGCATAAGCTACCTGTGCGATGCGACCTCAACCCGAGGATATGAAACATAGAAATATGGATCATGCGGAGTAATATATATATATGGAAAGGTTTAACGGGTAATTCCGCAAAAGGAGCAGATTAAACATAATTCTGCTGGTACCTGCCGACACGTGTTTCTGCTAGTTGGCTTCTTCAGGACAGGGCAACCAAGAAACCAAGGAAAAGATGGAAATCAAAGTGATAATAGGTGACACCACACCAGGAGCGAGCAACCAATTGTGCCTTCAGCTCTAGGACCTCCATTTCGGAGGTAAACTATGGCATCGGCACGGAGGAAGCATAAGCTACCTGTGCGATGCGACCTCAACCCGAGGATATGAAACATAGAAATATGGATCATGCGGAGTAATATATATATATGGAAAGGTTTAACGGGTAATTCCGCAAAAGGAGCAGATTAAACATAATTCTGCTGGTACCTGCCGACACGTGTTTCTGCTAGTTGGCTTCTTCAGGACAGGGCAACCAAGAAACCAAGGAAAAGATGGAAATCAAAGTGATAATAGGTGACACCACACCAGGAGCGAGCAACCAATTGTGCCTTCAGCTCTAGGACCTCCATTTCGGAGGTAAACTATGGCATCGGCACGGAGGAAGCATAAGCTACCTGTGCGATGCGACCTCAACCCGAGGATATGAAACATAGAAATATGGATCATGCGGAGTAATATATATATATGGAAAGGTTTAACGGGTAATTCCGCAAAAGGAGCAGATTAAACATAATTCTGCTGGTACCTGCCGACACGTGTTTCTGCTAGTTGGCTTCTTCAGGACAGGGCAACCAAGAAACCAAGGAAAAGATGGAAATCAAAGTGATAATAGGTGACACCACACCAGGAGCGAGCAACCAATTGTGCCTTCAGCTCTAGGACCTCCATTTCGGAGGTAAACTATGGCATCGGCACGGAGGAAGCATAAGCTACCTGTGCGATGCGACCTCAACCCGAGGATATGAAACATAGAAATATGGATCATGCGGAGTAATATATATATATGGAAAGGTTTAACGGGTAATTCCGCAAAAGGAGCAGATTAAACATAATTCTGCTGGTACCTGCCGACACGTGTTTCTGCTAGTTGGCTTCTTCAGGACAGGGCAACCAAGAAACCAAGGAAAAGATGGAAATCAAAGTGATAATAGGTGACACCACACCAGGAGCGAGCAACCAATTGTGCCTTCAGCTCTAGGACCTCCATTTCGGAGGTAAACTATGGCATCGGCACGGAGGAAGCATAAGCTACCTGTGCGATGCGACCTCAACCCGAGGATATGAAACATAGAAATATGGATCATGCGGAGTAATATATATATATGGAAAGGTTTAACGGGTTTTCAGAGTATGTTTGGGAGATACATATCTCGGCTGAGTTCGTTATTGGGCAAAATCGGCCATATACTTCGGAGCAACAAAAAAATATTTTTTTTTTTAATACAAATTTCAAATCCATTTATATCATTTTTAACTATAACAAAGTAATATACTTTCGAAGATATGATTTTACTATTTCAATATTAAATCATAACTCAATATGATTTCACCGAAGGCTGTATCGAAAATGAACGTTAGTATCTATGAATTTCATTTTCAAGTTTGTTGGTGGGTAAAATCGGACAGATGGTTTCGGAGTAACAAAAAAAAAAATTTTTTACATAAAAAATTTCAAATTAAATTTTTTTCAATATGTAGTTTTACCATAAGAATCCACTGATATCATTTTCAACTCAAACAAGCTATTACTTTAGGAAATATGATTTTTCAAAATTTTAATAATGAATTGTATGATATAATTATTCTATCTATGAATCTGTGTTTATGTCAACTCATTTTCCTAAGACATGACATTGTCTAATTCATTCCAGCTATCGTAGAATTATGAGAATTATAATACGATATCATACTTTTTGTTGGTTGATATTTTCATGCCGATGGTTAATCCGTATGATGATGGGAATGGTAATGTTGAGTTAATAATATTGAGTTCAGAATAGCTCCAGTATACACAAAACTATATATTGGTGTATTGGAGTGGATTTGAGGAAAGAATATATATTATCGTTCATCATAGAATTCAGGTATGAATATCTCGGATGAGTTCGTTGTTGGGTACAATTCGTCTATTGGTTTTGGATTAATAATTTTTGGCACTCTTGTTGAAGATAAATTCTTCTTTGATGTTTGAATTGTATTTCTGCTACGATGAAGTTCTTTCATAAGAATCCATTGATATAATTCCCAACTCTTACCAATACCTTCGAAGATTCGATGTTTCAAAGTTTGAACAAGAGTGCCAAAGCTCCTGTCCACAGGGCTTGAACCATTTTTTCGACTTCCACTGGTTCCCTAGCTATAGACTAGTGGATTCATGAAACTAATCGAAGTAAGCATAAAGAAGGCAGGTGAAGTTTATGTTGAGTCTTATCATGAAAATTCAATCATTTTAGAAAATTAAACAATTATTCATCATTTCTCCTTAGCGCACCGTTTACGAGATAATTTATTTATTTCTTTATTTAAAACTTTATTAAATGAAATAAAATCTGAAATTACAGAAATTTCACTACTTCACTTTTACTATTTAAGTGCATCCGTCCTGAACTTTGTAATTCTCAAATCAAGCTGCAACCCACATAACCGTATCTTTTTCTTGTTCACCATCACAGTTCATTCGCGTGAACCTGAGCCGAATTTGGAAAAATGGTAAATGAAAATGGTGTATTAACTGGCGAGAGGAATCTATGGTTAAAATTAATGTATAACTAAAAGACTCACCCTATATAGTAAACATTACATATGTGTCTTCATAAAACATCATCCTTAAAATTAAAAAAAAAATCAGGTTAACATCACTGAGCTACATGGAACACTGGCTGGAAATTAGAATTCGGTCTGTCTTTCATCAACAGAATGAACCTCATTGATTATATCTCCTACGGCGATCAACTTCTTCCCCTAATCAACTTCGATTGACTCCGAGGTATTCTGAATATAATTTAGGTCCAAGATAATTCTCGGGAAGGTTTTGTTAGCATTCTTGATAATTTTATTAATTAACGGCGAAATTGTATAACCCAATATCGAGTTTTACCGAAGATAAACATGCCCAATCCGAAGTTCAATAACGAATCTGAATGAGATCTTCAATTTTTCATGAGGAAACCGGAGCGTCAGTAATTGGGTCTGTAATTAGATATGCTCTGTGGAATGTTGGATATCTAGGCAGTTCTAATTGAAATTCAGATATAAAAATTTAATGCGCACTCTCGTGACATCAGTCACGTCATTATTTTCCTCTAAATTTTAACTACACTACACTACTTAAATTTATGGATATTAGTAGGGCTTCACACGAGACGAGATTAGGCGAGAGTATAAAAAATCTCGTCTCGCTCTCGCCAATTCCCATAAAATTTAGTCTCGTTTGAGTCTCGTTCTCGTCTCGTTATCAGTTGTCTCGTCCCGTCTCGCTTAATTCTGAATAACAATAATAAGTATTATAATATATAATTTAGATGGTATACAATAATGAATAATTTGGTAAAGCTATATTTATTTCGCTCCTATACAAAAATATTTGTACATGTACATATTATTTTTCATTTCAAACACTGATAATTTCAACTCTTAAATTACTCGATGACCAAGAATTCGAACATAATCACGCTTGGATCACATCATTTTTCAATGATGTACGTGTTTTTGCCATGATCATACCAGCTGTGGAAAATAATCTTTCAACAGGTACGGATGTAGCCATTAATAAATCATCGGCCATCTTGGAAAGTGGAAGAACTTTTTCATCGCTCTCCACCACTGTAAAATATTTTTATTCCTATTTGCTCTTACTAACAGCAAATATTCTTCAAACTCAGCTTTCCAATATTTCGAAAGTTTTGTTGATGTTTTAAATAGGCTATCGATGTCGATACATTTTTTAATAGAATTGAACAATTTGGTATAGTTTTCAAAGAATACCTTCCCAGTGGGTAGATCATTGAGGGTGTTCTTGGCGTATTCCTCATAACACTTTTCGGAACATTGATAAGCTTCATTCTTTACCAGTTTTATTATACATAAGTAGCTTTCTATTTGACACTGTATCACTTCCAAACTGATGCGAAATCAGTTTGAACCAGAGAAATAGAGGGATTTCCCTCTATTTCTCTGGTTTGAACTGATTTCGCATCACTTTGGAAGTGAGACAGCGTCAAGTAGAAAGCTAGGATAGTTCCACAGATGTATACAATACTTTTTCACATCTTCACTACAAGGAGCACAAGACAATACATTTCTCCAGATGTTCAGAGACGAAATTTTCAAAGCATTGTGATTTAGGGGCAATAAAAGTTGTCCATTAAGTTTTGAATTCATAATGGCTTCCGTTTTTATGGTTGTGAATTCTATTTTTTCTTGAAAAATAATCTCAATTATCTTGAGTTCATAACGAATTAATAATCTTCTAAAAAATAGTGTATTTCTAGAACGATCGAAGCATAATATGGACAACATATATTGGTAATTATAGTGGAAACACTTCATATTCAATTGTTTTCCGTGAGTGTTGAAAAAAGTCGAGTCGTATATAAAACTTCATACAAAAATTTAAGGAGACCAAAAACGAGACTCTCGTGTTGCGCTGTATGTGGTCTCGGTATCACCTATAATATTTTTGAAAACGTCTCTTCTCGTCTCGTCTAGCTTTTACCAGACGAGAACGAGATGAGACAAGAAAAATCTCGCTCTCGCGTGAAGCCCTAGATATTAGATATCAGATATATCAATAGATCAAGATTTCAAATAGATTTATACTGAAAAATAATAATATGATATGACAAGGGTGTAGTCAGGGGGGGGGGTTCAAACCCCGCCCGAAATCTTATTTTTTTCTTAAAAACATAATAATACTGGCTACAGAAAGCGACCCTCACACCCCCCTGCCGTTATAAAGTCAATTGTTTGTTTGTTACAGGAAATATTTCATTTATGCTATTTTCATGGAAATATCCATTCACTCCATTCACATTCACGATGTCCTCTCTACATGGAGGTCGTAGTAATTACGTATTTTTCACAATGTGAATTTATTTCAGATAAATAATTAATTTTAGAAGATATTATGTGAATTTATCAATTCAAAAGGCCTGGCGACTGGAAGATTCATTTATGCTATTTGCTTGTACGAAAATCAAGAATCAAGTGTTGAAATTTTAATGCAAAATAATGGATAAAGTAGTCCGTTACTTTGTGATAGTTCATTTGAAAAATGGGTTCAAGCCCTGTGGATAGGAGCTTTTTGGCGCTCTTGTTCAAACAGACAAATTATATTTCCGCAAGTATTAGTTTCTCAGAGTTGGGAATTATATCAATGGATTCCTATGATAGAAATGCATCACGAAATAAATAAAATTTGAAAAAAGTGTCGTTTAGAAAAAATGCTTCAAAAATTATCTTATAAAAAAAAGCCAATCTACAATGCTTCAATGCCTTCATGCTCCAAAGATAGTAATTAAATTTACATATCAAGATTAAATGAGCAATCTGCAATGATTCAACCTCGTGGAATGGGTTGTTGCAACTTACACTCGGTGCATAGATTTCACAACTCGAAATACCTAAGGAATGTATCATCGAAATGTCTGGAGCAAGGCTGGAGACAATCAGAGCAGCTTGTCCATTTATTCCTGATATTTGAGTAGGTAGTGGATAACGTCAAATTAGATTCTGTCCTACCGTTGTCACGATAACTTTCGAATGGAAATAGCCTTATGTAGGCTGTGCATCCGACGGTTTCGGAGTTATATCCATCTGTATTTTTGCTGTTATTTCCTCAAAAACTACATAACCGATGAAATTGAAACTTGGTTATTAGTTTGTAACGTTCCTTTTTGATCCAGGCAGAGGTTTGTTTATGTTTTGCTTGCGATAAATTTGTCAATTGTATTGTCAGTGAATTTGAGGGTGAGTCTCAGTGTTGCCAATCGACGTATAGGGCATTGTGTTCAAGGTACCGGATTAATTGGCAATATTGTTTAGTAAATTTGGTCAGAGTCGGCGTCGGTCAGTTGAGGTCGTCCATTTTCTGGAGGTTCAGCGGATGAAGCAATTGGTTGTGCGGATTTTCGAAACTTTGTAAAAAAATATTGGAGTATTCTTAGTTGGATGTAGTTTCGAAAATCGAATTAAGAGTGAGAGTTATATTGGTTTTATTTTGGTGACCTTCACTTATCTCGGAAGAGGATTTTAAGACCTTTTGCAAATCCAAGTTGACCACTTGAATGATCTTGGTGACTTTGACAGGTATGTGTTGAATGTTCTATTCTCGTCATTTCTTGTAGAAAATATTCAGGTTGTAATTATTTTTCTGTATCCAGAACATTGTTGTGTATCTGAAGAATTATTTGTTGGAGGCATGGCCAGATTTAGTTTTGAAGCAAATTCATACATGATAACCCCGAATCTCAGGGTTTGTACGAAGTATATAAATATTAAATAACAATGAATAACTTGTCTGTTTGATATTCTGATAACCGAGATTATTATGCATTGGGGAGATTCATTTATTTCTTATCTGAAAGGAGTCACTGATGGTTTCTTTTCTGTCATCAGGGTTTTTATGTTAGGAAGAGTAGAACTGAGGCTTTGGATTATATACAAGGTGGTCCATAAGTAACGCTGTGAGACAGCCAACGCAGGGTTGCAGATCCCGAGTATATACCAGGTGGTAAGTTAGCAACGCTGTGTGGACACCATCGACGTAATACTACGTTCAGAAATAAGCATAGAGGAGGATATCAGGATACCTGAGTAGATTGACGGAGTAGAAATAGCTAGCACGCAAGTTATTGGAAATAGACCTCAAACTGTATCTTATATAATGCTAGGTATATACAACCTGAACATAATATCCTCAGAACATATAAATTATTGTTGTTGTAAGGCGGAAATTGGGGAAGATTTGTGTTAGTCGTATTTGATCGTAGATAAAAACGTGGATGCGCCTGAGCTCAAGCGACGCGTATTCGGATCAAGGAAGAATATCTACATACAATTTCCGCCGCACCCTATTCGCGGTTTCACAGTGGTTTATTTTGTTAAATCTAAATATCTGGGTTGTAAGGTACTGGAATGAATTGTTTGTTTTTAGCGTGAACATTCTTTTGGTAAATTTAGGAATAATTACATTACGCTGGGGTATCTGGAAGAATTAAATTTGCCTGGCGCCCATTTACTAGGTTTTCTTTTGGAATCCACTCCCATCTCCACTGAAGCTAGACCGTGGATCCCTGAGTTTTAGTAGCTCCGAGTTTAACCTTGGGTACAGTCGTAGTGGTTATAAGTTGTAGAATACCAACCTGCAACAGACAGTATAACATGTGCGCAAAAGCTTCATCGCTTTTCAAGAATGTTTCCACTGAAAAATATTATATACGAGAATTCTTGGTTATAAGGAACAATAATGCGAAAAACTTATTGCATATAGACAAAGATACAGAGAATTCGGTAAATTTTGAAGAGGCAATTTGTTCGACAATAATTAATACAATGTTGGCAGCTCCGGATATAGATAGTATACTATATCGTAATCAGCCTATCTGAACTTAGTTTTTAGATGTTTATTGACATTCATTCAACAATATACTTTGATATCTCTGGAATACGGAATTCAATTATCGTCCAAAAACAATTTTTGAGCATACTACCCGCTGAATTATTCGGAATAGAATGTTTGTTGGGACAATGGTGGCACACACTGTTAAAAGTAGACATGAATGGTTGGCTACAAAATCAACAGAAAGTGGTAAATAGAGGCCAGTAGATGAGCTAGGAGACTTTTGGAACAAAATGCCCCATTTTTACATGTAAATCTCCATAAGGAAATCTAAGGTCCAACTTGCAAAAATTGTACCCATATGAATGCGGAGTCAGCGTTTTCAAGGTCATTCGTTTTGGACGGTTGAACAGTGAGTTGCGCAACGCCACGCCCCCTCCGCTGAGGCTTTGGTAGGGAGGGATTGAAGCGCTGACGTGAAATCAGGAGCTTTTGCGCACATTATCCATTCTCCTGTATTGGAATCGGATATTCGTACAACATTTATCCGGTATAAATGATGAAACCAGAATCGGCCGTCATATGGTACATTTCAGGCTTGTAGACTCGAACTAGCGGACTCTTTTACATAAACAAAATATAGGTCTATTGGGGTGGCATTTATCGTTTATATGAAAGGGAATTATTTATTAATCTTTCGGTTTACGCAGACGAGCGATATAAGGGATTCCAGCGCCATATGGTACATTTCAGGATTGTAGACATAAACAACAGCAAAGATGAGCAGGGTCGTACTTATTCTTCCAATTTGAATCCGAAGAATTAGTGAAAATGAAATGTTTGAAAAAATTCATTCAATTTGAATCGTTTGAAAGTTGATGAAAGAATGGACCCATGTACATTAAGAACAACCTTTGAAACGCGAATACGAGTAGGTTTTGTAAATCGCAGCAATATTCAGTTTCCATTTTGCATCCATACTTTCAATTCGTTGATTTGGAAAAACATCAGATCTGAAAACTGTTTAATTAGCAGTAGATTCAATGAAGAAATTTCATTCAAGTGAAAATAAAATCTGGCAGTTATATTATCGTTATGCAAGGAGCCGTGAACAAAGTGCTCTCAAAAAAAGATGTAATTATGATATTTTTCATCCCATATTTAGGAAAAACCTTAATGTATCGAAAAAATTTCCAATAATTCGATGATTGTAGATATCATTGAGCAGACTTTAACGAAAATATTGAAAATGTTTGAAAAGATGAAAAAGTTGAACAAATCTATTTCAATAAGCCAATGAAAAAAATGTTTCCATGAATTTACACATCTTTGATATGCGAGAGGTTTTCAAAAATAATCTGCATATTCAACATCAAAAGCATTTGGGGAAAAGCTGATATTTTTCCCTTGAATCTAAAATAGCATTGTAGAAAAAAGCGGAAATGTATAAAAACGAATTGCTCCCTCTTTAATTTCGATTGTTCAGATATGGTTGAAAATATAATTTGACAGACGCCTAGGAAAATATTGTACTTTCCAATTTCATGTATTTTTGGCGCTCTAGTTCCTCGGAACTGAGTGCTTATCAATTTGCCCAAATGTCTGTAATTTTCGAATATTTCGATGAAAATGGTCTTAAACGATTTGGTTCGACTCACTGATCAAGAATACGTGGTCGAAATTCATTCTGTCCGGCCGGTCCGGCCGGCCGGCCGGCCGGCCGGCCGGTCCGGCCGGCCGTAGGCACGATAACTCTCGAACGGAATGAGCTAGAGAGTTGAAATTTTCAGAGTAGGTTTGGGGGATAAATATCTCGGCTAAGTTCGTTATTGGGCAAAATCGGACAAACGGTTTCGGAGTAACAAAAAAAAAATTTTTTTTTTACGAAACAAATTCCAAATTAAATTTTTTTTAATAAGAAGTTTTATCATGAGAATCCAATCATATCATTTTTAACTCTAACAAGCTAATACTTTCGGAGATATGATTTTTCAAAATTTCAATAATAAATCGTATTTCAACGTTGTCACAGAATAATATTATTCTATGTATGAATATGAATTGTCATAATGTCAAATGATGTTCCTGAGACTAATCAATCGAAGAATTGTGAGCGAAGTGAGAAAAATCTCAGATATGATTTTTCAAAATTTCAATAATAAATCGTATTTCAACGTTGTCACCATAGATTAAAGACCTTTAATCTATGGTTGTCACAGAATGATATTATTCTATGTATGAATATGAATTGTCATAATGTCAAATGATGTTCCTGAAGTAATCAATCGAAGAATTGTGAGCGAAGTGAGTTAAATCTCAGTTGTTTGCTCCGATATTAGTTTTTCTCAGAAAATTCTTACATTTCGGAACTGAACATGAAGTAAGAGATCTGAGAGTAGTGAGACTGCTTTTCATCCATAGACATAGATATAACTCTCGAACGGAATGAGGTAGGTACTTGAAATTTTCAGAGTAGTTTAGGGAGATGAATATCTCGGTTATGTTCGTTATTGGGCAAAATTGGCCAGATTTAATTTGATTTCTTCCATGGTGCTTTTCTCATTCTCATGATTGCTCATTTAATCTTGATAAATAAACTATTATCTGAATTGAATTTCCTTTAGGATGCAGTTCTATTATATGAATACATTGATATAATTCCCAACTCTGAGAAACCAATACTTTCGGAGATATAATTTGTCTGTTTGAACTAGAGCGCCAGAAAGCTCCTGTCCACAGGGCTTGAACCCATTTTTTTCTGTTCGTTTCTGATCTGAAAACTTGAGATTTTTCTTAAAACACAAAATAGATAATCTCAAATTCCAATATTTAAAGCTGTGGTAGACTCTTTTGTGTACGATCGACTAAAATGTAAACATTTGCGTGACCCACGATCTTCGGTTGAGGGTGGCTTGATTATATAAACAGCCGTTTTGCTTAACGTTTTGAGTCAGTTTTCTATTATTTCCATATAGGAACACATCGTTGATCATTCGTGTGCCGATTGAAATTTTCATTTGTACTTTGTCGGAGCATCTGAATTTGTGATAGTGCGATCTTTGGGTAAGCATCAATTAGAAAATTATGTATCCATATATTAAAATATTTTTCTTTCCAAACAGCAGTAGCAGAAAAATCGAATATTACCCAAACAGCAGTAGCAGTAGTTCATTAGAGAAATTTTGATACCCTACAGAACAAAGTAAGTTTCTGTTCATCTTACATCTCATGCATATTTTTCTTATTCATTTTCATTATAGACAGGGATTTAAACAAAATATACCAAAAATCTCTTCTTGAAGATAAGCCAACAAGGCGTATAGCAGAGTTGGAGAAGGATGAGAAATTCTAAAGTGTATTTTGGCGAAGACCCGGTTCGGCCCAGCTGTGCTCTTTGAATTCAACGAATTCAAAGCGTTCCTGCCAAAAAGGCTGACGGAGGACTACAGCGCACATACGACCGAGCCGTCATCAGGAAAATATTCGCTAATATTCCGAGGGACCATAGATACTGGGAAAACACATCCAGCCATTTCCTTGGAGATTGTAGATAAATAAGGTAATTCATCAATATCACTGCATCTCCACTTTCTTCTTTTTCTTTTTTGGTGTTATTGTACTACGCAGAAATGACTCGTTTGGAAGGTACATTGCGCAATATAGATATTTTGGAACATAGATTTAAATTCAAATCAAAAAGATTTAATATTTGCTCAGCACTGAGAATAAAATATGTCCATTCGGAATTTTATATTCTTACAGGCTCAAAAATATAGATCAAGCGTAGTTGAGCTCAAATAGCTAGTTTGTGTGGGTGTTCATAGAGAAATCGATGAGGTAATGTTACCATATCAAGAAGAATTATTCTTATGGGGCCAGGAAGTTTTTCAAGGAACGTCTACATATTGTTTGAATACGTCATAGTAATAATATAACTCGCAGGTACGCCTGGGAGGTCTTTATGATGAAATAAAAATCTACTATTCGGACGGAGCATAATTTTCGATTTTAGCGAACATTGAGTCTGATGAGTATCCATTCCATCTCCACTCAAAATGTAGAGGCCGGTTTTATTGTATTATCCAAAATAAATCATTCATTAATCGCATATTTCACAATACAATAAATTTATTAAAGATATCGCATAAGTACATTCCCATAATTAACCGAATTACCTACACTTCACGAGTAATTTCTCAGATATATATTTAGAACAAAACCACGTCAAGGCGTTCAACCTACTTTTTAAGAGACTTTTGATGATACCAGGAATTGCTCTATAATTCATTAAAATCGATTCTGAAACAACAAAAACAAGTGAAATTGCAGTATTACATTTATCTGAGAGAAACATTTACATAGTATCAAAAATGAAATATTTTTTGAATACCAATCTTTAGCTAATCTGAAATCTGTGACTTTTTTCCGAGAAAAATGAAGATTGTCAATAGCCATCCGCCCTTATCATCGAGTCTTTTGAATCGGTTATCTTCGGATATCCTCGTATGTATTCGGGTATTTTTGTGAATCTCTAAAAGTTGAAACAAAGATGTTTTCATTTCAGTTATATCGAAAGGTTCAACATGGAAGGTTGTATTCGAGCTATAAAGTCGTTGATGACTCTATTCATTGCAACAAATGATGAAAGTATATTTGTCGATGGGTTGAAGCAGTGTTCTTTAGCTGTGCGAAGAATCAACAAAAAACTGAAAAATGCCACGACTGTTGGAGAAAAGCAAAGTCTCTTAAGCACACTGAATCACGTGAAAAGTTACAGATCCAAATTGAAATACTTGCGTAAAAAGGGATCTGGCATCAAAGATCGAGGGGAAACAGCAACAAATAGAGTTAAATGGGGTGAATCGACATCTGCATTCGAGTCACGAAATCGAACTGGAGTTATTACTAATTTAAAACATAAAGACATAAAATATTTCCTGGTAGATGCCGAGGCTATCTTACGTAGACGATTGATGAATGTTCTAAAAAAAAATGATGCAGTAAAGGTGAACGCGGTGTTTTGTGGAGAGTTTAAAGTAATGACAGCTAATAAAATTCAAACAGAATATAAATACTTTACCACATCTAACGCTGCTATATACAGAAGCACCAATTTGAGCGACTGGTTTCAAGAGAAAGTTAAAGCACCAATTCTTACAGAGCTCCAGGAATTCCAAGAAAAAGATAGTGGCTGGAGTCTTTCGAATATTGTTAGCTTGGGCGTCAATATAAACAAGTTCACACCGCAACTCGGATCTTCATACATCGAACTCCCCCCTCAAATTCGAAATAAAAAAGCCTGCGTCAATGTGAAGAATGAGGATGAAGCTTGTTTTGCATGGGCTGTGACTTCTGCATTACACCCCGTTATGGATAATCCGCATCGTACTTCCGAGTATCCTCATTACTCAAAGATATTAAAACTGAAAGGAATACAGTTTCCAATGACACTGAAACAGATACCGAACTTTGAGAAACAAAACCAAATATCTATTAATGTCTACATCTTAAAGAAAGAAAAACATTCCATCACACTACCAACCTACCTAACCAAGAACAAAATGGACACACATGTTAATTTACTCCTAATACAAGATAGCTATACAGATGAAATTCCTGTCCGATACCATTACGTATGGATAAAAAATTTATCACGACTTGTATCGACTCAGTTGAGTAAACGCAAGGGCCAGAAATTTATTTGTGATAGATGTCTACGATACTTTCGATCCAACGAAAAACTTGATAACCATTCAGAAGATTGTGGTAATATGAATGAAACAGCTATCAAAATGCCTACATCAAAGGATAATATTCTGAAATTTAAAAATCATAAAAACAAGGAGAGGGTTCCTTTTATTATTTATGCGGATCTCGAAAGTATATTGATACCAACAAATACCAAAAATAATTATCAAGAACATAAAGCTGCAGCAGTTGGCTATCATGTGAAGTGTTCATATGATGATACTCTCAGTTTCTATCGTTCATATCGAGGCCCCAATTGTATGAAATGGTTTGCAGATGAGCTGAACCAATTTGCTGAAGATGTTGAAACTGTTTTCCTATGCCCCTATGATATCGATATGTCAAAGCAGCAGGAAGCTGAATTCCAGAAAGCAACACAATGCCATATCTGTGAAGAAATATTCAAACCTAAAGATAAAAAGGTACGTGATCATAATCATCTTATAGCAGGAAACAACTACCGTGGAGCAGCTCACGATGGATGTAATATCAACTATAAAGATAGTCATATGATTCCTGTAGTATTCCACAATCTGAGTGGGTATGATGCCAATTTTCTGATAGAAGATATCGCTGTAAGAATGGAAGGAAAGATCAGCTTGTTACCCATAACGAAGGAAAAATATATCAGCTTTACTAAACATATCAACAGGCATCAAATCAATTTCAGATTCATTGACAGCTTCAGATTTATGGCGTCCTCACTAGACCAGTTATCATCAAACTTGGAAGATTTCCCTAATCTCAAAGCACAATTCCCTGATGAGCCCGAAAAACGTATCAATCTCATCACGAAAAAGGGGGTTATGCCATATGATTATATCGACTGTAGCGGCCGATTTAATGAAACATCTTTACCACCCATTGAAGCATTTTACAATAAATTAGAGGACAGACCATGTCCCCGAAGGATGTATATGAGAGCCCAACTTGTATGGGAAGAATTTCAATGTCAGAACTTGGGCGAATATTCAGATCTTTATATGAAAACAGACATTCTATTGTTGGCCGACGTATTCGAGCAATTCCGTTCAAGCTGCTATAAAACTTATGGATTGGATCCCGCTCATTATTTCACCTTACCAGGATATACGTGGGATTCAATGCTGAAACATACGAAACAGGAATTGGAACTTCTCACAGATGTTGACATGTTTTTGTTTGTTGAAAGAGGTATCCGAGGCGGTCTGAGTCAAGTTTGTAAAAAACGACGGGCTCATGCAAACAACAAATACATACCTAACTATGATCCAACTAAACCAGAAAACTACCTTATGTACTTCGATATCAATAATCAATATGGATGGGCTATGTCGCAATATCTTCCATATGGAAAATTCCGATGGTCTGATACAAATATAGATGTTACTCAAATGGCTGATGATGCTCCAGAAGGATATATTTTGGAAGTTGACCTGGAATATCCTAGAGAATTACACGATAAACATATAGATCTGCCGTTCTGCCCTGAACATTATAATTCTAAAACTCGAACACCATGTTATGCTTCTCAACCAAATGTGAAACTTATGGCAACGGTGAATTCCAAGAAGAAATATATTATTCACTATCGAAATTTGAAGATGGCATTGAAGAACGGATTGATTCTTACAAAAATACATCGAGTTCTCAAGTTCAAACAATCTGCATGGCTCAAATCATATATCGACCTCAATACTAACTTGAGAAAAGAAGCTAAGAATGAGTTCGAGAAAAATCTCTTTAAGCTGATGAATAACGCGGTGTTTGGTAAAACGATGGAGAATATACGGAAGAGGGTTAATGTTCATCTTTGCACAAAATGGGAGAATCGTTATGGCGCAGAAGCGTATATTTCCAAACCGGAATTCAAGAATTCTGTTATTTTCAATGAGAACTTAGTGGCAATTGAGCTTCGAAAACTGGAAATATATTTGAATAAGCCAATTTATGTGGAAATGAGTATTCTAGATTTAGCTAAAACCACTATATATGATTTCCATTATGATTATATGAAAGAAGCTTTCGGAGACAGCTGCATAGCACTGTATACCGATACAGATTCTGTGATTTATGAATTATTCAAAGATCCATATGAAATATTGAGAAAAGATTGCCATAAATACTTCGATACTTCAGACCTTGCTAAGGATAATCCTTATGGAATTCCTCTGGTTAACAAAAAGGTATTAGGGATGATGAAAGATGAAAACAATGGTATTCCGATGACCGATTATGTGGGCCTAAGATCAAAACTATACGCATTGAAAAACTCAAGAACGATTGATGAAATTAATCTGAAGAGACTTCAGTGGGAAAAGGAAGAGTATGATCCTGATGAGATTCATTCTATGCTCAAGAATTATTGTACCACGAAAAAAGCAAAAGGTGTGAAAAAATCTATCGTCAAGAATGAGATATGCTTTGATGATTATATAGAATGCTTAGAAACTTGGAAACATAAAATTATCTCTCAAAATTTGATTCAGGCGAAGGAACATCGAGTGCATTCGTCCACGCAACAAAAGATAGCTTTGAGTCCAGAAGACGATAAAAGATATTTAATACCTGGAACATTTGAAACATTACCATGGGGGCATTATTCTCTCAATAAACGAAAGAATGAAGAACCCGATGTACCTAAGAAGAAGATTTCTATATTAGAAATATTATTAACAATGTAATTGATTTTCCTGCGATTGTACAATAAACGATAGATTTCTTCTTATAGTTTCAATTTACCTACCTATATTCTATTACAGAACAACCTGTATATTAGATGTGATCAAGGTTGAGTTTCCATTCGCCTCATAATATATCTCAGACAGAGAAAATAGCTTTATTGAAGTTATAGAAAATCAGTGTATGAATATTGTACCTATATATTTTTTCTTACGAGAAATAACTATCCCCCTATATCAACCAAAAAAAAAGATATCAGGTATATTTTCATTATATATCTTCGTAAAAGAACTACTATCTACTCTCTAGTATATGCTATCTACTCTTTACCATCTGCTACCTACTATCTACTATCATCATAAAATATTTGAGCAGGCATTCTACAACTAATAACAATGTTTGAATTGGATCAGTTTAGTATTTTTTTCGTGCTATTTTTTCTGAATATATGTATACACTCATACACTTTCATAATTTATAAAATTCGTTCAAGCACTGATAAAATGCAACAGTCAAAACTGCAGCAGTTTGACCGCCGCAGTGCAGCAGTCTAAACTGCAGCAGTCTTAACTACGGCAGTCTGAACTGCAGCAGTCTAGACTGCTGCAGTAATGCGACAGTCAAAACTGCAGCAGTCAAACTGCAGCAGTCTAAACTACAGCAGTCTGTCTGCCGGGGCAAAAATTAACAGTGCTGTGTCTAAGCTTCCTGAAGGATACGGTGCTGTGCCTAAGCTTCCTGAAGGATACAGCAACCATTTTGGCACTGCAGCAGTCTTAACTACGGCAGTAATGCGACAGTCAAAACTGCAGCAGTCAAACTGCAGCAGCCTAAACTACAGCAGTATGTCTGCCGGGGCAAAAATTAACAGTGCTGTGTCTAAGCTTCCTGAAGGATACGGTGCTGTGCCTAAGCTTCCTGAAGGATACAGCAACCATTTTGGCGCTGCAGCAGTCAAACTGCAGCAGCCTAAACTACAGCAGTCTGTCTGCCGGGGCAAAAATTAACAGTGCTGTGTCTAAGCTTCCTGAAGGATACGGTGCTGTGCCTAAGCTTCCTGAAGGATACAGCAACCATTTTGGCGCGCCAATGCTGTATCCTTCAGGAAGCTTAGGCACAGCACCGTATCCTTCAGGAAGCTTAGACACAGCACTGTTAATTTTTGCCCCGGCAGACAGACTGCTGTAGTTTAGACTGCTGCAGTTTGACTGCTGCAGTTTTGACTGTCGCATTACTGCAGCAGTCTAGACTGCTGCAGTTCAGACTGCCGTAGTTAAGACTGCTGCAGTTTAGACTGCTGCACTGCGGCGGTCAAACTGCTGCAGTTTTGACTGTTGCATTTTATCAGTGCTTGAACGAATTTTATAAATTATGAAAGTGTATGAGTGTATACATATATTCAGAAAAAATAGCACGAAAAAAATACTAAACTGATCCAATTCAAACATTGTTATTAGTTGTAGAATGCCTGCTCAAATATTTTATGATGATAGTAGATAGTAGGTAGCAGATGGTAAAGAGTAGATAGCATATACTAGAGAGTAGATAGTAGTTCTTTTACGAAGATATATAATGAAAATATACCTGATATCTTTTTTTTTGGTTGATATAGGGGGATAGTTATTTCTCGTAAGAAAAAATATATAGGTACAATATTCATACACTGATTTTCTATAACTTCAATAAAGCTATTTTCTCTGTCTGAGATATATTATGAGGCGAATGGAAACTCAACCTTGATCACATCTAATATACAGGTTGTTCTGTAATAGAATATAGGTAGGTAAATTGAAACTATAAGAAGAAATCTATCGTTTATTGTACAATCGCAGGAAAATCAATTACATTGTTAATAATATTTCTAATATAGAAATCTTCTTCTTAGGTACATCGGGTTCTTCATTCTTTCGTTTATTGAGAGAATAATGCCCCCATGGTAATGTTTCAAATGTTCCAGGTATTAAATATCTTTTATCGTCTTCTGGACTCAAAGCTATCTTTTGTTGCGTGGACGAATGCACTCGATGTTCCTTCGCCTGAATCAAATTTTGAGAGATAATTTTATGTTTCCAAGTTTCTAAGCATTCTATATAATCATCAAAGCATATCTCATTCTTGACGATAGATTTTTTCACACCTTTTGCTTTTTTCGTGGTACAATAATTCTTGAGCATAGAATGAATCTCATCAGGATCATACTCTTCCTTTTCCCACTGAAGTCTCTTCAGATTAATTTCATCAATCGTTCTTGAGTTTTTCAATGCGTATAGTTTTGATCTTAGGCCCACATAATCGGTCATCGGAATACCATTGTTTTCATCTTTCATCATCCCTAATAACTTTTTGTTAACCAGAGGAATTCCATAAGGATTATCCTTAGCAAGGTCTGAAGTATCGAAGTATTTATGGCAATCTTTTCTCAATATTTCATATGGATCTTTGAATAATTCATAAATCACAGAATCTGTATCGGTATACAGTGCTATGCAGCTGTCTCCGAAAGCTTCTTTCATATAATCATAATGGAAATCATATATAGTGGTTTTAGCTAAATCTAGAATACTCATTCCCACATAAATTGGCTTATTCAAATATATTTCCAGTTTTCGAAGCTCAATTGCCACTAAGTTCTCATTGAAAATAACAGAATTCTTGAATTCCGGTTTGGAAATATACGCTTCTGCGCCATAACGATTCTCCCATTTTGTGCAAAGATGAACATTAACCCTCTTCCGTATATTCTCCATCGTTTTACCAAACACCGCGTTATTCATCAGCTTAAAGAGATTTTTCTCGAACTCATTCTTAGCTTCTTTTCTCAAGTTAGTATTGAGGTCGATATATGATTTGAGCCATGCAGATTGTTTGAACTTGAGAACTCGATGTATTTTTGTAAGAATCAATCCGTTCTTCAATGCCATCTTCAAATTTCGATAGTGAATAATATATTTCTTCTTGGAATTCACCGTTGCCATAAGTTTCACATTTGGTTGAGAAGCATAACATGGTGTTCGAGTTTTAGAATTATAATGTTCAGGGCAGAACGGCAGATCTATATGTTTATCGTGTAATTCTCTAGGATATTCCAGGTCAACTTCCAAAATATATCCTTCTGGAGCATCATCAGCCATTTGAGTAACATCTATATTTGTATCAGACCATCGGAATTTTCCATATGGAAGATATTGCGACATAGCCCATCCATATTGATTATTGATATCGAAGTACATAAGGTAGTTTTCTGGTTTAGTTGGATCATAGTTAGGTATGTATTTGTTGTTTGCATGAGCCCGTCGTTTTTTACAAACTTGACTCAGACCGCCTCGGATACCTCTTTCAACAAACAAAAACATGTCAACATCTGTGAGAAGTTCCAATTCCTGTTTCGTATGTTTCAGCATTGAATCCCACGTATATCCTGGTAAGGTGAAATAATGAGCGGGATCCAATCCATAAGTTTTATAGCAGCTTGAACGGAATTGCTCGAATACGTCGGCCAACAATAGAATGTCTGTTTTCATATAAAGATCTGAATATTCGCCCAAGTTCTGACATTGAAATTCTTCCCATACAAGTTGGGCTCTCATATACATCCTTCGGGGACATGGTCTGTCCTCTAATTTATTGTAAAATGCTTCAATGGGTGGTAAAGATGTTTCATTAAATCGGCCGCTACAGTCGATATAATCATATGGCATAACCCCCTTTTTCGTGATGAGATTGATACGTTTTTCGGGCTCATCAGGGAATTGTGCTTTGAGATTAGGGAAATCTTCCAAGTTTGATGATAACTGGTCTAGTGAGGACGCCATAAATCTGAAGCTGTCAATGAATCTGAAATTGATTTGGTGCCTGTTGATATGTTTAGTAAAGCTGATATATTTTTCCTTCGTTATGGGTAACAAGCTGATCTTTCCTTCCATTCTTACAGCGATATCTTCTATCAGGAAATTGGCATCATACCCGCTCAGATTGTGGAATACTACAGGAATCATACGACTATCTTTATAGTTGATATTACATCCTTCGTGGGCTGCTCCGCGATAGTTGTTTCCTGCTATAAGATGATTATGATCACGTACCTTTTTATCTTTAGGTTTGAATATTTCTTCACAGATATGGCATTGTGTTGCTTTCTGGAATTCAGCTTCCTGCAGCTGTGACATATCGATATCATAGGGGCATAGGAAAACAGTTTCAACATCTTCAGCAAATTGATTCAGCTCATCTGCAAACCATTTCATACAATTGGTGCCTCGATATGAACGATAGAAACTGAGAGTATCATCATATGAACACTTCGCATGATAGCCAACTGCTGCAGCTTTATGTTCTTGATAATTATTTTTGGTATTTGTTGGTATCAATATACTTTCGAGATCCGCATAAATAATAAAAGGAACCCTCTCCTTGTTTTTTTGATTTTTAAATTTCAGAATATTATCCTTTGATGTAGGCATTTTGATAGCTGTTTCATTCATATTACCACAATCTTCTGAATGGCTATCAAGTTTTTCGTTGGATCGAAAGTATCGTAGACATCTATCACAAATAAACTTTTTATGGTCTTCTCTACTCAACTGAGTCGATACAAGTCGAGATACATTTTTTATCCATACGTAATGGTATCGGACCGGAATTTCATCTGTATAGCTATCTTGTATTAGGAGTAAATTAACATGTGTATCCATTTTGTTCTTGGTTAGGTAGGCTGGTAGTGTGATGAAATGTTTTTCTTTCTTTAAGATGTAAACATTAATAGATATTTGGTTTTGTTTCTCAAAGTTCGGTATCTGTTTCAGTGTCATTGGGAACTGTATTCCTTTCAGTTTTAATATCTTTGAATAATGGGGATACTCGGAAGTACGATGCGGATTATCCATAACGGGGTGTAATGCAGAAGTCACAGCCCATGCAAAACAAGCTTCGTCCTCATTCTTCACATTGACGCAGGCTTTTTTATTTCGAATTTGAGGGGGAAGTTCGATGTATGAAGATCCGAGTTGTGGTGTGAACTTGTTTATATTGACTCCCAAGCTAACAATGTTCGAAAGACTCCAGCCACTATCTTTTTCTTGGAATTCCTGGAGCTCCGTAAGAATTGGTGCTTTAACTTTCTCTTGAAACCAGTCACTCAAATTGGTGCTTCTGTATATAGCAGCGTTAGATGTAGTAAAGTATTTATATTCTGTTTGAATTTTATTAGCTGTCATTACTTTAAACTCTCCACAAAACACCGCGTTCACCTTTATTGCATCATTTTTTTTGAGAGAATTCATCAATCGTCTACGTAAGATAGCCTCGGCATCTACCAGGAAATATTTTATGTCTTTATGTTTTAAATTAGTAATAACTCCAGTTCGAATTCGTGACTCGAATGCAGATGTCGATTCACCCCATTTAACTCTATTTGTTGCTGTTTCCCCTCGATCTTTGATGCCAGATCCCTTTTTACGCAAGTATTTCAATTTGGATCTGTAACTTTTCACGTGATTCAGTGTGCTTAAGAGATTTTGCTTTTCTCCAACAGTCGTGGCATTTTTCAGTTTTTTGTTGATTCTTCGCACAGCTAAAGAACACTGCTTCAACCCATCGACAAATATACTTTCATCATTTGTTGCAATGAATAGAGTCATCAACGACTTTATAGCTCGAATACAACCTCCCATGTTGAACCTTTCGATATAACTGAAATGAAAACATCTTTGTTTCAACTTTTAGAGATTCACAAAAATACCCGAATACATACGAGGATATCCGAAGATAGCCGATTCAAAAGACTCGATGATAAGGGAGGATGGCTATTGACAATCTTCATTTTTCTCGCAAAAGAGTCACAGATTTCGAATTAGCTAAAGATTGGTATTCAAAAAAATATTTCATTTTTGTTACTATGTAAATGTTTCTCTCAAATAAATGTAATACTGCAATTTCACTTGTTTTTGCTGTTTCAGAACCGATTTTTAATGAATTATAGAGCAATTCCTGGTTTCATCTAAAAGTCTCGTTAAAAGTAGGTTGAACACCATGACGAGCTTTTCTTCTATATATATATATATCTGAGAAATTACTCATGAAGTGTAGGTAATTCAGTTAATCCTGCGAATGTACTTATGCGATATCTTCACTAAACTTATTGTATTATGAAATATGCTATTAATGAATGATTTATTTTGGATAATACAATAAAACCAACCTCTACATTTTGAGTGGAGATGGAATGGATACTCATCAGACTCAATGTTCACTTAAATCGAGAATTATGATTCGTCCGAATAGTAGATTTTTATTTCATCATAAAGACCATCCATGCACACTTGCAAGTTATATTATTACTATGACGTATTCAAACAATATGCAGACATTCCTTGAAAAACTTCCTGGCCCCATAAGAATAATTCTTCTTGATATGGTAACATTACCTCATCGATTTCTCTATGAACACCCATACAAACTAGCTATTTGAGCTAAACTACGCTTGACCTGTATTTTTGAGCCTGTAAGAATATAAAATTCCGAATGGCCATATTTTATTCTCAGTGCTGGGCAAATATTAAATCTTTTTGACTTGAACTTAAATCTATGTTCCAAAATATCTATATTGCGCAATGTACCTTCAAAACGATTCATTTCTGCGTAGTACAATAACACCAAAAAAGAAAAAGAAAAAGTGGAGATGCAGTGATATTGATGAATTACCTTATTTATCTACAATCTCCAAGGAAATGGCTGGATGTGTTTTCCCAGTATCTATGGTCCCTCGGAATATTAGCGAATATTTTCCTGATGACAGCTCGGTCGTACGTGCGCTGTAGTCCTCCGTCAGCCTTTTTGGCAGGAACGCTTTGAATTCGTTGAATTCAAAGAGCACAGCTGGGCCGAACCTGGTCTTCACCAAAATACACTTTAGAATGTGGTATTTCTTATCCTTCTCCAACTCTGCTATACGCCTTGTTGGCTTATCTTCAAGAAGAGATTTTTGGTTAATTTTGTTTAAATCCCTGTCTATAATGAAAATGAATAAGAAAAATATGCATGAGATGTAAGATGAACAGAAACTTACTTTGTTCTGTAGGGTATCAAAATTTCTCTAATGAACTACTGCTACTGCTGTTTGGGTAATATACGATTTTCTGCTACTGCTGTTTGGAAAGAAAAATATTTTAATATATATGGATACATAATTTTCTAATTGATGCTTACACAAAGATCACACTATCACAAATTCAGATGCTCCGACAAAGTACAAATGAAAATTTCAATCGGCACACGAATGATCAACGAGGTGTTCCTATATGGAAATAATAGAAAACTGACTTACGTTAAGCAAAACGGCTGTTTATATAATCAGGCCACCCTCGGCCGGAGATCACGAGTCACGCAAATGTTTACATTTTAGTCGATCGTACACAAAAGAGTCTACCGCAGCTTTAAATATTGGAATTTGTGATTATCTATTTTATGTTTTAAGAAAAATCTCAAGTTTTCAGATCGGAAACGAACAGAAAAAATACATGAAATTGGAAAGTACAATATTTTCCTAGGCGTCTGTCAAATTATATTTTCAGCCATATCTGAACAATCGAAATTAAAGAGGGAGCAATTCTTTTTTATACATTTCCGCTTTTTTCTACAATGCTATTTTAGATTCAAGGGAAAAATATCAGCTTTTCCCCAAATGCTTTTGATGTTGAATATGCAGATTATTTTTGAAAACCTCGCGCATATCAAAGATGTGTAAATTCATGGAAACATTTTTTTTCATTGACTTATTGAAATAGATTTGCTCAACTTTTTCATCTTTTCAAACATTTTCAATATTTTCGTTAAAGTCTGCTCAATGATATCTACAATCATCGAATTATTGGAAATTTTTTCGATACATTAAGGTTTTTCCTAAATATGGGGTGAAAAATATCATAATTACATCTTTTTTTTGAGAGCACTTTGTTCACGGCTCCTTGCATAACGATAATATAACTGACAGATTTTATTTTCACTTGAATGAAATTTCTTCATTGAATCTACTGCTAATTAAACAGTTTTCAGATCTGATGTTTTTTCAAATCAACGAATTGAAAAGTATAGATGCAAAATGGAAACTGAATATTGCTGTGATTTACAAAACCTACTCGTATTCGCATTTCAAAGATTGTTCTTAATGTTCATGGATCCATTCTTTCATCAACTTTCAAACGATTCAAATTGAATGAATATTTTCAAACATTTCATTTTCACTAATTCTTCAGATTCAAATTGGAAGAATAAGTACGACCCTGCTCATCTTTGCTTTTGTTTATACAATAGAACCCCTAGTTGGCTACATAATGCGAACAGCACGTATGTGTGCATATGGCAACTGACTCAACTAAAATTGCGGTTGCTTTTGTTTATGTCTACAATCGTGAAATTTACCATATGACGCTGGAATCCCTTATATTGCTCGTCTGCGTAAACCGAAAGATTAATAAATAATTCCCTTTCATATAAACGATAAATGCCACCCCAATAATAATTCGAAAATCTAGACCTATATTTTGTTTATGTAAAAGAGTCCGCTAGTTAGGGTCTACAAGCCTGAAATGTACCATATGGCGTTCGATTCTGGTTTCATCATTTATACCGGATAAATGTTGTACGAATATCCGATTCCAATACAGGAGAATGGATAATGCACGCAAAAGCTCCTGATTTCACGTCAGCGCTTCAATCCTACCCCCTACCAAAGCCTCAGCGGAGGGGGCGTGGCGTTGCGCAACTCACTGTTCAGCCGTCCAAAACAAATGACCTTGAAAACGCTGGCTTACGCGTTCAAAGGGTACAATTTTTGCAAGTTGGACCTTAGATTTCCTTATGGGGATTTACATGTAAAAATGGGGCATTTTGTTCTAGAACCGGTGTTGCTCATCTACTCACGATAACTTGAGAACGGAAAGAGATAGCGGCTTCAAATTTTCAGGTTAGGATGTGCACCAAAACGCGACATTGCAGTTTATTTATGAGCATAATCGGCGAAACGGTTTTAGAGTTATAGCCATCTGTAATTTTCTGAAATTTCCTTTTTTGTTCCTCATTAACTCGAAAAACACTGAACCGATTAAATTCAAACATGGTTTTTAGTTGTAGAATGCTATCGCGAAAATGCTCGCAAAATTTGGCGAGGATAGCATTTGTAGAAAATTTTTATAAATCATCGAAAAAAAAAAATTCTATATATCAGTAACTATTCGTTTGAAATTGCTGAAATTCTGCAAGAGCCTTCATAACCTAACTCTACTGCCGAGTTTCAAGTTTTAATACGATCGGTTAAATATTGTTGGAGATTCGAGCAATCTTGTGTGAGTTCAGTAAATGGGTGACCGTTACCTCGATAACTTTCGAACGAAAGGAGATAAGGACTTGCAATTTTCAGGGTAGGTTGCGTATCTGAAAGGGAGAGTTGAGTTCGTTTTTGGGCATAATCGGTCTAACGGTTTCCGAGTTATATCCACCTGGAATATTATTTCTTTGATAACTCAAAAAATAAATATTCGATCGAATTGGTGCTTGGTAACTAGTAGTAGAAATTCAACATAAAGACGTGTTGAAATTTTGTAAGAACCGTACCCCTAGAAAATTTTAAAAAAATCACGTAAAAGAAAATAGGTTCAGGAAATGACGTGAAGTCAAAAGCTTTTGCGCGTATGTTCTATTGTCCATTCTTCTGTATTGGACACCCTTAATCGAATTTACCATGGTAAATTATGTTGTCCATTCTCCTGTATTGGACACTCTTAATTCGAATTAACCATGGTGTCCAATACAGAAGAATGACAATAGAACATACGCGCAAAAGCTTCTGACTTCACGTCAGTGCTTGAACCAATTTTTTATTATCAAATAAGTACATATTGCATTTCTTAATCATTTATCACAATGTCAATCAAGAAATAAAATGGGAACAAATTTGGAGGATAGCGTGGTGGTACGAGCAGCTGGGGCTGTACATTACACAATGTCTATGAGTACGAGATTATGCATCCAACATGTCTGCTCTTTAACATAAACCCTCTGCCTTACTTTTACCATTGGGAGATCGTAAATCTTAGGGTTTACTAGAAAATCTTGGGATTTCCAAAAATATGCATTCCTTTTATAATAAGCATTTCGTACTTGATTCAGTGAATTTATAATATGTATTGGGCCCATACGTATTTCAATTCATTGCAGTGATAAAGTATATGTTTTGGGATTGGGTAATTAGAGAGTGAAGCAAAAAACGAAAGTCCCATTTTTTTATGCAAAACATTTATTGTCCTCTAGTGATTTTAATGTTGAAAGGATTTAGTAAATGTGAAGAATTCTTTGAAACCTGTCCTGCCCTTCTTATTTCCTCCATCTCATCCTCTTTTTCGCTTCAAGTGACCCACTCAAACATACCATGGAAATTTAATGGTCTGCCAAGCTATTGTTCAACGTTCCCTAGTTTTTCCATCTCAGAAATATCTCTGAAATGATTTCATTCTTCAAACGGCTGAAGTAGATAACCTACTTCAACTATATCCATAACAATTAAATGTATGAGAATTTCGTTGAAATATCTTTCTCATTTGAAATGCATTCGACATTTGCAGGTGAATCATTTCATATTTTTGCCGACGAATTCTGATTAGACGATTTTACTGGAATATTAATTCGAATAATATTGGCATGCACTGAATCCCGAATATGATCCGATTTATAAAAATGGGTTCAAGCCCTGTGGACAGGAGCTTTCTGGCGCTCTAGTTCAAACAGACAAATTATATCTCCGAAAGTATTGGTTTCTCAGAGTTGAGAATTATATCAACGTATTCATATGATAGAACTGCATCATAAAGGAAATTCAATTCAAATAATAGTTTATTTATCAAGATTAAATGAGCAATCATGAGAATGAGAACTGCACCACATTTTCAAATTTTTTTTTGACACTTTGCGGTAACCTGATTAATACAAAACTTCACATGCGTATAAAGGTCATGATTCTACAATTTGATGCTAAATTTCAGATAGATGGAGTGATCGGTTTCGGAAATATTCATACAAAATATTTTTACTAAAATCGGCCATAACTCCGAAACCCCTTGATGGATTTCGCCCATTAACGAACTTTTCCGAGATATTTACGCTCCAAAACCACCTTGCAATTTTCAATCCGCTAACTCCTTTCTTTCGAGAGTTATCGTGCCTACGGCCTGTCGTCCGGCTGGACAGAATCGATTTCGCACTCGGATTCTTGATCAGTGAGTCGAACCAAATCGTTTGAGACCATTTTCAGCCAAAAATTCCAAAATTACAGACACTTGGGCAAATTGATAAGCACTCTGTTCCGAGGAACTAGAGCGCCAAAAAAACAAGTTTCGTATGACAATTGCCCAAAACAGGTTCAAAGTACCTACAAATAGTAGGTATTCCATAAAACATGTATGAAAGAAGATAAGTAATAATAAAACATTACCTTGTAATCGATCAAAAATTTCCTGATCTACGTTCACCAAATTTTCTCGTCTCTCGAACTACAGAATTATGCTTTCAATATTTACGTAATATTTTCAAACATTTTCGGGTGAGGTCCCCGTTGCATCGCTAAAATACGAGTATTTCAACCCCAATATTTTTGAAGTTACAATATTCCCTTCTGTCAAGTTGACATTATGACAATTCATACATAGAATAATTATATCAATCTGTGAAATACGATTTACATTGAAATTTTGAAAAATCATATCTCCGAAAGTATTAGCTTGTTAGAGTTAAAAATGATATGAATGGATTCTTATGATAAAACTGCTCATTAAAAAAAATTTTATTTGGAATTTGTTCTGTAAAAAAAAAATTTTTTTTTTGTTACTCCGAAACCATCTGTCCGATTTTGCCCAATAACGAACTTAGCCGAGATATTTATCCCCCAAACCTACTCTGAAAATTTCAACTCTCTAGCTCATTCCGTTCGAGAGTTATCGTGCCTACAGCCGGACAGAATGAATTTCGACCACGGATTCTTGATCAGTGAGTCGAACCAAATCGTTTAAGACCATTTTCATCGAAATATTCGAAAATTACAGACATTTGGGCAAATTGATAAGCACTCAGTTCCGAGGAACTAGAGCGCCAAAAATAAAATAATTCTAACCAGAATGATGTGGGTGTCAGGAAATATATAAATGAAATCTATTTGGAATAAATGCAATAAAGGGAACCACCATTTGATTTCAAACCTGACGTGACATGCGATGTTGTAATTTGATTCTAGGGTCTTTGGAGTCAAAACAACTCTGCACGAAAATATATCGAAGATTGGGTTTCCGTCGAATAGGCTGAAATTTTATTACATTGTAGTGGGATGGGTCTTCAGTGAAATGTGTGAGCTTAAATGGTTTTGCTTGGTTAGTTTTGGATATATTGACAATCAAAACTTCCAGAAACCAATCATTTGATACTAACGGGTGATTTTTCAAGAGATTTAGGATTTGATTTAAAAAAAAAGTGGTTCAAGCCCTACGGACAGGAGCTTTCTGACGCTCTTGTTCAAACAGACAAATTATATCTCCGAAAGTATAGGTTTCTCAGAGTTGGGAATTATATCAATGTATTCTTATAATCAAACTGCATCATAAAAGACATTCAATTCAAATAATAGTTTATTTATCAAGATTAAATGAGCAATCTGAGAATGAGAACTGCACCATGGAAGAAATCAAATTAAAATAACTGAAATGAATTTGACTCTCTCTTATAGAACAGAATGACATGTACGAGTATGAACACAGATCATATAATAAAGCTTAGATAGAATAATTATAGCATTCTGTGAAAACATAGTACGATTCATTATTCAAATTTCGAAAAATCATATCTCCGAAAGTATCAGCTTGTTGGAGTTGAAAATGATATCAATGGGTTTTTATGGTGAAACTGCATCTTAAATAAAAATTGAATTTGAAATTTGTTGCCTAAAAAAAATTTTTTTTTTCGTTACTCCGAAACCATCTGGCCTATTTCGCCCAATAAAGAACTCAACTGAGATATTCATCTCTCTAACCTTCTCTGAAAATTTCAACTCCCTAGCTCATTCCGTTCGAGAGTTGTTTGCATTAAAATGTTTTTACTGAAATCGGCCATAACTCCGAAACCGCATGATGGATTACGCCCATTAACGAACTCAACCGAGATATGTAAGCTCCAAACTCACCTTGCAAATTCAAATCCTCTAACTCCTTTCGTTCGAGAGTTATCGTGCCTACGGCTGGCCGGTCGGACCTAATCGATTTCGACCTCGGATTCTTGATCAGTGAGTCGAACCAAATCGTTTGAGACCATTTTCAGCCAAAAATCCGAAAAAATTACAGACATTTGGGCAAATTGATAAGCACTCTGTTCCAAGATACTAGAGCGCCAAAAACACATGAAATACAGAAGAAAATTTATGAAATCTTCATTTGAGTCGATAGAACGATCGATATAATTAAATGTATGAAGATTTTTTCTTGCAAATGCTGGCGGCGGCTGCTCGTCAAATGGTCCATACGCCAGGTCCAATTTTGGCATACTCTCTCCAACATATCGGCCGGTATCCCACAAATAAATTCTTCAATATTGGCTTCCAGTACGGCAATCGTTGCGGGATTCTCCCTATAGACATAAGCCTCAACATAGTCTAGAGGCGTTAAATGACACGATCTAGGCGGCCAATTAACCGGCCCCAAACGTGAAATAAACTGATCACCAATCTCGCCTCTCAATTGGGTCACTGTTTCACGTGCTGTGTGGCATGCGGCACCGTCTTGTTGATACCACATGTCAGTTAAGCCCAGCTCTTCCATTTTGGACAGAAAAAGTTTGTAATCATCGCACGGGCCTCTGACCGTCTAGTCAGTTGGATTTTCTTTTCGGAACGAGAGAAGGTGGGCTCAAATCCCGGAAAGGGAATAACACTTTTTGGCACTTTTTTTCTCACAGTAACGTTCCTGCCTTCGTCGTCTTTGAAAAAATACAGCCTAATGATACCACCGACCCATAATCCCCACCAAACATTGTCTTTTTCGGGATGCATTGTGAGTTTTTGGGATGCTTTTGGTTGCTCTCCACTCCAAATACGGCAATTTCGCTTGTTCACGTATCCATTCAACCAGAAACGAACATGGCCGCTGGAAACAATTTTGCGATTAAAAATTGGACCTTCATCCAACTTTGCCAGTGCCCATTCACTAAAAGTTAGCCATAGTGGTAGGTCGTGCGGATTCAATTCTTGCACCAGCTGTATTTTAAAAGGTTTCAAACCAAATCCTTGTGCGAAATTTTCCACGTAGGGGAGTAACATAGGCCCAATTGCTGCCTTCGAACGGCGCCGAATCGATAATTCACTGTCATCACTAACACTGGTGGATACAGCTGCGATATATTCCACTGTCTGCACTCTACGTATGCGTTCGTGATTTAATGTCCAATAAGGTGAATTTGGTGAGGAATTTAGTCACAAGATTCCGAATAGCCGCCTCAGAATGTCTACCAATATGACCATAAAATGGAATAAGTGCACGATCTATAATTTTTATGCTTATTCGGACTAACAAAACAGTTTTGCGCGTATGTTCTGGGGAACATCGCTTTGTCATTTTGCCCAAATGTCTGTAATTTTCAAATTTTTCGCCGAAAATGGTCTCAAACGATTGGGTTCGACTCCCTGATGAAGAATTTGAGGTCAAATGTGATTCTGTCCGGCAGGCCGGCCGTCTGTTGCCACGATAACTTGAGAACGGAAAGAGATAACGATTTTAAATTTTCAGAATAGGTGGCGCGTCCCGATGCGACGGACAAGTTCGTTAATGGGTATAATCTGCCCATCGGTTTCTGAGTACTAAATTCGTTTTCTACCAATATTACTCAGATCGAATTGAAACTTCGTGAGTAGTTGTAAAATACAAACCTAAAGACGTTTGTGAAATTTTGTGAGAATCGTATCACTAGAAAATAAAAAAAAATTATTAAATCATTTTATTTGTGTCACGATAACCTGAGAACGGAAGGAGATAGCGTTCATTTATAGGCATAATCTTCCAAATGGTTTTGGAGTTATACCCATCTGAAATTTGGTTGTTATTTCCTCAATAACTCGAAACGACCAAAACCAATCCAATTCAAAGAATGCCAACGCGGAAATTCGTGTGAATTTCCTTTAGGATCTTATCACTAGAAAATTTTTAGAAACCATTGAAAAAAATTCTATATATCAGAAACTATACATCCGACATCGCTGAAATTTTGCGAGAGGCTTCAGAACCTAACCCAGCTGCCAACTGCTGAAAATTTTTAAAAAATCTTAGAAAATTATTGAAAAAAATTTTATATATACATATCAGAAACTAATCCTCCGTATCGCTGAAATTTTGCGAGAGCCTTCAGAACCTAATACTACTACCAAGTTCCAAGTTTGAACATGATTGGATCTATATTGTTGGAGATCCGAGCAGCCTTGTGTGAGTTCAGTAGCTGGAGGGGTGACCGTTGCCTCGATAACTTTCGAAGAAAAGGACTGGTACTTGCAATTTTTAGGGTTGCTTGCTCAACCGAATGGGAGAGTTAAGTTCGTTTTTGGGCATAATCGGTTCCGCAGTTATATACCCACCACGAATATTATGTCCTCGATAACTAAAAAAAAAAATGGGTTCGAGCCCTGTGGACAGGAGCTTTCTGGCGCTCTAGTTCAAACAGACAAATTATATCTCCGAAAGTATTGGTTTCTCTGAGTTGGGAATTATATCAATGTATACATATGATAGAGCTGCATCATAAAGGAAATTCAATTCAAATAATAGTTTATTTATCAAGATTAAATGAGCAATCATGAGAATGAGAACTGCACCATGGAAGAAATCGAATTAGATCTGGCCAATTTTGCCCAATAACGAACTTAACCGAGATATTCATCTCCCTAACCTACTCTGAAAATTTCAACTACCTAGCTCATTCCGTTCGAGAGTTATTGTGGAAAAATTTTTTTTTAATTTTCAAATTTTTTTTTTACACTTTGTGGTAATCTGGTCAATACAAAACTTCACATGCGTATAAAGGTCATGATTCTACAATTTGATGCTAAATTTCAGATATATCGAACGAACTTGTCCGAGATATTTACGCTCCAAAACCACCTTGCAATTTTCAATCCGCTAACTGCCGGCCGTGCCGGCCGGACCGGCCGGACAGAATGAATTACGACCACGGATTCTTTATCAGTGAGTCGAACCAAATCGTTTAAGACCATTTTCATCGAAATATTCGAAAATTACAGACATTTGGGCAAATTGATAAGCACTCAGTTCCGAGGAACTAGAGCGCCAAAAATTACCTTGTAATCGATCAAAAATTTCCTGATCTACGTTCACCAAATTTTCTCTCGAACTACAGAATTATGCTTTCAATATTTACGTAATATTTTCAAACATTTTCGGGTGAGGTTCCCGTTGCATCGCTAAAATAAGAGTATTTCAACCCCAATATTTTTGAAGTTACAATATTCCCTTCTGTCAAGTTGACATTATGACAATTCATACATAGAATAATCTGTGAAATACGATTTACATTGAAATTTTGAAAAATCATATCTCCGAAAGTATTAGCTTGTTAGAGTTAAAAATGATATGAATGGATTCTTATGATAAAACTGCTTATTAAAAAAAAATTAATTTGGAATTTGTTTCGTAAAAAAAAATTTTTTTCTTTGTTACTCCGAAACCATCTGTCTGATTTTGCCCAATAACGAACTTAGCCGAGATATTTATCCCCCAAACCTACTCTGAAAATTTCAACTCTTTAGCTCATTTCGTTCGAGAGTTATCGTGCCTACGGCCGGCCGGACAGAATGAATTTCGACCACGGATTCTTGATCAGTGAGTCGAACCAAATCGTTTAAGACCATTTTCATCGAAATATTCGAAAATTACAGACATTTGGGCAAATTGATAAGCACTCAGTTCCGAGGAACTAGAGCGCCAGAAACCATGTAAACTCAGACATTTCTCTGAAGACACATGTCTCTACAACATAATTAAATTTCAGCCTATTCGATCTAGAGCCAAACCATTTGTTTTCGTGCCTGGTTCTTCAGAAATGAGATATGGATACCATTTTATTGATACATTGAATTTTATAATACGATATAAGGAGACGAAAGATAGGTCGTCAACTACATTTTGCAAGAATTTCATTTAGCCACCATCTCATTGCGGAAATTTCAATGCATGTTAAGTGAAATTATTATTCATATGGATATGAATAATAATTTCACTTAACATTGAAATTTCCGCAATGAGGTGGTGGCTAAATGAAATTCTTGCAAAATGTAGTTGACGACCTATCTTTCGTGTCCTTATATCGTATTATAAAATTTAACGTATCAATAAAATGGTATCCATATTTCATTTCTGAAGAACCAGGCACGAAAACAAATGGTTTGGCTCTAGATCGAATAGGCTGATATTTAATTATGTTGTAGAGACATGTGTCTTCAGAGAAATGTCTGAGTTTACATTTTTTATGCTTAGTTTTGAAGGTACAAGCTGCCACAGATCGTAAAAACATTGTACTGGAATAGGATCAACAAAAATAATTGGTTCAAGCTCTGATGTGAAGTCACTGGCTATAGTTCTCACAAAATTTTACACACGTCTTTATATGGATATTCTACAACTAGCTACCAAGCTTCAATTCTGTTGAGTCTATTTTTTTCACGCCATTCCTGAAAATTTTCAATAATGCAGTAAAAGGTAAATTTCCTGTTTCATATTCAAAGATGCTCTTTCTAGGCCAACTTGTGTTTTTTAGAACATCTGTGTGTTGTCATTTGACATAGAGAGTGGTCGATGACAGTTCATTACAGAGCATCTAACATAATATTCATATAATAGTTTAGTGGTTATCACACGATTCAATTAAATCGATAATTGATTCGGAATATTTGCATAACTACTGGTGGATAGAGATTGAACGACAAGACAATAATGTCAGCAAATGAGGTTAAAAAATTAATGCAGTGAGACAGGTGGCTATAAATGACGTTCTGTACACAGGAATAGGAAACGCCTTCATCATGCTTACCGAAAATATTTTAAGGATACGGCGGAAGTGCTCGAGTTTAACATATCTGTATTAACGACCACCGTTTTTATTGATAAAATCCATCATGTGCGAAGCTCTTTTCGAATTGAGGAAGGAAAAAGTCTTAAAAAAACTTGTGGAATCTTATATTTCAGATCATCTTGGTGAAATGTTATGGCATTATACCATCATCAAATCATAAATTCTAAAAGAATATTTTTCGTGAGTAACACAAGAATCAGTACGCTGCCTGAAAGTGTGGAACAAAGAGAAAGAGGGGATTAAGGGTTAGTATTGAAAAACAATAGATATTTTGTTTTTTTGAAATTGAGTATATAAATTTTTTAATCGGTGGATTTGCGTTCGGGCAAACAATTGTTCGAAGAAAATTGGTTCAAGCCCTGTGGACAGGAGCTTTGGCGCTCTTGTTCAAACTTTGACAAATCATATGTCCGAAAGTATTGGTTTCTCAAAGTTGGGAATTATATCAATACATTCTTATAATAGAACTGCAACACAGAAGAAATTGAATTCAAATAAAAATCTATTTATCAAGATTAAATGAGCAATCTACAATGACTTAACCTCGTGGAATGGGTTGTTGCAACTTACACTCGGTGCATAGTTTTCATAACTCGAAATACCTAAGGAAAGTATCATCGAAATGTCTTTAGCACGGCTGGAGACAATCATAGCAGATTGTTCATTTATTCCTGATATTTAAACAGGTATAAGCTAACGAAAAAATTATTTTAATAGTTCAAAATGTATTAATAAAATACAATCTTCTTTTTATAATTTGATAGTTCTTACCGTAAACACATTCATTCTGTATGATGAACTTTAACTCAAGAAAGAATATTTGACACACGAATGTAGATCAATATTTCAGCAGTTTTTTGCTAGCAACATTATGAAAATAGTATGTATAAGAACATGTCTCACTACTTGAGGAAGTAGAAGGTAATATTAACCTAGGTGGTCAACGAACAGTAATTTCTTTTGATGATTCCATCATGTTGTTCTTTCCTATTGCCTTCATAAACTACATCATTGAAATGATCCAATTCAAAATCTTCTGAAACATCAACTCCAATATTTATACATAAATTATTCAATATGCAAAAAGTCAATATTATTTTTGGTATCAAAACAGTCTTATATATATATTCTCAAATTCAAGTCGCGGCGGAACCTTGTTATCCAAAACAAAAAATTTTCAAGAAGAATTATATATATATAAACTAGAAGACAAATAAATATGACGTCTTTTATATGTAGATAAGATGACATGAATGAATAGTGAACACAGACAGATAGAATTCCATTCTGTGATAACATAGAAAGAAGTACGATGTATTATTGAAATTTTGAAAAATCATATCTCCGAAAGTATTAGCTTATTGGAGTTGAAAATGACATCAGTGTATCTCTATGATGCGACTGCATCTTAAAAAAAATGTATTTTAAATTTTTAATGTAAAAAATGTTTGAATTTCATCCAAAAATTCGAAAATTACAGACACTTGGGCAAATTGATAAGAACTCTGTTCCGAGGAACAAGAGCGCCAAAATAGTATATTCTAATACAAGTTGCAGAATGGTCTCCTATTGAAACACGAATGCAAAATGAGTGTTGGAATTGCCTTCTGGCACGAGTATATAGACGATATTTTCTCTATTTCAGTCAAACTTTGTAAAATACTGTTGAAATTTAATGAAAAATTCGGATTATACATCCAAGTGACTTCTGTATTGCATCTTGGCAGCTGGTGTGACTTTTACGAAAGTTGACAGAATACGTAATTCGATTTTGAATCATGCGTAGGACATGGAGATCAGATTTAAAACAGTTTCCTAATAGCATGAATGATTCAAAATTAGCAAGAATGAAATCTCTAGTACCTTATTTTTCAATCAAAATAAATCTTTTTCCCTCAACAATTATTTCACTATATCCAGATTATATATTATATTGACAATTGACGTGTGTTGAAATTTGATAGGATCGAATGTCAATGCTGACTACCACGCAACCAAGAATATAACTAGAAACAATGCGGGAATGAGTTCATTCCAGCACTGTTTTTAGTGCTGGAATGGACTCATTACGATACTGAAATAGAGAAAGTATTATTTCAGAACATGAATTGCTCTGTCCCTGACTCGAGCTTTAAAACGCGAACGAAAATAATTGCCCTGAGAGCAGACAGATTTACTCTGATCTGTCAATGGAATTTGAATCATCGATCTCGTCTGTCCAATGGAAAACGAAAATATGACTCTGAGTGCTCCGAGCGTGGCAATGGAAATCGCTATTACATTAGCAACGCGTCCAACATTATTGGAACGTAGGGTTACGTTTGAAAAATGGGGGATGAACAATTCGTAGATTCGGTTCAAAAATCGGTCTTCGTCAGATTCCAGTTTCCACATCAACGTATCGAATTCGCCAAAATGTTCACTTTCTTTATTTATGAAGTGTATCCAATTTCTTCTCTTCTATTTATTTTGTTTTTGTGGTACGGACGTATTCATGTAAACATAATACCTATATCGTCTTCAAATTCACTTTAAGAATCAGAAAACATAGTACACTATAACCTACCTGAGAAATGACAACACCTTCTGATGATGTCAATATGCGTTGGATACGTTGGACAAGTGTGCACACAAGCTCTATCACGTTGCAAACGTGGAATCAGTCTTTCCCTAACTTTATTCTGAAGATTTTCGTTTGATGTCTGACGAAGTCTGTTATATAGGGTGCGAAACGTTACGAAATAGTTGTTTTATAGTTAATGTTGTTTCGTTATTGATTGTTGGCAACATTGATCGATTCATTGCTTCTGACAAATATCTTGTGTTTCTAACGCAGAAGCACTTCACAAAATAATATTTTTTTTATTTTATACATATTTTACATAGTTTGGAGAGAAAACACATAATTAATGTACCTGCCAAAGTATCCTATAATGATTACTAAGAAAATAACATGATAAAATTAAGGAGATCACTGGAAATCAACATTGGAATAAATAAGAAATGACAACGTGCCTTAAAATGTGGTGACATAATTCTTCTTTTAACCATTGTTCACCCCAACGCAAATCCACCGAGAGAAAACTTCCTCTTCGTCCCACACTTTCAGGTAGCGTACTTAGCATTCTTGTTATACTCATGAAAAATATTCTTTTAGAATTTACGGTTTGATAATGGCCCAATAACGAAATATGTCACCTAGATCATCTGAAATACAATGTTTCACGAGTTGAAGTGTTTTCAAGACATTTTTCCGTCCTCATCTACAATATTTCAAAATGGGATATTATGGAATTACTTTTTGAATTGATAGGTTTTTTTTATTGAATAGAGTAACCACTATTGAAGTACCTACTGAAAACTTTCAATGGATCACCCTCGTAAAGTAACATTGGGACATGTTTCGTTGAATATATTATGTCCTAGAGAGAATTATGTGTTTCTGAATGAAATTTTCTACCAATGTGGGAAATCTTCTTGACCCCTTACCTGGATCGATTCAGCCTACATAGTATTTGGTTGCAACAAGACGGTGCTACATCACACACAGTGCGTGCTACAATGCAAATTCGCAATATATTTTTCCCAAATAATGTCAAGAAGTGATTATATCGACTAGCTAAGTTGACCCCTTACGATTTATTTCTTTTTGGGAACCTACTTAAAACGGAAAACAACAACAAATCAACCACAACCTCGATTCACGACAACACTCCAAATAAATTTTCTGAAAGAAATTGCATTGCGCCAAAACCAGGCGGCCAATTATCTGACACCATATTAAATAGATCAATTTGAAGACTGTTAAATAATTCTGTAGAATTTTTATCGCTGTATAGGGTATAATGATCTTATATATACCCTTTTCGATTAATAGGCTTATTTACAGAAATCTACGTTTTTCAACTTTGCCGTCGCAATCAAATATATATCGAATATCGTCGATTCCTGAGGTTCCTTATCGATACTATACACTTTGATGTTGCACGTCTTTTAGCACCTCTAAAAACGATTTACGAAACTCGCACCCCTTCGATCCTCTACCTCGCGATACTTCGCTGGAACCAACGGGGTTTCATGTGAACGATCTCTGGAGCATTACAGTTATTAAACGAAATTAGGTCTCCCACGTAGCAGAATACGTTTTGCTTGGAAATTTATGAGACAAGTAACACCAATATGGGCTTAGCGATTTCCTATTCAGAGAAAAGTATTCTGTAACTATAGACGGCTTAATTGGTTTCGAGACGCCTCCAGAGTTATGTCATGGGGATGGTTTGGATATCCTTCGGACAGGGATATCCAAAAATTATCGGTACGAATATCGATTAACGTCATCTGCACCCATAAAACTAATCCAAACTCTATTATCCACAAGCATGGAAATATTATAATTCGTACAATGCAGTGAAATATGAATTCCAAAATTTTATTTCATTTGTTAGCTATTGGACCAGATAATTAGCCTGGTACATACAACGCAATTCTTTGGTCATTAGTAGGCAGTTCTGTTTTGTCTTTGAGTAATTCTCTAGCAAATCTAACTCTTCGCTTTTATTGCTAGAATGTCAAATTTCTACTTCAATGAAACCCATGAAATTATTTTCAGAAAATGAGTAGAATTTCTACGGTTTCGAATGAATTTGATATATTGCTTTGATTAGCTAAATTTAAACTTTCAGTTTCCGTGAAATTTATGAAATGGTTTACATTAATTTCATATTTAAGCAATAAAAGCAAAAAGTTACTTCTGTTAGAAGCTGTAGACATTCAATACGCTCACAAACAGAAGCGTTTACGTTACTAATGACTAATTATAAATTCATTAAAGAATACTGTGGGAGGCATACTCATTATTGAAAGGTTTTTTTCTGGGTTTTCTCTCCCAAACTCTGAAAAATATCTATAAAATAAAAATTAATTATTTTGTGATTTGCTTCTGCGTAAGAAACACAAGATATTTGTCAGAAGCAATCAATTGAATTTCACAAAATAACTATCAAGAAAATAATTCTAACGATTTTCATTAAGCGTCTGACGAAGGAGTCTGATATAGACTCCGAAACGTTACGATATAGTTGTTTCTTCGTTGATATTGTTTCGTTGTTGTCTGTTAGGCAACATTGTTCAATTGATTGCTTCTGCCAAATATCTTGTGTTTCTTACGCATAAGCAAATCACAAAATAATTAATTTTTATTTTATAGATATTTTTCAGATTTTGGGAGAGAAAACCCAGAAAAAAACCTTTCAATAATTATAAATTCACCTAGTAAAGTATTCTTTTAATATCCGTGAAGTTCGAAAATGAACTACATCGAGTAGAGTAGAGTTTCTGAAGGTTTGATGAATTTACTCTGGAGTTGACTACTCTTCATGTAATATTTGAACGGTTCTGTTTTTCATTTGGAGTTCGAGTGACAGAAGGTGTCAATATCGGAATAAGTCATGTTGGTATTAAGAAAGCACCTATTTTATTATTATTCTTCACATATATGGAACTCTAATAATAAAATAATATTGTGAGCAGTATTGAAACTATTAAATTTCCTCCACTAGAGTACTCACAGAACATAAAATATACTCTCCATAAAACAGTGAGACAGAGACGAGAGATTTTCCGTACCGTAAGTTATGTCAATTTTTCAATGGAGTAAAGTAAACTCAGCTATTTTGTAAAATTACGTAAGTAGAGTTAACTTGGAGTCGAATAAACAGAAGTTTTCGAACTAGAGTCATAGAGGATAATATACACAACTTCTCGGTTTTCGAACGCAATTTAGTGAATAATACTATACGGAGTTAATATTCGAATGCAACCCTGCACTGCATGTTTTGAACCTGTCATTAGTGTCAACAATCTGTGTTCGTATGTTTTCAAAAAGTCAGAATGTATTTAAGCATATCATTTATATTTGCAGAGAAGAAATTATCATTTTTTGCCAATTTTAAATGTTATAATATCTTATTTATACCCTTATTATTGAAATTATCCATCTTGATGATTTCAAAATGGATATTTCGGAACCTTCAAATGGGTTGGTTTGTGTTAGATGTTCATCAACCTGACGGAATATTATATGATTCTCATTTTATTTTTTTTTATTTCAGCCATGGAGAGGACCTTATCGTCACGCCTTTCGCACAAATTCTTGCCAGTTTACGTAGCGTACGCAACAATTTTCAGTGTCTCACCAATGTGCCCCCCAACAAGTGAGTAAATAATTTTTTTATCGTTCTATTTCGAGTCAACCTATTAGAGGAAGTACGTCCAGAATGTAATGGTGTTTTATTAATTATTATCAATAACCTTTATATTATTCATGATAGGAACATATTTTTTCCTTACAACTTTGCTCACATTAATTGGTTATAAGAAATCATAAAGGTTTTGTCAGAAAATTCCACACTTACAAAAATATTCAGTATTTACAAAACGGCACGAGCCGTATGGACTAAATAACATACACAGCCATCAACATGAATAAAATAAGTAATAAAAAAAATTAATTGCACAATTCGCAAACAAATGTTTTGGTACGCTTTGGCAAATCAGAACAGACCTCGTGATCCCAACGATGTACCGTGTGCACCTCAACCACCCTTGACCAGGCTTTGAACGTGAGTAGAGATCGTTGCAGTGAATACAGGCACAATCGTCTTCTTCGTCTTCTTGATCAAGGCAATCTCCACCTGAGCCATTATTAATATACAGTTTTTTAGTAACTGCTTGTCTTCTTTTACGAGTTGGTTTTTCAGTCTTACACCCGATTTCTGAAAGGCTGATTAACACAAATGTTTTGACTAATCAGACATCAATCTCTTGTTAACCGTCATTTGAGCTGAGCAAAGCCCAAAAACTCGAACTGATTTGTCATTAACAGTTCTGTTAGTTTTGACCATTTCAGAAACCGGGTGTCAGTCTCTCGTTTGAGTTTTGATTCTGCCATATTTGGTGATGAAGTAAGTAGGAATGTTGTCGTTCGTTTCTTTGGCTTTCTTTTACCCTGTCCACTTACGACTTCACCACTGGGAACTGGAGGAATGACATTAACTGGAACTGCTAAGGAACTTGTAGATGGTTGAAAAATGTCTGAGTGGCCAGTCGGTATGTTAGAAATATCATTAGTGACTGCTATTGCGACTGAAGAATCAGATGTTAGGTGGTTCACAACACCTAGTAGATGGCTTTAGTGAAGATTCAGGGGCCTTATTATGTTTCTGAGCCATAATCTCGCCAGCCTCAGGTTCTATTGGCAACGATAGAAGAAGGTTCTGATGCTGGATGGTGTCTGGGTTATTAGCTGTGGAAGCTATTGGCATATTTGTTGTTTCAGCTGGTTCAAAAAAGTAATCTGGAAATATGTCTGTATTAACCGGCCAGAGTCCAGTGGTTTTAAAACCATTGCATGCATTTTGAACTGAAGCAGTTTTTCCATAAGCTTGATTAATCACCACTCTTTCTGGATGATTTCTTAGCCAATAGCAATCTCTTGGTTAAAACATGTCTTGAGCGGTCCATAAAAATACACGTCGAGAGGCTGAATGCGATGGGTGCTGTGAGGGGGAGGACAAACAATTTCGATTCCATTCTCCTTCGCAAAGTTCAAAGCTTCGAACGACATATGGCTGGCATGGCCATCGACAATAAGAAGGACTTTATCATCATAACTAGCTTTAACAAAGCTTTGAAAATTCTGGAGCCACTTCACGCTAAAACTTAGCTGTAGAATTAGGATTTGAAGCCTCTCGCAAATTTCATCATCATCGGAAGGATCATTTCTGAGATACAGAATGTTATGAAATTAAAAAAAAAATACTTGTCATGATACGATCCTCATGAAATTTTGCAAAAATATTTTCGCATTGGCATTCTGCAACTACCAACCAAGATCAAATTGGATCAGATCCTGTATTGGACACTCTTAATTCGAATTTACCATGGTAAATTCACCATGGTAAATTCGAATTAAGTGTCCAATACAGGAAAATGGACAACATAATTCACCATGGTAAATTCGATTAAGGGTGTCCAATACAGAAGAATGGACAATAGAACATACGCGCAAAAGCTTCTGACTTCACGTCAGTGCTTGAACCAATTTTTTTTTCGAGATTTTTTTGAAATATTCTAGGGGTATGGTTCTTACAAACTTTTAAACACGTCTTTATGTTGATTTTCTACTACTAGTTACCAAGCTTCAATTCGACCGAATATTTATTTTTTGAGTTATCACGGAAATAATATTCCAGGTGGGTATAACTTGGAAACCGTTAGTCCGATTATGCCCAAAAACGAACTCAACTCTCCCATTCGGCTACGCAACCGACCCTGGAAATTGCAAGTCCCTATCTCCGTCCGTTCGAAAGTTATCGAGGCAACGGTCACCCATCTACTGAACTCACACAAGGCTGCTCGAATCTCCAACAATATTTAACCGATCATGTTAAAACTTGAAACTTGGCAGTAGAGTTAGGTTATAAAGAATCTTGCAAAATTTCAGCAATCTCAAATGAATAGTTACTGATATATAGATTTTTTTTTTTCAATTTTCAATGATATTTTAAAAATTTTTTACAAATATTATCTTCACTAAATCTTGCAAGGATTTTCGCGTTGGCATTTTACAACTAACAACCATGTTTGAATTCAATCGGTTCAGTATTTTTCGAGTTAATGAGGAACAAAAAACCACCAGATCTCGATCTCAGATGGCTATAACTCTAAACCCGTTTGGCCGATTATGCTCATAAACGAACTGAAATGTCACGTTCTGATGCACATCCTAACCTGAAAACTTCAAGCCGCTATCTCTTTCCGTTCTCAAGTTTTCGTGACAACAAAAATATTTTTTAATAATTTTTTAATAATTTTCTAGCCCATCGATACGCACAAAATTTCACAAACGTGCTTAGGTTCATATTCTACAACTACTTACCAAGATTCAATTCGATCGGATTTATATTGGTTGAAAACAAAATTATTACTCGGAAACCACAAGGCCGATTATGCCCATTAACGAACATGTCCGTCGTATTGGGATGCGCCACCTACCCTGAATATTTCAAGTTGCCAGCTCTTCTCGTTCTCAAGTTATCCTGGCAACGGCCGGCCGGACAGAATAAAATTTGACCTCGAATTCTTCATTGGGGAGTCGAACTAAATCGTTTGAGACCATTTTCGTCAAAAATTTCGAAAGTTACAGACATTTGGGCAAAATGATAACGCGATGTTCCCCAGAACATACGCGCGAAAAAGTTCCGTTTCTAGTGATACGATTCTCATGAAATTTTGCATTGAACTCGAAATCGTTATCGTTCAACTTAATACAAATTTTTAACTACATCGGATCTGTAGTTTTGTGAATATTGGAAGAATAAAATTTCAAATGAATAAATATCTTTGTACCTTTGGGCGGGTTTTATCCTTTCATCAACTTTACCAATACATTTCTACATGCCGCCTTTCCTACAAATTTCAAGTCTATAAGTTTCTTATTTTATCGTACTAATGGACGAACAAACGAACAGACAGACGTGTTCTGCAATTTGACTACGCATTCTTAATGAGCAAGGCAAATAGAATCGCTTAAGACCATAGGTATATACTCGGCTCAATAATCCAAAATAACAATTTTTTTGCAGAAATGATAGCGCCATGTTAAGAGCGCAAATCAGCTAATATACACGTAAAACAGAAATGTCTTTGTGGTGTAACTCAAAGGAATGACACGTTTTGCCCTACCAAAAAAATGCTACTGATTCATCAATCATCTAAATAAAATTCTTGTATAGGTGATTCGTTCCAAAAACTTCACTTCCTTGAAACTGATATGCAACATTTCGCATAATTTTGCATATTCCAGATCCCCAGAATGACTCCAGCCTGAAACTTTTGCGAATTTATTAGCAAACTTTCATATATCTGCCTAATCTCACTTCAGAATATTGGTAGTAACGACTGACAGCTTCTCCGATAGTTCCTTCGTCCAAAACGATCTCCATCTTGCATCCTGTTGAATTATTCCATTAGGTTGATGGGAGGATAATTCGAGCTTTTAAGCTGATAATGAAAATACAGCGAATACGTTTCATTCAAAATTTATAGTTCATATAATTCAAAGATATTGTGTCGATAGGGAACTTCGCATTTTTCGACAGAATCTTTGGATATATTGAGTCAATCTTATTGACTATAAAAATTTCTTATATGCTGGTTCAATGAACGAAGAGGATAGTGTGCCAGTGTGGCCCCTTGTCCACTTGCCTTCAAGAGCAGTGACTTCATCATTCACAAAAATGTTCAATTTCAAGACAAAATGTTCTATAAGCATAGGTCTGCAAATGCTCTTCACTGCATAATTTGAACTTGCAATGTTATAAAGCATATTTTGGGGGGAGTTGCATTATTATTATTTGGATTATCCATCATTAAATAATGTTCCCTGAGAAGCTTTATCACTTAATCACAATATTCACTGCATTGCGTTAAGGAAATACAAGTGACGGCAAAAGAATGGTCGAAACGTTGATTGAAGTTGGGAGACCATTATACTGATTCAAAACAGACGTTCAAACGTTTTGTAGATACAATGTTCTAGTTTCAAACTGTTAAAATTAGTTTATTACAACATAGTTCATTAATATGGTACCTATTAATTTTTGTCTTGCAATGTTTGTGCTAGGGAACATCGTGCTATCATTATGCCTTAATATCTGTAATTTTCGAATTTTTTGTCGAAAATGGTCTCACACGATTAGATTCGATTCACCGATGAAGAATTCTACGTCAAATTCGATTAATCCAGCCTGCCGTCTGTTCCCACGATAACTTACGAACGGAAATAGATAGCGACTTGCTATTTTCAGGGTAGGTTATGCCCCCAAATATGCCGGTTATGTTTGTTAATGAGCATAATCGGCCAAACGGTTTCGGAGTTATACACATCTGTAGTTTTGCTGTTATATCCTCAATAACTCACAAAATAAATATCCGATCGAACTGAAACTTGGTGATTAGTTGTAGAATGCCGACCTTTGCAAAATATCATGGAGATCTGTAAAAATCATTCTAGTTTGATGGGATCTAAATCTGTTCAATGCTTTCTGCCATGTTTTGTCATTAGAATTATCTACATAGTTAAACCTACAATGTCTATGCAGAAAACGTAATTTCCTTCGAAGTTATTATATTATGAACATTTATTGAAAGAAATTCTATAATCATCTCCAAAGAATCAATGAGAGCTCTCATATCAGGACAAACTCAATCGAATTTGACAGTATAATGCATAAATACTCCTAAGCGATTATCTCGTATTGATCTGCATCTCAATTCTAGGTCTCGACGTTCCTCTGGAGCAACCATGTCGGCCCAACCGAAGGTTCCGAATCTGGCGCCTGGAGGTGAGTATCTATTGCTAGATGATACAATCTACTGTGTGGAAAAGCCAAATGGAAGAAATTCATTATCTTGGTTACTGTACATATTTATGGAAAATCCCGAAACATGTCAAATTCAAATTTTAAATTGTCATTCTTCTTCGTGAAAATGCGAACCCTACCTACAACCCCCAATTTTTCAAATAGGAAGTCTGGGCTTGCGATACATTGTTTGAAATTTCGCCTCATTTTCTATTCAGAAATGTCATCTTTTTCAGGTTTATTGCGAAACTCAAAATAGAAAAAAATTAAATCATGTAATTACCGAAATTCATTTTAATATTTCCTCGAATATTTCATAGTCTTACAATAATACTAAAATTATCGTGACAGAAAGAAAATGAAAAAATAACCGTTACATTGTGTTTTCCATATGGTACCTTGAGGACTACCTAAAATACTTTCTGTAGCAATGTTAGTTTCTTAAGAACGCCTTCGCAAATTCTTTTGTGCTGATAAGTTTGTAGTTTATGAATTATCTTAGCTGTGTTTGAATTTCATCAACTTCAGCTTTAAATAATGGTTCGATTAAAACTTTTGTAAAATAACAATTTTACAAAAGACTGGTTACGGAGATAACAACCTAACACAAAGAAAAGTAGGTCGCTTGTTTCATGATAAATTTCCGAATTTGCCACCTATATAACACATGGGACAATAAGTAAAATAGAGAAGCAGTTTCGCGAGTTTGAGTATGAGATGTTGAAAAATGTTAGAGGAAAGTTTTATTTGAGATTAGAATCTTGCCAAGGCGTTCACGGTGAATACTTTGAATATCTATTTCATTAACATTAACAATTTTTCTGCTTTAAATAAATATAATAAACGCAGAAACAGTGAACCATGAGTGCATATTATATCGAGATGAAAATATCGAATAGAATTGTCAACGATTTTGTAAATTATCATCAGATGACTCGGTAAAATCCGTAACATCTACAATTTTTGCGCGTATTTTCTGGAGAACATCGCGTTATAGTTTTGCCCAAATGTCTGTAACTTTTTTTAACTAATTTTTTGAAAAAAATTGTCTCAAACGATTAAGTTCGACTCCCCAATGAAGAATTCGAGGTCAAATTTGATTCTGTCCGGCCGGCCGTCCGGCCGTTGCCACGATAACTTGAGAACGAAAAGAGCTAGCGACTTGAAATTTTCAGGGTAGGTGGCGCATCCCAATACGACGGACAAGTTCGTTAATGGGCTTAATCGGCCCAGCGGTTTCCGAGTAATAATTTTGTTTTCAACCAATATAAATCCAATCGAATTGAAACTTGGTGGGTAGTTGTAGAATATGAACCTAAGCAATTTGGGCGAATCGTATGGCTACAAAATTTTAAAAAAATTATTAAAAAATATTTTTGTTGTCACGATAACTTGAGAACGGAATGAGATAGCGGCTTGAAATTTTCAGGTTAGGATTTGCACCAGAACGCGAAATTTCAGTTTGTTTATGAGCATAATCGGCCAAACGGTTTTAGAGTTATAGCCATCTGAAATTTTCTGAAATTTGGTGGTTTTTTGTTCCTCATTAACTCGAAAAATACTGAACCGATTGAATTCAAATATAACGCGAAAATGTTTGCAAAATTTGGTGAGGATAGCATTTGCAGAAAATTTTTAATAAATCATTGAAAAAAAAAACAAAAAATTCTATATATCAGTAACTATTCGTTTGAAATTGCTGAAATTTTGCAAGAGCCTTCATAACCTAACTCTACTGCCAACTTTCAAGTTTTAATACGATCGGTTAAATATTGTTGGAGATTCGAGCATTCTTGTGTGAGTTCAGTAGATGGGTGACCGTTGCCTCGATAACTTTCGAACGAAAGGAGATAGGGACTTGCAATTTTCAGGGTAGGTTGCGTATCCGGAAGGGAGAGTTGAGTTCGTTTTTGGGCATAATCGGTCTAACGGTTTCCGAGTTATACCCACCTGGAATATGATTTCCTTAATAACTCAAAAAATAAATATTCGATCGCATTGGTGCTTGGTAACTAGTAGTAGAAAATCAACATAAAGACGTGTTCAAAATTTTGTGAGAACCGTACCCCTAGAAAATTTGAAAAAAATGACGAAAAAAAAAATTTCAAGATCCGTACCCCTAGAAAATTAAAAAAAAATCACGAAAAAAAAAATTGGTTCAAGCACTGACGTGAAGTCAGAAGCTTTTGCGCGTATGTTCTATTGTCTATGGACACCCTTAATCGAATTTACCATGGTAAATTATGTTGTCCATTCTCTTGTATTGGCCACTTAATTCGAATTTACCATGGTAAATTCGAATTAAGTGTCCAATACAGGAGAATGGACAACATAATTTACCATGGTAAAATCGATTAAGGGTGTCCAATACAGAAGAATGGACAATAGAACATACGCGCAAAAGCTTCTGACTTCACGTCAGTGCTTGAACCAATTTTTTGACTAAAGCTTTTGATCAGTGATTATATTAATCTTAATCACTAAAAGACACACGGTGAAATATTCGTTGAAACTTAAGCCCTATTGTTGTGAACTACTGGAAACAAAAACTTACCAGCGCCACCTAAAGAAATCCTTACGTACTCCAACACTCTGTGATGTGGATACCCTAAGCGATGTTCAGTGACGTTCATTCTTTTGTCACAAGGGGGAGTCAGGGACTGTAATGCAGACTAACTATAAGGCCCCATTGCTACATGAAAACATTCGACTTAGTTAGGGTAGAGAAGACCACAAACCAGTGAATATAGAATAAGGTGAACGGTAGGTAATTGCTAATAACTAAATGAAATCCTGATGAACCTTCCAACTCCAATTGAGATAAATGATACGGGCTGCATCGCGTATGGAATGATTTCAATGTCTTTGGTTTACATAAAAGATAAATACACTTACAATATAAAGCTTTCTCAAACCACAATTTTTGTTCCATTTTCCAGTCTCGTTCCATTGCATAGTCGAGATTCATTAATATTACTCCAACATGATGATGACTGAGCCTACTTTTAATTGCAAAGTGTCAGGTGGTAGTCAAGCAAATTCCAAAATTCTGTGGACTAACTCACTAGGTACTTCTTATTTGTTGATAACTGTGTTGACTGACTTGAAGGAAAATAACTGTTCTGGTACTAAATTTTGAATGGTCACATCAAGATCATCGATATATTTGTTCTTCCCCGACAATATTGCCCGATTGCTCAGCTAATTATGGTTTTTGAACTGTTTCGCTACGTCCAGAAAAGCACACTGAACAGATCTTTTTTCCATTAACTGAAAGTATTCTCTTAGTAAGTATGTGATCTTAGTATGTGATGAATCCCGTCGAGGTATACAACTGTGACGTGTCCATTGCAAATGTTCAACAATTGCTACCAAAACACATGTGTACTTTGATCTTTATGCAGAAACACTGTCATGTTAGTAGTCAATTGGAGTTTCTTCACGTCCCACCCCAAATTGAATGGTTTTAAGCAGATACTCGAATTTAGTTCGTCAACCATTGTTGAACGGGGAATACCTGCTTCCAGACGATATTTTCCCAAACCGACTAGAACGATATCTGCGCATTCGCCATTTCGTAATAACCAATTATTTTATTTTCCATCTTGTAGCTGTTCATTTGGTTTTCTCCTTTTTGCGCGTGTTCTATGAAACAGCGTGCAACATCTGCCAAAATGTCTGAAATTTACAATTTTTTTTTTGCTTGAAATTGTCTCAAACGATCATGTTCGACCCGTTGATGAAGAATTCGAGGTCAAATTCGGTTCTATCCGGCAGGCAGGCCCGCAATCCGCTGCCTCGATAACTTTCAAATGGAAAGAGATAGCGACTCGAAATTTTCAGGGTAGGTTGCGCATCCAAATACCGCGTTTAAGTTCCAAACAGTTTTTGAGTTATACCCATCTGAAATTTTGTTTTCCCAATAACTAAAATAATACAGATCCGTTCGAATTGAAACTTGGTGTATTTCGTGAGGATCTTATCACCAGAAAATTCAAAAAAATATGTAAAAAATTGTCTGCATCTCACGAACTATCCGTCTGATCACTGAAATTTCGAGAGCCTTCAAGACCTAATTGTACAGCCAAGTTCCAAATTCGGACAAGGTCGGATCCATATTGTTGGAGATGTTGCAAAAATATTGGAAACCGAGTAGTTAAGTATCTAGATCGGTTACCGTTACCATGATAACTTTCGAACAGAAAGAGACAGCGACTTGCAATTTTCATGGTAGGTTGCGCATCCGAATGCACATAGTTCTATAAACTGGCGATTTTATAACTAGGAAACCATTGAAATAGTCTTGTCAACAAGTGCTTTTAAGGTCAAAATTTTTGCATATTCTCCGAAAATTATGATTGAGGTGTCATTAGATTCGGAATGACAGTTAGATAGTTTTTGGGAAAATGCTAAGGCCGCTCGCAAAAATTGCAATAGTTATAAACAATTAAGTGAAAAATCAAGAAGGAGGTTTAGGTTCCCACCAATATCCCAAAAACTATTTGAGATAATTCAAATTTGAAAAAAGATACAAATAGAGGAGGAAATTTACTACAAAAAATTGCAACTGCCGGAACTGTAGGGCCAATATTTATAGTTTTCCTAGAGGGTTGAAAATACGCCTGAAATCGGCTACTCCGGCTTGCGAAAGCTTCGCCCCCTTCGTACTTTTGATGAATAAATATTATTTAAACTTATTAAATATGAAAATAAAAAATTGAGAAAATTCAAGCGCATGCAGGATAGATCTATGAACAATAATCTGTGGTCCGAAAATGTTCATCGTGATTTTTCAATTATTCATTAGTTAATTAAAAAAAATTTGTAACACGAACATTAACATTTCAAGTACGATAATTGTTAAACTAATAATCTGAGAATTCTTTCCTTTCTCGAAGATATTTTTCTAAGGACTTAGAATAGATTTCTATTGGAATATTTTGAAAATTGTTAATTTCCGCTTTGTTATGAACAATTAACTTAAGTGAAAAATTAAAAAGCTTCAATTCATAATATTACTATTGATCCTTCTACTTATGAGCAGAAACTACTTAGAATTGATTTTCATTAATTATTATCTTCAATTTTTTTTAGAAAATTGCCTCCTCTTCTTGAATCTTCTTTCAAACTTGAATTATCTCAGACAGTTTTTGAGATATTGGCGAAAAACCAAACCCACTACTTTTTTGCGCGTAATTTCTGGGGAACATCGCGTTATAGTTTTGCCCAAATGTCTGTTACTTTCGAATTTTTTGACGAAAATGGTCTCAAACGATTAAGTTCGACTCCCCAATGAAGAATTCGAGGTCAAATTCGATCTGTCCGTCCGGCCGTCCGGCCGTCCGGCCGTTGCCACGATAACTTGAGAACGAAAAGAGCTAGCGACTTGAAATTTTCAGGGTAGGTGGCGCATCCCAATACGACGGACAATTTCGTTAATGGGCATAATCGGCCCAGTGGTTTCCGAGTAATAATTTTGTTTTCAACCAATATAAATCCGATCGAACTGAAACTTGGTGGGTAGTTGTAGAATATGAACCTAACCACGTTTGTGGCATTTTGTGCGAATTGTATGGCTAGAAAATTTTTAAAAAATTATTAAAAAATATTTTTCTTGTCACGATAACTTGAGAACGGAATGAGATAGCGGCTTGAAATTTTCAGGTTAGGATGTGCACCAGAACGCGACATTTCAGTTTGTTTATGAGCATAATCGGCCAAACGGTTTTTGAGTTATAGCCATCTGAAATTTTCTGAAATTTGGTGGTTTTTTGTTCCTCATTAACTCGAAAAATACTGAACCGATTGAATTCAAACACAGTTACTAGTTGTAGAATGCCAACGCAAAAATGTATGCAAAATTTGGTGAGGATAGCATTTGTAGAAAATTTTTAATAAATCATTGAAAATAAAAAAAAAATCTATATATCAGTAACTATTCGTTTGAAATTGCTGAAATTTTGCAAGAGCCTTCATAACCTAACTCTACTGCCAAGTTTCAAGTTTTAATACGATCGGTTAAATATTGTTGGAGATTCGAGCATTCTTGTGTGAGTTCAGTAGATGGGTGACCGTTGCCTCGATAACTTTCGAACGAAAGGAGATAGGGACTTTGTATTTTGAGGGTAGGTTGCTTATCCGAAAGGAAGAGTTGAGTTCGTTTTTGGGCATAATCGGTCTAACGGTTTCCGAGTTATACCCACCTGGAATATTATTTCCTTGATAACTCAAAAAATAAATATTCGATCGAATTGAAGCTTGGTTACTAGTAGTAGAAAATCAACATAAAGACGCTTTTAAAATTTTGTAAGAACCGTTCCCCTAGAAAATTTGAAAAAAATGACGAAAAAATAAATTTTAAGAACCGTACCCCTAGAAAATTTAAAAAAAATCACGAAAAAAAAAATTGGTTCAAGCACTGACGTGAAGTCAGAAGCTTTTGCGCGTATGTTCTATTGTCCATTCTTCTGTATTGGACACCCTTAATCGAATTTACCATGGTAAATTATGTTGTCCATTCTCCTGTATTGGACACTTAATTCGAATTTACCATGGTAAATTCGAATTGAGAGTGTCCAATACAGGAGAATGGACAACATAATTTACCATGGTAAATTCGATTAAGGGTGTCCAATACAGAAGAATGGACAATAGAAGATACGCGCAAAAGCTTCTGACTTCACGTCAGTGCTTGAACCAATTTTTTTACACTTAATTCGTTATAACTATTGCAATTTTTGCGAGCGGCCTTAGCATTTTCCCAAAAATTATCCACATGCCATTCCGAATCGAATGACACCTCAATCATAATTTTCGGAGAATACGCAAAAATTTTGACCTAAAAAGCATTCTTCTTAATTTCATCAACCTGTATCTCTATACCTGAGTCGAATTCGGAAAAATTATAAATGAAAATAGTGTTTTGTTTGATGACAGAAATAAATGGTTAAAATTAATGTACAACTTAAAGACACACTGTGTATAGAGATATCCCATATACCTACAGGGTGTTTCATTGGGAAATAGGCAAACTTAAACGGTCTGGATACTGAGGTGGTATAGATATACGACATTTATTGGCGGACAGGCTTTCTTTTAAAGATACAGGGCGTTTTAATGATATGGCCAATTACTTTCTGGGGATATTTCTCTCTAACCACCCTATATATTTTATTGATTTTATGTACACATGTCGCTCAATTCTAATCCCAAATAATAATCACTAAGGATATCAGGTCCAGATTAATTATGATAAATTATAAAACAATTATTACCTGCCTCAAAACGGCACCTTGTATAGTGTATATGGAAATTTTTAAAAGCCGTTTTTATATTTGAAAAGACCACAAAACAATTTAATTGAAAATTTCACATCCAATCTTTGATCAGGTAATTCAACTACTCAAGTTCTGGATACAATATATATATTTGCTAAATTAGTGACCGAAAATTTATTATTATTCTCTTTTAATAATCAAATTGCAAACCTATCTATCCCATCCCTACTCATTTCAAAATTACTAAATGATTATTCATTAAAATAATGTCCCTATCTGAAAATGTGTATAGATACACATATCTGCACCCGCCGCTTTAGGGTGGTTGTTTTTTATGTTGTTTGTTCGGACATTCTAGTCCAGTTCAGCTATTCTGGTGCATACCAAATTCAAGATTTCTAGGACTTCAGAAATTTACCCAGGTTTCCTAGTCCAATATTCAGGGGGATGGAGATTAAAAGATACAAATTTTTCAATTTTGTTGCTGTTTGTATATGGTTATCTCAGCCTACATGTAAAATCTCGAACGCAATAAGTTTAAAGGTTTGTAGTCGATTCAGGGTTGAAGCCATCTGAAATTTTGTTTTTAAAATAAGTCAAAAAATGCTGATCTGGACGAATTAAAACTTGGTAGTTAGATGTAGAATGCTGACACAAAGACTAATGTAAAATTTCGCGTGGGTCGTATGGCTAAAGGATATAAAATAAAACATTTAAATAAAATATGTATCTCAGGAAGGGTTGATATTTTGCGAGAGCCTTCAAACCTTATTTTACAGCCAAGTTCTTCATTTAATCTCGATCGGATACATATTGTTGGACATATTGGCGAAATATCGAAATATTGTAACGATAAAGGTGCACTGGTTCACTTCTTTATACTCGCACAACAAAGTTGTCGACGGTTTTTGAGTATTGGCGCTTATCGAGCGAAATTCATAGTGACCGAATTATAAATGTCATATCTGTGGTCATTTCATTTTTATCAGTGAAGAGATTTGTTTAAAAGATGTGTCGATTAGTATACTTATCGCTGGTCGAGACGATTCAGATATGGTACTCATGGGCTTATTTTAAAGATTTGAGAACCATTGCATTCAGATATGATGGAGGTTTAACGACATTTTTATCCAGATATAATATAGGGTACCCAAGATTCGAGGATTTCCGAAATCGTAAATATTATACAGGGTGATTCAGAGTACCCATTACAGACTCTCAATATCAGAGCCCTTCTCAATACAACATTTGAAGAAAGATGGATCTGTCAAAGTGGTCCATTTGCTTGGCCAGCACGGTCACCAGACTTGAACCTCATGGTTATTTTGTGTGGGGTCATAGGAAAAGTCTTGTGTATGAGAATCAATTAATCGAATTCTTGCAGCGTCACAGGATATTCAACGCAGTCCTGATATTTTTGCCAGAGTAAACGAAAATATGAAACAAAGATTCATCGAAAGTGGTGGTCAACACCATTTTTAATAATTTTATTTTTTTTGAATCGTCAAAATACTATAGCGTTTCCATTGTAATAATGCGTTCTACTTTTTTTTTAATTTTGCCGTAATTGTTATGTAAATGAATGAATGAATATTGAATGCATTGAAATACCATTATCTCGGTAACGATGCGTTGACGGACATAGGTATATTATCAGAAGTTATTCCATTTTGGCTCAACTATAATACATTGAAGTCGTCTGTAATTGGTACTCTGAATCAACCTGTATATAATATAGAACAATGAAAAGCGTAAATAACTCATAATCTTCGAGAATTTCGCAGATTCTCAATGTTTCACTGATTTTATATCAAAAAATCATATTGAAAATATACGAATATCAGTTTCAGAGGAGGTTTGAAAACAGTTTTTCAGATGCATTTTTATAATAATTTTTTATAATTTATAATAATGATAATAATAATAATTATGTCTTTATTTGTTATAAGCATAACATAATGGCGAAGTCTATCCATACTGATCCTCTTAGGTGTTCCCCAAGGAGACCCCTCATAAGCCCTTGTGAGCTTGAGCGAATAAGGAGAATAAGTTGTGTTCTGTGTAGGCTTTGTTACTGTTATATCGACATTTGAAAGCTGTCGTTGGTCACAGAGAATCCAATATGATATGTATATTGGACATATTTTGATGAATTGAAACAGATATTTAAACTCAATCGAATTTATATTGTTGGAAGTATTGTGACAATATGACTTATTTTCCTTAAGTCAAGCTGCCTTAAGCGAGTTCAGTACCTAGATGGCTGACTGTTCTGATTATAAATTTGAGCAAGTGCGCCGAAGCTCTCTAACTTGGTGCATTTCCAACTAGTTTGTGAATTAGGACTCGAAGTAATTGAACGGAGAAAATTATTCGGCGTATTTCTATGGGACCTCGACCTTCCATGTCCTTCGCAATATCGGACAGAATAATTAAAACTCTGGGAGTTTAACTGTAACCCAATTCTATTTGTGTGTCCTTTCGACCGAGCCAGAATTAAGACCGAATCGATTCTCAACAGTTTATAAACTCCACGGAGTTTTAATTACGACAAACTTCTCCACCAACTCGGTCAGTGCAACATGTGTTTGGAATCCCACGCCTATTTCAAAGCAATTCTTCTTCATCACGACAGGATATTCTCGAATTTGCTACTTAATTCGGCTTAGTCGAGACCTTAAATGAAATACGAGATGAAATCCTTCATTTTGAGGAAATGAGAATCTCCAGAAAATGTTTCATCTCCTCATAAGCCAAAGATCTTCATTTGTAGGACGGGAGTTCTCAATCGGAAAGTATATCTACTGAATCTTAGCACTCCTAATACGCATCTTGCTTTATGAGATCTCATAATTTGTATTTATTTCTGTGTTCGGAATTTTTGTAGATTGGAACCAGGAGGGATGTTTTCCATGATTCTAGATAAGTACCAGACTGGAAAGATTTATTGTACAGAATTGAATTGGAATACTTCAAACTAGCGCTACAGTTGTTAACAAAATATAATGCATATCCATCCTCCGAAGATGGCAAATTCGCGCATACGCCATTTTGCACCGAATGCAATAATTGGTAATCCTTCCATTTGTGATTTAAGTGTGTCCAATAGAAATCTGGTTGTCAAATTGCCTTTCTTGTAGATTAAAAAACAATAATATACTGCGTCTGGAAAAATAGAGAAAACGACATTATCCATATGCCATAGTGACATAATTCCATGAACCTATATTTAAAAATGTTTTATTCGAAAAATTCTATTCTATATATGAAACCACAAGATTTCTCAACTTCACACTGAAGCACTTTTCTATTACATTCAATACATAAGGAAACGCCAGCTGATTACCATTTGATTAATTTAATTATTTTGCAATTGGCGCATGCACCATTTTGTATAACACCAATACGCTACTTAACTTTTACGGATAATTGTTTGTTCAATCATTGAGGACGTTGCATTAATTTTGCATTTACTGGATATAGTTAATTTATTCTAAGACTGTGAATTCACAGAGACCTCACAATAAGGAAATGTATCCCTCTATGATCGAAGAATCTCTCCTTTTATTTCTTAATTGATGAATATATATTAGGTATCGAAGGTAATTCGACTTTTGAGAGAAATAAAACATAATCGTTGATGCGCAGCAAAAATGATTTCACGTTGTTGAGATACCCACAAAATAATTATACCGGCTGGCCCACCACAGACGCGGATCTCGTTTTGAGGGATTAAATGAAGATATTTTGAGAAAATTTTTTTGTGATGTGTGTAGGGTGTTCTGAAGCACAATTCAAAATTATTTTCATATATACAGGGTGTTCTAAAACAAAGATATAGAACAATGTTAAATTTTTCTAATAATAACACCCTGTATTTGACATAAAAAATGGAATGGCAAGCTCAAATTATGATGAGTTTCTTCAGATCACTTTATACCTTAGAAGTACCGTTTGCGAGAAAATGGCGAAAAATTTAAAATATGGAGTTTTTGGCGCTCTAGTTCCTCGGAACTGAGTGCTTATCAATTTGCCCAAATGTCTGTAATTTTCGAATATTTCGATGAAAATGGTCTTAAACGATTTGGTTCGACTCACTGATCAAGAATCCGTGGTCGAAATTCATTCTGTCCGGCCGGCCGGTCCGGCCGGTCCGGCCGGCCGTAGGCACGATAACTCTCGAACGGAATAAGCTAGAGAGTTGAAATTTTCAGAGTAGGTTTGGGGGATAAATATCTCGGCTAAGTTCGTTATTGGGCAAAATCGGACAGATGGTTTCGGAGTAACAAAAAAAAAATTTTTTTTTTACGGAACAAATTCCAAATTAAATTTTTTTTAATAAGAAGTTTTATCATAAGAATCCATTCATATCATTTTTAACTCTAACAAGCTAATACTTTCGGAGATATGATTTTTCAAAATTCCAATAATAAATCGTATTTCAACGTTGTCACAGAATGATATTATTCTATGAATTGTCATAATGTCAAATGATGTTCCTGAGACATTAATCTAATCAATCGAAGAATTGTGAGTGAAGTGAGAAAAATCTCAGTTGTTTGCTCCGAAATTAGTTTGTCTCAGAAAATTCGTACATTTCGGAACTGAACATGAAGTAAGAGATCTGAGAGTAGTGAGACTGCTTTTCATCCATAGACATAGATATAACTCTCGAACGGAATGAGGTAGGTAGTTGAAATTTTCAGAGTAGTTTAGGGAGATGAATATCTCGGTTAAGTTCGTTATTGGGCAAAATTGGCCAGATTTAATTTGATTTCTTCCATGGTGCAGTTCTCATTCTCATGATTGCTCATTTAATCTTGATAAATAAACTATTATTTGAATTGAATTTCCTTTAGGATGCAGTTCTATCATATGAATACATTGATATAATTCCCAACTCTGAGAAACCAATACTTTTGGAGATATAATTTGTCTGTTTGAACTAGAGCGCCAGAAAGCTCCTGTCCACAGGGCTTGAACCCATTTTTTAGATAGCAATTAATGAAGAAACCAGTTACGCCCGCGATACGGTCAGTATTTTCTTTTGAATAGACATATTAGCTACTCCTATGCAGAAAATAAAAAATTAACTCTAGAATATACAGAGTGATCATAATTAATTTTCAAACATCAACTACAAATAATGGACAAAAACTTTCTTATTTCAAATGGCACACCCGGTATTTTTATATCTCGTTGAACGTAAAAAATAATTTCGAAACTATCTTCACAAGGTTTTCCTACACCTAAACCTGATAGTTTTCTCAGCAATTTTCGACCATTATTTGTAGTTGATGTTTGAAAATTAATTATGATCACTCTGTATATTCCAGAGTTAATTTTTTATTTTCTGTATAGTAGTAGCTTATATGTCTATTCAAGCAAATACTGTCTGTATCGCGGGCCTAACTGGTTTCTTCATTAATTCCTATTTAAAAAAACTCCATATTTTCAATTTTTCGTCATTTTCTCGTAAATGGTTCTTCTAAGGTATAAAGTGATCTGAAAAAACTCATCATAATTTGAGCTTGCCATTCCGTTTTTGAGGTCAAATACATGGTTCTACAATTAAAAAAATTTAACTTTGGTCTATATCTTTGTTTTCGAACATATATGAAAATAATTTTAAATTGTGCTCTTGAACATCCAACACATCACAAAAAAAAATTTCAAAATTATCTTCGTTTACTTCCTCAAACCGAGATCCGCGTCTGTGGTGGGCCACTCGATATGTCAAATAATTTTGTCCAAATGTCTGTAATTTACGATTTTTTTGACGAAAATGGTCTCAGAAGATTGGATTCGAATCACTGATGAAGCATTTGAGGTCAAATTTAATTCTGGCCGTTGCCACGATAACTTGAGAACGTAAACAGATAGCGGCTTGAAATTTTCAGGTTAGGTTGTGCATCTGAATGCGACAATTGGATTTGTCTGTATGCATAATCGGCCACACGGTATTGGAGTTATACCCATCGGAAATTTGGCCGTTATTTCCTCAATAACTCGGAAAATATGAAACATATCTAATTAAAATGTGGTTATTAGCTATACAGTGTTTCCCAGCAACTCCGCAGCAAGAGGGACTTTTCTTTTATATTAATATTTCTGAATTTTATTTTCCACAAAAAGTTGGTGCATCAAAAATGATGAAAAAGTATATAAAACTTGGCCAACTGCGACTTCCGGTTTGAGCGGAAATCGCAATTCTTAAACAAAAATGTCAACTATCTCGGAAAATTCGAATTTTTTGTATGAAACGCTCTAAGTAAACTTGTTCGAAATTACAATTTAGATGAATGTGCAATAATTCAGGAACTGAATTTCCGAAATTCAAAAAATGCATGACCTTTCCATATTCTCCCTCTTCGACGTTGTAAAAACGTTTACGGTTTACGTTCAGGATGTTTAAAATAAGAATAATGAACATAATACTGACTAAACCTATTTGACTTTTTTTCCGTTTTTTTTTCGATAGTTTGAAAACTATTCGAATGAATACAATGGTTTTAACAGAAATGTATTCAGCATTGAATACTGGATCATACAAGGAATGCAAAACTTGAAAAAAATGTTTTTCATCAAATTTATTTTCACTTCCTGTACAACCGAAAGTGTTTGGGCTTCGAAAATATTTAAGCTTTGTAGAGAATTTCAAGCAATATCATAATCTCAATTTTCAGATCTCAAGTATGTCCAGTTCTCCAGAAAAGTCTAATAGGCTCTCGAACTTGGGACACACTGTATAGTTTCACTTTGCATAGAAATTTCTAAGTTCCAACTCCTTTTTCAACAACTTCAACCAAATGAGGTCAATTCCAAATGAGTGATTTGCGAAATCGCAAGGATCCATTTAATAATGAATATACCTCCCAAAGTACCCTAAAATGGAGTTTTATATGCTCGTCAAAGCAGGCTCACCTCACGTCAGTTCTTTTCCGAATATTTTCATTTGGAATTCAGGAAAATTTTCGTCCACATTACTTTTTCATAGTATTATTATTGCAATAAATCATTTATTCCATGAGCTTCGAGAATAATATTTTCTCTATTTCAGTATCGTAATGAGTCCATTCCAGCACTAAAAACAGTGCTGGAATGAACTCATTACCGCATTGTTTCTAGTTATATTTTTCGTTTTGTGGTGGTCAGCACTGACATTCGATCATAACAAATTTCAACACACGTCAATTATTGTCAATATAAGATAATCTGGATAAGGTGAAATAATTGTTGAGAAGAAAGGTTTTATTTTCATAAAAAACTGAGGTACTAGAGATTTCCTTCTTGCTAATTTTGAATCATTCATGATATTAGGAAACTGTTCAATCTGATTTCCATGCTCTACGTACAATTCAAATTCCATGAGCTGTCAACTTCTTGTAACAGTCACACTAACTGCCAAGATACAATACAAAAGTCACTAGGATGTATGATCCTACTTAATTTTTCATTAAATTTCAAGAGTATTTTACAAAACTTGCCTGAAATAGAGAAAATATCGTCTAATACTCGTTGCAGAAGGCAATTCCAACACTCATGCGTACGAAAACTCGCTCCTTCGTCGCTCGTTTTCGAATTTCGCATTCGTGTTTGAAGATCACACCATTCTGCAACTTGTTTTAGAATATACTATTCGCTATTTCAGTATCGTAATGAGTTCATTCCAGCACTAAAAACAGTGCTGGAATGAACTCATTCCCGCATTGTTACTAGTTATATTTTTCGTTTTGTGGTAGTCAGCACGTACATTCGATCCTATCAAATTTCAACACACGTCAATTATTGTCAATAAAAGATAATCTGGATAAGGTGAAATAATTGTTGAGAGGAAAGGTTTTATTTTCATCAAAAAATAAGGTACTAGAGATTTCCTTCTTGATAATTTTGAATCATTCATGATATTAGGATCTCCATGCTCTACAATCCTAATATTGTGATCTGTCAACTTTCGTAACAGTCACACCAACTACGAAGATACAATACAAAAGTCACTAGGATGTATAATCCTAATTGTTCATTAAATTTCAACAGTATTTTACAAAACTTGCCTGAAATAGAGAAAATATCGTCTAATACTCGTTGCACAAGGCAATTCCAACACTCATGCGTACGAAAACTCGCTTCTTCGTCGCTCGTTTTCGAATTTCGCATTCGTGTTTTAATATCAGCCCATTCTGCAACTTGTTTTAGAATATACTATTTCGATAGTGATGCTTTGTTGTCTAACTTACTGGCTGGCGCATTCGCCAACTTGCACTTTCGGAGATTCGTTAACAATTTAGTATGAATATAAATGCACCAAAGGTGTAGACTCCCAATACTAATGAATGATTTCACATATTTACATTTGATTATTTTTTTACTTTTCTTAAAACCAATTAAATGCTTCTTTATTTGTCAAAAGGGTAAGTCTCAACCAATTATGTCATCATTATAGTGGGAATAAATCTCTTGTGATTATTCTCGGGAATAATCACTGTGGTTTTTATTTGCCTAGCAACTGTCAGATAGTTGTCAAAATAATTACCTTATTGTGTCAACTAAAATGTGAATTTGTGAATACAAAAATAATCTTCAAATATAACTCGCGAGTTCCATAAATTAGAAAATAATTTGATAGATTTTGTTCAAACTTGTTGCCATTTGGAAATAGCTACTCGAGCCCTGTGGGCTCTCGTGACTATTGCCTGCCAACAAGTTTTCAAAAAATCTGTCAAATTATTTTCAATTTATTCTCACTCTCTTGTTATATTATTACTGACAATAGTCCGGTTTATTGTAGAATTATATCTCAAATGAGGTACACTTTATCCGATTCCATGCAAGCCATTACAAGCGATTTTGAAATGAAATTAGTTTGCTGATTCGCATTCTAATAAACACGGATCCATTATTCAGTACTTAGAGAAAACTGACCAACTGAAGGAGGACCGTTGAGTTATATGTAGATGGAATGGCTTCCTTTATTTTTTACAACTATAAATTGGCGGTAATTCTCGAGAATTGATGTGGAAAAAAGATATGGCCTAATCAATTTAATATTAATGGTTTTCTAGCTTTTCAATGTTTATTAGCTCATTATATACAGGGTGTTTCATTATTAATTGGCACTATTTCAACTGTTAAATCTTCAGCTTTCAGATCTAACATAAATCACTTGCATAAAATATGATTCCTTACTGAGTTACAGGGTGTAATTTCAAAAATATTTGTGCCCATTACTTTGAAGCTATCTGACGTATACAGGGTGTCCCAAGTTCGTGTGCCTATTAGACGTTTCTGGAGAGCTGGACATATTTGAAATCTGAAAATTGGTATCATGATATCGCTTGAAATTCTCTACAGAGTTAAAATATTTTTGAAGCCCAAGCACTTTCGGTTATACAGGGATTGAAAATTAATTCGATGAAAAAAAAAATTCAAGTTATGCATTCCTGGTATGATCAAGTATTCAATGCTGAATACATTTTTGTTGAAACCATTGTATTCATCTGAATAGTTTTCATAATATCGAAAAAAAACCTGAAAAAAGTCAAATATGTTTAGTCAGTATTATGTTCATTATTCTTATTTTAAACATCCTGAGCGTGAACCGTTTTCACAACATCGAAGAGGAAGTATGTGGAAAGGTCGTGCATCTTTTGAATTTCAGAAATATCATCACAGGGTGTTTCAAATTTTGTGTCGAAAATTGTGATCAAAAATTGGCCATAACTTCTGTTTTTCGAATTAGAACCCTATATTTTTATGATTGCGTTGGATTCTGCTGTGAAAAATAATGATAGTTTTCTAACATGATTATGCTCTTAAATCAAAAATTTCTGAGTTTTTTTTTTTAATTTAGGAGCATAATCATGTCAGAATCACTATTTTTCACTGTAGAATCCAACGCAATCATAAAAAAAAAATTGGTTCAAGCACTGACGTGAAGTCAGAAGCTTTTGCGCGTATGTTCTATTGTCCATTCTTCTGTATTGGACACCCTTAATCGAATTTACCATGGTAAATTATGTTGTCCATTCTCTTGTATTTGCCACTAAAAACGAATTTACCATGGTAAATTCGAATTAAGTGGCCACTAAAAACAAATTTACCATGGTAAATTCGAATTAAGTGGCCACTAAAAACGAATTTACCATGGTAAATTCGAATTAAGTGGCCAATACAAGAGAATGGACAACATAATTTACCATGGTAAATTCGATTAAGGGTGTCCAATACAGAAGAATGGACAATAGAACATACGCGCAAAAGCTTCTGATTTCACGTCAGTGCTTGAACCAATTTTTTTTTCGTGATTTTTTTTAAATTTTCTAGGGGTACGGTTCTCAAAATTTTTTTTTTCGTCATTTTTTTCAAATTTTCTAGTTGTACGGTTCTTACAAAATTTTAAACACGTCTTTATGTTGATTTTCTACTACTAGTTACCAAGCACCAATGCGATCGAATATTTATTTTTTGAGTTATTAAGGAAATCATATTCCAGGTGGGTATAACTCGGAAACCATTAGATCGATTATGCCCAAAAACGAACTCAACTCTCTCTTTCGGATACGCAACCTACCCTGAAAATTGCTAGTCCCTATCTCCTTTCGTTCGAAAGTTATCGAGGCAACGGTTACCCATCTACTGAACTCACACAAGAATGCTCGAATCCCCAACAATATTTAACCGATCGTATTAAAACTTGAAAGTTGGCAGTAGAGTTAGGTTATGAAGGCTCTTGCAAAATTTCAGCAATTTCAAACCAATAGTTACTGATATATAGAATTTTTTTTTTTTATTTTCAATGATTTATTAAAAATTTTCTGCAAATGCTATCCTCACCAAATTTTGCAAACAGTTTTGCGTTGGCATTCTACAACTAATAACCATGTTTGAATTCAATCGGTTCAGTATTTTTCGAGTTAATGAGGAACAAAAAACCACCAAATTTTAGAAAATTTCAGATGGCTATAACTCTGAAAACGTTTGGCCGATTATGCTCATAAACAAACTGAAATGTCGTGTTCTGGTGCAAATCCTAACCTGAAAATTTCAAGCCGCTATCTCATTCCGTTCTCAAGTTATCGTGACAACAAAAATATTTTTCAATAATTTTTTTAAAATTTTCTAGCCATACGATTCGCACAAAATTAGGTTCATATTCTACAACTACCCACCAAGTTTCAATTCGATCGGATTTATATTGGTTGAAAACAGAATTATTACTCGGAAACCGCTGGGCCGATTATGCCCATTAACGAACTTGTCCGTCGTATTGGGATGCGCCACCTACCCTGAAAATTTCAAGTCACCAGCTCTTTTCGTTCTCAAGTTATCGTGGCAACGGCCGTCCGGCCGTTGCCACGATAACTTGAGAACGGAAAAAGCTAGCGACTTGAAATTTTCAGGGTGGGTGGCGCATCTCAATACGACGGACAAATTCGTTAATGGGAATAATCGGCCCAGTGGTTTCCGAGTAATAATTTTGTTTTCAACCAATATAAATCCGATCGAATTGAAACTTGGTGAGTAGTTGTAGAAAATAAACCTAAGCACGTTTGTGAAATTTTGTGAGAATCGTATCGCTAGAAAATTATTAAAAAATTATTAAAAAATATTTTTGTCGTCACGATAACATGAGAACGGTAAGAGATAGCGGCTTGAAAATTTCAGGTTAGGTTGTGCATCTGAAAGCGACATTTGAGTTTATGTTTATGAGCATAATCGGCCAAACGGTTTGAGAGTTATAGCCATCTGAAATTTTCTGAAATTTGGTGGTTTTTTGTTCCTCATTAACTCGAAAAATAATGAACCGATTTAATTCAAACATGGTTATTAGTTTTAGAATGCCAACGCGAAAATGTTTGCAAAATTTGGTGAGGATAGCATTTGTAGAAAATTTTTAATAAATCATTGAAAATGAAAAAAAAATTCTATATATCAGTAACTATTCGTTTGAAATTGCTGAAATTTTGCAAGAGCGTTCATAACCTAACTCTACTGCCAAGTTTCAAGTTTTAATACGATCGGTTAAATATTGTTGGAGATTCGAGCATTCTTGTGTTAGTTCAGTAGATGGGTGACCGTTGCCTCGATAACTTTCGAACGAAAGGAGATAGGGACTTGCAATTTTCAGGGTAGGTTGCGTATCTGAAAGGGAGAGTTGAGTTCGTTTTTGGGCATAATCGGTCTAACGGTTTCCGAGTTATACCCACCTGGAATATGATTTCCTTGATAAATCAAAAAATAAATATTCGATTGAATTGAAGCTTGGTAACTAGTAGTAGAAAATCAACATGAAGACGTGTTCAAAATTTTGTAAGAACCGTACCCCTAGAAAATTTGAAAAAAATGACGAAAAAAAAATTTTAAGAACCGCACCCCTAGAAAATTTAAAAAAAATCACGAAAAAAAAAATTGGTTCAAGCACTGACGTGAAGACATAAGCTTTTGCGCGTATGTTCTATTGTCCATTCTTCTGTAACCTCTAACTCCTTTCGTTCGAGAGTTATTGTGCCTACGGCCAGCCGACCGTCCGGACCGGCCGGACAGAATCTATTTCGACCTCGTATTCTTGGTCAGTGAGTCGAACCAAATCGTTTGAGACCATTTTCAGCCAAAAATTCGAAAATTACAGACATTTGTGCAAATTGATACGCACTCAGTTCCGAGGAACTAGAGCGCCAAAAATTAGGTTGACTGTATTTAATAATAATATATAACTGTAATTTCGAAATTAATTACATATATTATTATTATTATTATTCGAATGCATCCAAGTCTGGAACACAATCACGAAATCCTCTATCAAGGATTATATAATTTTATTTTCTTCAAAGAACCAGTGAAACACACAGGTATTATTATTTATAAGACCTGATGAATGCATCTGATTTCGTAACCGAAAATAATCATGAATTATCTTTTATGTAACCTTCATTACAAACAATCAGAAAAGGTTTCAGAAAACGCCAAAACTTATTTTGCCCATATGCGGAACGCTAGAATAAAAAATTCTTGAAAAGTACGGACGTCGAGTCATGTTCTTTTACTCGCATGTTCTTTCGTCTGCTCACGCCTGATAAAACCTCACGAAATACTGCATGAACCGAATCTTCAAGCCGTCTTTTTTCAACCGAGTACAAAATTTCACTCGTTGGATAAAAATTTTTGTACATATTGAGAAATTAAGGTTGACGGTTTGTGTGGAGTTTCAGTGAAATCTGACAGTAGCTTCGCTATTTTACATAGCTATAACTTTTCTTACACAGTGATTCTAGGATTGCTGCGAAATTAAATTTATAGAACATAAAATATCCTTTTCAACGAAATATCACTCAACGTTAGTGGTTTGTCATATAGACCAAATTGTAAAATATCCCTCCGAAATATTTTCCCCACAGTGATTCGAGACATAAAAAATCCTCCCCAAGGACATATCACTCAACGTCATTGGACCTTTAGGCCAAATCGTAGGCTCCTTTCATGATATTATTCTGTTCCATTCGTTCTTCTCACAAAGGGTGCCATATACAACCCTGCTTTCGATAATACGGGAAGGCCGAATGTTCAGCGAGATACACACAGTTACATCCCAAAGCCATTATTTCATTCATTTCGTATTCATTAATAGTTGAATTGTCAATTTAAAATATTCCAATGTACATGAAAGTATCCGATACCGAACAAATATAACGTAACACATTTATTGTAAAGGATAAAAGAAAGTTTATATTTCCATATATCACCAATACATTTCGATGTTTTCAAGGAGAATCCTTCAAGCACAGGCAACCGAAAAAATTATAATTGAATTGAATGCTTGATCATATTGGTATTACTGGCTGCTGAATCCTGATTGTTTTATCAAGATATTATGGATCGAAGGATCAAATTTTGGTTCCTGATTATTTTATCAGGATAATGTTAATTCGTAGGATCAGAATTTTACACCCTGATTGTTTTATCAGGGGGATGAATAAAGGGGTATACTCAACTTTGAGCACCTAGCAGTAATCTCTTTGATTATAGCGTAAGTTGTTTCTTGCAATAAGATAACAATTATGAGAATAGGAAGTAGAGAAAGATTCGAACGCACTTTAAACAAAACAACAAACTGTAATTTTCTTGTTACCGATAATGTGATAGATAACAAGCTCAAAATAATTGTACAATGCAATATTAATACAATTCAAAATTTTCCTTCTATATGAAATTGTATAGCAAGGAGGAAGTGACTGCATAGTTGGAAGGAGAACTAAAGAGGTATTAGTTTCGCGACCCATCAAAATATAAGTGTTGTCTCTTGCACTAAGAGAAGTAGTAGTGAATTATTTGAGTCTCAAATGTAAATAAAAGATCAGATAGAAGAAAACTAGGAGGTTCCTTCATCGGGGGAAGTCGGGAGAAATATAAAAACAATACTCTCATTTTTCGTTCATGAAATAGAGTGGGAATATGTCTCCGAGATTTCGGTTGCAAGAACGAATGAGTGAACTTGTAGAACGTTTAATCTTAGGCATTTGAAATCTGGAATTTGTCGCACTCATCTGAACTAACTTTACTTGAGTTCTGTATAAAAGATGTCAATAACCTCTAGAGATAGCGAATACCAGCACTGGGCAATGTGTTAAGAAACTAACAGGTTTCTTACCACTTCAGTTGTTAAGCTTTGTTTTACAGGAAATAGGTTATAAATCGCTCTACAAAGGTCGAACCTTAACAAGAAATTCTACTCACAGTTATCCTTGAGTAAAAGTATTATTTTCAAGGGTGAGACCCCACACGGCAAATTAAAACCCAGTTATATCTAGGGACAAACATTTACGTTTTACAATAGTTTTACAATGTTGAGAAAACCAAATCTACTTTTCTTAAAATGTGACGTCATGAGACGTAATACTGGCCATCACTAAACGGTTCCTTTTTAGGTTAGGTTAGGTTGGGTTAGGTTAGGTAGTAAACCCTAAAAATTATCTACAAAATAAAAAAAAATATTATTTTGGAATTTCTTCTTCGTTATAAACACAACATATTTGGCGGGAGCAATATTCAGAACAATGTTGCCTAATAAACAGTAATGATATAACATCAACGCTAAAACAACTATTCTTTAACATTTCGTAGTTACTTCATCATACACCAAGCGAAAATCTTCAGAATTAACTAATTACCAAGTTTCAATTCTATCGGATATGTATTTTTCGAGTTATTGAGGAAATAACAACAAACTTGTCAACGCTGTCTTTTTACGTACGGAAGTTATAGTGTCAACAGACGGCTGGCCAAACAGAATTGAATTTAACCTCAAATTCTAATCGGTTGAGGTTAGTGTACAGAGGTACGATTACTATACAATTTGACGTATGATACAAGAGGTTAGGAAAAAACGTCAGCAAATTGGTGCAAGCCCTGTAGACAGGAGCTTTGGCGCTCTTGTTAAACTTTGACAAATCATATCTTCGAAAGTATTGGTAAGAGTTGGGACTTATATCAATGGATTCTTATGATAGAACTTCATAATAGCAGAAATTATATTCAAACATCATAAAAGAATTTATATTCAACAAGACTGCCAAAAATTATCAATCCAAAACCAATAGACCAATTCTACCCAACAACAAACTCATCCGAGAAATTCGTTCCTCAATTATATGATGAACGATATATTTTTTCCTCAAATCCACTCTGAAAATTATATTATATCAATTGAAACTTTAGCCAATATTTCAGTTCTGTTTTTACTGGAGATATTCTGAACTCAATATTATTAACTTACCATTACCATTCCCATGATCATATTATAGATTAACAATGGGCATTAAATATCAAAATTTGACATATCATGTCTCAAGAAAATAAGTTGACATGTATCAACACAGATCATATTATAATAATTCATAGATAGAATAATTATCGCATTCTGTGAAAACACAGAAGTACGATTTATTATTGAAATTTTTAAAAATCATATCTCTGAAAGTATTAGCTGGATTCCTATGGTGAAACTGCATCTTGGGAAAAACTTATTTCGAAATTTGTAATGTAAAAAAATTTTTTTTTTGTTACTCTGAAACCATCTGACAGATGTTGTCCAATAATGAACTCAGCCGAGATATTTATCTCCCAAACCTATTCTTAAAATTTCAAATGTCTATCTCATTTCGTTCGAGAGTTATCGTGTTAACGGCCGGCTGGCCGGACAGAATCAATTTCGACCACATATTCTTGATCAGTGAGTCGAACCAAATCGTTTAAGACCATTTCCAGCCAAAAATTCGAAAATTACAGATATTTGGGCAAATTGATAAGCACTCTGTTCCGAGGAACAAGAGTACCAAAAATCCAGTTTCCCAGAGAGTGTTTCGATTTGTCGAAATTGTTTGTGTACAAAATTTGTTTAAATATTTAATATTGATGGGCAATTGTAGAAGAATCACCTGAGCTAATTTTCAAAGATAATCACTAATAATTATTAAGAAGTTCAGATGTTCAAAGACCCCAATGTAGGGCTATTATCTACCATAGATACTTCTCATTCTATTGTAAAAATGAATGGGAAAATGAGCTGGAAAATTTACGCATTGCAATAAGATATATCGATATTTATAAGGATGTTCAGTTGTACCTTATACTCGACGGAATGGCCGAAGGTCAAATCGACTGATGACTATGTTTTGGGAATATATGCTCTCAAGCGATAACGTGAGATCAACCGATAAAATTTCTGGTGAAATTCAAATCCGTGTGGCCGTTGTTAAGCAAGCTCAATAAAAAAACACTTGCAAACCTATAATATATAGGGGGTTAATTTTTAGTTCAAATAGTAAGATCCATGCAAATGATTATAATATACGAAGTATACGGCCACCTATTTCACTGTCGAAGCAACAGAGATTAATTCAATTATTTTTATCAAGGGTAACTACACTTTTCAGCCAATAAATCGACTCAGGCAGCACGCCCGCAGTCGAAAGTATCTGGCACATAAACCACAACTTCAAATGTCATATTTGGTAACCTTAAAAAATAAGGTAAGCTAAAAATGTGCTACAATCGAAACACGATGTGTTTAAACTGATACATCTACGTGCTAATTGCGGGTTTAAAATGGTGCATACCTGATAAATCCTTATCAGTTACACTTCAGACGTCAGCCGATACACGCCTTTATCTACTGTCAAGACTATAACCTGATAATTTATACAGCTTGAGAAGCTGCTCAAGCGGTTGCGCTATTGCAACAAGGTCAAAGTCAACGTGATGCCGCTCTTACGCTGAATATGTGCCAGTTCACTGTATCAAGAGTTAACCGAAAATGCCAGGAGACTGGTAGCTTTCAACGGCTAGCGTACAGGATCTGGCAGAAAGCGGTGGACATCAGTAGGGCTTCACGCGAGAGCGAGATTTTTCTCGTCTCGTCTCGTTCTCGTCTCGTAAAAGCGAGACGAGACGAGACGTTTTCAAAAATATTATAGGCGATGCCGAGACCACATATAGCACAACACGAGAGTCTCGTTTTTGGTCTCGTTAAATTTTTTGTACACTTTTTTCAACACCCACAGAAAATAATTGAATATGAAGAGTTATACTATAATTACCAATATATTTTGTCTATATTATGCATCTATCGTTCTAGAAATACACGATTTTTTAGAAGATTATTAATTCGTTATGACCTTGCGTTAACTGAGATCATTTTTCAAGGATAAATAGAATTCACAACCATAAAAACGGATGCCATTATGAATTCAATACTTAACGGACAACTTTTATTGCCCCTAAATTTTGATGCTTTGAAAATTTCGTCTCTATCTGAACATCTGGAGAAATTTATTCTCTTGTGCTCCTTGTAGTGACGATGTGAACAATTATTGTGTACATCTGTGAAACTATGTATAATAAAACTGGTAAAGGAATGGAGCTATTCAATGTTTCAAAAGTGTTATGAGGAATACGCCAAAAACACCCTCAATGATCTACCCACTGGGAAGGTATTCTTTGAAAACAATACCAAATTGTTCAATTCTATTAAAAAATGTATCGACATCGATAGCCTATTCAAAACATCAACAAATTTTCGACATATTGGAAAGCTGAGTTCGAAGAATATTTGCTGTGATGCAAGCGTGATTATGTTTGAATTCTTTATCATCGAGTAATTCAAAAGTTGAAATTATCAGTGTTTAAAATTAAAAATAATATGCCTACATGTACAAATATTTTTGTATAAGAGCGTAATAAATATAGCTTTAAAAATTATTCATTATTGTATACCATTTCGTTTATATATTATAATATTTATTATCTTTATTCAGAATTAAGCGAGACGAGACGAGTCAACTGATAACGAGACGAGAACGAGAGTTAACCGAGACTCAATTTTTTAGGAATTGGCGAGAGCGAGACGAGGTTTTTTATACTCCCGCCTACTCACGTCTTGTGTGAAGCCCTACACGGAAAAAATAAAATACTTGTTTCAATTCTATAAATTTCATTTCAAGCCTTAGTTAGATTTGTATATCCCTTAGAGGATATCCATTTCAATGAAGATTATCAAATTCTCAATTCCATTGATTTCAATGTAGCAAATGATTATTCAATTTTAGGATGTAGCAATGCTCATTCAAAGAGTAAAGTACTCCTTATTCCACAAAAATGTAGTCTTAAATCAAATAAAACAGTTACTTAATCACAACATATGGAGATTTGAATTATGTATAGCATCTGATTGCATCGAATATTTGATAGGATTATATTGAGAATATAATTTCTCAAACTAGAAATATCATCG